>OY978448.1:19607608-20807608 GCA_963854805.1 Plagodis dolabraria | reverse complement strand
ATGCAAAGAATGCAGAGCAGTCACGAAGCTAGACTTTGCTAACCTATAAAGTGGTAAAGCACGTAGCAAGTTGTTGCTTCGAGATAAGTTGACTCAGATGACTTCACGAAGCACATAATGAGGCTCTACAGCAGCGCAAGAAAACAAAGCTCGTCCGACCATGAGTGAGAGATAAATTAAACATACCGGTTCTACATGTCTTTACGAAAAGCAAACATTATGATTCGTCTTTATGGTAATAAAGGCAGAGCAAACACAATGTAACAAGCAAGAACAAACAGACGGATTAATGCAATGATTCACCTACAGCCAGCTAAATGCTGGTTGGTTCATCGCGCACTAAAATAATAACAGAATTTGCCTGCAGTACGTGGGATTTCAAATGGAGTACCTAATCTTGCAAATTGAATGACAGGCCTCGTATAAATTACCTACTGTATCTGTCAATTACTAGAGTTGACATTCAATCTTAGTCGTAAAAGGCACTTAACAAACTAAAATGGAGTGGTATACTTCATATCACTCGAATTATCATTCTTACAAACAGTAAAAAGGAAGATTTCACTAAGTTATTCTTACACCAAAACAAATGTTATGGTAAGAAATACCTGAGAAATAATTTCCTACATTAAGCTTTAAGAATAGGAAGGGATTTTGCTCAAATTAATTCACTTTTCGACATCCGACAGCTGAAAGCTGTCGGATGTCGAATGCAAGAATGAATTGCAAAAGACACAAACAATATTTTTATTCTCAACCACCCAAATTTGATGTTCTGTTACAATTGACGTGGAAGCTAAAATTAAATTGTACCTATGTGACATCATGAGTGAAGCAATCAACAAGAATATTTTTAGAATTGGGCACATCACTCAATGATTGTTAAAAATAATCGTTCTAACGTCTCAATAACGTAAAGCAATTTAATCCTTATTATGAACGACAACTGGTGTAACTACAAAACAATTTGCATCAGTTATTCAATCAATATTATGTGTACAGGTATGTTTATTTTTCATCGAACAACGTTTAAGTACGGTGGCTAAAAACTTTTTGGCTTTTTACTACAAACTTCATTTGATAAGCTGTTTGTGAAATTCCGACGTGATCCTAAAAAAACTTAAACGAGTAATAACGTGAGAGTCGTTTACAATAATGACGTATGGTACAAAAAATAAATTGTTTATAATTATAGCATTTAATTACATTTTTAGATAAGTACAGAGTATAAAAGAGCTTGACGGTACGCCGCCTCAGTGCTTGAATAGCCAAACGACCAGAAAGCAAATTTTACAGGAGACATTAATTTTAGTTTTCTATCGATTCAGGGAAATTTTATTACAACGAATGCTTATATTTGATTGGTATAGATATACTATTTTTGGAAATATATACATATCATTAAAATGTTAGCCAAATACTGCATATTTGCAATTTATACGTGGAAATTGGGCAAAATACCTCAAACTAAATTGCGTAGATGGATATAAGGCACAATGATCAGAATTTAGGGCACTCATATTGAGTGTCAGTTACGTGCATGTTGGTCGGAACGACCATCATTTTTAATATACAGCATGTTCAGTTTTCCTTCATTATAATAAGTGCCCGTGGGAAGCCGGGCTAGAATGTCACCCCCCAGAACAACAACAGTAGTAAATAACCAGAAAAAGGGCACACTGCGATACTCAAGACCCCATGCTAAGCGTGGCGGTTATGACAAACCCCTATAACAGGCGAGGCTGTGTTCAGCAGTGGACAATCCAGCTTATACAGTATTCCTTCATTATATCACACTGCGATACCCAAGATGCCTGCCAAGCGTGGGGATTATAGCAAACCCCCTCTTAATAGGAAAAAACTGTGCTCAGCAGTGGACAATCCAGCTGATACAGTATTTATTCATAAGAGCGCACACTACGATCCCCAAGATGCCGGCCAAGCGTGGGGATTATGAGAAACCTCAATAATAGTGGAGGCAATGTTCAGGAGTGGACCATCGTTCATTATACCGCACACTTCGATCCCCAAGACGCCTGCCGAGCGTGGGGATTATGACAAACCTCATAATAGGTGAGGCTGGGTTCAGCAGTGGACAATCTGGCTTAAACAGTATTCGTTCATTATATCACACTGCGATCCCCAAGATGCCTGCCAAGCGTAGGGATTATAGCAAACCCCTCTTAATAGGAAAAAACTGTGCTCAGCAGTGGACAATCCAGCTGATACAGTATTTGTTCATAAGAGCGCACACTACGATCCCCAAGATGCCTGCCAAGCGTGGGGATTATAAAGAAACCTCAATAATAGGGAAGGCAGTATTCAGGAGTGGACCATCGTTCATTATACCGCACACTGCGTTCCCCAAGACGCCTACCAAGCGTGGGGGTTAAAGCAAACCCCAATAATAGGCTATGTTCAGCAGTAGACCATCATTCATTATATCACAACTGTGATCCCCAAGACGCCGGTCAAGCGTGGGGATTATGGCAACAGATAGACAACAACCATGGGGTACAGGGGTGCAGGGGTAGGACGACAAGGGGCAACGAGAGAGGTGCGGGCGACGGGCGCACGCAACGTGGTACACAAGAGACGAAATGTGCATTGAATAGTTATGAAGATAATTGTGAAGTCATAGTGGTGGTCACTTACCACCAGGTAAAAACTATGTATGTGACATAATAAAATATATATCAAGTACCCATCTTTTTAAAATTGGATTTGTGCAAGACACATGCAAATTATAACTCCTATATTTATGTCCACATCAATATCACTGGAATTCAATTCTTCATTTTCGAAGTTCATCATCAGAATCATCAGTCATCTTGCAAGTTAATAATAAAATTAACAACATCATGTAAAATTCTGTCGTGTTTGCAGCATTCATCCTAGATTTTAATTACGTGGTAAACACATCGCTCCCACTTCTCTACGGAATATTCAACAAATAATTTTAGTACATTTTGAAACGTTATGAGACGCATAATTACATAAGTTTCAACAATATATAAAATATGTCTCCAGTATCTACAATATTTTTAATTGCAACCTCTATGATGTTTTATTTGGTTGTTTGATAAGGAGATTCCTTTTAGACCCGCACTTCTTAAATTGAAAACCTAGATCATGCAAGCTTTAAACATTTTATGTTTGAAAGCAAGGGTGTTTGTGCGTGAAACAACTTACAATGAGTCGATATCGCTATCGACAATGTTTTTTTTATAATATGATAAGCTTTAAACATTACCTGCCGCAGCGTAATATATTCTCTCCTCGAAGCGCAACGTTCAAAGTATTCACAATTAGGTTTTTTTTTTTATAAATTGTGTAAGGCTGGATAACTTTTCTTCTAACTTTTGTGAAATCAGCTATTTCCACTCTTATTCTACGAAGCTGTTTTTTTTTCGGTTAATTAAATCTTTTTCTCTTTCAATACTTTCCCTTGTTGTATAATTCTAGATACAGTCCTTTCCGATAGTCCAGTAACTTTTGCTATGGTTTTGTATAAATGTATACCTTGTCGATATTCAGCAGTATCTGTGTCCTGCTTTTTTTCATATGGAGACACTCGACGCCTTCCGAAGTCGCCTAACTTCGAAGATATTCGAGGGAGTAGATGCCTCAAACCACGCCCACGTAAGGATATAGCGCTACTACACTCAGGATCACAGGAGATTACTAGGAAGAAGAAGACGACGCTTTATCCCAGGGAATTAATTCCACAAGAAGAGCGGAGCAAACAAAATGATGTCGTGACCGATATGGCAAGACCCCCGGTGGTCGCTGATCGGTCCGCTGAGCTTCCCACCAGCGGGATCAACCTGGCGTGGCCTGATCACCCAGACACACAATGACCGCTGGGCGGTTAAGTCATGATACCAGACTGCTCATATTAGTCGCAGAATTGACTCTCCTATATTTATAGGCCAAGAAAGGCCGGGTGAAGAGGTCACTGCCCTGACAACCCTTTATTTTAGACAGGCCCCTGTCTTAGAAGAAGACATTACTAATAAGTATAAAAAAATATAGATTGCGCACTTCGCTTAGACACGCAGAGTGACAATAACATATTGTTGCAACTAGACTAGTATTTGACTTCAAACTAATCCAATAGTTAGTGATATGTAAAGTAATGTGGTCGAAGATCGTAAACAGGTTTAGGTGGAAGAGGTTAGAATGGAAGATTGCCCTTTGGAACACAGTATATTTATTTGCATTGCATGCTGTTTTTTTAGGTGAATAATCATGAAATGAATTGATGCTTGGAAGAAATAAATAGATACACTTATTTAATTAGTTGATGATACCCAGTTACAATGTAGACAAATTTAAAAGCCGTAATAATTCTTGATTGAACTGTAATCCCTTCGACAATGTGTCGTAAAGGTGATTAATGCTGACATCCTTTGCTACAATAACTACTAAATAGTTATTACATAGTAAAGCAAGGTTTTTATTTATTCGTGTAAAAAACAAGTAATACAGCAATCTAGTTATGAATATGTATAATGCGTAATGGATTTTCTACGGTAGCTACATAACATCTATGGTAATTTATATAGAACAAGTAAAACATTTTATATTTTGCAATATAAGAACAATAAAGGTATAGATAAATGCAGTATTTTTAGATCGTATTATATAACTTTCATAGAGCAATTTTGAGCTGATGTGTAGGTTACCTTTGACAACTCCACTATCTCAATTTTTGGTACTTAAGTAAAGACCTGGGGGATATTTTTAACAGGTTTAACCAAAAAAGGGAACTGGCACTCAAGGATAGCTGCCATATGTTCCCGGGAACAAAACGGTTATGTTGGCAATAGATGTTCTGCTTGAGAGACAGTTACCAGTCTAGGTTTAACCTGGGACCACCTCAGCCATTACTTACCGACGTGATAAAGTGGTTCAACGCAAAAAAAAATGTGGGTACCTACAGACACTATTATGTTACTAAGCAGTTATGGCTCACTGGTAAAGGTTATAAGACTGCCGCTCAGCAGGGACATGGATCAAATCCCACTAAGCTACACCGCATGGTCGTAAGGCTTATTGTCATTACCACCATTGGGTAAAATGACAAATGACTGATAACGTGGTGTATGATTGTGCCCGACTTATCCAGAATGCTAATTGCCAAAGGACCATTCATTTAGTCAATTAGCCACCTGCCTGAACACACCGTCGGCTGCTTCACGAATGATTTATACACTAGACCTGTAGCTAGTCAAGTGACAAATAAGTATTTACTAAAAGCTCTGCCACCATGTAGCTCAATCCAGAGAGGCAGAATTTGGACCAAGCATTATAGCTTTTGTTGCAGGATATCGTTATTTCTAAATATCGTTTAGTCTACGAGTTGAAATCGACAACCTTCAATTGTTTATACAAGATGGTATTGGCATAGACAACTCAAATGGGTACTAGATTACATACGACGACAGCAATTCATCAAACTGAATAGAAAACAAGATGCACTTACGAGACTATTAATACTCACATCAGACATCTATCGTTCTCCCGCCAAGACAAAGTCGACCGATGCGAGTCAATGAACGTATGAATATTGTGGTCTTGAAACATTTGTTTATTAGCGAAATGGGAAGAGGCGCAATTACTAAACGAATCATTTGACTTGCCTTTGAAACAAGCATTGAGCTTCTAACCCGAACAAGTATCTAGTTTTATATGCGTTTTTAGTATAATCATCATCACATTTTTGAATTTTATTAGTATTTTATTAGAATATTCATTTTCTAACGTATTTTAGAATATTCGTTAGCACCAAAATTTCTCGAGTTAAATTGTTTACTAAAATTATTTTTCCATATTCTTGCTCGTAAAAGCTCTATTACGGTGGCGTATCGAAATGTGGTTCTTTTCGCACACCTGCTCTTTACGCATTAGTTTTTATAAGCTGCCAGAAACTTGACACCTGGGAGATCGATGTGTTGTATGAATTTTCCACAAAAAAGGAATAAGGTGTCCTTATTTCCGCAATTCGACAAATGGACCGTTATAGTACGATATGCGCTAGCATCGTATAGTTTGGGAGTGCAATGTTACAAAAAAACATTCTATTCCTTTCATTCATAAATCCTGCGCACACAATGATTATTCAAAAACTTACTTGGTATAGTAAAATAATGATAGTTCAATATTTTAATCCACAAATGTAATGAAAAAGTTCGTAATTCGTATGACAGTCTTGTTACGTTCATTATTCCAGACTCGACTTTATTTATTATGGCCCTCACCTACGGCCGCACATTACAAATTAATTATTACAAAATCGTAGCCTCGATTGAAAAATTACCGGTCTCGGATGTATTATAAGTTTTATTTTTTTCAGTTTCACTCTTACTATAATTCGTATCTGGCACGTGGCAGTGAGTGCTGACTGCTAATGAACTTTAGTTCAACCATTTGTTTCAATTCTCCTTATCTCAAGGCGCGCAGTGAACATTTTCCAAGACAAAAACATATATATATATATATATATATATATATATATATGTTTATGTCTTGGAAAAATATATATACATATTTTATAATATATCTATATATATATATATTAACAGTAATGCACATATTGCAAACATTTTTCTTATATAAGAGAAATGTTTACAATATGTGCATTACTTTTTATAATGTTTATAGGAATAAACTAAGTCAGAATACAGAAACTGTATTCTGAGGTCTGTAGTTATAAGAAAACTGTTTTTATAGTATTAAGGAATATATGGAATTTTAGTGAGATATATATACATATATTAATTTGATTAAATTGTTAATATTTTAGTGTATTTTTAGAATAAGCATTATTTTCTAGTTAAAGTGTGGATCGCTCTGCCGGCGTATGCTTTTCCTTGCAGATATGACCCTGGGTCCTTCAAGCGGTACGTGAAAAAGAACCTCTCTTATCATCATAGGGATGGTGGTTAGCTTAATTAACGGCTACATTCTAGTCATCAACATCACTTGATTCGCTTTCCTCGACAACATTTGGAAATCACGATAGCTTGATAAAGTATGAAGGTCTTGAATAAACACATGTGAAAATGTACTCGAAACAAATTGTCCGACTTATTCATTATAAATAATAATTACTCTATGAATTATACGTTAATTATAATCCACGTGGGGAAAAATTAATTCGAGTTGCTATTCGATTCGATTATTAATATTTTATTAATTATTTATTTAATATTTATTATTATTTTTTTTGAAGCGCTCGTAGCCAAGTTTGCTTAGCCATTCTGAATCGATCAGCAAAGTTAAGCAACGTTCGCCGCGGTCATGACTTGGATGGGTGACCGCTGGTTGGGCATTACTACTGAGCGCTTCCGTGCTTCGGAGGGCACGTTAAGCCGTCGGTCCCGGTTGTTGTCTTAGGATAGCAGTCGTTACAGCATGGTGGTAGGGCACTTTGCAAATGCCCGCCTGGCTAGCTACCACCCTCAAGTTGAAAATCTGTCGCCAAGCACCTAACGGTGTGTTCCGGCAGCTGTCCTTGAGAGCCAGTAACTCTAGGTTAGTCTGAACAACATCCTCGACCACATCATCACTTACCATCAGGTGAGATAGTGTTCAAAGGCTAACATATCAGGCATAAAAAAAAAATAAAAAAAAATTAATCGAGGCACTAGCTTCTGCGCGCTACAGTTAACGCTCAATTTGATTGTATGGCATATCGCAAAAACAAAAATAACGACACCACAAAATTATATTTGAATAATTTAATTTATAATTATGTTGAAATCATAAAAGGTATATCACAGGTAGAAAACGGATTTCATATCATTATAGATATAGCTTAGCTTTGAGCTCTGCTCCTTCGAAGACTATACTAAGGGAATCGTGATAAAAAGTATTTAACCTAATTTGTATTCCGGAATACGTGAGACCCTACGAATAATTATTCATTCGTAGGGTCTCACAGACTACTCATTATCGATTCATCAGGTGAGATCTAATGAATCGATAATATAATATAATAACACAACAACATAACATCACTCGTAGTTCGACGCACTCTTAGTGCCCTGAATTTTTCACATTATTATATAAAAAAAACAATAATTAACTACAACTGTTTTGAAGTACTCACTAATAAAAACCTCATTTAAACATTTCAAACCTATCGTGATAACTATGGGCTGCAGTGGATAAGGCTGCACTTCAGCCCATAATTATAACGATAGGTTTGAAATAGCCCTTATTACTTTCGAATTCTAAAGTTCGATTACCATCTCGGGTTTGTATTTCGCCGCTTAGTGGTTGATTACATTTTGATTGCGACCGCCTGCCTAGCACCCGAAATACGGAAATATGCCGTCAAGCACCTAATGGTGTGTTTCGGCGTCTGTCATGTGCCAGTACAGTACCTATTCGTAATGGTTAAACATGTTGATCACTGCATCTTCTAACAAAAAGTAAAATTGCAGTAAAAAACTGAATTATTTATCATATTTTCTTATAATTTAATATTTATATTTGACCATTGAAAATTCCTTGAATGTTGAAATTATAATTCCTTGACTATGTATAAATCTATATCAAAATATAATCATATTTTGATCATCATCATTATAATTATCATATTTTGCTCTCTGTGTAGAAACCAATTTGATTTTTATACTAAACATTCATAAATAATTTTATTATATATTATACATCTTCTAGTCGTGACCTTTAGATTGCTAATAACTAGTGACGTCATCGCCATACATCATATTTTTATTAGATGTTTATTTTTAAAGACTTGTGCTAAAAATCTAAGCGGCAATAAAATGTGTTTTATTTTAATTAGGCTATGCATATAAATACGCTAGAAGTATGTATGTCAATTAGTATTTCAAAATACGAATGGAACTAATATTTATCATATTTTATTATTTTACTTTAGGAACTAACATTTATAGTTATATGTTTATTTGAATCTAGCATTTTAAATGCCCTCGCCAAGTCTTGCTCGCAAGAAATGTTTTGTAATTTTATCACTGACTTGTGAGTACTCGTATGTCAGTCACCGATTTGAAATTTTGGGTTCATATAGTATCTTGGTAGTTAATACAATAGTTGCTTCGTATCCTATGCTTTGTTATGGACATAGGCTAAATACATCAGCATCAGCTAATTACAGCCAAAATTACACTCCAATATGAAGAGCTCGTAGCGATGTTTGCTTAGCCGTTCTTAACCGATCAGCAACGTCCGCCACGGTCATGACTTGGATGGGTGACCGCTAGTGGCTATACTACTGAGTGCTTCCGTGCTTCGTGGTCAAATAAATAAATTAAAAAAATCCAATAATGGATTAATTTAAATTTACCATAAACCGTTGAAATAAGCATCAATAGATAAGGGCCTATAAAAGGTAACAGAGAGTGACAAACGATGAGTTACTGCCGAGTTACAATTTTTATTAATAATATAAAGATAATAATATAAAGATGTTATTAATAATATATATTTTATTAATACAGACAGATAATCACTAAATATTAATAGGTAAATTTATTTGGACACAACTTATAATGAAAAGGTGTTTTCATTGTTAATAAAATAACTAACTGGGTTTACCTGAGATGTCCCAAGTTTTTGGTTTTGTTAGGGTTGCGTTGTGTGTGACACTTGTAATTTTTTTACATTTTATGTTTTTGATGTGATTCATATTAGAATAAGCTCATGAGCACTGGAATGTAGATAATATTAATTGAAACAAGACTTACCTACTTCATGAATTGCATAATAAAAAATATTTACAGTAAGTATCTACGCTACGCAGTAACTCAATCTGAGAATAAAAAGTTTTGTTTTCACAAACTACGTTTGCATACCAATAAAATTATTTTAACATTATCTTAAACTCTTTCATACGTTTTCTTTTGTATCAGAATAATACATATTATTATAAATAAGTTTTTATTGCAATGTTCTGTGCTTATTGACAATAAATAAACCATTTCTTATTATCTGTTCTGGAGGCGAAGAACGCAAAAATAACGTATTTAAATAATACTGAACCGTAATAGCTAATTATATGATTATTCGTTTTTAACGTTCAAAACACGTGTACACGATGCAACGCTGTTCTAAATATCGCAGCTACCTACACAAAATAATTTATCCAGAGAATGATAAATTATCTCCACCTGTATGTAAATAAGTTTTACTGGAGACTGACCTAGACCTATATTTAAGAGCACGCTAAGTGCCTGTTTAGCTCGCGGCTACACTCACGCGTGGTATATGTTTACAAAGAAAATTCTCGGAAAAAATAAAACTAAAAAAAGGAAAATAGCTAAATATAAAACGGCTATTCATCACTAATTATAAGCGAGAAGGAGAGAAGCAGTTACACAGACAATCTCATCATCATAGACATAAGAACAAATATCTTATCACCAGCGAAATCGTACAAGATAATTATGGTAAGGTATTAGTTACCCCTAGATATACGAGTAGATTCCATGAACCAATGTTATTACTACAAAGAGTTATGCGTATGAGATAATAAACAAGTATAATAAACAGTTTATTAAATTGATATTTGTATTAAAATGTATTTTATACCTGTTTCGATATGTGTTATCTACATAACTGCATATAGAAATGTACGAGTAACAAAGATCGTATCCAAAAAACACAAAAATACAGTGCACCTTTTGCCCCGAGCCGGCATATTTTGATACACTTTTAAGAGTTTGGAGTCTTATATCTCGATTTATTATAGTGAACATAAATAAGTATATGAATGTATATTCTAAAAGGAGGTTTCATGCAGAATCGAATGATATAAACAGTTTTACAGAGTTTTTGTTTCACAAAAATACCCTAATAATCAGGTTACGTCTATACGCAGCCATAAACCGTCTTTCTTAGCAATTTAGTCATTTTTTTATCTAATTCTTTTTTTTTATCGCAATGTATAGCACGGTCCCTTGTCTATCTAGAAATTAAAACTTTTACTGGTGATAAGTGTCCACGAATAGGTCCAAGCAGATTTCTGTAAAACGCCGACAAATACGTGCAAAACTAAGGCTAGCACGCCTTGAAGCCTGTGTCGCTGATCTAAGCGATTTTGGCGGTCACGTGGGCACGGGGTCTCCTAATTTGTAAGGTAATCTGTTTTTCCATCGAAAGCAAGTGACCAATCTGAGTTTAAGCTGGCCATTACCACTTTTATCAAAGTCAAAGTCAAAATCATTAATTCAATGTAGGCGTTTACCACGCTCTTATGCAGGTTAATTATAAATTGAATATTAAAATATTCCATATATCTTTATTTTAAACGTCTTTTAACAATGTGTTACATACTTACTAAAATAAAATTATTAAAATATTTGTTTAAATTATGTACACGGAAAAAAATGGGTCCTGACAAAGTGTCAATCCAAGAATAATATTATTCTCGGGAGTATTGTTTAATCTCAAGTAAATATTTACTTAAAATAAAAATAATATCTTGAGTGAAGTTACGTTGTTTTCTCCAAGATAAATAATATTATTCTTACTTTATATTTTTACATCAAGATTATAACTATTCGTCAGAGATGTTTTTGCTCTTGACTATAGAAAATATTATATTTTGAATGAAATATTTTATGAATTCTCATTCTGAATATGTACGGAGTTAGCATAAGAATTCTGAAATTTTATCCAAGAATAATAAAAGTTTTATTGGATTAAGAAAATATTTCCATTCCTTCAACAACGATGCTCTTAATACAAGAAATTTATTTTATTCATTTAAAATAATTATGAGAAGTAAATAACAAGGATAAACATATTGTTGTCTTAGGTTTTCGCGATTGTTACACATAGTAATTAAACAACAATTATCTTAATAACTCATGTGACAAATAAAACCAATTAGTCACCCCGTGACCACGATCACTGCAAAGTGTTTGAAACGTCGGGACAAAAATAATGACAAATATACGCGATTTAAACCGTTTAAAGTTGTTTAATTACTAAGGATAAACATATTTCCGAGCAAGAAAATAATTATCCTCTTAAAAATCTTTGTTTTCTATATCTGAGCCATATATTCTTTATTGAACTGTGAATTGGTATTGTCATGCTGAGATACATTGAATTTACAACAAAACAATATAGTTGGTATAACCAAGACAAATATCTCAACTGCAGAAGTGACCTATATTAGATAGAGAATGTTAAAGTTGTCAAAGCAAAAGTAATTGATTGTTGATTGTGGAATGTGTTTATCTTAAGTGAAGAAATCAAATTCTTGATCTTTGTTTCATTATTCTTGATACTTATTTGATATTGTATTCTTCGGTTAAGAATCTTAGATTAACATGAAAACAATATCATTTATTGAACCAAGAAAACACATGTCCATTATAGACATAAACTTATTTAATCTGAAGAATTTTAAAGTTTTCAAGCCAATAGTGATAGATTGTTGATTATTATAGTAATTCATCTTCAGTAAAGAAAAACAAATCTTGATCTTAAATTTAATTTCTTGATTGATATTTGATACGGTATTATTAGGTAAAGAGACATTATTTTTCAAACAAAACAATCTTATTTTATAACTAAAAAACTAAATTTTGATTGCAGATGGTGGCTTCTATTAAATGAAGAATTTTTAGGTTTTCGAGGCAATAATGATATATTGTTAATTGTTGAAGTTATTCATCTTCACTTCAGAAAAGGAATACTTAACTTAAATGTATTTGATTTGAATGTTCTTGATTGGTTTTTGATACGATATTATTACGTTAAGAGATATTGGATTAACAGCCAAACTATATACCACTTTGAACCGATAAAGTACATCTCTACTGCAGAGAGTGACTTATCTTATGTGAAGAATATTAAAGTTTTCAAAGCAAAGTGTTAGATTGTAAAATTAGTTATAACGTATCTTTAATAAAGAAAACCAATCTTGGCCGAAATTTTTTGTTTTTGATCTAAGAATATTTACTTGATGCAATATTCTTTGGTTAAGAAACAGTAAATCTGCTGCAGTCCTTGAAGACAACCAGCTGAGCCCGACAATTTAACCTGGGTAGTTTACAAGTCACTAGCTAATATACATAGATCCAACTAGCGGGCAGCAGCTTTCTGAAGAATTGCCATCGTACACAGCTGTCTCCAAGAGGTCTGTCAAGCATGTGTTACAGCTCTTATAAGGGGAGGCATTCCTTTAACATTCCAAGCATTCCTTTTTTGGAAAGAGTTCAGCGTAAGTTTGCCAGGTCCCTCTATATGAAGATATACGGTTACTAGCCCTTCCTTTTCCCATCCTTGTTTGTATCTGGTATGGTAGGGCTTGTTACTCTAGAGCGCAGGCGCAAGCTTCTACTGATTATGCATTACTGTATGCTGTTGCGCAATTCAGTAGATAATCCCTCAGCACTATCTCGAGTAAGCTATTATGTTCCACAAAACTACACTAGCGTAGGTGAGCGTCGTCGGCACCGTCTGTTGGCATTTTCTAGCAAGTTACGCACCCGATATGCCAATAATGCACCCACGGCAAGGGCAGTAAATCTTATAAACTGTTTCCTCCTAACTGTCCAAAATGTCGACATCCATGTCTATCCCTTTAGAACTATTTATAAGAATATTATGTTTTGTCTAAAATTGTAAACGGTTTGGCTCCTTAGCTGTAAGTTTACTTTTTGTAATATATAAATAAATAAATAACGAGTGGATGTTATGGCTGTTGATGATAATGATGACTTCTATAAAGTAGTTAGATTTTTTAAATTTATTCATCCTTTCTGCTACCAATTGTATTGTAAAGTCCACATTCCATTTTGATACGATGAACCTATATATACTGTGAACTCAGTGAGGAATTGACAAAAACTGAACTTGACATTTAATATTGAAAAATATGAAATACCCAACTCGTTAAAGTCGGGAACATGCTAATTGAAACACTCTGACGCTCACACTTTAATTGACTTCCACAAGTAGATATAGGGTACGTATTTAATATTTTTCAGTCTTAGAAGTCACACAAATATATTATATCTACAAACTTGTAGATGATATCCATCATGTTGTATCAGCCGAATTGTGCACTGCTGAAGAGTCATTAAAGGGATGTTTGCAATAATCGCCACGCTTGGCAGGCGGCTTGGGGATCGAAATCATACCTACGTTAGATACGTATGTACATATTTAAACATAATTATGGTTATAACAAGAAAATCGAATTCTAGGTTAGCCTGAACATTAGCTTCGATTACATCATCACTCGCCATCAGGTGATATATAGTTCACAGTAGTCAAAGCTAGCCTATCAGGCATAAAAAAAATAAAGTTTTCATCACTAGCTTTTGAATCAAAACCATGAATTTTAAAGTAAAAAGACAAATTTCCAGTCAAGAATAACGGTTTCTTCATTCAAAATGTGTGTTTTCAGATCAAGTAGTCAGTTTTTAGTTTGAGAAGGGGTGTCTCTATTTCCGATTTTATTCAGTGTTGCAATTTTTTAGTTTTGTCTAGTTCTCCCTTGTTGTGGGTAAACTACGAAACGTAAAAATACTATTAATTATAATCAATTATGCATGCCGAATAAACATCATGAAATTCATATTATGAATAGGATATTTAAATTATCATTTCAAAAGTATAAGCTTACTCGGCTAATTCGGACTGGTAGACTAATATACTCGTAGTATAACGGCAAAATGGTAGGGTTTGAACCCCGCTAGTGCCCAAATATATTGGTGCTAGTGTTTTAAAACTGTCCGATTATCACCTATAAGCACATGAATACGGTTATTTATTCATGTGCTTTTAGGTGCTCGGCTTCACATTTCCTAATTCAAAGTGGTTGAAAGCTAGCTAGGTGAGCATTAGTAAAGTACCCTATCACCATGTACTGAATCTCAAACCCGCTGCAGGAACCCATAGATTTCGTTAGTTATGACATTAAATCAAAGTCTAGTCAAAGTCAAAATCATTCATTCAATTTAGACATCTACGACGCTCTTGTGAAAGTCAATAAGAAATTTTAATATTGAAATATTGTACTCTGTACTGCCACGTTCAGCAAACAAATGTACAGAGCCACTGCGAGAAGAATGGACAAGAAACTCGGGACCATTGATTTAAATATCTTTTTACGTAGGTACCTACTATATAATAAAATTATTATAATATTTCTTTAATTGGTTGTTTAAGTAATCATAAACTGTGTAGTAGGATTTCTTAATCAAAATGTTGTTTCACGTGCAACTTGAATGTTCCTTCTGTGAGCGTTGTAATATGTTCGGAAATTTTATTATTAAACTGCACACAATTACCTAAGAATGACCTTTTTTTTGTCTTTGCTAATCTAAAACCTGGCATCGCAATTTATCTTTATTCCTAGTGTGTTAATCGTGATTGATATTGTTTAATTTAAGTTTTCTCAATTTTTTACAATTTACACAATATTTTCAAATATATACAGACTCGGTAATAATACAACAATAGGTAATCATCTATACTGGCAGTATTTAACACTGATCGTCAACCTACATGAAAAGTTATTCGAATGTAAAATAATATTTATATGTACTTATGTTAAATAATAATGATAATATGATTAAGTTTCGGGACTTTATATGGATAATGTTGGCTACACACAACACACTGCGCTGCGAGCGAAAGGCGCACGCGTCGTTTAATAGGATTTTCGTAAATTTTGTTTAATATAGTGTTATAAAGTGAATATTTTTCAAGTTATGCTTGAGATAGCAACCTAATTTGTGCTCAGTAATGTAAGTTTATTCCTTACTTTATAAATAACTGTAGATAGAAAAAAATATCCATCATAGGGGCTGCTAGATTTTCTTTGCCTGGAACGTGCTGTTTGGATACATTAAGTACAGCCAAGTTAACGGACGGTAAGCAGGTAATACATAATTGTATTACATACCTACTGATATAATGACATCAGTAACAGACAACTCTTTATGATAAAGTTCAACATCAGCCTTGTTGGTAAATAATCCTTAATTTGTATGTGTCTATTCCTCGTTAATTATTCAGAATGGATTTCGATGTATATATATCTACCTATTCTCTCTATAATGTTTTACATAGGTATACATAGATTTTCTTGTTAGATAAACCGGCATTCAAGAATATACAATGTGTTTTTTGTACATTTCAGATCAAAAATTTACCAATAAAACATAAGTGTTATGCTGCTCAACTCAATACCCCCAAGAGGAAGGCTACCACGTTTTGGAGCAAATTCAGAACTTTGTTATTGATTTTCAGGTAATTAAATCAATTGTAATTATGTAATTTAATTATGTATGAAAACACATATCTATTACACATATAATATATTTTTATTATTATGTTAGGAAGTCTCAATCAAATATTCATTCTATTCCATACTAAAATATAATATATATGTCAGTATTTATTACACAAAACTTTTAAAAGTGTGTCGAATCATATTTCATGATTATGTACAGTATATAATAAAATGCACTGTCTGATTAACCGCTAACTTGCAGTTTAGATGATATAAGTGATAATAATCTAACGGGACGGGGTCTTCTGGAAGCTGATTTTGAAGACAGTTCTAATTTTAGGTTTAACCTGTTTGCCATCTTTGACCACTCAACATTATGTGAGATTATGGTCAAAAGATACCTATCGTCTATAAAAGCTTTATGTATTTTGCAATATTTTCATTTATTCTCTTTTTTTTAGAATCCTGGAGATGTCCAAAATAAAAGGGAGGAGGTGAAGAAAAATGCTCGACTCAACAAGCAGTGTTCAATCATACCTCATAACATATAATGTGGTGCTGATAATAATGAGAAAAAATATTATCTGGTGGTAGATTAGGTCAGATTGAATTTTAAGTCACCTACATTTCACGCATTTCTACCAGAGTACCAGAGTGGTTTAATTCTCAACTACATAATAGGCATTTTGTATCATTTGTATTAAAGGTTTTCAATGTAATGAGGACGCTGGTGAGTGAATTCCGAAATTATATCTATATATATAATCTGTTACATTTATGACATGTGGATTATGATAAATGGTTCTGTGATGTAAGATATTCTTGAAATCTAGCTTAGAGTTTATAATTAGTTTCATTGATTTTATGTTTGAGTGTTTATCTGTAAGTGTAATTCCTAAAAAAAACGAATAACGCCAAACCATGTAGTTAAAATAATGTAAGCAATTACAAAATGTGAATAATTTTGAAGTATAATTTTTTAGTACATATCTTGAAATTATTAATAACCACTCCGAGTCGTTAAAATACTTATATATTAAATAAAATTATGTATAGTCATTATGATAATTATTATATAATACAATTGTATGCTTCTTAATTTATTTTATAAATAAATAATTATCAACAGAAAATATTTATTGTATTTTATTTATTTTTACGATAATAGATGTTTTTAGTCTATCACTTTTAGAACTACTTTTAACTATTATCCTACTTTACTTGCAGATTTGAAAGGCGGAGATCAGATTGGTAGATCTGTACAGTGTACCAGGCTCTGTATTCTGTAAGTGAGTTTTTGTTCTTGTTTACTAACTGGACGTTTTATATGAATATCTTATTGTATTAATGGACAATATCAATTATCAAAATATCATTATATTATGTTAAACCAAGAACTGAAACTTCTTATAGTAAAATGCATGGTGCTTTTTTACTATAGGAAGTCTCAGTTCTTTGATTTCGAACCAAGATAATTGATATTTTTAACAAAATACTATCTGATCTTCATATGAAACACTTTTATGAGTTGAACCAAGAACTAAGACTCCTTCCAGTAAAACGCACTATTATTGAACCAAGACAATAGATATTTTTCCTAATATATTATCTGATCTCCGTATGAAACATTTAGACATTTGAACCAAGAACTAAGACTCCTTCTACAAAAATAACCTATTATTGAACCAAGATAATGGATATTCTTTACAACATATTATGTGATTTCCGTGTGAAACATGGAATGACTTGAACCAAGTAATTAAACTTCTTACAATAAAACGCGCCATTATTTTACTAAGATAATTAAGATCTCAATGTAAAATATGTAATTATTTTGAACAAAAACTGAGGTTTCTTACAGTGAAATTCCATTGTCGAGTTAAGAAATCTGATATTCTATCCTGTAGAAAATTCTGTCTTCGTGCAACATACATATTCTTTTGAACGAATCAATACAACTTCTTCGGGTAAAACATCCATTAGAATACTAAGATCTAAAATTGCTTACATTAAATATACTTAATATTGAAATGAGAACTGAAAATTGTTCATTGAACTTTGGTTTCTTAACATAAATAAGTCACAGTATTCATATAAGAAGATTTTTAGTTCAACCTAAAATAAATTTTCTTGTACGTAGAAAACTCTGTTCTTGGTCTAATAATAATATTTATTCAGAAGTATATATTTTACTTGAAGTAAGAATAATATCTTAACTGAACTATTTATGTACTTGACAGTAGAATATTTTTTTTTCTTATTAGAATCTAATGAATGAGTGAAGGAATGAGTTCATTTATTCAAGTAAGGATTGTTTTAAATTTGAGAATTTCTGATTCTCTAAATTAGAACAATGATGTACTTAGAGAGAGACATGGCTACTTTCTCTTAATAAGAACATAATAATCTTAGTAAGAGTAAATAAATACTTACATGAAAAATGATTATCAAGACAAATATTTACTAATCTCAAGAATATATTGTTTTCCCCATATATGAAACACGGAATGTCTTGACCAATAGATATATTCTTGATTTGAAACAATTTTTTTTTTCCGTGTAGGTGATAGGCGATAGCTTGCCATAGAGGCGGTATTGTCCAAGCATTTTATCTACTAAACTGTTTAGGAGGATTTCTTTAGCAATATGTTGTTCACGTGCAACTTGGATTTCCCTTCTATGAGCGTTGTAATATGTTTGGGAACTTTATTATAGAACCTCACAAAATTACCTAAGCAGGTCCTTTTATTTGTCTTTGCTAATCTAAAACCTGTCACCGCTATTTTACCGTCATTTCTAAGGTTATAATCGTGATTGTCACTGTTTAATATCAATTTACTCTTTTTTTTTACGAACATACATAATATTTTCAAATATATACAGACTTGGTAAAGTTAAAATATCAATTTTTTTTAAAAGATCCTGTTTTTAATGTCAATAAAGAGTTATCGTATCGTATCAATTCCTCGGAGATTCTTCTTACTATTTAGCAGCCAGCTAGCTTCTTCATCTGACAGATGAAGAATCTTAAAAACTGATTAATCATTAAGGTAAAAGTACAAACTGCTCAGAGAAACACACTAGAGTGACCTGTGACATGAGATTTAGTCCCTTCCTATTTGTAAAGAGTACAAAACCATTATTATTTAGGCGACGAATACATGAATATATTGAAAAACTACATCTTGGCGTAATGTATCGCTGTTCTACTATGTTATTAAGCAAACAGATAGTTTGTAATTAGAAGCCCTAAGTAATTAGTAGGCGGTAGTTAATCTTAACGAGTGGGCCGCTTAGCTGTTCCGCCGTGGGTGAAGATTGCGCTGGCATTTCGTTTGACGACAACGGTTTCATTTTCTAGGTCAAATATTTAGTATGATGATAAATTTGTTAAATAAGGCGCGACTTACGTGTGAACATGATAACCCAAGATATATATGACTATGAATCAGTTACATATGCGACCAATTCACAGCAAAATTACCTATTTGGATATTGTCAGAAGAGATCTCATTAAAGTCTAATCTGTGTGCGATGTCAGTAAATTCTATTCCTGTAATGTTTATTCTTTATTTGGAATAATCGAAGAGCATCCGAGACTTCGTATATATTCTCCTCTTAGATGATCCAATCTAATCTCAATTTCAATACGACCTACACTGAGCTAATTTCGATTCACCAAGGATTTTATTTAGGAATGAATGTTTAAATAAGTAATTTAAAATGTCGAATGGCTTTATAAAGCGAACGTAAGTAATGATATTCTTAGTAATATAAATACCATTATAATATAAATAGATTAATCAACGTTTTACTGGTAAGGATGTCAACCTTGCGGATATTCAGTTTTGATCGATATTCGGACGATGCAATATAATATATCGTTTTATTCCTCCTGGGAAACTGAGTTTCATAACGACTTCGTGAAATCTTTCTACCCTTATCAAACAAAGGACGACACATGAGTTTATTTTTTTTTTATAGACAACACAAAATGCACATTCAGTCAGACATAGTCGACGGTGAAAATAAATAATACCAATAGTTTCATAGGTTTTCAAATATTTTTCTTTCGATTTTGGCGCCAAAAGTTTTCTATTATGGGTCTTGCCGCCTCTTGAATTTCAGGTGGCATTGAATTAAGTTCATCCCACTCATTGTCTTCACTTGAACTCATTTTGTCGAAACAATTACTTTCAAAATCAATGACTATCAACAAACAACAATAAAATTGGCCGCGTTAAAGTGTTCATTTTTTTCTATTTGCAAGCCAGATCGATATTTAAATAAAACCTTTGATAAGTTACCTCCTTGGTTGCCATGCTTCGAAGTAAAAGATCGTTCCATTTTTAAATTACACGACAGATATGAGTTTACAATGCAATTTATTTGGCCGCTAGACACGGCAGATATAGATTTTCATACATTTTTTGCCGGCCGCTGCGCATTTGGGCATTACAGCAATTTCGATTTATCTCGAAGAAGGTTGTCAAAATAATGCTCACATTCCCAAGCATGTTTGAGAAAAGAATATTTCTTCCAAATTTAGGGCACGAGATGTTGAGATGGATGCTTGCTGTCTATATATTTGAAGGATACGTATTAACGTCTACTCTTTGATTCCGCAGAATCTATTTACATAACAAGGTTAAATTGTCTTTGTAGAAATTAACTATTTTATAGACAAGTTAAATTCAAGAAAGCTTAAGAAACTACATATACATCTGGTGCGTTACATCATAATACAGTTCAATAAACTTATATGCTTATCTAACGTGGAATAAGCAGGTATATAAATAAAAAAAATGGAATACAAATATGACAACAGATTTCGTTGCAGGTCTTTAATAAATATTTAGAAAAGTATTAATAAATTGTGATACATTCTATTGATAAAATATTTTGCTATATTCTATTATGTTCTTAAGAATTGAATCCAATAGATTGGCACTAATAAAGATGTGCAAGAATTTTGATTACTTATTTAAAAACCACTGCATAAGGAAATATCAAGCAACGGTGAAGTTGGTCAGAAGAAGGATCAACTTATTTGTTTGCAGTATATATTTTAGTTCTCAAATACCTAGTTCGAAAAATATTAAGTTACAGTGTGAACTAATTGCGGTATGTGTGGTCAATTTGCAATCCAGTTTGTAGTACGCAGTAGTATGCACAAGGCATTCCTTCGCATAATCACGATTAACTTTATGGATAGTTACCATATACATTAATTTGTGAAAAACGTTCCATTTCCTTTTGCGATTAAATAATGTAATCGACGTATAACCCAAATCAGGCAATATGTATGCAACTTTAATGCATTTTTAATAATAATCGCATGCGTAAGTTTAATAAAATCTTCCTATTTTGGTTTTAATTAATTCGATGCGATTTACCTCGATCTCGATTTCCAAATTGTTTTTGTTTGGCTCATGGCTATAGATCGTTGTTAATCGAGGTAGTACTTTGGTAAAAGTAGCGGAGCGCATTTTGTATGTTTGGCTTTATAATCTTTGGTTTGGCGTGTTACCCAAGTGTCGGTGTTACCATATAATTAACGGTAGCAATCTTGAAATGTGTAAATATTTTGTAGTTGAACTTGGAGTAGGGCCAAAATCACGCCAGTCAAAATACAACTTTGACGCTGAATTGGCAAGGAAGTTTAATAAGTTAATGCATATTATTTTAACTATAGTGGTATTGACCATATTGTATAGACACTCACCTGACTTGTTCATGTTTCTGTATGTAGATCTTGTGGAATTGGCCTTCGACTGGTGAGATAATATCGTTCTTCATTTCCATGGCAACGTGTTGTGGGAGAACCGATAGCAGCAATCGTTCCTGCACAAGTATTTATTAAATCAATAACAAGAATGAGGATTATACTATTGCTACCACGGATCACGCAATATGTAAAAAAATGCTCGTTGACTTGAGAAACTCCACCCTCGTCACACTTATATTGTAGACGGGAAATTCATTTTGTGGCAATCGTATTTTGGAACTAGGTAGGTATTATGTGTTTCGCGGAATTGGGAGAATATTTTCCCCATTATCAAATGAAAATGTTTACTACTGACAAATGCAAACATCAACTTAATAGAATTATTTTTAATATTTATTTCTAAATATCGCGACAAGCACTATCGCGTGAAAACTACATTTACAAATAATTTGGAGTACAATATTAATATTTCACATTTTAGGCACATTATCTAAAGCCTATTCTAAGTATTACTGCCAGTCTGCCCGCTAAGTAACGCTCTATGCGTTACTTAGTGGGCAGAAGCTTGGCCAGTTTTTTTTTATATATATATACTTTCGTATTGAAAACTTTTAAGATGTCGCAAATTTTATACGTACTGTCTCTACTACTGTCTACTGATTGGCTGTATACTGTGGTACAAAATTGATCGAATTCAAAACTGTAATTTGTAATTGTCAATTTGTAAAAGCATAAAATCAAATATATGTGGCTGTAGGTAAATATATATTTCGATACACACAGGTACACTTCCTCCTTTAATTTATTTATTGCAAGGCTAGCGTCAATTCAAATTGAACTGCGCAAATTTGTAAAATAACCGACGCACTTTTTACACACTTCTACGAATAATAAGTAGGTAGGAGGTTCTACAATCAGGTTCCGTGCGAAAAAACGGGACCTTTAGATCGTTGGTATTCAGTTTAATTTCCACAGAGTATGTGTTATTATGGTGAGTATCCTAAATAATAATAATAAGTACAAAGAGTAAAAATTATGGTCAATATGCACACAAAAAACAAGTTTTGGGTTCATATTGACCTCACCTTTACTTTTTTGCTCTATCATAAAAACTTATTGTGATTATAGTAAAATCCTAAAGCAAAACAACAAAAGCTACTAAAACCGAAAACCGGCTAGGCGCGGGTCGGTGTTAATGATCCCGAACTCAATAAGAGAGTAACGATTTTTTGGCAAATAATACAGAATATGTTCTTTATTCTAACTATAAGACCCTCGCTATACTGACCTGCACTGCCGGTTTTATTTTATATTTCGTAACACCTTTTTGTTGAAAGGAACCTAAGGCCAATCCCGATATTTTTATTGTATACTAGCTGGACGCGGCTTCGCCCACTCGTATGTCGGTTATCGCGCAAAAATATTTCATTCATCTCTTTTAGCGCAGTTGGATAAAAACTATCCTATGTTTTTTCCCGGGTCTCAAACTTTTTCCATACCAAATTTCATTCAAATCGGTCCAGTAGTTTTGGTGTGAAAGCGTAACAGACAGACAGACAGAGTTACTTTCGCATTTATAATATTAATAAGTACTGATAAAAGATAAGCTATTATACAATTTGTATCAAATAGACACGAGAGAGATTGACAAAATATCAGAACAATCATAATTTCTTTAGTCCGAATACAATATATCTTTACAATATTCCTGCGACAAGTTAATAATATAAACTCCATATCCTTCTTTGAACTTATCACTCGATAAAGTATTCTAATGTGCAAGATGTCACATCACTATCGTAATAAACATTAAATTGGTTAATAAATCATGTTAAATGTCAGACAAGGTACTAGACCGGTCGGACAGTGAATAAATATACAAACAGGATAATATCAAATGTGTACAGCAGCCGTAAAGTTTAGTCATAAACGCATAATGGCAATCCTAAAGGTACTTTACTCTTCATAAAATATTTTACAGCAGAAAATCCGCCTTAGTGCACTTAGCAGTACCTTTTCTCGATCCTATAAAAGTCACATGTAATTGTGAAGTCAACAGGTTAATTGTTAATCACCGAATCAATACACATTACACAGTTATATCAAGGTAATATTAACATATATTGTTCTTTAAAATTTTATGATAAAGTCATTAACCAAAACCAAACGGGGGTAGATTTAAATCGCTCTCGCCGCTCCTCAAGACGATGACACCCGCTTCTTCAGTCTACGCGAGACCACAGTCAATGCAACATGAACTAGTCTTGGCGTTTATAGTCAATATATGATTTTTTATTTTAATGTTGTCAATTCTAAAACAATTATCTATATTTTAAATTCTTTAAACTATGGTAGTTCTCATTCTGTTTCAACTATTATTCACATTCGTGTAACACTTAAAATGACAACTACATCAGTTTTGAGAGCACCAAGTTACATGTTAACTAAATCTGCGTAAAACATCCTACAATTGAACAGATACCTATGTCAAAACTAAGGACTGTTATTCGGAAACGTTATACGAACTTGGATTTTTAGTAATAAGTTAAACAGAATAAGAACTACCTACGAAAGTACCTTAATTAAAAAAACTAGTTTTTTTAAAAGAATCTATACCAATATGAGCGTGAAAAGATCCGTTAGTGATTTATAAACACAGTCAATTTAGCTGTCAATATGACGTGTCAAATGTATGACGCATTGCCACCAATTATCCCAAATTAGCTTCGTTTAATCACTACCCAATTTTGCAACCAATAAATGCTACAAATTCATAGAAACATGGTTAAACATGTAATCAATTTGTAGCCAACAAGTTCACAGAACACATAATAGTTACTATATCACAGTACTGACTAGAAATGTAAAACATTGCAAACGAATTGTGCTCCTATAAATAATAAGTTGCGTTCAGCATGGTGCCAATTTGTACATAGTATCTGACAACTCATTCGAAAAAATGTTTCACTGATAAAAAAATGTAAATTTTATAAGTGAGGTGTTGACCGCTACATCACCTGATGAAATAAGTTATCTGATCCGATAAGCCATGCTTCAGCAGTTTCTCAATGCCATCATTACGAACATGGATTCAATATGTTTTTCAGCGTTGCCGACACCACGATCACATTTTCATTTTACTTCATCAACATTTCTAATCGCTTCCAAATGCACTCTAGATCCTGATGAAGTGGGCTTCCAGATGAAGCTAAAACAGCTAACGATCAATGACATCGCCAGAGAAAAGTCTAAGCGTATATTAAATCTAAACGCATATGTGTTTCAAAGATGTTTGGAACAGCGCTTAAACTTAGCGCGCGTTATGCTAAGCCAAGTAGAGGAGATCGACTACTTTAGCCTGTCTTAAAGCCGAAGTGCCGCAGCAAAGCGTAGTTTTACATTGAATTTTAACCTGTGCGTTTGTCTTTTCAATACATTATTATAAGTATAACTCTGGCTACGTCTCTGAATACAAAATTTTAAGATTGGCCAATAACCAACGCTGGTCGAGGACTGGTCTTAGATTGGCTATGTTTTTTATTATATTTTAAAAAAGATTGATTGCGCAGGCTTGATTCAATGTGAAAACTATACAACTTTGCTCGCTTTGTACCACTCCTGCTAAAGACAGACTAAAGTCGATTTTCACTACTTGACTTAACAGGGCGCGCGCTAAGCTAAAACTCTGTTCCAGACATCTTTGAATATAAATATGAGGCTAAGCACTACATTTTGACAAATGAAAGCATTATTTCACGCTTAAAGTTATCTCAGAATCTCAGCTTAAGATATGGATTTGGAGATTGTTAGGACACTAATCACTTTCCTTACGAACCCGTAAGCTTGTTCCTCATACTATATTATAAAGTAATCACTTACCAGTTTCTCATTCTCGTCTTCCATGTCCAGTCTAGCTGCGATGTAGTTCCTAGTGTCGAGGAAGGCACGCCGCTGAGCGTTTTCCATCAACGAATGCATCAGTGCGCCGATAATGTTCACACACACGAACACCACCACGTTGGCGACTATCTGTTTACAAAAAACAGAGACTATAGATTTTGTGTAAAAGCTTTGAAACGATAAACAATTCCGCAAAGCATTGTTTATTTGTGAAGGTTGTAGGTATCTACGCACGATCACGCTAAAGCTCAATAAAAATATTTTTATACACTAATTATATACTTAGTTTATGACTATAGAACTTGCGACTCCATAGGGCTTGTAACCCGAGAGAAATCCCGCCCAAAACACCTCGATGCAACAATGAAGGCCATTGGTGAAAGCGTATAAGACAATGGCTTAAAGCATTGACCTATTCTATCTGAAATCACCTCCTAAATCATGTTAGAACTACCTACCTACGACGGCACACATGTACACCCACAAAAAGTTACACTTCAGCTGACGACATGAGAAACTGTTTTAATCTGTGCCGCGAATCTGAGATTCGACGGCGATCAAACATTTTAAAACGATCTAAGATAAACTTGAAACGCGTTTAATGGCACATATAAATAAATACGAGACAAGCATTAAAATGAAATGGCCTGCAAATGTGGCATCAATCAAATTAACGTGAATATGAGAGGCGTCAAACAACAGCTGACACCGCGACTATTGTTGTTGGCAACACAACTGGAAAAGCGTTCCAGTGAACGCAACCACAATATATTGGATCTACGAAACCATCTACGAATAATGATATGTATTTAGTTATAGCCACTCAATACTTTGCGACTCAAAATGCACTCACTCGAAAAATATCATCGAATCATCGATCGTAAACTGTTTTGGTTCCGCCATTCACAACTAAACGAATTAAGCTAAGAATATCGGATAAATAGCGGAAGTTTATAAAGGGGATAAGTATAGAGTAAGTGGAATAGAATGCGTAACATCCTCTCATTGAACGATTATTCGATATACTCGAGTACATTTCCATAGAGTAGAAAGACAGTTAATATACATTTTTAATTAGCCTTATGTGTGTTTTCTCGTATCGAAAGCCTAGCTACAGACGCACGCAACCATAGTATCAATACGAAAAAGCTCGCGTTTATTTTATTAGTTAAAAATACATTTATAAAAATTGTATAGCTTAAGCAAACGTTGAAGATTATTTTGGTAAAAATAATATGTCAAATCATTTAAAACTTTGGATATATCCGGGCAAGGTTCTAAAACTTTTGAGTAAATAATTAAATTCAGTACAATAGATTTTCCTTATTTATATGCATGTAAAGAATATATTTAAAAAGTATAGGATGTTAGCAATGTGAAAAAATACATGAGTGCCTTATATTTAACAGAACCTATCTGTAAATAATTGCAATTGTCTCAAATCAGCTTTCCATGAATAGCCTACCTTAACATCCATCGCGAGAATGACTATTACTGTAAAAATAACCAAAATTACGCAAAAAAAAAAAAATAATACCAAGTAATTTTTACTTATACCAGGCAACGAAAATAATGATATAATTTCAACGAGGAAATCAAGAATCTACGCATATTTTTTCTCCTACAGGTACTTTTTGTATATTGAAGAATTATTAGTTCCTGTAGCTGTCCCTGCGAGTCCATTTCCCTTCTAGGCCTTGCCTGCGTCCATACCATCATTTACCAACATATTTGATAATAATCAAAGATAGCCTATATGTCCATAATTTCACAGCTGATGTTATCATAAAAAACGAGGAAATCAATCTCAGCAATACAATTTTTTTATACATAGGAAACAATCAAGATATCAAACAATAAATCGTGTTTATTACTCGAGTTCAATGATCATATTTTTTTGCTGGGATTACGCCATAAAAGTACTCTATACTATAGGAATTTCAACCAGCTATACATAACGACTGTTAGGACGTACGAAGTAGAAAATCTGTCGCCAAGCACCCAACGGTGTGTTCCGGCAGCAGTCTTTGAGAACCAGTGAAATTATTGTAATTACAGGCACGTGAGACTTTAACAGTTATGTCTCAAGGTGACGGGCTCAGTGCAATTCGTGACTTGTGACGAAATGCATCTGTTAAAGGCAGTGGTTAGTCCACTTAACATCAGGTGGGCCTCGAGCTTGTTCCGTCACAAAAAAAATGAACCAAAACGCAAATACCAAAAGCACAGTTCTTAATTATATGTAATTGACAATAGTTTTTTTTAAACCGGCGGTATGCCCCTGTTTACAAAATACTACGAACTATATACCTATAATATTATTTCGTTAATAAAGGCATACAGCCGGTTTAAAAAAAAACATTTAAGTCACAATGTTACTTGTTGTTATTGCCATAATGTGGTACAAGTTGGTAGGTAAGCAGGCTCATATTAGGACAGCTGCCGGAGCTAACCGTTCGATGCTAACTGCTAACGAGAATAATGCCCTACCATCATGCAAAAAGAGGTTCCGTTTCCTCGTAAGGAACTCTAAAAAACACTAAACATGAGAAGGACCTTCAATTATAAGTAAAGTAGGAACTAAAACACACCTCTGAATACCGTGGGGTGAACGCAATGGGATCGGTGATGTAAACTACGTCATTTTATAACGACTATAAACCCCCGCATGCTACTCGAAGACTCATTAACTTAATTAAGAGCCAACGCATTTCTCCTTAATGGCGGAAATTAAAGTGGGTGAGCTTTTTAACAGAACAATTAGATATTCTTTAAGTGGTCTTTTCCTAAGGAATCAAAGTTGATTTCTTTTAAGTTTAATAATTACCTACACGATCAAAGCTCGAGAATTTCAAAGCGCTCGCTATCACAATTCATCCAGCGACGTTATCTAATCATCAACATTTATCGGTAATAATACCACGCTGTTAAATCAGTGATCTGTGTAACCGAAAAGCTGTAGGTAATTTATTTATAGCGTCTATTTGATGCCATTGGACCGTGCACTATCCCCAGTTATGCAAATAGAAACCGTCAACGCGTGTGTTATCGCCCTTGTACACACCGCGTATTTCACGCATCTAAAGCCCCAGCGCCCAAAAATATTTTACACCATAAAAGCTCAAACAATAAAAATGATTTCCTAAAAACATTCTGTCGTCGGATAAAATTGTATCCATTTTTCTTTGAGGTGACGACAGGCGCCGCTGCCTACGCTAGAATTTATGCCAACAATAGAAGGTCTGATTACGAAATTTAATAAAGGCGTGGAAAGGGCAATCTCAAAGACTGTATGAAGAGGCATGACAACGGAGATAAGATAACACACGGCATTTTAGCAAAACACCTTTTCAATTACAAGAAAGAGAAAATTAAGGAGGACACCGTTTTAACTCAATGATAGGCAAAGTCACACACACTTCTCTCTTGTGAATGTGGCTTACCATTAGACGGGCGTCTTAACATAAAAAAATGCAGGAAAGCACGTTGAAAAGAGAATAGTTGTTGGACTGCATTACGTGAAATTGTAAATGGCACCATCAAGCGCTGAGGCAAGACGTGTTTATTAGCTTGTAAGTGCGTGCCTCTCGACAACACTTTCTGATGTACTTGACGATAATAGCTACAGGTGAACGAATCATATCGAAACTTAGATTTCCATTCTAAATGGACAAACCGACGGTCTTTATCTAAACTGTCAAATGTTGATGATATTATGAAACTACTCGAAGTCAATTCTGATATCTTAACGAGCTTTTTTTATGTGAAGCGGCAAAATAATTGTTAATTTATCACCATTATCTATTCGGTTTGAATGTAATTTTATCACAAATTGTATTAATTAGACATATTGAATATTTTATCAGACAGGTTGACAATATCGAACCATCTGTTATCGACATGCTCACCATTGAAATAATATGAAAGCTTTTTGTACTTGGTACAGAATGAGGCTACATACAACTGTCCGGTCGGCCGGAAATATTTTGCTATTCAATTTCCGCCAATTATAATCAAACTTACAGAAAAAATTGTTCATAGCTACGAGGCCATGAGTACCTCTAATAGAAAGTCTTAGGTAGAACTCCTACAGCGAACTTGACAGCATGGTAATAAAGCATTGAGTAGGTAGCGAGACCAGCATACAAAGTCAACCCCAAACGTCTATCATATACCATTGTTAGCTATTGTGATAATATAGCTTACCCAAGTAACACAAAACAACATTATAAGAAGCGTACAACAGCATGGACTTACGTGCAAAGCAGTATATGAGCAGCATATGTAGCACTATATCAGCCGTATAAAAGTTTATAAGTGTCTTATAAGCGCAATTTGGGCCCCAAATAATACGGCTTTGAGCATTATTAAATATTATTAGTGCTGCTAACCAGCGCTTATAATGTTATTGAAGACAGACATTAGTAAAGTTGTTAGATAACATATTCTAATGTAAAAAGCATTTTGTTAAACGTTAGTACTGCTTTTAAACAGCTTTTTGAATTACAATGCCAAAGTTACGTTTTATTCTAAGGCTGAACGTTTTATTTTCTATGTATAAAAGTATTTGAAAAAACTTATCGAAACTTATGTCCGATTTGATTATTTTGATAAGTCTATTGCAGTGCATGGTGTTGTGTGTGGAGATGTTTTAATGTGTCTTCATTGAAAATGATTTATCATAAGGTAAGTATTAATTTTATATTGTTTTGAATGCAAATGAGCTGGGGGTATTAGTCTTATGTGAAAATATATATATGTTTGTGGTTTATAATTCACGCGCCCTCACAGAAATGCATTTTTAATAAAAATCGGGACAAATTTAGAATCGACATACGACACCTTTTGTCATTTTTTTGACGATTTGATTAATTTTAACTGATAAAATTGCTTCTATCAGTACTTCGCTTATAAGAAAAACATAATAAGTAGTATTTCATTCATGTGGGTGTTATAATTTTATTTTTTATATTAGAGAAAACAGAAAGCAAATGGCGTCAGATAATATTAATGTTTTAAACTTTCAACTAGTATATTTTAATGTTGTCAGTCTTATTGTGGTAAAAAAAAACGCTTTAGTCATTCAACCTACTTATAAAGTATCTAAGTGATATCTTTAGCATTATTGTAACACTTTTTAGGCATGTTATAAAGTTCATTACCCTTGAACGTCAAAAAAATATATTGCTATAGTGTTAATCAGGGTACCGAAATAATAATTTAGAATCCCTTAATCATATGGTACCCTACTCCACGTCTTTCATAGTTTATGTGTCTCCAGTTAGGTAATTTGACAAGTGTAATAATTAAATCACTATCACAATAAATGAGTTGGGGAATTCCCTGAATCATGTGCCCGAATAGAACGAACGGGACGTGCGACCTCATGATAGGTGGGTGGGAGTGAGAAGGATAGTATTAGCGAAATGAGCGGTTGCGCTGCGCAGTCTTGATTTCATTCATTACTATTTGTATTAGTACTTGATTCCTGTCCCTGTGACAACGCGCGCTCATTCGCTAAATCTTGTGTATTTTATTTTCTAATTAATTTAAACACCGGCGTTACCACGATAACTTAAATTTAAAAAATAAATGTATCAAACCGCTCTGTCTTTGTTTTCAGATAATCCATTCACAACCAAATTCATCCGTTGTAACACAACTTCAGCAGCAGCCAATAGCAGAAAATACTATTTGGCTTTTAGGAGACCCAAATGAAATAGCAGTAAATTCGGAGCCAGTCATTCCACCTCAGCCTGACACACACAAACTGGATACAATTATAGAAAACCAAAACAAAATCATGGATATGTAAAATATTTTTTTCCTACAGATTGAGCAATTTCATAATTGAAATAGAAACAACAATTGAAAAAGCCATTACAAGGACAATAAGCCGCCATCTTGATCAATCTGTTGTCAATTTAGGGGATGCCAAAAATGCAACCGAGAATTCTTCTTTCAAGCTAAAAACAATTGACAGCATTAATGATTTAGAGAACTTATAATTACTTTTCTTGGATCCAGTAGAAAGAAAGAAACAGATGAAAATTTACTCCGTCGTATGCACAACTGCAGAGGGACATGGGATATAAATTGATAGACCTATTATTCACAAGAGAATTTTTATTTATATAATCTGTAAACATATATAATTTGAACAATTGTAACGAAATACTAAAACACCTTAATAAACAATATTTCTTACACAAAAAATAACAAGGTTTAAATATATAATAAGTTATTTTATTTTATATATATTTGTTGAAAGAAATACCTTCTGATAACACTTTTGCAAAATAATTTTCAGTTTCAAATCTAAAATGTACTACGGAACCACTTGATGGAACTTCTTGACTAGTGCTTGGCTCATACACAACTACCGATTGTTTTGTATTTTGTGTATCAAGAGTATCATTGTTTGGAACACGTTTTTCATTACTTAAATCAGATATAAAGTTTGAATATTCCGTTTTCATCTTTCTCTTTACTCCACCTGTTCTCTTAGTCTTTTTCCACAGTTTATTCATGACAACAACGTTACACGTGCGACATAAATTTACCAATGAGTATACTAACGCACAAATGAAAATAATCATACCACTCATGATTTTATGGCCAAATTATGACCTATAGTCATAAAATTACATTTTTATTTATCTAAATAGTGCTGAAAGCTTTAAAGTAACAAAAATGTAAGAAGATAACAGAGCTAAGACTTTATTAAATGTTTAGCTAATTCTTAGCAGTAAATAAGCATAAGAAAAGATCATAAAAATGCGTTTAATCTTAAAAATGTGTTAATATATTTAAGTTCACCATAGTATATTTCGACAACGTTTATTTAATGTATTAGGTTTTCTTATGTACTAATATAAGGTCTTAACCTTCTTGTCAGTGTAAAAGCTGTTTAAGGTGTTGTATATTTAAAGTAATTAATGTTTTAGTATGATTATAAGCCACTTAACTTTATTTTTTCGACCATACAATGGCTTCAAGCATTATACATTTTACCACATTCTCCTCAAAAGCATTAAAACTAAGTCAAAACTGTTTTGAAGTGATAGTCTGATTTTAAAACGTAAATCAGTCTTTACTTCAGTGAATATACAGATTACGTGTTACTTGGGTATTCTCCACTTTGTTAATGTAATTTGTTATTTCTCAATGTTTCCAAGTCTAAAACTATTTTCGTAAACGATTTGTTACAATAATTTATTTATTTTCCACGGGCGGCGCATCACTGATGTTTACGTGGTAGTCAATTGACTCGAGTGACACTTCAATTTCCGATTTATTCTAGTAGCTAAACTGACTTCACTTTTCGGCGGGAGATGTGAGGATAGATTCTTACTGAACATAGCAGTCTAGAATTATCTCTCGTACAGTGCAGACGTATTGGTAGCTACATGGAATATGATGAGCTAATGTGTGTTGGATTGGAACGTTGCTTTCAGTAGCAGCACAAGCAGCTATCTTTGAGAGACGGACAGGGAGTTCTATAGGTCTGATATTGTCTTCCCATCTTTGAAAAAAACATCACTTGCCTGAAAACTATACTAATAAAATGAATATGAGCTAAAATTGTAACTATTGTATTTTATACAAAGTACCAGGTGAGAAGAAGTTTATAGAGGTTTCATACTGTAGATCGTGATACTGAAAAACTACACGTCGCTGAGCGCGATCCTATAGGGGATTTTTTCCTTTCACATCGCACATCTCTAGTGGATACACAGCCTTAGAATAGTAGATAATCATCTAATAATGTAAGCCTTAATAACTTGTATTATTATTATTACATAGTTTTCATAATAAACTCAGCTGGTACGATATAACGTAAACAGCTATGGTAAGTGTATGGTTTTGTTAATTAATTATGTATGCATTGAAATGTTTATTATTGACTGACATCAATGGCGTACATACTGACAACCTAACTTATCTCGGCGGCAGTAACGAGCTCTAAATAAATTTGTAGCATATTGTTATTATATTATTATGGAAATTGGGTGTTGTAGGGTTTTAATTTTTCACTAAGCTTTTCTTTTGTGTAATAATAATATAGTTTGTACTAACAATCATTTCCATAATTTATCTGATGATGCTTTATCCTTGATTTCATTCTAAACGTAGGTATATGTCTGCAACTTGGTACATTATATACTCAGCACTGCCTCACTCGAATATGTACATATTACTCATATTTTGCGCACGTTTCGTTGTACGTATAGTTATAGGGATTCTTATTGAGCTCTAGATGGTTCTTATGGTAGTTTTTCCACGTAGATTTTAGTTGTTTCTCGTAAATAAGTTCTTGTGTTTATATATCTTTGCTGCTTGAGTGGTACTATTCTTTTACTTTTGATTTTCATATATATAGGTTTATTTCATCTCGTTATATGCTCTTTGCGACTTTAATAAGTCCGTATTATCCTGGATACTGAAGCTTTTATCTGAAAATTTACAAAATGAATAGAATATGACGCAGATTTGTGCTGATTTTTGGTTCTAGACATGCTGATAACTTTTCCTTTGTTTGCTTAGGGCTTTGCAAGCCAAATCAAGAAAACTAGATAGGTTTTCGTAGCAACATCATACATTTCCGAGTTGATGTTTCTGTGTGAAAAATGAAGTAACTACTATCATATAAATACTGTTTCTAGATAGAACAATGCATTCCACACATCACCAGCTAAAAATTTCATAAAATCATTCATTTTTCACACAGAAACATCAACTCGGAAATGTATGATGTTGCTACGAAAACCTATCTAGTTTTCTTGATTTATATGATAGTAATTACTTCATTTTTCACACAGAAACATCAACTCGGAAATGTATAATGTTGCTACGAAAACCTATCTAGTTTTCTTGATTTGGCTTGCAAAGCCCTAAGCAAACAAAGGAAAAGTTATCAGCATGTCTAGAACCAAAAATCAGCACAAATCTGCGTCATATTCTATTCATTTTGTAAATTTTCAGATAAAAGCTTCAGTATCCAGGATAATACGGACTTATTAAAGTCGCAAAGAGCATATAACGAGATGAAATAAACCTATATATATGAAAATCAAAAGTAAAAGAATAGTACCACTCAAGCAGCAAAGATATATAAACACAAGAACTTATTTACGAGAAACAACTAAAATCTACGTGGAAAAACTACCATAAGAACCATCTAGAGCTCAATAAGAATCCCTATAACTATACGTACAACGAAACGTGCGCAAAATATGAGTAATATGTACATATTCGAGTGAGGCAGTGCTGAGTATATAATGTACCAAGTTGCAGACATATACCTACGTTTAGAATGAAATCAAGGATAAAGCATCATCAGATAAATTATGGAAATGATTGTTAGTACAAACTATATTATTATTACACAAAAGAAAAGCTTAGTGAAAAATTAAAACCCTACAGTGTGAACTCGTATCCTGGAGCAATATGTGTTTTGGCATCCCCTGAGAACTGGAAAGGAAAGTTGATTGGCGGGCGAGTTGACAAGCCAGCAAGAAATAAGGTGTTGGCAACTCTACAATCCGTAATTGAAATCCAATGGGATTTGATTTTCCGAAGATTCGCGCACTGATCGCAGATTAAAAGAAGGAAAGAAGCGTTTGTTCGCCTTTTACTAGGATGCTACCGGGTTAATTATTTAGTTTTTGATTTTAATATACAAATACAAAATATTTATATCTGTAAACTGAATCGAATTTGCATTTTATAAAGTTGAGACTCTCTTTTAAGCATTGACATACCTATGTTAGAGGGTGGCGCTCTTCCGTATTAAGGAAATGTAATTAAAAAATGTGTATATGAAACAATGTTAGTTACAATCAAAGAATACTAAAAAAATTAGGTATAATAAATTTTTTAATGTTAGGTTACGTATATTTAATTTTTTATACATAGAGTGTGAGAGAGTATATAGAATATAGCTATTCATACCTAATCCTGAATTCAATTCACAATTTTAGTTGTTAACAATGGATAGAAAACACGGAGTACTTCATTTGTTCTTGAACTTTACCCAATTTTATGACTACACTAGAAAAAAAAAGGCAAACCTGTATTGATCATCTTGGTAGCTCAGTAGTGGTTCGTCTTGTACGTGCTACAAAACCTGCTAATTAAGTTATACATTTTTTTAGTTACAACTGACCTTCTCAGCTTTTCTGACAAAAGGAACCAACATACCTACCATTAGCATATTATGTGCCTTCTTACTAACATATAGTATAAGGTTAATGATTTCTATATTACGCGTGGAAGTATTCCAGCTAAGATTGGGATGGATGGGTCCTACTGCCTTTTTTATTAATTTAGCCACCAAGCAGCTGTATACCGGATTGAAAGACATGGCACCAAATGAAATTACAGATATCATGTTAACAATAGCTTAACAACTCCGTTTAAAAAGCGAACGCAATGGAGTGCCGTTCAGAACAGTTACGTGCTGAACAGTTTGTAATTTAGGATCTTCTAGTCTCCTTAGCGAGTATGAAAATCTAACAAACCACTCTTGAAAAGATATTAATATCGGAGAACCCTTCAAAAAGATAGTAATGGCAATCGCTCCGACCGAAATATGAGATAATATGAGGAAATAGTGATTTTCATATGGAAGTCATTGATCTTTTCAAATCGTATGTAATTATTATAGATATTATGTACAATTTACATGGTTTAAGCAAAATAGACAAAGTGGTTGAAAAACGAATTTTGCTCCGAATCTTTATCTTTAAATTTTACTTATGAAGTACAACAAATTAGATATACCTACTAAAATGTTCAAAAGAATGCAATTGACTCTTTTTAATGCTTTCTTTTATGTGAAAGTAGGTCGCGTAAAAGGACACTAAAAGCCTTAACACCACTCGGGTCAGCTGCTGTTTTCACGCCGACACTTTTCATAAGCATAAAAAATCTACTTTGAATATACTGTAAAATTGCTACTGGAATATTCTAAGATCATAATCCAAAATGAATAATTATTGATTTCATCAAATATCAAACCAGTTCACATCAATGTCAGGATAAAATGATAACGTCGTAGTCACCGGTTCTTTGCGTGGGTCTCCCAACTAAATAATTTGTCATACATAATTGTCAAAGAAAGATCAAAGATAAGAATAAAAATTTGTCATCATATTTGTGTTTGGCGCCTCTTATCGGCCAGCAATTTTATTATTAAGACATGAATAGAATAATACGCAAATTAGTCAGATGACAAACACAGAAGGCTGTATTTAACTATTACACCATCTGCAATGTTAAGATTCTAAAAATAAAAGCGCAAAAGTTTTTCAGCAGACAATATCTACTTTCTTTGTAAAGCCTTTTGTCGGAGTTTTCAAACAGGCTAATACAAAAGTTCAAGGCACTTGTACCACGGTCCAGTAACCAGTACCTTACATCAGAAGAAGTTTGTTTTGCTTCAAGGGAAATAAAAGGAAACATTCTAGAATTTTCTCTTACTCGCGTAACGATTACGATAGTCTATTTTTACGATTCTGCGTTTATATCTGCGAAGGTAAGGAGGAAATAAATAACAATCTGTATAGGTAGTTTGATTAATATAAAACAGATGTTTTCCGAACTAATGTTTTGTTGATAGCAATCGGACCGTGCAACACATGGCAAAGTTCAATTCGTTTGTATGTAGGCATATACTCGTATAATATATATTTACTATGTTGGCAAGGGACATAACAATGAAACTGTTCTGGAAAAATACTCTCCGATCGACGACATTCGGACATTGAAAGGAAAATACGAAACAGAAAAGGAAAATCAAGTTAAAACGTAAATCCCGTATTATTCTTAGATATTTTACTGAGCACGGCTTACTTACTTTTTGGAATTGTTTGAGGTCGGTTTTATCTTACGCCTCCATTCGGCCTTTGAATCAACTTATAACCTATATTAAATCAACACAAGAAAAATTTATATAATACCAAAACTTGAAGTGCCGCTACTGACCCAACTTTCACAGTCGTTTAATAAGTACTGAAGTAGTGACATAAAGAGTAGGTGAGAATACTTTAGTAGTCAAAATGTTACTACGATGATAATTCATGCGAGATGCGAGTTATAATTATTCAAACAACGCACTCCAAACAAAAACTGCATATTTTAGTATACTAAAAAAAGAACATTCTGTGCGTAATGCGTACCATCAAAACTGTGAAAATAGACACAATAACATAGGATTATTAATCTTTGCATTTTATTGTAGACAACTTCTTTAAATACGTTTGTTTAGCTGTTTTGTATTCTGTAGCTGTAAAGCTTTAATGTACCGGCATTTAAGAAGCGAGATTATATCTGATATAGAATTTTACTGCATTATTGTTAGGTAGCCGGCAAAAATATTCCTATTATAATAGTCATGGTTAGGTTAATGTATCTGCTGATTGGCATTACGTTAGTTGGTGGCACGAGAGCAACGAGGGACATGCCAAGTTTGTGTACAAAATGACGTAAGAACGGCACGCGATCGACCACAACACTAGCGCGTGGAGTTAGTAGGAGCACGCTACGCTTTGGGCGCCAAGAGAACAAGGGCATAGCCCCGTCGCGGTCAAGTCGATAAAACCCATTGAAGGGATTGTAAAGAAAATTACTTTTGAAGTGGTAATTTAGCCTATCAAAGTATTTTTTGATTTTAAAGTCTATGATGCCCCGCGTTGGGTGCCAAAGTTCATAGGCATGTTTTGCGAATATTTCTCTAGCATAGTGTCATTTTTGTATAACATGTGATTGAGTTTCTCGAGTTATTATAATGACATAAAAATAAAATAAACTCATCAAAAAATGCAGTATCATATTTGGGTTGCTACCCGTGGGGTGCCGGGTTAGAATATCACCTCCCCATTTCTCCCCGTGAGTATCGTGAAAGGCGACTTAGGAAAAGTGCGTCAAATGAGCAGCATGCCACTACTTACGTAATGCGAGTAGGGTGTTGTGGGCATTAGACGCACAACAGGGCTGTATACCATCTTAGACACCTGCCAGGGTTTCATACAATATGTTCTTGTGTCCCTGTCTTATATTTTGTTAGCGGAAACATATTATTCGTAACATGTTCTTGTGTCTCGTCCAGAGTGTTTGAGAAAACATTTTGTATGACCCTGAAAGTGTGCCTGGTGTATGGCAATAGGCTCGCCCCCTCTTACATGGAACCAAAACCCAATCGGCGAAACGTGGATGTGTACACACTTCTGCCTACCCCTTCCAGGAATACAGGCGTGATTATATGTACTTATGTATATTTGGGTTGCGAAAACTTACAACCAATTCAGGTGACAAGAAACTAGCTGATACTATATTCCGCCTTTGCTATAATATGTGCTAACTGAACAGGATTTATTCCGTCAATGACTTTATTCATCCCACGAAACCTTTTCAATTCGTTGTCCTTTCTATTGAAATAATCGCAGTGGCCCTTCACGCTCCAAATACCATTCCACCTGATTTAATGTAGATAAACAATTTTCATATGCAAAGTAGCAAGCTATAATATATTCCACATAGCTAGAACTGAAACAAAACTAATGATAGTGTTTTAAGCGTTAACGAGCTCTATTATTAGCGAACAAGACAAGGTCGAATACGTGCAAAGCGTTGACGCAAATGCAGAAGCCCTACATGTGCTGGATTTGATTGCTAAAAGTCCCACATTACTTTTTAAGTGAATCCTTACGACTTGGGGAGGTCAAGTAATCTCGTTGAAAGTGAAAAAGTATAGCGTAGTTCCTCGCTAAGATTTTCCGTATTAGTTCCTAATAGTTTACATTATGAGGTTGATTACTGAAAACTACTTATTTTTTCGCAGATGGCACTGTATGTTTGTTACCACTTGGAGTTCTTACTTAAAAACTATTTTTGTTTCTTTTTACAAAAGTTTTCAAGTTCTCTGATGATGTGTCATCGCCTGACTATAAGAACTCGTACCTACCTACGTAGTATTATTATATTATGTTCTATGCTATATAAGTAGTGTTCTATGCTATATAATGTAGTTAATATTTAAAAAACGTTTAAAAGAATGGCCCCGAGTTTCTTGCCCGTTCTTCTCGCAGTGGCTCTATAATTTTTGTTTGCTGAACGTGGCAGTACAATGTAGTATATTTCAATATTAAAATTTGTAATTGACCTTCATAAGAGCGTCGTAGACGCCTAAATTGAATAAATGATTTTGACTTTGACTTTGACTTTGAAGTAGAGTTGAAAAAATAGTACTTCCCAAAAGGTTACTTCATTCGTTAGTATTTTACTCATTTCAGTTTTTTTTTTATTGGTGATAGGTTTGCCTTTGACCATTAACTCACATGATGGTAAGTGATGATGTGGTCGAAGATGTTGTTTAGGCTAGCCTAGAACTACTGGCTCTCAAGAACAGCTGCCGGAACACACCGTTAGGTGCTTGGCGACAGATTTTCTACTTGAGGATGGTAGCTAGCCAGGCGGGCATTCGCAAAATACCCTACCACCATGCTGTAGCGATTGCCATCGTAAGACAACAACCGGGACCGATGGCTTAACGTGCCCTCCGAAGCACGGAAGCGCTCAGTAGTTATGTCGCTGGCGGTCATCCAAATCTTGACCGCGGCGGATGTTGCTTAACTTAGCTGATCGATTAAGAGCGGCTAAGCAAACTTCGCTATGAGCGCTAAAAAAAGTGTCATGAAATTTGGTTTTAATAATGACTATGTTATATATTTAACAGTTTGTCGCGGCCAACTTCCTAAATGTAGATATTAAGTTTATATATAATAACTATAATGACCACGTGGAGTTTGATCGAATAGCGATTGCTATTAATTTACATTGGGACAAAAACTATATTTTGCTATTTTATACTGAAGAATATAGGTATCCCTAATGGGATGACGAAGCTTTATCTAAATAATCACGTAGCAACTCTACAACTTGAGAATCTGTCATCATTATAAGTCGTTAACTCATCAAGCACCTAACGGTGTTTCCTGGAAGCTGTCCTTGTCCAGACAGTTACATCATCATAACTTTCGTCAACTTTTATCAACTGAAAACTCATAACTTTACCAAGCAAACAGTAAATGAGTAACTGACCTGTTGCCAGACATGGTAGGGAAAGCGATAGGCGACGAGCGCGGCTGCGACGGTGTGTACGGTGGGCAACAGAATGCCGAAGGCGGCGGCGGCCGGTGCGCCGACGGGCAGTAGTGCGTATGCGGCAAAGACGGCCCAGACGACGTGTGCGGCGCCCTCGGCAGCGGCAGCGGGAGTCCAGGCGGGCAGAGTGGTGGCCAGCGCCGCCCCGCCGCCCGCCAGCGCTAGCCAGCAGGCACGCGGCAACCGCCGCTCCGGCGCCGCGCCGCCCGCCCGCCCACACCACCACGCCAGCCCGCCGCACAGCACAGCGTGAGCGCTCAGCACTCCCACCTGCACCAACAATAATTTACACTCATATATACAGTATAGACCCCTTTCTCAATATTATAAAGTCTGTTTTACTTTCTTTATGAGACTTAGCATATAGTTGTTAAGTCTCATGTGCCTGTAATTTAATTTCACTGGCTTGGCAACAGATTTTTTACTTGAGGGTGGTCGCTAGCCAGTCTGGCATTCGTAAAAAGCCCTTCCACCACGCGGTGAAGCTGAAGCCCGCGGCGTGATTCAAACCTTCATGGACTTGCTGCGCGGCAGTCCATAGCCAAAGCCACTGAGCCATCACTGCTTCAAAAAAAAACTATCTGTAATACTTATCCTCTACGCTTTACACCTAACAAAGTAGTTTTATATATATGTTATGGACCCAGACAAAGTTTCAGGCAAAATACTGTTGTAAATGCCAATATTAAGTACATTCAAGCTGTTTTTTAACATAAACATAGAGCGCTCTGCCTTTGCAGAGAAAGCGCTCTACGGATAGTTACTGTCTGTGTTCTGATCGCTAGGAAGAAAAAGTGTAAAGCAGAACACTTAACTGAAAACCATCCAGTGGCAAGAAAGAGCACAACACCGCAAGGAATGGCATCCCTTAGTATCGGAGACCAGGGTCCAGCTTGGGTCGATGCGTCATCTTAGTAAGTAAGAACACTAACAGGTGCAATTGCTAACTCCTAAGTTCGGTTTTACATTGCTTACATTACCCATACATACTATTTTCATATATCGATGAGGACCATATATCGAGGAGGAGACCTAAATTTGACTATGACATATCAAAACAAACATAAAACATGTGAGGTACCTGCGGTGCTCTCCGCCAGCCGCGCGTGGCGTCTACGATGGCGAGCGCGGCGGCGAGCACGGCCCAGAGCGTGAGCGCGGAGCCGACGGAGGTGCGCTGCAGCTTGCACGCGTACCGCGCGTACAGCTCCTCCAGCTCGGCCGACTCGAAGCGGCGCCGAGCCACCAGCCGCGCCACCGGCCCGCGCTCCGACATCGCCTTCACCGCGTGGTCCATGCCCCCTCCGCCTGCGCCTCCCACTTCTCTCACCTCGCCGTGCGCGCGCCCTCTGATAACGTCCGCCGCTTCATCTGCCAATAACATATAAAATTGCACTACTCTTTCCTGAACCACTATATACATGTTTATTGGTAAAATGCTAACAACGTCTTAGGGTTGACTTCTGCTAGTCCAAACTATTTTTATTTTCTTTTTTTTGTGTTTGTTTATGTGCATTTGACGTAATAAGCACGAGGACCACCTGATTTTTAAAGTCTCTTGTGCCTGTAATTTATTACTATGTTTTTTAATACTTTCGAGCAAAGATATATACATATATACTTATAGATATATACATATATACTTATAGATATATACATATATACTTGCAGGTAGTAAACATTGGTGGTAAAGGAGTAATTTCTGCAATATCTGCAATAGAGTTGTCAATTCATTATCATCGTCCTAACTTTCCTGTACTTTGTGACATGTTTTTTTTTATAAACATGTAAAAAAATACATAAGCAACATGGATAGCTGCATTTTTACTTAAAACCAGCCCTACTTGATATCCGCGTGTGTATTGTTACCTCCTAAAACGGTTTATTATTGACCAAGCGAGCATTTCAACACCAGCAAAAATGCTTTCTTACGCATGTCCGAATGTCCAGATTTAAGGTACTTTTGCTCTGCAGGTCACCTTCCTCAGGTTCAGGTTCGAAAGAACATGGAATTTTTTGTCGATTCAGTTTTTGGAAAATTTTCAAAACGACGGAGATATGGGGGTTGAAAACGTAAAAAACATATTTCAGTCACTACGTTTTCATCTCACAGAGCCACTAGTTGTAAATACTTTACATAGATATGTGTTGTCAAATTGTGACACCCCTACAGGAATGGAAGGGAATAATAAATAATACATGCAAGGGAATACAAAATAAAATACTTGGGAAAAGTAGGACGTGATTTCGATGTGTGAAAAGAATTTAATAATATATCAACCACTTTTACCTTATTCAGAAAATATGCGAACACATTACCAAAACAGAATATGAGAGTAAAACCATAAATTATTCTACACCTACCACTGACGGAATTCTTTCTCATCATCCATAAATTATAATATATTATCATAACGTGTGGGAGTTGCGTAAACAAAGTCAACATTATAAAAGATGAACAGTTGGTATTAACGGTACACAATATTATAACGACTTCTTAACACCTCCACCATACAGTTTATGTTTATATGTTTGAAGCACTGAGAGCTTAGGGGAGGGGGGAAGGGGAGTGTCGGTTACCGCCTTATGACTCCAATCCTATGGCGAGCAAGAGCTTGAGTCTTGACACAGTATAGCAGCCTGGCCAGCTCCTTCTTCAAATAAATCTCTCACCAAGATTTTGAAGATTTTAGAAGTTGTAAAATGTGTTACGGCGGACCACTGTCCCTAAGGAGCCGGAACAGGTACATTTCTAGATTTAGCCGGTATATCAAATTCGAGCACATTACTAGTTTTTTTTACCGACGGTATGCCTTTATTAACAAAATGCTACGAAATACTAACCCAAGTATACAACAGTACAGCTATAACGCACTTAGGCAACCTACAATTCATTGCAGACTCACAGGCAGTCCAAATGCTCTACCAGTTGGCAACGTGCCCCGCATGCTGGCAGCATTGTCCTGTTAAATTGCAAAGCTTACTCATTGAGACAAATAAGTGCCAGCATTTTGATCACGCGTCGCATTGACCAAGCGCTCTGATAAGTTTTGGAAAATATGATGCACTCCCGGGCCCCACGGTCCCAACGTCTCTACATTAAACTGCTCCAATATGTAACCACTACCCACTACTATGTATCAAATTAGTATGAAATAAAATTTATTTGTATTGTAATACCATCGAGGTAAGCATACTTGCGCCACTTGAGTAGCTCCGCCTAAGTAGCCGCGGTACTAGATTCTTAATACTTACTAACATGTAAGATAGAATAGATTAATAAAACTGCTATGGTGCACCCCTAAGTTTACTATGTATATGCTAAGGTGCACTCATATCACCGTTAGAGCTCAAGGCATTCACATTTCTGAAATATTCAGCGTAGCGTGCACAAGTCGGAATAGGCTTGAATTTATATAAGAGCAGATTTATAGAATGGATGGTGAAGCCTCGAGCATTTCTGAGCAACTCCCAGCACGGTTAGTATAGTATGCAACGCCCCGTGTTTACAATTTGCACGATAACACTACCTCTAAATCATTTTATTGAAAAGGTATTTCGCTTGATAGCTCTTAACCAAATTGTTCTTTGAATGATCAATTCATTTTATCTTGGAAAAAAAATGTATAGCTGTTAATTTTAATAGTTTGGTGATATTTTAGTAACAGTAATTGAAAAATAGTAACGGAACATTTCTTGAACGTGCAAAAAGAGAAGGTCACACTTATCTGTCTGGTTTACTTATAAGTCAGATGTGTACAGTTTGTAAAGTTTAGTCATCCAGTACTTACACCTTACAATGTAATAATATATGTAATTGAACTGGGTACAAAAAGTTTACTTACAAATTTAAAATTTGATGTTTTTTTGGTAAATCAAGTTCATTTCGTATTATTTCTAAAGTTTCATTGAAAAATAATACACCAGATAAATTACAAAAGTTAACGAATTGAATAAAGCTTATCGTTGCGTTTTGCCATCTACCTGATACAATTACGGATATTATTTACAATAAAACCTTTATAATTCATGTTTAATTTTTATTAATGCCTTTCTATATTAACCCTCTTCTTTTCGCGGGAACTCTAGCTAGAAATATTACTCACACTTAAACTATTATTACCTCGAGCATAGAAAAAAAAAGGCCTCGCGTTTCTTGCCCGTCCTCTCGAAGTGGCTCTATAACATTTTTGCTGAACGAAGCAATAGAATATATTGGCGTTCATAAGAGCGTCGTGGACGCCACAATGATTATGACTTTGACTTAGATAGTCGCTTATGCCCGCGGCTTCGCCCACGTGGATACACCGGGTACAATTATCAGCTAAATAAGAACGGTTAGAACCTACACTTCTGCAGGGTTCCATAACTTAAAACAAAAAAACGTAGCCCTTATAAAGTTGCATCGTGGACATGACGTCACGGATCCTCTTTCACAGGAACGGATAAAAGTATCTAGTTAAAATTAAAATCAAATACAAAATGTTTGTCCCTTTGAGGTGTAACAAAGTCGAGCTTCTAAGACTGCGCTTAAAGTTATTCACATATTTTGACTCGCAATCTTTCGTTTAAAAAAACAAAACGTTAACTTCTCGGGGATCTATGAGTTTTTCAAGGAGTATGGTATCACATCACAAAACAACTATCTAAAGGAAAGTTAAAAAGATTTGTATTCTCAGATTCTTTTGACGATTGCAATGAATGATGATTACTTACTACGTTATTAACTTTACTAACTTAATTAAATTTTAAATGTATTTTTTTTTGTATTTTACTACTTTCCTATTCCTATTACCATTTTCTTTATTTCCTTATTTGTAAATACAGTTTTATAACACGACTGCCAAAACGGTGTAATTTAAAGTTTAATTATAACTTGTATATGCCTGAACTGATTTGGACGTATCGCTAGAATCCTTACATCATCCTGAGTAACACTAGACACAATAATTAGAACAGTCGTGGTTTTCATTTTTTATTAAATTGGTTTTGGAACCAATTAGTCAGTCTGCTTACGGTTACGTGACTCTACCTTAAGTTACTACCTAATTAAAGAAGTAATTAAAATCAGGAAAAAATATTCATCCGTTATAGGGGTGAGTGAAAACATACTTAGGACACACAAACGCAAACTCTCATATATATATTTTGATAAAAATGAATTTAGTTTAAAAATTAGTTGCTCTACTGTACAGAGATAGTTCCGAAATTTAAATTGGCTGAGAGCTTCGTTATATGCTATTTCGAGAGCGTACAAAAGTTTGAAACGTACTCAGTTATAGGGTTCTCGCAATGCTCAACAAGTCGTGAGCACGATAAATCGAAAACTACGAATAGGACTATACCAAACTATATAGAGCGCGGAACTAAATATAAATACCTGTTTGAAAAGGCCAACAAAATGCCAACTTAACAACAAATTAAACAACAAAAGACAAAGGAACCACAACTTGATTATATAGCTATATTAGCTACTAATATGTACCTATAATGTAGATAAGAGATCCGCTTAAACATTACCTACTCAATTAATGTAAGCTCGGGTACAAAATTAAATGCCTTCATCTGCTAAGCGAGAAAATCTTCCACAGAAGGCAGTAAGGCAAATTACAGCCGCGGAAACCACATCGAGAGGCGTAGCTATATCCACCCTGTGGCGTCTGCGGAGCAGTTATGAGATGAACGAAACTCACAGACAGAGGTTGCGTCTCATTTATTATGTAAGAAACCTTTACAACTTCGTAAACTCAATATTACGTGAAGGAAAACTGTGACCTACAGAAGCGAGTTTATTGTTACTTATATTGATTGTTGTACGAGAACTCGGAAGTTTGCGTAAAGGTAAGGTGTAATAATATTAAAAATGCTTGGGTACTGAAAAACTGATGTTGATATATTAGCTGCATTGAGAATTGCAAAGACGCCTAATGTTTGAAGCCAAAGAAAGGTTATTATACTGATATGTACTCATTTTAGTAAATAATACGGGATAACTCACGTGAATCAGTCAGATAGCTCCGACTATAGTTTCAACCACATTCGGTGGTCTTTTTCAAGGAGAGCTCGGGACTCCCGCGTTGACATCTCGCTTAGCACTTACAATAAAACTGATATGTACTGTTGCAAAAGAAAACATGCAAACTTATAACTTATAATTTTAATATGATCAGTAATTGCATACAAGCTTTAAGGCTTATATATCTTACGGGATAGAGATAATTATTTAGATTTTAATAATAACCGATATTTTAAAAATATTTAAAGAAAATATCAAACTAATACTTTAGAAAAACGCATAAAAATAGTAAAAATATATTGAACGCTCGAAGAGTCAAGATCTCCTAAGGATGCTTCGTGAAGAAGCGAAAAGCATCAAAAACTATTCCGGTTTATTAGGCAGAATTGTCACTAGATATCACTTTATAAGTGTTTTACTAAAATATTAATATCATGCTTTCATAAAATATTTGTAATTATAATGGTGAAAATGTTTTTTTAATCGGGCCTGTAGTTTTTAAGTTATTCGTTACATATAAAAATACAAATTTTTTCTCTTAATAATATTAGTGTAGATGTAGATGGATTTCCACAATGTCACGCCAGAATATATTCATTATCTAGGGTTTAGTTATGGCACTTAAATAAATCTCATGAATTTTACAGGCATCTACTATATGACAAGTTGCAATGGATCAGAAATATCGTCTTACTGCAACAGCGTTAAGAACCAAAGTGAATTCAAATTTCCTTTGACAGACGACCTGAAAACTATATATTAGTATGGTATGAAATATTATATACTGATGAGTGATGACACAAGAAACGAAACTATACTGACAGTATAAAAAACACTTTGCCAATGCAAGAATATCGAATATAGTATATAAGATACAGTGATCTTAATATAAATCTAAATCACAATATACAATTATTAATAAACAAATTATAAAAATCATAAAGTAGGTAATTATTATAATCTATAATCTTGGAAATTAAATTAATATAATCTTGGATCCATACGCATCATAGATAATTATAACAATTGAATTTCATTAAATAATGGACGATATCGCCTCCGCGTGATTCGTAAGGGAGGATTATAATTGCCAGTTGGCTGACAAGCTTTCTGGTTTTTGTTATTATTATTGCGTAGCTTTTGTGGTAGATTATGATGATAAGCTAACCGTAGGGATTAGATGCTTTGAAATCAATATTCCTTTTTATAAACTGGAAGAGTTAAATATTTTGCACATTCGAGATATTTAAGACTGCTGTTTTAGTAAACACTTTGTGGAACCAATGTGGAAATCGCAGCTAAGCAGACTAAGTTATGCGGCAACGACAAATTTTAATGGCTGATTATGTTAACAACATAACATTATTTGCAAGAAAACTTCAGTCTCGGGTATAAGCGCAGTTACGCTAGTTGATCGCTATTTTACCGCATACATTTAGGGGAGTTTGCCCTGAAGTTAAATAATTTGATTCCACCGTCCTCCGTCCTGAGCTTCAGTCAACTGTTTGATTCAAGGAGGTAAGGATGGCAATGCAACATAACCTGATTGATATTCTAGACTTGATTTGTATAGTAAACTCATAAAAACCAAGGTTACTCTTCTATGCGAGAACTCCTCTAGGTAAGCATTTGCCACTGTCGGATGCATTGTGACTAGTAAAAGATGCGGTTAAGCGCCAGACTATTTAAAATTATTAAAAAAACATAAGATGTTACATATAGTAAATAAATGTTAATACAGCTTTACACTCCATTCATCGCTCAATCAATTTTACGCAGCCACTCAAAGATTGTAAACATTTATCACGGACTATCAACAAGTTCTCAAGACTGATGTAATAATCTGACCACCAACAGTGAATAGCAGCTTAGTGTTGCCATTACCATTGACCAGCTTAACCGCAGGCGGCGAAGGAAAACAATAAAATTAGCATAAACGACAGGCTGCGTGCCTACCGAGCCTTGGTCTCGTGTTGAAAACTTTATTGCCAGTATTAGTGGATAATAGTAAAAAGACTATAATACTATTAATTCAACAACATAATTAAAATTAACAGAACTTGATTTCTTAATTCGTAGGAGTTGAACTTAGAGATTTTACGTACCGCAATTAGTTAAAAACGTTATTAACGTCACTTAAGGCTAGAGTACACGAAGTGCTTTCCATTCAGACGTAGTTTCGAGGTATTTTAAATACCAAGTGTTCACACTCGGTGAAATTATGCATGTATATCCCTGAGTTTCAGAAGCATATCAAAAGTCACGGATGCTCTAAATTATGCAAAAAACCTGAAATGGAAATGGGCGGGACACGTAGCGAGCTTAAGAAATGATAGATGGACCATAAGAATCACATCATGGAATGGCCCAGTAGGGAAACGTCTTAAATGTAGACCGCACACAAGATGGGAAGACAATATCAGAGAAACGGTCGGCCCGCTTGGATGCAGAAAGCACAAGACAGGACAAAATGGAATTCTTTGAAAGCCTTCAGCTGAAGAGGGGTTCTGGCAATTAACAACATTTTAAAAATACTTTTAAGCAATTTATAGCAAAAATAAAATTTAAGTAATAATTAATAGAAAATAGTTTATTTAAGTAAAACATCATGTGTGAAATGCAAGAAATAAAAGGCTATTATATTTCTTTTTTTTTTATATCTGAACTTACTTACTATATTGCTTCTGATTTGGCAATTTTTTTATTTATGATTAATTTTTAACCCTAAAAGTGAAAATAAGACATACTAAAAGATTTTTGGAAATATTGTTGTAAATATTTATTTTTTCGGAAAACTGTTATATGATATTATAGGTTCAAGGATATGCGTACTAAATTTTGCCAAGGTTAAAGTTTTGGGATTTAAAATATGACAAAAACTACGTTTGTGTTAAAAGTGCTACTTGCACACTTTCCTTAAAAAAACCGGCTAAGTAGGAGTCGGATCGCACTCTATACGGCTTCGCATCGCAATAACCAAGTTTTTATGACAGCTTATTACTTAACTATATCATAAATTGGCGTTTTCAGTATTTTGGTTTAATAGAGAGTATTTACAAATTTTCTCTTACATAGAATAGCCAAATTTCAGTCTAACTCACTTTTTGAAGATGGATCTCGTAACATAAATTGTGACTACATTCACCTGTTTTCAATTTTTAACTCTACACTATTTCAAAATTATCTTAACTCAATAGCTCTAGACGATGAGAACTCACATGCTACAGTACAAAAACGTATCTTTTTCAGCTACCTTTATGTATCAGTGTCCCCTGAAAAATAATTAAATTGGATTTAAGTTTAATACTTCGCAATATTTAACTAAATAGCTTGAGCGAATATTGAGACATACAGTTCTTAAGTCTCATTTGCCTATAATTTTACTGGCACTCAATGTCTGCTGCCGGAACGAACTGTTAGTTGCTTGGCGACAGATTTTCTACTTGAGTGTAATAGCTAACCAGGTGAGCATTCGCAAAATGCCCTTCCACCATGCGGTGAACTCAAGCCGGCGGAGGGAATCGAACCATGCACCTGCGGCATGGCAATCCATAGTTATTACCGCTCGGCCACCATTGCTTCAAATGTTGTCGGAGATATCAACAAGCTAGGCCTGATAACGCTTATTGGATGCTGCAAGACCTTATTTTCCTTATTCATTGCTTTTTATTGTTTTTTTATTAAGGTTTATATTGAGAAATGAAAATAAAACAATTTTATGGTAATTATCATGTTTCCAAGCAATATTCGTGAAGTCCAAATGTAATTTAAACGAAACGTAATCATGTTTTATTACAGCAATTACACATAGAAAGCGGCCAATTATGATAAAACGCGAACCAGACCCCATATCTTTGTGTTTATTGAAATGAACATGTCAGGGAAGGCGACCGACACTCCCTGGGGTATCCATTGCTTTTCGTCAAATAAGATTTCTTTTACATATCACGAAATGTGAGTAATTTTATTTATGTCACCGAAAAAAGGTCGGTATGTAAATCACTATCTTTTGAGTTGTAGGAAAGCACTTAGCTTCCTAAATTCGCCTGGAGCTAAGCAGAAAGTCTAATCAAATGTCATTCTTTTATAAATATAATTAAGTACTAAGTACAAACAAATTAAAATGTAATCCGCAAATGTTTCACGTGTTATCCAGCGCGATAGCCAGAAGACGCGGGATTGTGGTTTTGAGAACACACGACGACTTGCCACATCTTCTCTACCGATAATGAGAGCTTTACAGCCATAGATAGAGGACAGTGCACGCGGATATCCATCATCTACCTAGCCTTCGTAATGAAAAAGATAATAAATAGGAAGTCGGGCCTCGGTGTTTTAGAGTTTCGCATCGCAGTGATGGCTCAGTGGCATTGGCTATGGACTGCCGCGCATAATATGGCAGCCAGAATCCCGCCGCAGACTTGAGCTTCACCTCATGGTGGAAGGGTATTTTGCGAATGCCCGCTTGGCTAGCGACCACCCTCAGGCAGAAAATCTGTCGCCAAGCATCTAACGATGTATTCCAGCAGCAGTCTTTGAGAGCCAGAGAAATTATAAGCACATGAGACTTAACAACTATGTCTCAAGGTGACGGACGCAGTGCAATTCGTGACTTGTGACGAAATGCATATGTTATAGGCAGAGGTATAAGCCCGCTTAACCTCAGGTGGGTCTCGAGCTTGTTCCATCACTATAACATAAAAAAAACAATGTTCCCGTAGGAGAAAATTGTTTTATTGCTTTATATCACTCTTTTAAAACTATGATGAGATTAACCTCTGCTTATAACAGATGCATTTCGTCATGTGACGAATTGCACTGCGCCCGTCACATTGAGACAAAGTTGTTAAGTACTCATATGTAATTTTTAAAACACACTGTTAAGTGCTTGGTGTTAAGCCAGGGGGGCATTCGCAAAATGCCCTTCCACCATGCAAATACTTACACGAGCGATGGAGCGATTATTAGAGGTTGAAAGATGACGTCAAGAACTAATTTATAGCAGTAGATATCTTTGTAAACGAGTTCGTTCGTGTAAGCACTGCCGCTGTACCTATATCTACTTCCAAGCGGTAATGTTTGCATCAGTGTGTTTTTGGTTGAAGGGAATAGGTACCGGTGAAATTACAGGCACATGAAGCTAACAATTTTATGTGTCATGGTGATGGCGGCGATTAACTCTACCAACAGATGCAATTCATCATTTATGATGCACTGCATCTGTTATAGACAGAGGTTACCGCATAATACATATGTTTTTCTGCAGGACTACAGTATGGATTCCTTCAAAAAGGGTGTTAATAGTTAAAAGAGTCTTACAGGGTCACATTGGTAACGCCCCTGGTGTTGCAAATGTCCATAGGCGGCAGTAACTGCATAATATCAGGTGGGCCGTCTGATTGTTTGCCACTCCATTATATTAAAAAAAAAAGGTGGACCGCGTGCTTTTTCCATCACAATCGATATCGATCTAAATCTAAATTAACTTCCCTAATCCGTACTCAAATCTCAAAAAAAAAAATTTCTTGCGATTTTTAAACCCTAGTTAACACTTTTAAGGATAGAATTTACAATTGTTCCATATGTTTTCGTTAATACTAATAAATGGATTCGCTTTCGCTCCCTTACCCGTTTATCTTTAAGCCCCCATTAAACCACGCCCTAAAGTTGTTAATTTTGGAATTTGAGGAAATACGGGTATTTTCTATTTTATTTTCAACAATTTCGTTCAGATTTGATTAACAGTATTTTATTTATGTATTTTTTTTACCACTTAAGGGGTTCAATTCCTTAAATATGTTTAATACTACCTGGATCTAGGTATAAACCTACCGAAACATAAATATCATAATATATAATAATGTTATTTAACCTTTCGATCCAACATATTGAATAACAACTTACTGAGATATTAAGTAATATACTAAGTTCAATTCAAGTTTTTGTTCTAATGAATTAAATAGGTAGTAGATTGGTGCAACGAGTGGAAACTGACTTCCTGTTAAACCGGTAATGTTTAAATCATTTTTAATGGTTAAAAATGGAATGCAAATTATATAATTAAATGACATTCGTAAACCACTTTTTTTTTCTATTTCGACAAGCCTGTTTCATGACATCGGTTACTAACTATACTTAATACAATAATAAAACATCATTTTGCTCATTCAATTCGGATTAGTTTAGGAAGTTAACAACTTTAGACTATTTTTGTTACTGTAGGCTATATTGGTATATATACCAATATAGTCTTGAAACTTACTAATGTATGTAACTGAAAGTAATATACAAGTATCTACATTTCCAACTAATCAGCATATAGTACGCTGTATCAGACACTAACATATTATATTTCATGGGACCTTTACTAGCGGCTTTTTTATACATTATTAAAAGAACAACGCAATCTTCCTTCAGAAATTAAATCTGTCCGAGGCCAGAAAAACAGCTTGACAAAATATACCTACTCAATTTCAGATTATCGTACGATATGCCTGCGAAGAAGATTAATATCATATTTGCGACTGAATTTCAGGCTAGATTCCATTACGTGACGTAACAATCAGCCAGTTAATCCGATTGCGTAACCGCGGTAGGCGAGCCGAGAACGAAAGTATCTTCAAATATCATACCCAATTGGTTATGGCTCTCATATTTTAGTATCATAGTCGGTTTCGCCTTATCTTAAGTTCACACTGCTGACACTAGCACGTAATTTTTGGTATTTCTCGTATGTACAAGGACGTGGAATTATCATATTTAAAGTTACGTTCGAGATGCTTTCACCTATATATTTTGGTGTCTAATGCTAACCGTAGATCCTCATAATCCACAGTATATTTTAATCTCTTCTCCGTCTAATTTACATTTCTGTGTGATACTGATAGCTTCTGGATTTGAAGGTCGGTCGCTTCCTCACTGACACCAAGTAAAAGAAGAGGCTCAGTGAGGTGAAGACTGAAGACCTCGTGCCTGAAATATGTATTTTTTTACGGTTTTCAATGTGGGTTGCACCTGCACTGTTTGGAAAAATTCAACAAACTTAATGGACAAAAATATTTTATATATAATTAATAATTATCGAACTTGCTCACAAAATTTCATTTGTGAGCAAGTTCGATAATTGTTCATTTCAATTGTTTGAGATATGTGACATGTATGTGATCGGGCTAGACTGTCTCCATCTCAGGCACCTAATTGTAACATACCAGAAGGTGGGCAGCAGCGCTTTTTGAGCAACTGATATCTCACACTGCGACCCCCAAGACGCCTGCCAAACGTGAGGTTATGGCAAAACACACACTATACAGTTACCACAGCCGTAGGTGACTTACTCAGTACAACTACTTGTCACAAAAGAAAATTGTGTCAGAGATTGTCTCACTGGCATAGATTTTATAGTCTCATCATGCCTGAATGATGCTTATAAATAAAAACTTCATAGCATTAGTGGACTAATAGTTATTGTTATCATGATATCAAGTTATTGCAAATGTGTAGAAGTACGGCAACAAAGTGGGGGGGTCACGGTCGTCGGGTCAATGAACCCAGGGCTACGGAACAGGCGACGGCGGCGTCGCAGACGTCGCGCCCACCTCCACTACGCCTATACGAAATGAAAACTCGCCTTCAGCAAACTAACCGTTATTACTATTTCGAGGACTGCGCCATTCGCACATAATGCTGACTAAAGCGTGAATTTTTCGCCGAGCTTTTAAATCGTTTGTAGCCTATTCATAGAGGGGGACTTGGTAGGTACTAATATACAGTATTCATAATATTATAGCATATAAATAATACGTACTCGTAGGTTAGCTGTTGTATAATTTCTTGACATCAAAATCTTGTTTATGAGTCTGCAGTAGCTCTTTTGTTTTTTTCATTTTTAAGTTCCCGTGAGTATGAGACATATTAATGTTTTAATAACCGGATGTACTCACGCGTATTGGTCGAGTGTCGACCTAGGTCTCATTTTTGTTTTAGCTCATAGGATAGCCTTTGACCACTATCTCACCAGATGTGGTCGAAAATGCTGATCGGGGTAACGTACAATTAATGGCTCTCAAGATTAGCTGCAGGAACACAAAGTGTCCTACGCCCATGCTACGACTGTCAAGATAATAACCGGGACACGGCATAACGTTGCCTCCCAACCCAAGCACTGAAGCGCTCAGTAGTGCCACTAGCGGTCTCTCATCCAAGTCATGATTGCAGTGGACGTTACTTAATTTAGTGATTTGGAACGTTAAGGCGTTAGGCTTCGAGCGCTACAATTTTGTTTATATTTTACTTTTAATGAGTAATGTGTTTTCTATCTATTATTTACTTTTATTATGATCGATCAAGCATTGCAATACTCAGACGTATAACGAATAAGTACTCGTATAAATTAATATAATAGGTAAAAACCCGACTGCAATTTATTTATTTTCGTTAAACGGTTTATTGTTCCATTCAACATAAAACTGCAAGTTATAAATATTTATGGAATCGTGTTTACGAGCCCTTAATTTTGATACTCAAATCGATACATAGGTTTAGAAGAAAAAATATTATCTCACAATATGGCGTCTTTAATCCACCAGTTTGATTTTTTATTAATTTCAATGTAGTTACTTAGTGTTACCTGCACTTTCAAGACGAGTCTAAAGATATCTCTTACATAGAAATCGGCTAGACCGTTTGGAAAGTTACGGTGGAATAAAGAAACTCACAAACATATATATACATGAACCCTGAAAACATAACTCTCCTATTTTGGGCAGTCGTGAAAAATTGCCTAATTTACTTTCTGCAAGTCAGCTTCAACAAGTATACATGGTGCCTTTGCTCAAAGCCCAGATTACGAACCAACGATACAAATCAATAAATACAACGTCATAACGTGAGGCACAACTAGGCTTGCCAGATGGCTCGATATTATATTTACTGGTTACCCCGTTTTTTCGGTTTTGTTAAAATCGTCCACACTGGCTGTGGAGCTTTGGACCTCTTAACAAAGGCCTCCCCCATATTTTAGTATATAAGTCGCTGCAAAAAAAAAATAAAAAAATACCAGAAGGTGGTTAAGGAAGGTGTTCAATGTGCGGCAATGTTTGGACGGATAGTCGAAAATGACAAAATATGAATACGGTAAAGAAGAAAAGATTTTTATACATAAATTTGCTCAATGAAATAAAAAGATTATGAGAAAACATTTTTGATGCTAAAAGCCCTTCAAGTGGCTGGAGGCAGCCCGAGGGGCAACTTCAAAGTCAACCCTCTAATAAATATTGTATAATTCTCCGGTGAACCAAACCGTGAAAAACAAAAAATCTCTCAAATATATTGTGTGATAAAATGTAAAACACTGATATAAATTTATTGTCTACCCTTCTTCCACAACAATGGGTCTTTTTATCGTGGGAAAATAACGTTATTCGTGGATACATGTACATACCTAATATAGTTTTATTATATTTAATATCTACTTATATTAAACATAATATATATGTGTAATTATAATCATATTTTGGTTAGATTTATCCCGAAGAGAAGGATAGAAACACAATGGTTTTCTATTTGGGTGATAATCCAGTTTATTAACAAACGAATTAACCATAACCAGAAAAAAAAGTTATAACACTACAGGGGTTCTATATATTGGTGCCATTTGGGCCTTCTGGTATTTATTTATTGCTGATAGGCTAGCCTTTGCACACTATCTCACCTGTTGGTAAGTGATGATGTGGTCGAAGATGTTGTTCAGGCTAGCCTAGAATTACTGGCTCTTAAGGACAGCTGCCGGAACACACCGTTAGGTGCTTATGGCGACAGATTTTCTATTTGAGGGTGGTAGCTAGAAAGCCGGGCATTCGGTGGTAGGGCATTTTGCCCTACCACCAAGCTGTAACTACTGCCATCCAAAGCACGGAAGCGCTCAGTAGTAATGTCACTAGGGGTCACCCATCCAACTCCTGACCGCGTCGGACGTTGTTTAACTGAACTAGATCGATTAAGAACAGCAAAGCAAACTTCGCTACGAGCGCTTCTAATATTTTTTTACCTCCTTCGCCCAGGAGCATACACGGTGGTATTATTATTAATATAGGTAGGACCTCTTATTAATTATATTTATTTGGAAGACTTTGTTAAACCCTTTAGGGGCCTTAATCCCCAAGTGGTAGGCGTCTTGGAGAGATTGTAAAATGGCAGGTCATCAGATATAGCATCAGAAGGTGCTGCTGCCCGAATTTTACCTTCGTCGCCTCTTACTACTCATAGAGGATGATATATGAAAGGGTGCAATTCTCTCCCGTCACCCCGCGAGGGATTCAAATACTCTAGTAGAATTAATGTTCAATGTGCGGCAATGTTTGGACGGATAGTCGAAAATGACAAAATATGAATACGGTAAAGAAGAAAAGATTTTTATACATAAATTTGCTCAATGAAATAAAAAGATTATGAGAAAACATTTTTGATGCTAAAAGCCCTTCAAGTGGCTGGTGGCAGCCCGAGGGGCAACTTCAAAGTCAACCCTCTAATAAATATTGTATAATTCTCCGGTGAACCAAACCGTGAAAAACAAAAAATCTCTCAAATATATTGTGATAAAATGTAAAACACTGATATAAATTTATTGTCTACCCTTCTTCCACAACAATGGGTCTTTTTATCGTGGGAAAATAACGTTATTCGTGGATACATGTACATACCTAATATAGTTTTATTATATTTAATATCTACTTTTACTAAACATAATATATATTATGTGTAATTATAACCATATTTTGGTTAGATTTATCCCGAAGAGAAGGATAGAAACACAATGGTTTTCTATTTGGGTGATAATCCAGTTTATTAACAAACGAATTAACCATAACCAGAAAAAAAAGGTATAACACTACAGTGGTTCTATATATTGGTGCCATTTGGTATCCGTGGGGTCTTTAAGCTCATCTTTTCCCAAATCTCATCAGAGTGTCTGATCGATGCGATACGTGACCTAAATGCTGGAACTTGTTTAGATTCTCATATAGCATTACAATGCAGCTTCGCAATGCATTCAGCATTTGCCACATCCACACTGCCGTTGGACCGAAGGTCAAGTAAACGAATAGCAGTTGGAGCAGATCCAAAGGTCTTCAACTATAGTTCCAGATATAATATGTTTACTACTGGTGCCCCTGGTTGTATAGTTTATCACACATTTTATCTTGTCGCTGAAAACATTTGACAAAGGGAATCCACCATTTACTGTGATAAGACGAAGTGGTCTTTGAAAATGTCAGACTGAGGGCATAGGATGGAGAGATCTGAACAGAAAGAGGATCAAAACAGAACGACGTAATATATAAATAGCGAGAGCGAATTTTTATAAATAATTTCAATTAAAAGTGAGCTTTTAATAATTGAATAAATGTTTCAGTTTCTGTATCACATTTGTGTTGATTCGTTTTACTATATAGATACAAAACTTGCTGAAGCGACATTTTAGTCGCCATTCATTCATGATTTCTATCTATCGAAAGAAATATATGGGATCGTGTTTTCGGATCCGACATCGTATTTGTCATATCCTCTACAATATTACATACATTTTTACATATAGTTTTACATATATGACATATATATATATATATATATATAAGAAGTACACTCTTTCTAAAAAACATGTTCAAAACTTCCCTATGTTGTCTCACTTCACCTTGAGGCTAAAAGAACAAAGAAGTTTTATTTTACTCGTACCTACTTAATCTGCTTACTACATAATATCCATAGAGTAATTAAAAATATAATTTAATTTATTGATTTTCTTCTAAAATCTTTGCTTCCAAAACCAATGAACATAAATTCTCTGTGTTTGTTACCGACTCGGTATTTCCTATTAAAAATACATTCATAAACATGCACTCGAGCCATTACTAATCGCGTTCTCGATAACAATTTGTTGAATTCCGGTGCTGGAGATAAAACACGATCTTGCATGGTTGTATGCATTGAGAAACATGTTTATAGTGTTTATTTTTAACACGCAATTTAGAATCTATATGTTAACTTACCTATATATAATACGCAATAGTAAAACTGAAGCGATACGCGACCGAAATAATCAAAATTCTTTTGTTTTACTTTTAACTGTCTATCTTTCTATTCGAACGTAATGTTTTATGATTAAATTGTGATGAAACTTCGAATAGGATTAGGATGGTGCATGACGTAAGGGCATTTTGCAAATGCCCACCTGGCTAGCTACTAGAAAATCGGTTGCTAAGCATATAACGGTGTTCCGGAAATTGTGCTTAAGAGCCAGTAATTCTAGGTGAAGCCTGTTCACTATCCTCAATCCAAATTAACATTTACTAACATGTGAGATAGCGGGCCACTATTTGCTATAAACCCAACGCTTGGCAGACGTCTTAGGGATTGCAGTCTAAGATGGCAATTCTCCAGAAGACGCTGATGCTCGCCTTCTGATATTTTGACACTACTCGCCTCTAATTTTTCCCTTACCCATCAAACCGGAACTCAGAACTGACTTAGCGGTAGAAATAGGTATAACTTAAGTTTACCAATTTCTACCGCTAAGCCAAGTATTTATACATATAAAATTGTTAATAGACTCAGCACCGATGGCTGTCTATCAATGTAAGTAATCGCATAAACGCATCTACAGTACAATTATGGAACATAAAGAGCTCTTTGTATCTGATCGATTGAAACGTCAATGTAATAGTCGATATGACACTAAGCCGTATATCATGTGACGTTAGACGACTCCTAACCGGATTAGCACAAAGAATTGGATAGACTCGCCGCTACTGACGAAGATACGTTTCACATACCTAGTTAACATTTTTTTTTTTCAAATAACAAATATTGAATTTTTTTTAAACAAGTTTATATTAATATTTTAGAAAAACATACAGTGTATAATATACTATAGTGACAATTCCGTTTAAAGAAGCTAAACCGACGTAGGCTACGTGGTGACAGAAACGCCATAATATAGCCTGGCTTTCAAGCTAGGCTAAATATACACCATCGAAAACTATCTGTATGTGTGTATTATTTTTGACGAGTTTTGATTCTGTACGAAGAATCCTCAGAAGTTCAAATATTCCAGCGTCAAATTAATAATACCTAAAGATTGATTCATGTATTTTCAATAGCCAATCGTTATTATTAATTAAGGATTTCCGAAAAGTATGTATCTAACGTCTAAATCTATTAATAACATACTTACTTAAATCGAAAAAAAATAGCAGCGAGCGCGGTCGGGCTAGACTTACTTTTTATTCTATGACTGGGCTAAGGTGGCAGCGAGACGAATTAGACTCACATCAGAAGGATTGGAGCTCCATAGCATTCAATCGAAAACTCTAGAATGAGGGAAGGGACACCTAGGAGGGATGGGGAGGCTTTGCTCAGCAGTAGGACGAACCGGGCTAGTAATTAATAGTCTTATGTGTATTATTGCTGTCTTATATAATATATATTAAGAAGTACAATGATTACGAGTAACAGAAATTGGGTTAAATATCGAGCTCCTCCGGCTACTGCGTAACACGCATTGAGTTGAGATGTTATAAAAAAAATCTTTATCCCTAGCCAAGCTTCATGAAAATAGTTTTGAGTGGTTCGGGAGATGTAACAAACAACAGATAGACTCAATTGCATGTAAATGTGGTTAAAGTTGCTAACGACGTTACCAGCATAATACAATTAAAGTTCAATTTTTATGAGTTAATTCCTTTCCATGTAGGTTATCCAATAAGTCAACCTTTGAATGAGACAGATGTGACATGGTAGCTCGTTAACTTTTCCTACAAACATTCAGATATACCGACAGATACTAATAGTTGTTCTAACTAATGAATAGCAATCGCATATACATTATCATATATGCCACAGACAGCATTTCAAGAGGCATTTTAAGCATTCTTTCACTGGTTATTTTGTACGGTAATGATTATGACATTCTAAATTCTACACCATGTACCTGCGTGTCTGCATATTTTCAAATCAATACTTAAGGAGTATCTGACTCTTTGACGTATTTAGTCCCATGTTATGTGCGGCGAGCCTGTTGCCATCTACCAGATACCATTTGCAGACTCCGGACTGCTACTGAACATTTATTTGTTAGATAAACTTAATAGCTTGTTCAACATGCATGATTCTACGCCGAGCACGATTTTTTTATGCCTAATAGGTTAGTCTTTGACCACTATCTCACCTGATGGTAAGTGACGATGTGGTTAAAGATGTTGTTCAGGCTAACCTAGAATTACTGGCTCTTAAGGACAGCTGCCGGAACACACCGTTAGGTGCTTAGCGACAGATTTTCTACATGAGGGTGGTAGCTAGCCAGGTGGGCATTCGCAAAATGCCCTACCATCAAGCTATAACGACTGTCATCCGAAGACAACAACCGGGACCGACGGCTTAGCGTGCCCTCCGAAGCACGGAAGCGCTCGTAGTAATGTCACTAGCGGTCACCCATCCAAGTCATGACCGCGGCGGACGTTACTTAACTTTTACGCCAAATTTAAATATATAATGTGATAATTCTGCCGATATTGCCTGCTAAGACGACGTGACGTCAGAAACGCTAGGTGGCTATATTTTCCACGCATTTTGCTTGTACAACGTCAAGACCACTAGAAGATGATACTTTGTGTAATTACGGGTCCCGAAAAGTAACTCCTGTTTTATTATCAGAATAAAATATATATTCATGAACAAATAATGACTTCACGAGTAAGTAGAAAAATAAAATGAGAAAAAACATTGTATGACGCAGTATTTCAAGAAGTTTACACACGAGTCAGTGCACGAGCCCCACAAAGCGCGCTCCAGTAATGAGTCCCCACATCGCTCACGTTTGGCGTCGACACCCTCATTATCGTATGCAGAAGTGATTACTATTTCATATGGTAATGACTGAATGCTTATGGCTTTTGTGTATATGACTGTTACCACTATTTCCAGCTGCCGGAATACACCGTTAGGTGCTTGGCGACAGATTTTCAACTTGAGGGTGGTAGCTGGCCAGGCGGGCATTCTCAAAATGCCCTACCACCATGCTATAACGACTGCCATCCTAAGACAACAACCGGGACCGACGGCTTAACGTACCCTCCGAAGCACGGAAGCGCTCAGTAGTAATGTCACCAGCGGTCACCCATCCAAGTCATGACTGAGGCGGACGTTGCTTAACTTTGCTGATCGATTCAGAACGGAAATGGATGGCCATTGACATTCAGCGCGGAAACGCTGAAATTTAGTCTCAAAAATGTTATTTGAACATATTTTTTTAGAAAGAATGTATGCCTTAATGATATAAATAAAACACAAATTCAATACTATGGGGTTTAGTTTGGAATCCATAAATGTTTGACCCATGTTTAATTGTTACATACACAAAATCAGCATTTACTATTATCTAGTCTGTGGCATGCTGGCCTTAAGAACAATAGCGACGACACCAGCAGTGTACTCCACTCGCACACTCATAGGAACATAATGCGAAGCCAATTAACGGCTATTACGCAGGCGGCTCACCTGGTTATGGTGGTTCCACCATATATAATAACAAAATATTTTTTATTTTTCAGGTATATCTAGCAAAAATAAACAAGAGAGTAAGAGACTATAAGATAAATATGATCAATGAGCCCCTACCCGACAAGAAACTTTTAGTTTTAGACATAGACTACACATTATTCGACCACAGATCTGTGGCAGAAACTGGTAAGAAGCCAATAATCATCATATACTGGTTTATGCCGGCTACTTAATTATGATCTATCTTATCCCCATAAGAACGACATGAACTGACTAACAGGTTGCTCAACTGCTTTTAATAAGAACAATCTCAAAACTTTTTATTTAACTATGAACAATCATCGACTCTGGCTGGGGATAAAGTGACATTAAAGCGTCATACAAATAAGTATTTTTTTTAATAAGCTTTAACCCTTTTGATCCGCTAAGGAGCTGTAGTGCCAGGACTGCAGTATATTTATTTTTATAGAACATTAAAAAATGCCTACATTTATTCTAATTGACGTCACAGAACTGAAATGAATTTTGTTTTTTTTTTATAGCTGAAAACATCAATTTCCAGGATGGGACAATAAGTCCCATCTGTCTTGTGGTTGATAGTATATCAATGGTGCCGCACACATTTTTAACGGATTTTGGACATTTTATAAAATAAACACAAATTCAATATATTTCTCTTGATAGAAAAAAAAATACAGTTCCAAAGTTTTGCTCAATTAATTCTATATAGTAAAACGTATCAATGCAAATTTTATTGCTAATTATTTGGTATCAACCATGTGATACAGTACATAAAAGATCTTTTCCGTTGTTAAGAACCTCAGTTGTACATGACTTATTAAACAATTATTTAATTTAGACGTTATTTAAATATCGAATATTTTAGTTTCACCAACTCCCCTGCGAAACGAAGTCTCTGCGTCCTGCGCCCTCAGATGACATTTTTAAAAGACGACTTCATCTTAAAATTATAATATTGTGTACTGAAAATATTGTGTCTGCCATTATAAGCGATTAATACATTGAAATCAAAAGATTATTTCTTTTATATATTTCAATAATTTCGTAAAAAAGAAACGCTTAAACAATATTTAAATTCAAATAGAGAAAACTATTAAATTTAAATAGCGAATGCAGCACACTCTGTATCTCTTCATAGAGAAATGTAGAAGCTCCTGTCGCATCCATAGAATGTCTACTTACGTAAGCACGTACGTTTATAATTTATTTTCCATGGTAGCACACACAAAGGAATACCTGCTTATACCTAGAAGCTCGTAGAAAAGTCCGGCGTAGCCATTTTGTTCGAAATGCGTAGCAAACTCAGTGTCCCCCGTAGAATACTGACGGAAAATGCCGCGTACACGCGTTATGGTTCTCACTTCGTTGAGTTGTGGATATCATAAAATTCAACATTGAAACCGCACGGCCAAAACATACTCGTAGATGTGGTATAACTATTTAAAAAATCCCTATATTTTTTCTATAATATGTATCTTTGAAGCAGTGATGGCTCAGTGGCATTGGCTATGGACTGCCGCACCAGGTCCATGGTTCCAATCCCGCCGCGGGCTTGAGCTTCACCGCATGGTGGAAGGGCATTTTGCGAATGCTCGCCTGGCTAGCGACCACCCTCAAGTAGAAAATCTGTCACCAAGCACCTAACGGTGTGTTCCGGGGGCTGTCCCTGAGAGCCAGTAATTCTAGGTTAAGCTTGTTAACACCTTCGACCACATCATCACTTACAATCAGGTGAGATTGTGGTCAATGGGTTACCTATCAGTAATAAAAAAAACTACGCGTACACACACACACACAAAAGGTATCATAAATCATTCACCACCTACGAGTGTGACGCAGAAATACAGTCAGAATCACATTTATAACAAATCGTATTAGTATTTAACTATTATTGAATTTTAATGTAAACAACTATTCTACTATGCATAACAAGTCCAGATTTGCTATAACCAATTTGCAATTAACTTCATGAATTATTTATGACGCAAGAAAATGGTCAATAGTTAAAATGGTTCAATATGTTTTTTAATCGATTATTTACTATGCCATTCAATAACAGTGACTTTTATATATAAGTACTCGTAATTATACAAATACAAATAATATACAAATGAAATAGTATATTAGCTGACAAATGTTAGTATAATTGAGTTTCTAAATGATAAAATTGACATGAAATCCTGGTAAGCTATTGAGATTAATTGAGATTAACCGTTTATGTGTTTTTGTTTTGTATGAGTTTGACATAAAAAAATATCCAAATTATCTGTTAATGTGGTGGTAATATGTGGCTTAATACTTAAGTAATATTTATGTGACTTTATCATTATATGAAATTTTTATTTTTTTTATGCTTGATAGGTTAGCCTTTGACCACTATCTCACCTGATGGTAAGTGATGATGTGGTCGAAGATGTTGTTCAGGCTAACCTAGAATGTTTTTGTGTGTTTTCGGATCAGGCATATTATTCGTCATACCCCATAGAATATCATAAATTACCCCTGTATACAAGATGGATTTAATTATCTTTTGTATTACTGTTCTGTTAGCGTTGCATTTTATTAAGAAATAGAATATGTAAAACTGTCGCCGGAAATACTTCACATCTGAGAGCATCGAACCGTTTAGGGACGTAGATATATTTAGAAATGATGACAAATGTTAAAGTTTGTTATCATAATGAAACAACATAAATCTGTTAGCATACTAATGCTAAAACTATGAATCTGTTCGGTATGACCTGTCAGCAAAGCTGGCAGTCGAAGCAGGGCCAGAAATAAACTCCGTCACCTCGGATTATGAACAGTGGGGGCAATCCGCAAATAAAATAAAAATATTATTAATGCCACAACTATTTAAATAGGCGCGGACAAAATAATTGGCGTTATATATAACATAATATTGGCGTTAATAACGTTCTATATTCCTACGCAATAGCAGGAATATAGAACGACCAGCAAAACTAATACGTCTACGGGAGTAGTAACACGCTCTATTAGATTTTTCATAAAATATATTTTATTCAAATTTACGACCTGTTTTATTCATATAAACCTCAGCTAGCCCTATGCCTGAAGGAATGTTTTAAAAAAACGCGAACAAAACTGCCTTAGTCTTCTTTCAAGAAACTTTGAAAAAACTAGAAGTTTCAAAGCAATTAAGTCACCCATAAAAGTGTTTCATACACACTTTGCAACCCTGATATGTTAATACATTGAAATGTATTTTTTAAACATTTCTCTATTCACGCTTTAAAACGTTTGGACTATACCTACGTTGAAAGTTGTCTTTTAGCAAGCTGATTAGGAGGAGCCTTTTATATAATTATTTATTATAAATACTATAATTATAATTGCAATATAGTAAAGTTGTAAAACCACACAATTAAATAATTCATTAGGTTGCTAATATTCATTAAGTCATGCATTAGTCACTCGACCAGGTACACCTGCGAAGGGGTAACCAGTATTACTAACGTGAGTAGCAATTTTTTTCCTCTGGTGTTACTCATTTGATTGCCATGTCGAAGTGTGTATGCATATAAATTACACACTCATTCATTACTCTGACTGCAAAATAATTCCTGCCATTTCACTGAATCATAAAAACAATTTCATTTTACAATATTATTTCTTATACGTTTTGTTTACGAAGAAGATTGTTGGAAATTCAATTATTGATTTTTGGATGGAATATAGTAGTATGTCTTCAGAGTCCAAAGTTAGAATAAGTAGTCTAACTTTGGACTCTGAAGACATTTAAAATGTTAATTATTAAAAGCCAACATTCTTTGCGATCACTTTCCATCAGGTGAGATAGCGGCCAAATGCTTGCCTATAGGCAGGCATAAAAAAAACGTCCCTTTTGATTATACAGAATAACGATCAAAAAGCATTCAGGACTTAAGACGATGACAAGTGGTAAATAGCTTTACTTGAACAGATTTTTTGCAATATGCATTTCATTTGTAGCGGTAAGAAAATTATATGTTAATCTTGATCGTATTCTCTAGGACCAAAAAAGTCTGAAACACGTTTCCCTAAAATTTTCTCGATATAATAAGATTGCAAAGTTGACTTTAAAATATGCTTGTAACGTAAATCTTATTTATTTTCGTGTGAATGTGTATGAAAATATATTAATAAAATAGCAAAACCTTATCAAGAGGGACAAGAAAAGTTAAATTTTCGTTTTATGTTACTAGTTTTGTGTTATTAAGCATTTTTTGGATTTTATCTTAACTGATCGCGATTTCACCATCGCTGCCACTCCTTTATTCCTACGCAGCCCGATAGTGACAAAATTTCAGCATTTGACTGCGTCTTAATATCCATTAACATCACATGGATTTTCTGAAAACAAATCATATGGTTACTTCTACTTTTGTGTGTGAGCACAGTACGACATCATCTATGTCCAAGAAAAACTTTCAAAACCAACTGAAAGCTAATGATTAAAACATGTCTTTGCACTGCTTCTAATCTAATCTGAAACCCAAAACAAAAAAAAGATACAAAAAAAATACCCAATTTCCATAACTGATATATAGACTTTACGTAGACCAAAAATTAATTATTGGAGCTGAACAATAATTACCTATATCCTCTTAATAGTATCTTCTCTCAACTGGTGGTTTAACTCAATCTGTTATTAAAACCCATAAACCACAAATCCCGGTATACTTTAATATTTACACCAATAACCAGCTCAGTTACCCAAATATAGTTTAGTATACATCTGAAGATAACCTAGGTTTATAAGCACATACATTTAATGCTACGAAAAAGCTGTAGAATCACATTAGGCTGCACTCGAACAAGTGTTTAGACGTAAGATCTTAGGCTAAACTCAACGAAAACTCAATAATGCGCTTTCCGCGTTCGCAACCTCCGCGCTAACCATAGCCTCAATAGTTCCTAATGCGGTTTTATAATTGAACACAATCTGAATCTGAAGTATCTGGGATTAACTCTAGCCCACACACTTAGAAACAAAACTCATTGCCATAATACCAGAAAAAGCTGATTTACGAATAAACTGGCTCCATCGTGTTACTTCGGTAAAAAGAGATGGTAAACAGCAAACCGACCAAGGGCACATACTATACGAAGATACTAATATGAACCATACCTACCTACAACAAGTTTAACTAATGCAATGGACCAAAATACGCCCTATTCCTAACAGTATCATCAGGCCGAGTTATTTTCACCCTGTCATGGCCTACATTAGCTAGTTTGGAAGTTTCTCAACCATCTAAGAACAGGTTAGGTATACTTTTAACTGGGGTTTGATGAAAGAATTCAGATTCTTTCGTCAAACCAAGACACAGTGCAACTTCTGTAAAAAACTATAGCCATTATGTCTTCAAAGCACGAATGATGAATAGCACGAGCTCTTCCTATCTCACCACCTGCATGACTCAAACCTAAACTACGCCATGGAGGGTGCCCCATCAATCTGACAATACCTAGATCTACTACCGACCTAGTCAAAATTACCTAACCTGCTCGAACAAATAGCACGTTCGAAATTCAAACAAACGCATCAAACGTCTGGCTAGCGACCACCCTCAAGTGTAAAATTTTTTTTACCAAAAAATGGAACCGACTTCAACCCCCAAAAGTGTGAAATAACTTGTTGAAGTCGGTACTATGATAGTTCAAAAGTACCTAATACCACAAAATAGTGCACATGGTACCGACTTCGACAAGTTATTTCACACGTTTGGGTGTTGAAGTCGGTTCCATTCTTTGGTAAAAAATATTTTCATGCTTTTTAGTGACCCTTGCTACTTACGGGATCGATTCTCATTCACTGTCAACGACTATATCATCAAGATAGGTGAATATTTTTCAGTTATTGGAGCGTACTCAAAACCGGCTTGACCGATTTTGATAAAATTTAAAATGGGATCAAGCGACAAGCATTAGCTTTCAATCCAAAAAAGAATTTTCAAAATCGGTTCACCCAGTCAAGAGTTCTGAGGTAACAAACATAAAAAAAACACGAATTAAGAACCTCCTCCTTTTTTGGAAGTCGGTAAAAAATCTGTCACTAAGCACCTAACGATGTGTTCCGGTAGCTGTCCTTGAGAGCCAGTAATTCTAGGTTAAGCCTGTTAACACCTTCGACCACATCATCTCTAACCTGGTCGAACAAAAGCTACATTAAAAAAAAGAAAAATAATAGATTTGCACGAACAATCAAAACAACATGTCACTTAAACATCGCATCAAGACCAACTCTCGTTATGAAACACCGAAAATAACAAAGACCAGCAAGACCATATTGGACCGGAGCAGACCATTTATCTATTAGTCACAAATCTGGGAGTAATTAAATAGAAGAAAGCAATTAAGGAACTATTAGCTCCGTGGAAGGAATGTGGTCAAATGTGATTGATCCGAGCGAGAATGTAATTAACTAAGTGGTCACGGGTAGAGTTCAAGTACTGTTCGGCGCTATTGTACCTACAAAGAGTTTATGGAACGCAGATCGACGACATTAATTGTTCCAATTGTAGTAGTTAGAAGGAGGTAGGTTCCCTATACCATTGATACCAGCAAGACATCAAAGAAATTTAACAATAAAACCCACTAGAAATAAAATATTCTAAAACAAATAACACACAAAAAGATAGGAACCAAACCATTGTGTACAGTTTTTTTTCCATTTTCATAGATAACAACTTCAATGTAGTAGACTCCAATTAAATATACATTATTATTTAATAGGGATAACTCAAATAGGTACTAATCGTCAGACCTTAGGTACTGAAATTTAAAAGGGACCATATAACAAACACCAGCGAATTTCAAAACTATCACCACAAGATTAAAAAAAACATCAAAATTGGTACACTCTGTAATAAGTTATGATCCCTCCTCCCTTTTTTGTTAGTAAACAAGTAGTTGAATCGCTTCCGTTGATATATCTCGTATATTATTTTAGCTATCTTATCTTATATTTGAATTTTGAAGTAAGACCCTTGGAATCCCTCGATGCGGGAACAACACTCGACCGCTTTTTCTCAAAAAACGCTCTCTCGATCCGACACTTCGTAAAAACTTTTTCGCTTATCAACGCGAAATTACTCTCCCAAAATATATCTTCTTCAGAGAACCTAATTTTTCCCATCTGCTGTAATTTAAATGAACGACCTTCTCGTTTTCCAGTCGGTCAAGTTACTTACCAAAGTAAATTAGGTAAATAACGACTTGCCTTTGTGCGGACTTGATTTGTACGAGATGATAAACATTGTTTGTGACGATGACGAAGTTCCTCCAAACTTTGTTTTGATTGTATACTTTAAATAACAGTAGAAAGGTAAGTTTGTTTCGTAGTTCAATCATCGCAACGGTGCATACCGAAAGGAAGAATTTTAGGAATTGTATAATAACTACATACCTACTTATTTAGTTTACAAAGTTCAAGGTGTGGAACAAGATATCTATGTGTAGACATATAACAACACTAAGGATCAAATAAATAGATAGTTCGTGGTAATGCATGCGATTTCATTTATTTGAAACTTACAAATACAATGAAATGAAATATTTATCTTTACAGATTGTAGGATATAAGCATTGACCTCTATAAACTGGACGCGACATCTCAAACGAACAAAGTCGAATAGGTAAGATAAGCCAGCCGGCATATCCTCACCCACACGCAGCTGGGCACTCATAGAGATCACACGCGCTTTTCTACGAAAATTGTGCATGCAAAATGCCATCCTGCATCCTTAGATAGCAAAACCCAGTCGGGAAAAACAAATAAAAGCAATGGAATCACTTTTCACAAATAAGTTCAGATTTTGGTAAGTATTAAAAACGCTCGATGCAATTAGCTTAAGCGCTGTAAGCGAACTTCTTTCTTCGAAACATTAGCAGCGTTGCGGGGCGCGGCGCTGCGTGTTAGGATCGTTTGGTTAGACGATATAATTAGTTCTAGACTGCAGTCCGATCTCGTAAAACGCTGAAGCGCACTTAAGTTTAAAATTAGCAAAAATGGCAGAGACTTTTGTCTCCAATGTCTGCTCTAGTGTAACGTATTATCTCGATGGATATAAGGGTGTTACAAAAGTACCTGTAAAATTTACCCTATTCTGGGTATGCAACATTACTATTTTTTAAAAATTAAATATTTGTCATGCATATTACCGATTGTTAGCCAAGGAGTCAAAATAATGTCCACAATATAGTTATCAATTAGATATAAAAATGTTCAATTTTAGAATAATCATAATTATAGTTACATTTTATTTAATAAAGAACTTACGGCATAGAACATATACACCAGCTTACGGAGTAATAATTACATAAAGATTGAGACGCAAGGTAAAAGACATGAATGACCACACAATTTATTTTAAAACTACTCTTTTTGCTCGCTCTGGGTATATAAGCTTCTCTGTGCCAACAGTATTGCCGTACCTACTTGCATCGAAAACAAACATTTTTCTGGAAATCGTACGTTCGTATCCGAGTACCATTAGCGTTGATGTAGCAATGAAGGTGTCTAGTTGAATTTCAAAAACTTTCGTTGAAAATAGTCGCAATCTGAACACTACTAGTCACCAGCACCAGACTTTAAAGATAGAAATAAATGCAAAGGTTTTTCTAAAATGGAGAAATGTCGTAAAGGTTTGTGACTGATAGATAAATGCTTGTTACTTTGACTATGGATTTTCACAAACTGTTATGTGTCGTTTCTTTATTTAATTCATATTGATGTGGTGATCCTACGTATGTGATTTTTTTAGTAAAAGTATGAGAAATTACAAAATAGATTCATAAAAGTTTTGTATACCTTCTAGGTATTATGCTACAAAAGTAAGCATTAACAGTTGTTACTAAGTACAGTTAGAATGTATAATTTTAACATTATATAAATTATCTTTATTTTAACATTATCACAAAGCAAGGTCTTTTTCAAAGGGTATAATAACATTAACATGAAGCCCGAAGTTTCTTTGTGCCGTAAATAATTTATCAATTTAATACCAACAGAAATTGTTTCATGTGTTGTTTGTAAACTAGGCTTCTACTGAATTCTTTAGGTTCCTAAACGCCTCATATTTGTCAGATAAAGTTGGTAAATGTATTAGAGGTATTCCAACAAACCCGTCAGATTACGGTTTACCACCAGAAGTTTACAGGCAATATTCATATTTAAACAGACCACGTAGCTGCCGCGTACTAATATTCTAATTACATCTTTTAGCTATAACTACGTAGTATATGTAATCTGTGTTAGTATCACGGCTACCTATATTTATACCTAGGTATATTTAGTATTAATAGTACTTATGTAGGTATTTCTATTAGTTAGACACACTTGTTTGAGCCTGTATAGGTACAATACATAGATCAGCCGGATTGTCCACTGCTGAACAGTCTCCCCAATTTAGAGGAGGAGTTTACCATAATCCCCACGCTTGGCAGGCGTCTTGGGGATCGCAGTTTTAGATATCAGTTCGCTGCTGCCCACCTTCCGGTATTTTTGCTTTAGTCGCCTCTTACGACACCCACAGGTAGGAATGGGGGCGACATTCTAACCCGGCACCATGTTTTCACACAAGTGTATACACATACATATTTACAGTGTATATAAGTTAACAAAAGTGGTGTGACCATCGTAAACAAAGTTTTACAAACTAAACATGTGTATGATTATAAAAAATTATATAGCTGCACTCCTACGCAGTTGTCCAACAACAAAGCGAGCAGCCACGCTTTGTTGTCGTTAAGAAACAAAGGCTACGCTTTTTTATTTTTTTAAGTAAATTGTAAACAAATATGGAGTACAAATCTAGATTTATGTGACTTTAAGTACATGGCTATGTTCCAATTAGAATAAGATAATAAATAAAATAAAATAAAATAAAATAAAATAAAAAAGCCTTTTATTTCTTGCATTTTATACATTATATCTTACTTAAATAAAATGTTTTCTATTGTTATTACTTAAAAGTATTTTTGAAATTTTGCTAATTGCAAGAACCCCTCTTCAGGTGAAGGCCTCCTCCAAAGAATTCCATTCCGTTCTGTCTTGTGCTTTCTGCATCCAATGTGGGCCAGCTGCTTCTCTTATATCGTCATCCCATCTTGTGTGCGGTCGACCTTTTAGGCGTTTCCCTTCTGGGCCATTCCATGATGTGACTCTTATGGTCCATCTGTCATCTCTTAGTCTCGCTACGTGTCCCGCCCATTTCCATTTGAGCTTTTTTGCATAATTTAGAGCATCCGTCACTTTTGTTATGCTTCTGATTTTTGTGTGTCGAATTTTTTGAATTTTTCTAATTTTTAGCATACTGCGCTCTAGTCCACGTTGGCATGTGTTAATTTTATTTTTTGTTTTGGAAGTATATCTCCAGGTTTGACACGCATACGTAAGGCACGGCAGCAGACAGGAATTCATGACTCTACTTTTAATTTTTGTTGACATATTGCTTTTAAAGATCTCCTTGAGGCTCCAATATTTGTTCCAGGTGACTTGTATTCGCCTTTCAATTTCCAGTTCATTACTTTTTCTATCCAAGCTAATCTGTTTACCTAGATAAATGTAATTTTCTGTATACTTAAGTTTTTCGTTATCAACTGTTATAGTTTTTTTTGTGTTGTTTGTCATTAACATTGTTTTCGCCAGGTTCATCTCTAAACCTACTTCTCTACTAGCCATATTCAGTGATTGAATCATTAGTTGGAGTTCTGTGCTCGATTCAGAAAGGAGTACCAAATCGTCAGCAAAACGGAGATGGCTCAGGAGTTTTCCACCAATGTTCAGGCCCACACCCTTCCAATTTAGTTTCCTTATTGTTGACTCCAGTATAGCGATGAATAGTGTAGGTGAAGTTGGATCACCTTGCCTGACTCCCCTTTTGATGGGAAAACTAGGGCCAGTTTTTTCTAGCTTAACTCTTCCTGTGTTATTTGTATATATACTTTTGATTACTTCTATGTATTCGCTTTTCACTCCTTGTTCTTTTAGTGTATACCATATACTCTCATGCGATATTGTATCGAAGGCTTTTTTGTAGTCTATGTATGCAATATATAGAGGTCTGTGTTTTTCTGAGTATTTTTCAATAACAAGTTCTAGTGTGTGAATATGGTCTATCGTGGAAAAGCTCTTTCTAAATCCCGCCTGTTCTATGGGCTGTTTAGCCTCCAGTGTAATGCTTATTCTTCGGTTTATAATAGAAGAAAATAACTTGTACAAACAGGGTAGTATGCTTATTGGTCTGTAGTTTGCAATGTCACACGGGTCTCCTTTTTTGTAAATTAGTATTATTTTTGATTCTGACCATTGTGTCGGTGTCTTATATGACTCTAATATATGGTTGAATAATTGTGTCAGTGGACTGGCTAGTAAGGTATGAGCTGTGTTTATGGCTTCATTAGTAATACAGTCTGAACCTGGGCTTTTGTCATCTTTCAATCTCATTATTGCATCAATAAGCTCTTTGACTTCTAATGGTTCTCTGCAGCCCTTTGTGTTCGCATCCGTGGCAGTTGTGCTCTCGTGGTTCTGTGAGCTAAAGAGGGTTTTATAGAATAAGATACTAGTACAAAATAAATTGCTGTAAAAAATGCGTGGTCTTTTATGACGTAATGAAATTATGATAGTGCCTCTGAAGGTACTACTTTGTATTATTATATGGTCTATAGTACTATTATATTATGTTCTATGGTACTACGGCGTGTTCTTGTCCCTATAGTTCAATTATTTGCTTAACTTTTTTAGTTATTAATTGTTTTACTATAGTTTAGCTATACGTTCTTTAATGCATTATTTCAAACATACAATATATATACGCACATAAACAAGAGAAAAACTAGTTAATATTCGACTATTAGTCTTCAATTATATACTGACTAGCTTTCAGGGCGCGGCTCCGCCCGCGTGTATGTCGGTTATCGCGCAAAAACTTTAACCTCTTTTTGCGCAGTTGGATAAAAACTATCCTATATTTTTTCCCGGGTCTCAAACTATTTCCATACCAAATTTCATTCAAATCGGTCCAGTAGTTTTGGCGTGAAAGCGTAACAGACAGACAGCCAGACAGACAGAGTTACTTTCGCATTATAATATTAGTACTGAAGTACTGATTTTAATATTATACCTTGCTAAAAAATAGTGTTATAATCAAATTACATTTTAACTTACTTCCCACGCATAATATCTTGTAATTGAATTATAGCGCTTAAGTTTGAAATCCTATTGCTAATAAAACTTCAACGGATGTTTCGATATTAAAATTTACATTTCCGAATATGCTAAGTGTATTTTCATAAACGATCATTATACCTGTACCTATATAGATGCTCAGTAGGTGTGTGGAATTTGGTGCAGCATTATTATTCCTGTACAACCTATACATACCTACGTTCACCGAATTCTGATCCTGAATTAGACCAACTTTACACAAGAATTGCAGATTTGTGCCTTCAAAGTTCATTCCTTATCACAGCTCGTTGGACCGGAACACGACAAACAAGCCAGAGTTGATTCGGCGACCGTTGTTTTCCTTCTAAATCCCGAACGTAAATATTTGCATTGCCGTAATAAGTACCCAGTAGCTGAATGTTTGCGACGATCTAATTTGTAACAAAAGTCTCCGGAGGCACGTTTACTGACTACATAAAAAGGTCACCCATCAAAAACAAAGGGGACGATGTGAGGAAACCGACCTATTTAGATAAAAAGACTTGATAATGTGAGTGCTGAAAGTTCAGATAGTCAACAGTTGTAAACACTCTGAATAATCTTATTATCAGTCAGTTCTAATATTATAAATGCGAAATTAACTCTGTCTGTCTGTAACGCTTTCACGCCAAAACTACTGGACCGATTTGAATGAAATTTGGTTTGGAAATAGTTTGAGACCCGGAAATAACATAGGATAGTTTTTATCCAACTGCGCAAAAAGAGGTTAATGTTTTTTGCGCGGTAACCGACATACGCGCGGGCGGAGCCGCGCCCGGAAAGCAAGTTTCTTTATAAATGATGTCAAGTTTTTGACCAGACATTATTTTTTATTGTCCTTTTATAATTCAAAAACCGTCTCAGCAGATGTGAATGATGATTTTATTGTAAGTACCCATATCACACAAGTCCTAGATCACATTATAGTTTCCATACGGTATTCTTAAGAATATTCGCTTAATAAACAGTTCAGATGACAACGTGCAGGTAACCAGTTTAAAAGAAGGTTAAGTTTTTTTATGATAATCGAATTATAGACGCAACTCTTGAAGCCCGCACAAGGCAACATAAAAGCGGATACAATACACACACCATAACCAAACCTGCATTGCTTATTGATATTCACATAATGTTTCAAGGAGATCCAGTGTATGAGGTCGCAATACAAACGTAATTTCCTTTTCTTTTGTGTGTCTTCCTAATCACATATTTGCTTGCAAACTCGCAATGAAGTAATGTTTAAATGAAATCATCTACGGATGTTAAAGATAAACACAATAACCATTAACAGTTATATGTGCAAAACCGTCGTTGTATTTGGCTTTAACCCAAAAGAACAGTGTCGTGTTGATAAATTAAAATGTAAGAATATAAAGGATATCTTTATCAGCGCAAGCAGGCTTAATAAAAGAGATACTGTTGCATTTCAATGAACAGGATGTTTAAAACAGTTGTTTCCTATAGTGTGTGACAGTGCGAAGGGAAGAAGGGATATAAAGGTTTGCCGACAAACCAAAGCGAAACACTTAAAATTTTACGAGCGAGATACAGTGCTAGCATCCGTCATAAACGTGGCTTCAAAAACAACAACTGACAGTAAAACTGATAGCATATATTTGACCCAGAAACACTGAGATTTTAAAATGAGAATACCAAAATCATTATCATTTATCACTCCTATCCCGAAAGATAGGTCGATATGATATATCTTTTGCCATCAAAAAACCGTAACTACAAGACGTAAATTTTCTTGAATTTGCAGGTTTTTTTTAGTTTTGTTTTAGTGGATTTGCTATTTCATTGAGTAGATACTAATTTTATACATCTTATTTATTATGCTAAGGGCCTGTTTCAGAATGTTCGAGTAAGTTCCGGTTTTACTACCCAGAACATATTTAATAAATAAAACACTATCTTTGCGTTTCACAGTCATCGATTTAGCCTATCCATCGGTTATAGCTTGAAACGCGCTGCATATTTTTATCATTCAGTTATTTCATGTGTTGCATAGCAACCCGAAACTTTATTAGGACATTCTGAAACGGGCCCTAAGTATACCTAATGTTAACCACAATAATATCAGTACTAATATTATAAATGCGAAAGTAACTCTGTCTGTCTGTCTGTCTGTCTGTCTGTTACGCTTTCACGCCAAAACTACTGGACCGATTTGAATGAAATTTGGTATGGAGATAGTTTGAGACCCGGGAAAAAACATAGGATAGTTTTTATCCGACTGCGCAAAAAGAGGTTAATGTTTTCGCGCGATAACCGACATACGCGCGGGCGGAGCCGCGCCCGGAAAGCTAGTTATATAATAAGTATAAGGTTACTTTCATAATTCATGAGGAGTAACACATGTTACTTTAATCAATAAAGGTTTCTGTGTTGCTGAATGAATTGTAATCAAAAGCTGCTCATATACTGTAATATGTTTAATACTCGACTATAATAGTGCGCCCTGCATGAAATAAAACCATTCGTCGTAATCAAGTCAGTGATTCGTTAGTTAGGCATCAATTCCGCATTTTTGGAGGCTGTATACCAATGTTTAATTTATCTTTATACTTATTGTTCTATATTCGATTTATCATATCCATATACATATTTGAAACTTGTAAATTCGTCAAAAAAAAACCCCTACTTTTTTTAAAAAAGGAAACTGATATACCACGTAGGTATACAACAAGATTTATACACAATCTAGTAATCACGAAATCTAGAATAAAATGCATAGCTCCAGCCCAAATTCAATGGCCATTAAAATATTTAATAATTTACCAGTAGGATTAAAAGAAGAAAATGATACTTTTGAAAAGATACTAAAAACCTATTAATAAGAAAATCTTAATATACTCTTGACAAATTTCTTCAACAATAATGTAGTAAATTAATTATAAGAAATAGACCGGCTCACGCCTTACCAACATTGCTACACCCAAATAGGGTAATTATGTGATACCAATAAGTTCTGTTTATTTAAGATCTGCATGTAAAACCACATAAATTTGCAATAAATGATTTGATCTCGAATGGTCAGAGACCGCTTACGCTTACATCACTTTTCGTGTGGCCAATGACTTCATCCGCGCCGCGTCTCGATTGTAGCTTCTCGTAAATATTGTCACGGTTATATCGCTATTAAACAATTATTATATCTATGAGTTTGACTTTTGCAATCTGTTTCGATGAGATCAAGTGTTTCCTACAAAGATTGTGCTTCAACAAAAAAATCAACCAAGTAGGCGGGTATTTCATCAAGCTCCTTGCTTCTGTCGTGAGTCATCGGAATAGTGTATAAACTTCGATCATCATATTAATGATCGAAGTATATAAAGTATATTGTATAAATATAGTTAACCCTATACTAAAACTTATTAAAATTTAAATTTCTGGCTATTGTAGCTACTATTCCCCAACACTAGTGCTGTCCGGGAACACGTGAAAGTTATAGCTTTTTTACTTTATAATGAAAGCAATAACACGAATTTTGCTACAAGTTACATACTGTAGACATTGAATGTTATTTCTTTATTTGAAATGTCGCGCCCTTGTCAACTCAAGGGAAATAATCTGGTTAATAATGACACACTTTCAGTCTTAAGTCCCAAAGTAGGGTCAGTGAGCATGGGTCTTTTTCTCATCAAGGGCTTTCATATGATTCCTAATAAACTAGTTTTATGAGTATTACCCTCCACATGGTTAGCTACTTAAGTAATCTATCTACTAAATATGCGTTTTTTAGTTTAAATTTGATTTATTTAATTTAATGTTTATCACGTGATGTTGGTGTATTTGTGTTGTGGTTAGTGTTGAGTACACATTACTAACCAACAATTTATTATTCCCTTATTAAATTAAAAGAGATTATTCCCTTTTGAGAAGATAATATTCTCTTTTAATTTTATCCATCTTTAATTTTGAACCGCACTTAGGTACATTGTATTACGATGTCACGTATTGGTAACGTTCGTGCACATTCAATAATATTAAAGTTTGTTGCTTGTGTTATGCCTTATTTATCAATAATGCTAGCAAATGTTTTCCAGTAGGTCCCTTAAGGTGTATGATTTCCAGTAGGTTCCTTAACTTTATAATAAGGTACCCTCAAATATAAAAGATGTTAACTCATTTAAAGCATTCAAAACGCAACTAGCTCAGTACCTTATTGAGGAGCGATAAGAATACGATTTTGTATAAATATTTTATTATATTGTAGTTTATAAGATACTGTTAATTGTGACGACGAATGTCTATTGAATATTTTAAGTTTAACCATGTTCTCGTGTAAGTGACTTTATGTCTTATTTGAGAATAAACTTCTTTAAGCCTGTATGTATTTGAGGCATTATAGAAAAGTTTAATTATACTGTTAAACTCTCAGCACTTTATCGTCGCAGTATTCCGTACCTATGACGTTAAAACAGAAATGGATGCTTTTATTTCCAACCTTGAAACCCGTATGCTCATCGTCCTAGGTATAAAACTTATAAAAGCAAGTGATCACAGAAGTAGCCGTGTGAATGAACATTTCGTCGGGGATCGGTGAGCAGCCATCGTTGCCGAGAAACTGGGTTAGATTCCAATAACTTAATATTAATCTGCGGCTTTGTGGCAGGAACTGGATCAAGTCAGTTCATTCATGTCATGATCCAATAATATTGAATATTTTATTCCAAACGCCTAGGTAATAATACATATATATAATATCATGACAAATGAACGGCGGAATTATGGAAGTTTCTTGATAAGATCATCAGCGATGATTACGTGGACGAATGCAGAGAAAGAATAAAGTAATATTATATCCTTGAATCATTTAAATATAAAATGTTTAATTGTCTATGCGCTTCGACTCGTATTAAGTTTAACCCCATGTCATCCGTGTGGACGATAACGTCCATTTATGAATGAAATTCTATTGTTCTAGTTATCTAGGATGCGCATGGATTAAAAAGACCACTTGACAAACTCTCTGCTTATAAATTATTTTATATTTTAGGCGTGTTACATATAATTTCCTATTAGAAATTAGACTATGTTTGCAAGCTTCTATTTAGTTTCACCTGTCCCGATGTTTGTCATCAAATCTTGCAAATTAAATTTTATCCACTTCCCGGTTACAGATTGAGCTGAATATTTTTATGGATAGAAATCTACTTACCTAGTTATATAATAACGTATCAAAAGCATGGAAAGAACATTAACCTCATAATGAATTTGCATGAGATTGGTCATCGTGACCGCCAGAAACTGGGTTAGGTTTCACAGCACTCACTAAAATATTAATTATTCCGTGCTGGCGTTGTCTGTGGATCCACTCGTGTCAGCAATTTAGTATTTTCAGTTATTGAATTGCTTGGAACTGTGTTTCAGGAAGGTAGATCAGTACATTTATTCAATGATTTCGGAACCTGTAGGTAATGTAGGTAGGTATCTTAATATGTCAATTCTCAACGTTTGTTTATTTTGCTTCTGAATTGTTTCTGATTCTATTATAATCGATCAGGGATATTCTATTGCTGATACCTACCTATATCTTATTGAAAAATCTTTCTTATAATTTTGCTACGATCATCGGCTTTGAACAAATTTGTGCTTGTGTTTTCCTATTAGGTTTATTTACGTTAGCAGCAGTTTTGAATAATTAACTACCTACACCATGATCATTTAAATGCTTACCAAATAACCTGATAAGAGATTTCTGTTTTATTGTCTTATAGGTATTTAGTAGATCGTTTTAGGTACAATAATTAGCCACCAATAACACATTTTACATATTTATTGTATTTAAGATATATGTACTCGTACATATCTGGAAAACTTACCAAGTCATTAAAAAACTAGGGTGCACTGTTCAATAACGTACACAATGTAACGTAACCGGATTTCTAACAAGTCTTACAATTCTTCCTTCTTTCTTCGCTAGTGTATTCGTCTCTAGGGCAGGAACCGGCTTGAGGCTATAAATCACTTCTCACCATAGATGCCGCGCCGCCGCCGCGGTTTACATCATAAATTCCCGCGTTGTAAAACAAAAAGATTAAAATAATCAAAGTCTTGACTTACCTCTATTAGGAATCCTCGAGGGCGACGTCCCTCCAGCACGCCGGACGGAACGGGCGCCGCGCACCGAACATAAACACTGCACCAATTCGTTGTAACAAACGCCAAACAATTAATATTGGATCAGGAATAATGTTTGCACTGCACTCTCACTCGGTTCGTTCACTGAAATCCAGTAGGTTCGTTTGTTTTTAGTCACAATTTAGTAATAAATTCGCGCATGTCAGTTTAACAATATTAAAGGTGTTTGTGTGGAGCTCGATAGCGTCTTCCGAGAGCGCCGCTCGATGACTGACTGCTGAACTGAACTGGCCTGGCGCGCGCCGTTCACTCGATTCGGTCGGATAGCCACGCGTAGGGCAGCGGGGCTGCGACGAGGGTCGGCGGCGTGGCGCGGCAGTGCCATTACAAGGAACAGGCCTCCTGAAACTGGTTGCTTAATGCAAATGAATGAAAGTATACACAATACACATGGATCAGAAAATTAAGGTTGAATTACCCTAAAATTCACCATACTACTCTTGATATCAAATTTCAGGTGGTTTTACCGTTTTTTATACGTACTGGCAGAAAGGATCTAGCCACAAAGAATATGGTTGAGTGCTTTTTGGTTGTGCTAGTACTACGCTAGGTGTAGTGAAGACTATAGATTATCAAAACTAATTAATGGAAATCAAAAGCAGTGAGAATGACGGACCTGCTTCTAGGTATATCCTAAGAACACGAGTTGTGAAATCGGTTAATTTAGCGATATTACCTACTCATACCTATGATCAATTTCAAAAATATCACCAAATAATGTATTTCGGAAGATTAAGGAATATAGAAATAAAGAATAAATTTAGGATCGGACTTTATAGGATGAATATGATCCGGCCCAAATTTAAATTACCTACACAACTGACACGAGCTTGCATTACACACAAAATGAGGGTATTACATAACGTATATCTCGATGGGGTATTATAACATTTATAACTAGGTATTTGAAAACTTTTGTCACGCAACTAAAATAGTTTAAAGAGCTAATTTAGGTTCGTAGCTACACCTACTTAAGGTTTTCATATATAATTTTTGCTACAACATTATATATGTCTAAATTATTAAACAATAATAATATTGTTAGTATAACTTGCCTATCCAAATCATTTTTGTACACAATATGAGTGATTTGCGTATTGCATCGTTGATTATATGGTATGCTTCAATTTAACAGAAAATAAACAGAATTGAAATCTTTATGTAAACCGGTTGTTAGTGTTTGGATCCGAAATAAAAATGTTAAAACCGACTTTTGTCTGTCAGTGTCGGCGTTTTATCTTCTCCAGGACGCTTGTTTGGCTTGAAACCTGGTTATTTTGGTCTACGAAATTCCCCCAAATACACATACCTGAATATAATTTATTCAGGTATCAAAACAAATTGTTGTTCCTTACACGAAATTGAATCTGGGTGGTCCTAATACCAAGGTGGAATATTACCAAAACAGACTCATACAAATAACTATTGTATATAGGAATTACAAATAACTATTGTACCTATATAGGTTGAGATTAAAGGTTTTTTTTTAAACATACAAGTTACTATTTTTAATTGAACATCATGATCAGGCTTACACTTGGTAGCAACTGCCTCTCCATTGAGTTGTTTTCATAGGTAAGACTCTTGGGTTTGATTTTTGATCCTTCAATCCGGATACAGTAATGTAAGTATTGGCGGTAGGAATACTTTGTACAGAAGTATTGACATAAGTGAAGTATTGACATACATTTTGACCGTTAATCAGTATTTTGGCAATATTTTACTCATTTGATCATACTCAGAATGTAGTGAAGGATTCACGACGCTTTCACGTGTAGATGAAGAGAGATAGGGATATAACGCGGCTAGTAAATAAAACAAAGTAAGGGCTTAACATCTACTTTATGCAGCTCGTTGCCAGCGAGTATGAAAATCAAAAAACTAACGAGGATTTACATGCGCATGTATACGCGACGATGCGAGGTGGCAATTACGAGTACCTACGTTGTAATGTTCTTTCAAAATACGCGAAAGTCCCAAATAACATTACTAAAAACACGGAGTAAAATCTGTTTATCAGGACAGTTTTTCCATTTTTATATATTCCCATCTTTGTGCGTAAGAATCGGTACTGAAGGCTATAGAGAGAAAACAAAAGTAAGAAAACTATTTATATACTTCGTAATGTAGGAAGCAGATTAATGTTGTTAAAAATTGCAAAGATTTTAGAACAAAGAAAAAGTTTTTAAGTTCATTTCGTTTATATTCTAACTGGGTTCGATACACTAGGAATATAAATGAACCGATGCGTTGTTTGTCACACTATTTTTGTTCAATTTATTTATGTACGCTAATGAAGTCACATAAACTCGCTGTTTTCTGTTTATGTAAGTTGGTGGTTCAGACATGACGTATCTGAATCTGAATAAGCTAGTTAAATCAGGCCTTCAAGTTGGAAATAAAATGCTGACACCAAAAGCAGGAACAATATCTGACAAGTAATTTCTATCAATACATCACTTTCTTCAAAATTAAGTTATCATAGCACAATACAAAAGTACCTTTTGTCTTTCCTTTGAACAAGAGCAACGAGAATTTACTCAGCAATAATTTGCTCTCCAAGATAGAGGCTGGAACAAATTGTTAGGTTCTAGGCTGGGTTGGTTTTTTTTGGGGCAAGAGATTTTACTAGGGCTGTCGGCTAACTACCCAAGTCTAGCCAGACATGTGAGCATGTAAATTATGTTTTATCATGTGGTAGGCAGTCAGTAAAGTCAGATATTTGTGCCTCGAAGCAGTTGCAAACAACAACAATGTGTAGGCGTAAAAGGCACTGTAACAAGTGAGATCAACTGGCGAACGTGACAAAAATTACTGTAAAAATTCGGCATATCTCACGGAATGTCAGATAAAACCCACTATATTTCTGACCACATTCAGACCATATGAAAATAACAGTGTATTCCAGCAGCAGTATTTAATAGTCAGTAAAATGTCAGGCACATGAGACTTAGCAACTGTATGTCTCATGGTGACGGGCGCAGTGCAGTTCGTCAACTGTGATTAAATATACCTGTTATAGGCAGAGGTTACGGTTTTACATCAGGTGGGCCTCGTGCTTGTTCTGTCACAATTAGATACATAAAGAGAGTAAAAATAAAACAGTCTAGTTCAATTAGCATTCGAATTATTCGAACACATTTTTTTGGGTCCGATGGGCATTGAAAAAAATCAGCGTCTGATTCCGCACCAGATGCCTATTCCACTCGGCTACCGGAACCTTACTCTTTCTAGCCGAAACTTTAGTATTACGTTAACCTTTATATGGAACGATGCGAGGTCTTCAACCAGACTACTAGGCTTCATTAGATGGTAAGGCAGCTTATATATGAAGTGATGAGAAGAGAAGAGAGACTAAGAAGAGATGTTGGATTACTCTGCATCAATGTTACGAGGGTCTGTTTGTAAGGGCGTAAATTTCAATATATATGGGCGGGCAACGCATCCTTGATACCTCTGGTGTTGCTTATGTCCGTGGGCGACGACGCGGTGATTATTTACTACCAAGTAAGCTGCATGCTCCTATGTCCTCCTGCACTATATAAAAAACTGGCTGAGGGCAAATTAAATTTTTTCATCTTGCCTTTCAGAGTCGGGTCTCGCTCTTTGATGGTTCCGCATTGCAACTGCCCATAAAGATAAAAAAAAATAATATTTGCGGGTTTTGATGACGGCTTCAAAATCACATTTTAAATTGGCGTTCTCAGTATTTGTTGTTAGATAGATAATATATCAAAATTTCGCACATATTCCTAGATATTTAATTTTTTGAGACCTCACAATAAAGTGGTCCTAAATTTACCACTTTGACGGCTACACATTTTTTTTGTAAATGTGTAGTAAATACTTTTACTTCTCCATGAGTTCTAGACAATCATACCCTAAATGCTACGGTGCAAACAAGTTTTATTTATTAAGTAGGTACCTTATCATGTATCTTATAAAAAAATCTATGAAGTTAACAAAACATATTTGGGTCAACGTTCTACACAAAGTAACAAAGTTCCGCAGGTTTGTTCCACGTGTTTTATAAGACCGGAAGGACAGATGGTCAGACAGATAGACAGCAGAGTCTCGTTAATAGGGCTCCATTTTTCCCATCGATTATGGAACCCTAAAAGCCCACTGTAGCTTCTGAACCTTCCATCACCTACCGTCCGGCATAACAAAAAGCTTTACAACTTACAAGAATATGATACCTTGTTTGTCTTGTGTGTGTGTGTGTGTGTGTGTTGAACACAGCATATTGCTACAGTGCCGTTGGTAAAAAAATAAAGATTGTTAGCACTTTGTTATTTTTTCATGTGTATTTTGGATATTCAATCCATCCCTGAAAATTTGGAGCTATTTTCAGTAATATATAATAAAAATGTCACAAAAAAAAACTAAATAATTATTCCGTGATATAAATATATAATAATAAATGCAGGAAATTAGCATATACCTGCCCTAAAATTTATTCAGAAGCTGATGAAACACCGTCGTCAAGAATTTTTAGTGACCTGAAATTCAATGTATTGCTTACCCTAAACAGCATATTATACTATAACAATAACAGCCGTGCGCCGTAATTGTTATACGAATTCTACTGTCAGTTCTGCCGATCTCTTGGAAGCGGTTCCAAGCATTTTGAATAGCTATGCGAGAAAATCCCAACTGCTAACCCACATAACGCTGTCAACGTACTCCTTGAATCATTATAATGGCTCTGGTTACAGTAATCGTATGCATGTGCCTTCATACTGGTGGCATGATTAACGCGAGATGATAAATAACCAATTATAGTTGAAAAAATAAAACTTTTCTCCTTAAACAAGCGATACAAGCAAAGAAGCAAACCGAATCCAAACATTAATATCCAATTTATTTTTTTCTTAAAATGATGGCCACAACTTTTCAAATTAGGAAAACGAACACCAGCATGAAAGAGATCAGAAACCAAAGACCAAAGAGTTCGTAATATTAATATAAAGTGATCTGAAGTATAAATAAGCTTAATAAGCCTTATATTATTTTGAGTAGTATATATTACTAGCTTTCCGGTCGCGGCTCCGCCCGCGCGTATGTCGGTTATAGCGCAAAACCATTAACCTCTTTTTGCGCAGTTGGATAAAAACTATCCTATATTTTTTCCCGGGTCTCAAACTATTTCCATACCAAATTTCATTCAAATCGGTCCAGTAGTTTTGGCGTGAAAGCGTAACAGACAGACAGACAAAGTTACTTTCGCATTTATAATATTAGTACTGAAGTACTGATTTTTCAGCAATGTGCTATGACGCGGCTACTTTTAAGTGTATTCATAGAACACTCATTCCTCACAAACTACTGAGAGAAATCCTAATATAATATAAAGCAGGAAATCGAGTATATCCCTGCTCCAGCAATGCATCATGCAGGCAGTGTGCTGGCGCCTGGATATCTGAGATTTGACAGTAACCAGGTGCACTGAAATAGCCACAAAAGACGTCAATGCGCGGCCGATGCCCTCATTGTTATACAAGGTAAATAATAAACTTGAGAAACAAACAGGTATACTCATGCATGAGATTTCAATATGCGGTAAGCAATTGTATGCTCCTATCCTATGTCCAGTTTTCATACCTTTTTGCTAATGAAAAACGGGCTTGCCTATGACACCGTTTCAACACGGTCACCTTCCTTAATATCCTTCCGTGTAATTTTCTTCTAAAAAACGTCTTCGAATAGTGTGTGCCGAGACTTCTGAAGGGTTGTTTTCTCGAAAATATTGTTTGTTATCTCAGTTTATAAGATCCTTTAAAAGTATCTTGTTTTGCCAAACGAACGATATTTCGATCATCTTGACGAGATGCGCGAAAAAAAAAACGTTATTGAGCATTTGAAGTCGACTATCTTTTCATATGACCAATGTTCTACTTGCAAAAATGTATTCGTTATACTTCTCTTGTAGATTCATCATAACTTTTATTAAGGCAATAACCTTTAAGCTTTTTATAGCACTAAACAGCGCCGAAATGAGCTACACGAATAGCCATAGCCTACAACCAGTTGACCAGCCCCAGAGTGTTCTCTATTTAAATTTAAATAAAAAAAAAACTATTCAGTTTGTGACCAACTAGTAAATATCTAGTAATACTACGTTCATATCTATTTATTTTTTAGCCAATCATATTTTATCAACGAACATACGGCTTACATGGAAAAGTTTTGACGATACCGAGGGAAATGAAAAAAAATTCACACTATTTTCTAGTCATATTTGTTAGTTTGAAAAATCTTCCATTTTAATAAACGCTTATTTAAAGGGAAGATTATATGATATTCATTATATGACCACCATAGTATACCTTCCCTGGATTCTAGATAACACATATATTTCAACATGATTCAGTATACAGAAAGAATCGATGCAATGGTTTTTGTACGCGAACAAACAGACTTCCAGAGAGGACAAGAAATTCAAAATATAGTTTTGGATTCCCCTACGATTCTTCTTCTTCTTCTTAAAATAAACGAATAATGAAATTATTAAATAGATAAAAATATATTTTCTAATAATATTTTATGATTATACACAATCTTAGATACAGTTTTATTTTCTACTATAGATTTTCCGAGAAAATGTCAGTAGCAACCAAATAAAACCATGCACGTTAAACACATAATATAATTGCCCTTAAATTCCATTTGGTTTCCATTTTCTGATACAAAGATATCATCTCTGATTTTATTTCGATTGGCTCCATTCTTCTTGATCACACATTAATTTTATTATAAAAAATATAATGCCCCCTCTCTTGTCTCCATATTGTCTCGGTGCCTCATCGCCGTGTCGTGGTTGGCCGTTTGAAGAAAAATAAATTTACTAACGTTGAGAAATTTGTTATAATAATCATATATTTACAATAGTTTAATAGGTGTTAAAATAACAGTATTTTTTTACATAATCGCGCTCTTTAATGGACATCTTTACTTCATCAGAAAAGTCTGGTCTTTCGCGTCTTTACGCTTTCATTTATATAGAGTTCGGATAGTACGTTTTGACCATATTACGGCGTTTTTTTGCGCTCTGTCAAGTAAAGCACCAAAATCTTGTCAATTCATTCCTGTTTCACACGTTACGAGATGAGTGTGGACTTTCATCGCTTTTCAAGATGAAATAAGACTCATTAAAGTGTGACTACTATATTTATTAACCCGCAAATATTCCTTATAAAATTGGAATTTCAACATAAAGTCAACAATGCAATTATTCTTAACTATGGTAAACGACGAAAAGTCTTTTACAGTTAAAATGTTCGAGAAAATTATCATAAATATGCGGATAGGCGCCTGCCTAGTATAAGCAAGCAGCTTCGTTACAATTCACAATGAAGCACTCATTTACAAAAACGGAACGAACTTTTCTAGAGTGACATTCTCACAATAATATTCTTATAAAAGTTTGTGTGTTGTAGCCTACCATTGCCTGAAATGTTGTACACAATTTTTTGTTCTTGGTATAATGCAGAGGATATAAAGTAAAACAGTAATTCCATATCAATATACCCCAAAAAGGTATCAGAGGTGTACCTACACATCCATGTTCCGACAAAAATTATATAGTTCCAATGGGTGAGTCTATTGCACAGTTCCAAACTCTAAAACAGTTAGTAATAAAAATTGCGAAAATTTATTTTTAGCTCAGTAACTCAAATACTGCTAGGTTTTACTGCTAGAAACAGGGAGCAAAATATATTTTGCTGCGAGACAAAGTGATTTGAATTTAGATTCGAATACCATGAAAACCAAATAAGAAACGTTCGAAAACATATATACTTAGAAAATAAACTGCGTGTTTTTTTTAAATTTTAATGCTTTTTTAAATTATTGTGATAATTTTATAAAGAAATAGTGAAAAAATTATAGAAATGATGACGTACTTTATAAATAAGATACAAGGAATAAAATGTAGCTACATTAGTACATTATTTATAATTTTACCACGCTATAGTGGGATCTATCAAAATAGGATATCAATATTGCAGTTATAAACCTTTTAAAAAGTAAAGGGAGTAGTTGTAGTGAAAGCTATTTCATACAAAATACTTAATTACAAATTTTGAGACAGTCTAGTGACGCAGACAGCATTTAAACAACGGAAAAATTAAAATAACAAGCTGAAAATGCTGAAATAAAATTCCTTGCTGAAAAGTCAAGGTATCTATGGTATCTAAGTGTAAATATGGATAGACGGTAATTGTAGAATTGCCGTCTATCCATATTTATCTACATAAATCACTGTTGAGGTGAAAGTTGAGGTAGCAACAGGAGACCAAGTTTTTATTACATCTCGCGTTCATACGCTCAGGATTCTAATTTAGAGAATCCTTCGCTTACTCGGGTTTCACATTCAGTACCTACCTACTCGCAGTAATAATTGCGCACGTAACTATTGCCGGAAAATCCTATTGAACCCAGGAAACTATTTTTTGAAATGTTTTAGTTTGGTTTAGTTTAATTCGAATTACTATACCTACATATTACTTGCTTTTGACTGTCATCGCACTCCTGTGGTATGTCTGAAAATCTACGTACGAGTATATTTATTCGCAGCTACGAATTATCTGAAGGACTCAAAAGCTTTCTATCTCTCATTCATATATGAGTAGGTAGTTACGTGCATATTTCATTACATTCCTAAGACTTTTTAGTTTGTTTATCGTGATATCGGCCCGCTTTTCAAGCCTCTCGCGTTATATACGTGAGATTGACCTCCTTCGAATTAGGAAGTCATTAGATATTTTTATCATCACATCCAACGGACGACAGTGATAATACACCAGCTGCCGAGGCGACGCGACGCGACACGAAGATAAGTAACCGTGCAGACGCGGCGAGAGCGCCGGCTCGGCCGGAATCAAATTTACCAGCAGCCGGCCCCGATAATTTCCCATTCCCGGTTCAAGCGTCGAAAACGAACACTTCCACCGCCTCTAACCTTATTTATCAAACCCATATCCGAACATTTTCTATTACCTTACATTTTGACGGCAGTAATATTAAATCGAGTCTACCATCTCAATGTATTGGAAGACAGTGGTACAATAAAATACCGACACTACACTTATCCGTAACAGTTTTTCCTGTTATAACGAAATGCAAATATTGACTTTGGCGAAATTGGTGCACATACATCGTTCGCAGTACTTAGACCGCGAATATAATATACATACTAACTACACCTATGTATACTATAAGTGGTGACTGATGGTTCCCAACCTCGACAGTATCGCGAGTTTGCTGTATACGTCCACTGGATAACACGACTCATGCATGCTAATTACACTCATCAAAGCAAAGACAATAGAACACCAAAAATGTAATGAATTCAAATACGAAAGCCAAAAGATCACCAATAAATCGTAGTGTCTTAGGTCACATCCATTTGAGACGAATTTAAAAACCAATTCAATTCAACAAAGTATATCTACTATTTCGTCAGCTTCGTCCTTAGAGCACCATAGCATGCTTGTTATTCGTATCACATGTCATCTCATGTAGTCCGTTGTTGTATGAAGCATTGAGAGGGAAGCGACATTGAAGCGGGACATGGGGACACCTGGACGAATGTTAATGCCGTATAAATCTACCTAATACATTATTCCATCGGTGACCTCTCGGAAAGATGTGGAAACATTCGTTGCTGTCACTTTTTCCTGAATTATTTACAATGTGGTAAATTTCCGCTGTTTAGAATAACAAAGAAATCCATTTAGAACGTTCTCAATTTAAACATATATGTAGGTACGTATTATTACTTTACTTGACGAGCACGTACCAAATAGTTTTTATACAGATAATAGGTTAAAATTTATGTTATTGTTACGAAAAAAAGTCCCATCTGATGCTATATGGACTAACCTCTGCCTGGGTTTATTGTCTGATTTCGAATGTCATGTGCCCGATGGCTATTTTCCCGAAGTCATTAGCTCGAGTGTCCGAATATACACAGATGCATTTCGTCTCAAGTGACTAATTGGACTGCGCCCGTCACAGTGAGACATACAGTTGTTACGTCTCATGTGCTTGTAATTTTACTGGCTCTCAAGGGCTGATGCCGGAACACACTGTTAGGTGCTTGTCGACAGATTTTCTACTTGAGGGTGGTAGCAAGCCAGACGAGTATTCGCAAAATGCCCTTCCACCATGTAGGCGGCGGGCGGCGGGGATCAAACAAAAGCATAATCATCAACCTACAGCACGGCAGACCAAAGCTATGACCGCTCGCCCATCACTGCTTCTAAAACTCTCTTCACTCCTTCACCTGTTGATAAGTGACGATGTGTTTGTCGAAGATCAGCTCAAACGAGAAGGAGAACTGGACTCTACGACAGCTGCAGATGGAATAGGTGCTTGGTGATAGATACTATAACTAAAAAAGTTTTCATATGTAGTGTATTGACATGATTTTAGTTTGCAAAAACTTAAAAAATACTAAGTTATTATTGGTACTTGAGGGACGTAGATATAGAGTAGGTAATCTGTGGCCAGACGAGCATTCGCAAAATACTATCATGCACTATGAAGCTCGCTAGCTCCCTGCGAAATTGAACCATTGACCCTCTGCTCTGCACTCCATAACTATATATTTGAGCAATGACTCACTCACTTACATAACTCAATGGGCAGAGCATGTCCTCGACCACAGGGACTGATGGTCGCGGGATCTCATCCCGCTCGTAGTTAAAACTATTCCTCTTATTGTAATTTTGCATTTTATTCGCTTAGCAGGTGTTAATGCAAAAATTATAATATTAGAATGTTTCTAGAAAGTGTCAAAAATTAAGAGATTTATATTTCATTTGCTTTAGAACTAGTGCGAAAGAAGTTAATGGCTTCGTTACGAGTAAAGGTTCTACTGTGTACTGTGTAAAAAAAAAGTATTTGCGTAACCAAAACAAAAACAAATATTACCTATTGAAAAAGTAAATTTTTAAGATATATCTAAATATTATGATTAAAAGCACTACCGCGTACTAAGCGCGTTTCCCGCCCGGGGCAAAACATTTTGTACTCCAATAATTTGTAAATTTATAATTTTTTAAGATTTTCATCTGTGGGTATATTAAAAAACCCTTTTAATATAAGCACACGTTGTCCTTTAAAAAAGTTAAGTAGTAGCCAGATGGAGTTTTACAGAATATGTGTTGGTATGGCTGATTACCTGATCATGATCAAGAATAATACCTATTACTGGGCTATAATGAAATATAAAGTATACTTAAAACCCCGTGGGGTGCCGGGTTAGAATTGCACCTCCCCATATCATCCCGTGGGTGTCGTAAGAGGTGACTAAGGGAAAAATACTGGAAGGTGGGCAGCAGCGCCTTCTAAAGAGCTAACAACTTACACTGCGATCCACGCCTGCCAAGCGTGGGGATTATGGCAAATACTAGGGAGGCTGTGTTCAGCAGTGGACGATCCGGCTGTTACAGTACAGTACAGTACATATAAGTAGTAACTTTGATGCTTTCGATGCTATGATTCTAACCTCAGCAGATGAAACATTTTGGCTAAGCATTAGGTTGGAATCCATTGTAGCATATCTAGTAAAGTTGAAAAGAAAATGTACAATACAGTATAGAAGTAACACCGGTATCGAAACCTTTGTTGGCGAAATTATTTTTTTTATGTAAGTAGCCCAGAGTAGCAGTCCAGAATCTGTAATTGTACTCAGTAGGTAGCAATAGACTCACCACCTAATTTAGAGACCCAAAACATATCTGGCGAAACATGGATGGTATGCTCTGCCTGCACTTTCACGACATACAGGCATGACATTGTTGCCATACGACTCTCACCCAAAGTTTGTTAGATGCCCGTAATACATTTACGGGCATCTAACAAACTTTGGGTGAGAGACCAACAAAAGACAGTTATCACCAGTATTCAGATTGCAACAATGCATGTATAGCAAAGCTCTACTAACAAAATAGTTTCATACGAACGTTCCGAGACCGGCGAGCGAGGAAGTCGAGATATCGACCTCTGCGGAAGTATTCCTGCATCCCGACGTACCTGCACAGGATACGCTTCCTGCAGTACCCAGCCTGCTCCAGGATTTCTAGCCTAGAATATAAATAAAGTTTGGAGCTAGAGGCGCTAGCGAGAATACCTATACAAACCTACTCAATATTTTATATACCTACTGAAACTTGTAGAACGCTGTTTGAAATCGATGGTTCAAATCAAGCTACCGTCCATAATTCGAATCAGAAGTTTACTACCATATCATATAGCAATAGTAGGTAGTAATAAATATTTGTTAGTAATAAGTAGGTAATAGATTTTACTATGGTTATTTATGCAACTGTTATGTAGGGGGTATTAAAAAACGAACGTAGATAATATATGGTGATAATAGATCATGAGTGTTTTAATACCTAATTATTTACAGTTGCATACAAGACTTTATCTACACCCATTATATGAATCCTCTATAAAAAGTTATGAAACCATAGGGTGGTTGTACAGTGTTGCAAGAACTCTATAGATGTTAATTCATGGAAAGTTTAATTGCTGAATATCTAAAACAAACAAACTATGTATAGGTAATAACAGACTTATTTCTTTTAATAATTATTTACATTTTGGATCGTACAATTATTGAAATTCCCTTGAATATTAAATGTTTGTAATACTTTTAAATCGAACGGGATACGACGTGAATTCGAATAACAGTTCTTTATTTTAAATATGGCGCTGTGGTGTTGAATGGCGCGTGCCTGGCAATGTTCTTTTTTTTGTAAAGGAGCTGCATCATGAAATGCATTGTAACACTCGTTTGGATGATATTATGGGTACTATGACAGGATGTTATAATGTTGTTGTGCGACTTCCAAAAGAAATTTTTCAAACACTTCAGTGATAAAAGTAGATTCCGTTTTAAAAAAAAATACAGTCTCATTTTGACTGTATTTTTTTGTAAGTACTTGTTACATCATAAAACTCTTAACGAAGCTGGTACTTGTCGGACCACACGACAAGTACCAGCATTTAAATATGAGTGAGACCTGACGTGTAGTAAATGAATGATGTAAATGTAAATTTAGAAATATTTTTATGTTGTTTTTTCTTGTGTATTGGTCACCATTGTTGTTTCTTTTTATATTTTTTGTGTGGCAATAAACAAATTTTGATTTGATTTGATTTGATTTAGTATTTGGGTTATCTCTAATAATGCATATTTTATAGTCTGTATTTTTTTAAATTATTTTTTTAATTCTCGCTTTTTAATTTTGCCCTCGATCACTTGCCCTCAATATGGGCTATAGTTTAGTTGCCATTATTTTATCATCCATTTATAGGCAGATTGGAAAATTCATTTTTAGTTACTTGAGTGTACCTAACCTTAAAACTACTTGATCGAAGTTGATGAAATCTAAATGGGCTCAACATGCCCCCATGTTGATCCTCCACTCTACAGAAAAATAACTATTAAATCGGTCTTTTGATGTTTTTTTTTGTTTGTATCTGATAGGTTTAGCCTATGACTTCTATCTCACCTTATGCTAAGTGATGATGTGGTCGAAGATAGTGTTCAGGCTATCCTAATATTACTGTCTCTCAAAGACCGCTGACACCAGAACACACCGTTAGTGCTTGGCGACAGATTTTCTAGGGTCAGTTCGCCAGTTTTCGACCAATTAGTAGAGTTGCCAAATTCGGCAAGCAAAAAGTAATGGTTTTGTGTTATTTATTTTTTGGAAAATTTAGAGTGTACTTTTTATATACTCTATTTTCAGTAATTGTCAAGAATTGAAAATTCCAACCAAGGTTTTTTTTTAATAAAATTAAGAAACTCAAATTACCATTTTCCCTAGTTTTCGACCAATAAATCTAGTTTTCGTCCACATGCACAGTAGTTTTCGACCAACAATAAATTCAGTTTCAGGGCGGTAAAACTTTATATTTATTATTACTAGTTCAATCAGGTATGAATTACCTACTTATATTTTTTAAAGCTGTATTAAAATAACACAAACTAAGAAACACTTTCTGTATAAAACATTACCATAAAGAATCGGTCGAAAACCGTTCCAACTCGACAATATTCGACCACTATTTTTTTATTGTAAATATTGTGCATCGCTTAATATAATTTAAAATATAACTTTACCTTTAAATAATAATGTTTATACATTTTAGAGGTATTTTTTAAATTCACAAAACACTGGTCGAAAACTAGAACGTCATCTAGTCTATTTCCCGTTTTCGTCCTCAAGTGATTTTTAACGCTTTAATTTTTTACAATATAAATTATGTGGACGAGAATAGGCTATGAAAATATTCACGGGTATAGGGTTCAAATTGCTAAATGACATTTATTTATTTTTAAAAACGTTAGATACTTGAGTTAACCAAACTGGACATGTCTTACACAGATCTCGACCACCTGGTCGATAACTGTGCGTATTTGAAAAAAGACGGACCAATTCTCGTCCACTTAATTAAATTGGTAAAACAATAAAAAAATATAGTAAAGTATAAGTATTCTCATTTTATGTACCATAAATGACATGGGAAATCAACAAACGACATTAAATTTACAATACGACAACTTAAAACATGCCGTGAAAGTTGCGGCACTCTGCTATTTTTTTACACAATTTGACGCGTCCACACTCGGTCGTTGTAAACCACAGACCGATTTGGCTTTCTTAAATATATCACCCACACAAGTCACTTAGTTTATGTGTGCATAATATGTTCATATGATATTCTAGTTTCTGTAAGAACTACGTTTATCGGTATATGTGTCTATTTAGCGTAATTTTACAACAATGAACCATCAAATGGTCGAAGACAGGCACTGGTCGGCTAAATGACGCATTCACCCTACTTCATTCGCAAAATGCCCTTCCACCATGCAACATGAATAATATCGAACATAAAAAAATAAGTACCAATAAACATAAATTTACAACAATGCATTTACGAAGTTGATTAAAGTTAGTGTGCACGTAGTAGGTACTTTGCATACAAATATAGTTTCATAATTGCACCCCCTCCCTCCCATATCTACCCGTGGGGTAAAATAAATACCGAAAGGTGGGCAGCAGGAGGCAGGGCATTCAGAACAGTTAACTCCAGTAACTGCGATCCCCAAGACGCCTGACAAGCTTAGGGATTATGGCAATACCTACCTCGAGTAAGATGGGATTAGGGGAAAAATACCGGAAGATTGGCAGCAGCGCCTTCCGAGATATTATTCACGTAAGTACCGCAAAAGGGTTTATGAGATCTATCAAAAATTGTTCGTAAATTTTAATTATATACAGGATACCTACTAAGGTACTGCTATAAGAGTTAATCCAGTAGCAAACATATATATTAATTGTAATATCGATGAAGCAGTGGATTTGGTTCCAACTATAGTGCAGTGGGTGGACGGGGAAACTTGAATTCCCCGTCCACCCACCAGTGGGAAAGTCCAGTGGGTGGACGGGGCATCGCCCAAATATTCCACCCCTAACAACACAAGCAGTGACAACCGAGCGGTAATAACTATGGACTGTCATGCCGCAGGCCTGTGGTTCGATTCCCACCGCCGCGCCGCCGTCGTTACTTTCACCGCTTGTGCATAGCTACCACCATCTATTAAAATCAGATTGAATTACAGACGCATCAGACTTAACAACTGTAAATCCCAAGGTGATGGGCGCAGTGCAGTTCGTCACTTGTGACGAAATGAATCTGTTATAGGCAGTGGTTACCGCTTAACATCAGGTGGGCCTCGTATATGTTCACCTAAATCAGAAAAACCAAATTTAACAATGAATTCAATGATATTCTTTTGTACTATCATCTGAAATATTTTCGTACATAGTCTTCAACTTAAATAATATCATTGCTTCAACTACAACGATCTGCAAGTATTAGCTTATAAAATCGAAAAAAGCTTTTGTATTTAGTTTTGAATATGTACCTAGTAACGAGTTCCAACAATAGCATGTGCCGATATTATGAATAGAGCTAGACCAAGATATCGTAGTGATTGTATGCTCAGAGCACCATACACAAACGTTTTCCAACCATAATGCGTCGTCGTGTCCTATTATTTGCGTAAAGCGTCAATTTGATCCATCACTTTAGGATTCTCCATTACTGACCTAGTTTGGTTAATTAATTAGGACGTGTTAGTTAGGAACCAAGCATATTATGTAATCTAATATGTGGCGCCACAACTGTGAATACGGGTTAAGTAGAAAAGTGACAACATAATAGGTACATTATACCTTCACCTTTCCCTGGCATCGAAAACATAACCTTTTAAGGGAACAGACACAATAGTGATTGGTTCTTTGTTGTTGGTAGGTTCGTGAAGACAACAGAGCCGTCACGAGGCTTCCCTCGGCCTTCAAACTTACAAATACTCCCATATTAAGCGAATGCATAGTGATCGGCATGCTGGTGCATTGTCCTTTGTCAATAATATAAGCCTATTTTTTCTGGCAGATATGTCGATGAATTCTTGCAGCGAAAGAGAAATTTAGAGTTAGCAACTTTTACTACGTACCTACATTAACTTGTAGATGCGTAGAATAAGCAATTTGCTCAATAATGGGTCCATCAAAAATAAATAAGGTTTACGAATTTCAAGCACATGTTTTACCAAAAAATAAATATCTATCAGAAAATGAAGTTCTTCACCCCCTAAAACGTTTAGCCTGACTACGTGACTGGACTACAATGATGTTGGGAATCCATTTGTTACCGGATCCACTGGAAAAGACAATAAGTATTCGCAGCTGCATTGTTTAGTGACTAGGACAGGGGTGAGAAAATGGTTGTTGTTTTCAGCCCTTTTACATCCTTGCCTTTGATGTGCTGCCTAATGAAATAGGTATTAACATAATACAAGAATATTGAAGGTGCTCAAGTTGTATGTTTTTGAGTAATATTTAGTATTTTGATATCAGAAACAACGTTATCGAGAACTTAATTTTAAAATTATAAGATTTCAAAAAATTACTACTTTAAACATAAAATACGCACTATTAAGGATAACTCAAAGACTTCTGGTCGGATCTTATCAAATTTAAATGGGACCATATGACAAACACCAGTTTTCGAATAAACAAATCATCAAATGCGGTAAACTCTGTAAATAGATATGAGGCAAAAAAAACATAAACTGAGAACCTCCTCCTTCTGTTGAAGTCGGCTAAAAAAAGGAAGAGCTCAATCTGATCTGCAATTTTAATAACTAACCTTTAAATACTTTGCTTACAATTGAGCGATCAGCTATATTGACCATAAAAATACGAGTATAGAATGGTAATACCATACAAGAAAACCTTAAAAAATATTGCTGTATTTGCCTTCGATCGGAGAAGTATTTGTTGCAGTTTCTAGCCGGCTACGTCTTCTACTTCCACAATGCCTTGCTGCATCGCTGGTTCTACCAAACCTTCTGACGCTTATCAGCAGTTGAGTTGCATTCGCCACCAAGGCACACTTTATGCACAATACGGGGAGAAACCGTCATACACTTGCCTAGAACAAGTGGTTAGGTTCTTCGTCTCAAAATACAAGACCAACTAGAAGACCAAAAAAAACCACTAAACTACCTACTACACCCCAATTTAAATAATAATTTCTTAAAATTTATAATTATAAGTCATAGTAAACATAATTATCGAAATATCAACAGGCTAATAGGTAATTGCGAGACATATAAGATACTCATGTGGAAACCTAGACCGTGTCCAAGACAAGACTGGCTAAGTCTAGTCTTGGTCTTGCTAATGATAAAATTTACTCGTAGGCAACACACAAACAAAAGTGTTTATTTCAGTTTTCATGAGAAGCTCTGCAAATGTTTACAGTTTACAATTCCTGGGAACTTGACTAAATAGTTTACCTTTGCATTCAAACTGAGTATTTTCTAAAACAATCAGCTTTGATACAAACAGATTTGCTGAAACAGTTGGCTTGCCTAGCGGTCTCTTTGCTGGTCTTGCCAACTTCAAGAGGTGGTTTGATCTCACTCGATCGCCTTGGTATTGACTGCTCCGTAAATCTATGCAGCATTACTGTAATGGATAATGGAATGATGGATGACGAATGGATGGAGATTCTGTCGGAGTGTCTAGCGTACATAGTGAGACGAACTCATGATCAATTTTAATTTGTTATTTATGACTGTTTTCAATTATAATTTATATGTATATTTGCTAATTATGTTACTTTTGATTATTATAATTTTTAATATATTTGACCACGACTGTACTCTAGTGTTAAATTTAATTAATAATATGTTGTTGTAATATTCCAATTAGCTTAATTGGTTTATCCGCGTTAATTAAGTAAATAAATAGATGAAATAAAAAATAAATTACGCACCACCTACGACGATATGGATTACTGCAAAGAAAATGGACTTCACGGCACGCCTCCTTCACATACGACGCGTACCATACCGTACCTAGCCCTGAGAGACCACTTGAATTGACAACATTTCAAGAAATAAGACCGGCCAAGTGTAAGTTGGATTCGCACACATTATTGCGTACCAAACCAGAGTGAAGCCAAAAATGTTTCCTTTTTGATACAGTTCGAGATTTTATTGTAATCTTACCAAATTTGTCGCTTGTATTAAATACCGCGCAGATAAAAAAAATAAAACGTTGACTGTACTTTTTTTTTTGTATTGTATGCCCTCCCCCATAGAGCGCCACAAAGAACGGCTATTAGCCGCTTGTAACCATTGGCTACCAGCGACTTTCACGATGTCGTCAGTCCACCTAGTGGGGGGCCTACCAACTCTACGTCTCTACGTCTTCTTCTCTTCCCATGGGTAATATCACCCCCCCATCTATTCCCGTGGGTGTCGTAAAAGGCGACTAAGGGAAAAATACCGGAAGGTGGGCAGCAGCGCCTTCTGAGAAATTTACACCAATAACTACGATCCCCAAGACGCCTGCCAAGCGTGGGGATTATGGCAAAACCCTCCTATGAATAGCACAATAACAAGTTTTAAATGTACTTATACCTTATATTTCATTATAGCCCAGTAATAGGTATTATTATTGATCATGATCAGGTAATCAGCTACACCAACACATATTCTGTAAAATTCCATCGGGCTACTACTAAACTTTTTTGAAAGGACAACGTGTGCTTATATTAAATGTGAGCCATTTTCTAGGACATATCGACAGATGAAAAACTAAAAAAATACTTTTTCAATAAGTAATCGATTTTTTTTGTTTTGGTTACGCAAAAAAATTTTTGTCACAGTAGAACCTTTACTCGTAACGAAGCCTTTCAATATCTATAAATATTTTTCGATAGTGCCTGAACTTTTGTTACAATATATCTTCTTCTTCTTCAGGTGCCTCTAAATTGCTGGAAGTTGGCCGTCGGCTTAGCGAACTTATTCTTATCCTGTGCCAAGCAAAATAGGCCTTCAACGCTGGAAATACTTGTCCGTTCTAGAATGTTTCGAAAGCAAGACTTTTTCTTACGTCCCACGCGTCCCAATCCTTCAATTTTAAACTTTCTTTGTAACGAAATATAATACAAATCAAATGTCAAATGTTTGGTCCGTTGAATACATCTCCTGTTTTATTCTTAGTTTTTCCCTGACACTGCTCAACGAATATACCTATCGAATAAATCCGATCGACCTCTAGGCCTTCCTCAAGGGGTGGCTTGACCTCACTCGATCGCCTTGGTATTATTTTAGCAATGACCTCGGCATTGTTCCAGTGCATTTGCACGCTTCAGGAAGTTCAAATTACATATCTTACTACACGGAAGATGCCCACGAATTGTGATATTGGTTGTTTTATGGCCGTTAATTCAAGGGAATCATTTTGATATTAGGTATATCATAACGTAAATTTCTATTTCGAAAAAGTTAGGTATAACAAAAGTATACAGGACACAATTTATAGGTGATTTATTTTAATTATTATAGGCCAAAATTTAACCTCTGACGGAGGCAAATTATGGTATATGCCGACCTTGGTCAGTTTTCCATCTAAACTGAAACACCATGAATAAATTCTTGTAATGCCCACTTCTTTATTGTTTTTCTTTTTCTTGCGGAAGCGGCTCACGACACGACTAGAAGAATGAAATGAAAAATAAGAATTCGTCGACCCGGTGAATGTAGGCGTGTGGTAAAAGCGGCAACCCGGTTGTTCGAATTCTACTCAGTAAGAATTAAGCTAAAGTGAAAAATAAAAGCCTACATTATTTGTAGAAGATAAGGAAATTGGAGGAAATTTAATAAGTAGATACCTGAAAATTAAAATGTTGTTGTGAAAAAGTTGCTCCTTATAACGTACGAGGATTTTTAGGTACATTGAGAATATTAGTACTGTTCTACTCCTAAAACTAAAGTAACTAACTAGTTGAAGCTGAGACGCTTCGCTCGCAATGCATGCTCGCTCGTTCAATAAAGTTTAAAAGCACACAAATTATATGGGTCATTTGACATCGGCCCCAAATCTAACTTCCGAGATTTACCAACTATCGTTTAGTCGTCAATTAAATACCGTCTGCCACTTTAAAGCCTTCAAAGGGGGTGGCAATTACGGGAAGGCAAGTCGGGGCGGTCGGCTAGGAAGAAATGTAGCTTTTCATCGCCCGTAGGTATATAGGGAGGAGAGATTAATAGTCGCCGGACCCTGGCCTTCACTCGTGCCAACCAATATATCACAAGTAGGTACAAGATGTCTACGCAGTTACTTAGGCGGTACTTCACCATGCCTTCCTATGTAAGCAGTTGATCTCTGAAGGCTTCAATATACTTGATAAGGGTGGAATGAAGGAGCTCTACACCGTTTTCTTTGAGTAGATCTTGAACATTTACCTAAAATTTACAAAATCTTAGGACTTAGGGTATTATTATTTAGTAAAAGTAGCTTTAAGTAAAGCATTTTTTTTCTTTGGTGATAGAACATTTTTCGCTTCCCGCCTGCCTAGCAACTACCCTCAACTGGATAAATTTATCGCCAAACACATTACGGTGTGTTCCGGGAGCTGTCCGTAGTTCGAGGTTAGCCTTAACAACTTCTTCCACCCCATCATCGATTACCATCTGGTGAGATAGACAAAGGCTATCCTATCAGCAATAAAACAACATGGGCTACCTTGACAGTGTTTGTGTAAAGCGCCGCTGTGAAATCTCTTGGTATTGAGTTCGATCTCCGGTTGAATTCAATGTGTCTAAGAATGATTTTTCAGTGTAGCTGAGCCCAGAAGATGACAAAAGGTTTGCCCCCTATTGAATGGGAACGATAACATTTATGGCGACACTTCATGACACCTTTGCTCACCTCTTCCAGTATACAGTCACGACGTTTTTGGAAAAGTAAGTAATTCTATCTAAGTTTCCAGAAATGCGTTGCCTGGTCTTTATAACTGATATAGCTGCTATATCATATTATACACCAGGCAAGAGAAGCTAGTCGTTCGGGTATAAGTATAACGTTTGGCCATGACAGTTCCAGTGTCAAACTGAGATTTTAACAAAAAAGTTTTCGGTGGCGTGACACTGCACTGTGCTCGTCACCTAGAGATATTACGCATCGACCCCAGTAACGCAAAGTCACTTGCATATGTCAGAGCATTTCAAGCCTAGACATCCTACTTACCTACTTATTGTTTCACACTCTAGTTTTGCTACACTCTAGTGAACAGTTTGGTAGTATGCTAATATGATTTTGTACAGATACATTCCTTTCTAAAGAACCATCTAGAAATCAACATTCGAATTGAAGGTATATTAACTGTCTTCGTAGTCGTAACCACAAAGTTAAATCAATCGTCTATACTTGGTTTATGGTTGTAGCACTAGTGCCAAAGATCACGAAATATGGTTAAGTGACTGTTAAGCAAACTATTCCGGGGACGTCCAACACCGCCCTTAGCTTGTAAACATCAGATCAGATAACATTGACATTGGCCCGGAAGGTCAGACCAGGGGGTGAGCCTGAGCACGCGAACCGCCAATTTCGAGGGCACCACCACGGAAATAACCGCACCAAGGCTGACAGGGAAATTTGGTATTATTTACTGCCTACACCTGTTTCATAATAAACTTTCACATAGAGGCAAGTGTAGTAAAAACAGAATAAAAGTTCTCCGTATTCCGATCAAGCTCTTCTTTTATATCGAGTACACAGTATTATTAGCCAACAATACCTTTATACATTTTCAGCTACAAAAATATGAAGTATTTCATTTTGTACGAATTACCATTATAGGTATTATCTTATGGTAATTCCGCGTTTCTGGTTGAATATTTGATATAAAGAAAACGAAGTAGGAAAAATAGGATATCATTTTCTTGGAACGAAGTTTTAAAAGATAAAAGTTTTTATTTGAAAATTCGTCACATCGTATGCTCTTCGATTTCAGTGATAGATATGTGGTAAGTAATACCAACACATCAACTGTAATGTCAACCGTCGAACGAGGTCACCCTCATTGAGGGGATTTGCATAATATTCGCGCTTGGCAGGCGTCTTTGAGATCGCAGTAAAAGTTATCTGTTCAGAAGGCGCAGCTTCCCACCTTCTGGTATTTTTTCCCTTAGTCGCCTCTTACGACACCCACGGGCCATGGGAAGAAATGGGGGGGTGATATTCTAACCCACGGGATGTGTATATCGGTATATAATAGTATTTTGTTAGTAGGTTTACAGTGTATACGTAATTACAAAATACTTATAGACATGTTCGTAATACATAAAATATATCATCAATAACAACAATAGAAATCGTAATAAGTGCCATGAGTTGAGGACATACAACTATTACAGTGCTAAGTTTTCTTACCCATAACTTTATCTGACACAAAATAATTACAAACAAAGCATATACATAATAATAAAAACATAGCTCATGAGTTGGTGTCATAAAGGCATTGCTTCAGTACACGACTGTGTCAGATGTTTGACTCCCAACGTCCCAACGCTGATTATCCAGTCGGCCGTGACAGCGCTCTGTGTCAAAGAATACATAATAGTTACCTAAATATAAACAAACCCTTAGAAGTTAAGATGAATATATTCTGTAAGCTAAGCAGTCCGTACTAAGCTAGTAACCTGAATAGACGTTGTGAAATTGATAATTGCTTCATTTATTTTAACTACTTCTGTTCCAGTCAGTCTCGCGGGTGACATTGATAAAAAGCGCGTATTGAACAATGTTTTAGTAATAAACAAACAAAAAATTAAACATAATAATGTTAACGATACATTCCCTACAAAAATATTAGGTACTTTTAATGTTTTATGTAGTAATATGGAACAGACAGATCGATTAATATCTATTAACATCATATAAAAAAAGATAGTAGGTAATATATGATACACAGATAGGTAGGTACATACAGGATATCGCAAAATAACGCATTTTCAAACAAAAAGAATCAATCTAATTTGTCCAATATACATATATAATATAATAATATGCTTTTACAAGAACTTTATCTAGCCTACTGCCTAACCAACATCAATTCGCAGAAATTCTATCACACAAGGGGAGTTTTAGCTGTAGGGGAGAGTGGGATAATTACGAACACCGAAGATATTTCCTGTTTGGATATTTGTCACATACATACTTCCCACTACATACATATTTCACACTAATCAAAGTCACGAATTTCAATACTTATAAAATCACAATTTAATAGGCACTTAACTTACAATAATTAAGTGGCATTGCCGTGTATTTTTTTTTATTTATTTATTGTCATGGAACCAACAGCACTTAATAAAATTACATTATAATTATTTTTATTAATACTTACTGTTGCATGGCACTGGCCAATCTTTAGACCAGGTACGATCCGGAGCGGGAGTCACCCGTCTTCTTCCTCATTTTGGGTCCTATTTCGCCTATCAGAACCCTGGTCTCAGTCCCCCAACACCCCATGGTCTCCACAGCGATTGGCACAAACAAGTAATGGGGCTGCATCGCTACGTATTTCTGACGCTTCATGTTGGCGGCGTCTTCTGCAGCAGCCGCCGTCGAGTGGACGGTACGACCAAGGTGACTAGCAGCAACAGTGCTGACGCACGTGACTCCCCACGTCCCACAAAATATCAATTATATTAGGAGGCGCTCTGCAATGCTTCGGCTAAAATGCAGTGAGTTCCGAGATTGGGGAATAAAAATCCTAATATATTTTTCGGTAAAATTGACATCAACGTAGTAAGGATTTCCCAGCGTAGTACCGCCCCACCTTCCCCTACGCAAGACAAACTTTCGCAATAAAAATGAAGCGCCTGAATCACTGAACATAATAAAAACTTCAGCAGACAGAACGTTTTTAGTTTGCTTTACCACTACTGAGTATAATTATACTCAAATAAGAAATAAACATTCAAAACAAATTTTAAATATTATGAAACAATCAAAGTCAAAGTCAAAGTCAAAATCATTTATTCAATTTAGGCGTCTACGACGCTCTTATGAAGGTCAATTACAAATTTTAATATTGAAATATACTACATTGTACTGCCACGTTCAGCAAACAAAAGTTATAGAGCCACTGCGAGAAGAACGGGCAAGAAACTCGGGGCCATTCTTTTAAAGGTTTTTTTAAAAATGTGTTAAGTACATACTATATAATAAAATAATTACAATACTTAATTTACATTACGTAGGTGTTAGGCGCTAGCTTGGCAGAGGCGAACCAGTCCAAGCATTTTTGTCGTTTAAGTAATCACAAACTGTGTAGTAAGATTTCTTTATCAAAATATTCTTCACATGCAACTTGAATTTTCTTTCTGTGAGCGTTGTAATATGTTTGGGCAATTTATTATAAAACCGCACACAATTTCCTAAGAAGGACCTTTTATTTGTCTTTGCTAATCTAAAACCTGGCACCGCTATTTTATCTTTATTCCTAGTGTTATAATCGTGAGTGTCACTGTTTGATTTAAATTTGCTCAAATTTTTACGAACATACATAATATTTTCAAATATATACAGACTTGGTAAAGTTAAAATATCAATTTCTTTAAAAATATCTCTCAGGGATTCCCTAGGATCCATTTCATATATGGCTCGAATTGCACGCTTTTGTAAGATAAAGATTGTCTCTATCTCAGCAGCAGCTCCCCACAGCAATATACCATAAGACATAATACTGTGGAAGTACGCGAAATAAACGAGCCTAGCAGTAGCTACGTCTGTTAGCTGTCTTATCTTACGAACTGCATATGCAGCAGAACTAAGTCTTCCAGATAGATCATGTATATGTGGATTCCACTGTAAAGTTGAATCCATTTTAATTCCCAGGAAGACTGTCGCATTGTCAAAAGAGAGTTTTTCTAGGCCAAGCTTAATGTTTGGTTCAACATAAGTAACATTTGGTAAAGAAAACTTTAAACATTTGGTCTTTTTTGAATTTAAGAGAAGATTATTAGCCGCGAACCACTTAGAGATCATAGATAACACATTATTTACATGAATAAGTTCACTATCCCTCCTATCTACTTTAAAAATTAGGGAGGTATCATCTGCGAATAAAACTATATCGCAGAAATTTTTAACCATGCAAGGCAGATCATTTATATAAGCTAGAAACAGAAAAGGTCCTAAAATTGATCCTTGCGGTACGCCTATTCTTACCAAAGACCCGGAAGAAGTATTGCCATTTATTCTAACCTTCTGTAGCCTGTCTGACAGATATGACTTTATAAGATCCAGAGCTTTTCCACGAATACCATAATGTGAAAGTTTTCGAATCAGAGTGCGGTGCTCTACACAGTCAAATGCCTTAGAAAGGTCACAGAATACGGCAATAGCATCCTGTGAACTCTCCCAGGCTTCAAGTATATGTGACATCAATTGAGCACCTGCATCTGTTGTGGATCTGCTCTTTGTGAAACCAAACTGATTCTCATTTAATATATTATGCTCATTAAAATGGGATAGAAGTTGTTTGAGCATAATTTTTTCGAATACTTTACTCAGAACAGGTAAGATAGAAATAGGTCTGTAATTGCAAGGGTCAGATGTAGCCCCCGACTTCAAAATTGGAGTGATTTTACTTTGTTTCATTAAGTCGGGGAAGTTTCCTTTATCAATACAAAGATTGAATATTGTTTTTAAATATGGTGCAATAATGCATATTATAGACTCTGCCACTTTAACTGACATACCCCACAAGTCTTTGGTGCTCTTAACATTTAAATTTTTAAATGTCTTTATAATTTCAAATATTGTTGTGTGTCTGAAAGAAAAGTCCGGTGATTTGCAGGGGAAATTATGTATTAGCAGAGTTTCTGCTACATCGGGACATGCATCCAATGACTTAGTGACTTCTAGGGGTAAGTTAGAAAAAAAATTGTCAAATATATTTGCCACTTGTATTGGATCAGATATTTGATTTTTATCAACATTTAAGACATATGTAGAATCTCTAGGTTTATTTTTTCCGGTCTCAGTATTTATAGTATTCCAAATGGTTTTTATTTTATTTTTAGACTTGCTAATTTTATTTCTAATCAAAAGAGATTTAGCACACAAGCAAACAGACTTAAACATTTTTGAATAGTTCCTAACATAATCACGAAACTGCTTGCAGGATGTCAAATTCTTCCTGCGATACAGATCATACAAATAATCTCTACTTTTTCGAATACCTGTAGTTGCCCAATCACCGAACTTCAACTTTCCATTTACTTGTTTCTTTATTTTTGGACAAACTTTTTGAAACTCAGTATTTACTAGAGAGAATAAACTATTATAAATGATATTCGGGTCACTATGAGAAAAACTTGTAATGGCAAGCTTAGCTTCTATATTGGTACTGAGTATTTCTAGCCTACTGGTTGTTAACGGCCTATGTTCAATTTCATACCTTGCAGTTTCTTTGCTTCCATCAAATCTAATTGCCAGGCCCTCATGATCAGATCTAACACCCTTCATTATTGACTTTTGTTTAGTCTTACAGTTCGAGTATATATTGTCTATACAGGTAGCTGAAGTATCTGTTATCTAGTGGGCTCACAGAATAGAAATTTCAAATTAAATGACTTAAACAATGAAATAAGATCAGTCTTATTTTTAGATTTCAATAAAATATCTACATTAAAATCACCACATACAAATATGGGTTTTTTACATTTAGAAATTTTTAGTAGTATACTTTCCAGAGTGGCTAAGAATTCTGTAAAATTTTGAGCACGACCTTCATCTGTTGGTGGTCGATATACACACAACACAAGATGCCTGTCCACCTCCACACAAGCAACTTCACAGACACGTTCAACAGAACATCTGACTAAGTCACGGCGTTCTTTAAATTTTAAGTTATTTTTTACAAGAATAATACACCCTCCTCCTTCTGCAGATGATCTGTTAAACGCACTGCCTACACTAAAATTCTTAACATTAAATAACATTGTATCAGCTCTTAGCCATGTTTCAGTAAAGCATAATATATCAAAAGGATATTTATCTAAGAGCATTTCAATTTCAAGTATTTTGCCAGAGAAGCGATTTATATTTTGGTAGTACAGTGCTATGTCAAAACACTTCCCTGTTGTCGGACTTAAAAGTTTAAACAGTTTGACTCAACATTTGTATTAGTACATGTACTAAAATCTGTATCGTCAATAGAAGACATGGTTATATTTCCTATAACCGACTCAATATTATAAGCTACCAAAGTAGCAATTAAATTCTTACATTTCTTAGGTAGGTACATCCTATCCTGAGTCAACATAAATTCTCAGAGTTATTAATCAGAGAGCCAGTTCTCATTCCAGGACCGGAACAGAGGAGATAAAAACTTATGGAGCTCGAGGAAAACTGTGATTTTTGCAGCAACTTCACTTTTAATTAGTGCATATTGTTTATTCTAAAATATGTATCTTTAAAATAATAATTATGAGCCGGAATAGAATATCGAACGGGTAAATACCCGTGGGTGTCGTAAGAGGCGATTAATGTAAAAATCGAAACCCGAAGGTATAAATACAAAGTATAAATTTCCTAAGAAAGTTTAATGTTTAGCCAGGCCAAACGTTAACCAGTCTTATTTGGTGGTGTGCTCGAGTCGAATAAAGGTCAAGTTGTTCGCAAAGCCGCCCCGGTGCGCTTCGTTTCGCGCCAGGGTCGCTGAACATCAAAGCTGGCGAATTATCCCCTTCGACGGGCGTGGATAGCCCTGAAATATCTGGGACGAGCTTATACGTTTTAGCATCGCTTATTGTTTTTAAGATCATTAATTAAATTATTTTCAACATGATAGATGTAGTACCTACTTTTTTTTATATACCTTATGATATTTTATACCGTCATTATGATTAGGGGTCAAATGAAACTAATTATTTGATAAGTCCTTTTATCTAAATTAGGCAACTAATCAAATTGATTCAGCTGGAACTGCACATAAAGACTAGAAACTGAATTGAACTCTAGTTTCACTCTGGCGTTATTAGTCCATTGAAAAGTTACATTGGGGGTAGCGTTTTTTAGAGGACGCAATTATATTTTTTTGATGTGTAGGGGGGGTAAGTGTAAAGCTAAAATCAAGTTTGTGGGGTCGCCACCCTTGTCCCACGGCCGCCATCTTGAAAATAGGGGTTGAAACGGTTGTTGCGATATATCTATTAAGTCGAGGCAGTCAAAAATAATTCCCACGCTAGCTCCGCCCATGCGGCGCAACGATCCCCGCTGCACCGAACGACGCGATGTGCAGCGGCGCACGCGTCTCGCTTAAAAAAAGATTTTGTGTACTGCATATTAGATTCGCGAACACAGATACCATTGAGACGATTTCAACTTTTTTATAATCTTATTCACGTGACGAATTTCGATACATAAAGTAACTTTGTATATACTGCAATTGATGTCACGTTTTTATTTTTATCAACATTACTAATATTTCTTAGTAAAAAATTGATTATTTGATTTAATTTTCAAAATTATCCTTACGGTCGACAGTAGCTCATAAAACTAAAGCCAAAAGTTTTACTTTTTACAATATGATAATGTCTGCTCGACTTTATTGGCATATATTATTATGTATGTATTGGTATATATATTATACATATTTAACTGACTTCCCAAAAGAAAGATGGTTCCTAAATTGACTTGTCTATTATTTATTTTATGTTTGACCACACATAACTTTTTTACTGAATCTTACAATCTAAAAGATTATTTTTTGCTAGTACAGTTTAACTCTTAATTGGTTTCATTTTAATTTCATCAACATCGGTCGAACGGTTTGCCAGTTACAGTCAACTTACTAAAAGTAATTTGCCAAAATGCCTTGACAATCGCAGTGCTTCTAGCAACTAATGTAAGTGGCAACTGTGAATTTAGATGAAAGTTATTGTTAACCAGTGATAAAATCTATAAATAATATGTGAATAATAATCTCTCTTGAAAAGTCTGTAGTCATCAGTATATCAAATAACCTGTCGACGTCATAAGCACAAAATTGAGATCATATTGAACCGATATCAATGAGTTATTCCAGTCTTTTTAATTTAAAAAAATGTTTTCAAGTTGTTTATTTTTAATTTTCTTTGCTATGTTGTTGTGTCGCAGTTTCTGTGTTTATAGAGAAAACGTATTGCACCAAACCAACATAAAGTGAGACGTGGGTCGGAATATGATGATGGTACATAACAGCCCAAACGGCACGATATATATTGATAAATGGGGTGTTTTTAAATTCTCCATAGTAACGAATGTGATTTCTACTGATTAAACTACCTATAAAAATTTCATTACCCCTTGGCATCCGCGTGGACGATAATTTATGAATGAATCAACATTGTTCTCAGTATCTTGGAATGCGATTAATCAGATTACACATCATTAGAATAAAGTAAAATATCATCAAATTGAATGAGCATAATATTATATTATATTCGGTGAATATGGGTACAATTGACCTGAAATAAATGGATTTGATTTGATTAAATATGACCATTAAAAAATGTGAATATTGCCATGAAACTCTTTGCTTCTCGTCTCATTACATACATTAACATTAATTCTCAAATAACTCGATGCTCGAAGAAAAATAGACCGCTTAAGCCCTGGATTACAATAGGAGTTGTCAAATGCCTCAGAAAAAGGGATAAACTATATAAAAAAGTAAAACAGAACCCTGACAATGAAGCTATAAGGAAAAGATACCTAGACTACAGAAAAACGTGTAATACAATAGTAAAAAAATTAAAGAGGCAATACTACTCATCTAAACTAATTCAACACAGTGGTAATATTAAGGAAATGTGGAAAATAATTAAAGAAGTTTGTAATTTAAAAAAAAGTAATGTACCATCTTTTGAACTTTTGAGTATACATTCTGACCCTAAAAAATCACTTAATGACGTAAATAACTTTTTTGTGTCAGTCGGTCACAACTTAGCCAGAGTAATTCTTAACAGAGTAGATAAAAGTGAGCAAGATTTAGCACAAATATCTGAATCCAATAATAAGCCACTTAATTCTCTATCTCTTTTTCTCACCGATGTATATGAAGTAAGATCTGTTATAAATAATTTGCGAACAGCTAGTGCACCAGGCTGGGATAAAGTAACTACCGCTACTCTTAAAGAAATTATTGCATATATCACTGACCCAATTACTTACCTTTGCAACCTCAGCTTCGAATCAGGAACTTTTCCTGAGTTTTGTAAGAAAGCAATAATATGTCCTATTTATAAAACTGGTGACAAAAGTAATTCAACAAATTATCGACCAATTTCTCTGCTCAGTGCACTATCTAATATTTGAAAGAATCGTCAATAAACGCCTCACTAAATTTCTTGAAAAAAATCATATACTTAACACTAATCAGTACGGGTTTAGAGAAAAAAAGTCAACAGAGGACGCTGTCCTAAAACTAACTACTATTATTAAGGACCACCTAGATAATGGAGAGTGCTGCGTAGGTGTATTCCTTGACCTGCAAAAAGCCTTTGATTCGGTGTCAATTCCTATCCTTTTAACAAGGTTAAACAACGCTGGCATTAGAGGTGTAGCTTTGCAATGGTTTGAAGATTATCTAACCTGCCGAGAGCAAAGGGTAAGAGTCAATGGCTATGAGAGTGACGTCGGATTCAGCAGATATGGTGTTCCACAAGGCAGCACGTTAGGACCAACCCTGTTTCTCATTTACATCAATGAGCTCTGTAAAACATGTATGCCTGGAATGGAGCTCCTCATGTTTGCTGATGACACGGTCCTCCTATTCCATGAAAAGACGTGGGAAACTGTTATTGAATTAGCTGAAGCCGGCCTTTCTAAGGTTACCTCCTGGCTTGAAGACAGTCTGTTGTCTCTTAACACAAGTAAGACAAAGTATATTTGCTTTAGTAAAACAGCAGCAACAGCTCTAAACTCTGACTTCCAACTAACAATTCATACGTATCCTTGTAATCGTCGAACCATAAATGTAGACAGCGTCTGTACCTGTGAAAAATTGAATAGAGTAGAATCTCTTAAATATTTGGGTGTGACATTAGATTGTAATCTAAACTGGAAATCTCATATAACTACACTATCGGCAAGAATTAGAAAACTCATTTATATTTTTAAGAACTTAAGAGCAGTCGCTCACTTTGATTTACTTATTCAAACATACAAAGCACTCTGTGAATGCATTATAAGTTACTGCATCTGTGTCTGGGGATTAGCTGCTAAAACGTATTTTATAAATGTTGAACGAGCTCAAAGAGCGGTTTTAAAAGTTCTTATGTACTTACCCAGCAGACATCCTACCACAGAGGTATACAGCAAAGCACAGGTCCTATCGGTTAGAAAACTTTATATATATCAAATCCTAAGACGATATCACGCAAATATAGTCACACATTTACCTACGTTAAATAAACGCGTCGACCGTTGTCCAGTGCCATTTGCCCGCAGTAAATTTGCGCAGAGACACTTTGACTATGTGGCACCGCACCTGTACAATAAGTTAAAAAAACTAAATCATGAAAGTAACATAAAAAAATACTCTAATAATAAAATTAAAAAAGTTATACTCACATGGCTTAATCAACTAGACTATGATGATGTTGAAAGCATACTCGATAACCTTTAAAGGATAATAACTCGCCACAATCACATAACACACCTCACTCCCCCTCACATATATTCACATCCACACACATAACACACCACACTTACATAACACACCTCACACCCCCTCACATATATTCACTTCCACACACATACAAAACAACAAAACTCTATTTTGAAAAAAAAATGTATAAGTAATGGCATAATTTCTGTTTTTATAGACACACATTGGGGAAGGATCTGGTCTTCGTAACACAGTGTAAAACTTCATCGAAGACCAGAGGCTTCATAATTAACATTGTTCACAATTATGTCAATAAATGATTTTTATGTTTTTTTTTTTTTTTTATTTCATTCATAATACCATGACTCGTCATACAAATATGAATTATAGTTTTTCATAACTGTGCTACTGTACACGTTCCCATAATAAAATAAAGTAGGTTGTTTGTTTTTTATTGCTATCATATAATTTTTAACTGTTAATTACTAATGTTGAAAATATGTTCGTATACATCCTAGTACGTTTTATTTTTCAGTTACAGTGGTAAACAGAATGGTGTTATTTTACTACCACTCTGCTTTTAGATACCAACTATGGTAAAAATTAGACCAACCAGATATAAGTAGATTCAGCCACTTCTAAACAGCAGGATAAGATTTTTTTTAACAAGCTTGCAGAAGAGTGTATATATGCAATTGTAAGGGGTTTAATTATTGGGATATTTAATAAAAAACACACGACTGCAGAAACATTGTAGAGAACATGTTATACAGGCTTCTTTTAATGCAACATAGCAGACAAGTGAGACAGTGAGTGGCACTGGAACAGGTGACTAAATTAGACTTTAAAATAAAAAGGTAATAAGGACTATCATAATACAGATATTCGTGGTTAGTCTACAGAGGTTATAGACACATTAAGTTAAGATGTATATGAATTAACAAAAAATCATTTATGAAATAAAAAATATATAGTTTTCCATTTATACAATTTTAATGAAATGCAAAAGTGTGCGTGAGAAATAACGAGTATCGGAAACGGAAAGTCAAGTTTGCAGTCCCCCCGATCGTCACTCCGTGACCACGATCACTGCAAAGTGTTTGAAACGTCATGACAAAAAAAATGATAAATATACGCGATTTAAACCGTTTAATGTTGTTTAATTACTATGCGTAACAAACACTAAAACCTAAGACAATATTAAGTTAAGTCTTTTTACGGTGGGAGGAGGTACTGAAGCATTTGCACTTTGATGTTGCAAGTCTCCCTCGACAGCCTCCTCTTGATTTTTCTTTTTATAGAAGTTTCCACATATTCTTGATCCCGGATCATTCTTTTCTTTGAGTGGCGGGGATCGACCAGCTCGGGCAGAAGGCAGTCCATATTGAATGTGACTAGTTTTGTCTCAATTTTTTCCCTCCAAAATTTTTCTTCTTTTTGTAGAATTTATATTTTTGATTTGTTGTCTCCATACTACACGGCAAATAAGCATTAGTTATATTACAAATGTGCATTTAGCCGAGTTTGATGATACCAATCAGATTTTTGATTGATATATACCAGCAAAAAATATAATTATACATTTTACAGACATTCAGTTACCTGAAGCCTTCAGAAAAGCAACTGTACATATCTGTTTGTCCGACAATCAATTTCGCACAATTTGTTAGAATGTGTAGATAGAATTTGTTAGTTCGTACACGAGTGCCAAGTAAGGATAAATGTCGAGAGAGCAGTCGAATGACACCTGTCAAAAATCCAAAATGGCGATTTCAAGACGGCCACCATACAAACTGCTCCGCCCCTGCTGAAGTTCAGCCTTCAGAAAGGGGGTGTTGGGAATATGAATAAATGAATTTAAATACATATATTCAGATAATTTGCATGTCAGATTTTTTGCACGTCAAGAGTACAACATCGCTCTTTACCATCTATCTAATACCCTAATAACCGAAAAGGGGGCGAAGGCGAGTATAATACATATCAGCGATGGCATTCCCAAGAGGGTATTGCTTCAGATAGGAGGCCGGGCATAAAATTTAAGTCTTGCTCCGCACAATTATGTCAATGCGTTGTCTTTTGTGTAGGTACTCAGAAAAAATATATTGTTTATACCGACCCTACAGAGGTGTGACAAGTGCAGGGCGATAATAATGTAAAGTGTTATTTTTCAGTGTAAAAAGAAAATTTAAATGTATTTATAACGTTTTTTTTATTTAATTTTACCTGTTGCTCTGCTATGGATAGGTCAAAATAATTTTTAGCCTAATATAGGTAGTATATAAAATATTTCCTTTGCAAAATTTCCTGTGAATAAAATGTGCAAATTTAGCAATACTTTATTCAAAGAATTACTCACTTATTTTCATGTAGTGGAAGAACACAGTCTAAACTTATTATATGAGATGGCGACTCCGACAGTTTTCCCTGTCCGAGTGATCTCAGACTTCGACTGATTTGTTATTTTTTTCATGAGAAAGAAGGTGCATTTTATGAGCACAGTCAATTATTCAACTCTATTTATGTATAAATCGATACTTATATGTACATGTCTAAGTGATAAAATGTATATTTATAAGTACCTATGCAGGTGACTTTGTATATAATATCTTGAATATATACCTACTTGCCTGATTCTGAATATTCTTTCATTGATATAAATCTACATCTAGTCTTGAGGGACATACACAATGTCCGATGTTTTATTGCGATATAGGTACCTACCCACCAAACTAAATGCTTTGATTTGCTACGCTTGTGTTATTATTATTTAGCAACGCTCAGCTCCATTTACGGTTGAACGGCAGCTGTACTTTAGAGCCAGATAATTTTACTTTATACCTGTTCGGCACCTTCAACCACATCACTTACCATCAGGTGAGACCATAATTATACATATACCAGATATTATTATAGTACCCTACTAATCATACTTAGATTAGTACGACATATAGTTATTTTATAGCTCCATTACAGTACTAAAGGAACCTAGTTGGTATAGAATCTCTTAGTTCGGTAGAGATAGTACCTATGTTTCATGAATAGAATAAACACCAAAACACAAACGATTATTAAATTTGCATAGGTACAATAGGTAAAAAAACACTGAAATATTAATAACGAAAAATACTTACGCTTTTGCCTCTCTCATAATTCTTGCAAAGTCTTTGTATCGACTCTTCTGCATCCTTTTTTATTTTGTTGGTTATCTTTATTTCCCATATTGATATACTCGTACCTACCAAGATACGTATTTATAATGCAGAGGTGATAGCGCGCGAGCGATAGGTCCACGTCCAACGGCGCACAGCGCGGCACTGAAGGATAGCTCTTACGCATTGATTTTATTTCGTAATCGTAAGATAATAAGGTTGAATATCGAATCTTCCGATTGACCGTAATCCTGCACAGAACTAAAGGTCGTAAGTCTAAAACACAGTTTATTTTTTTATGAGAATACTAATTACTCTAGGTAAATTTTACTTATACAGCGGATAATAAACTACATTTCCTTTCTATGTGTATTTATTATTGATATGTAACTGATTTAGTTTCCCAGAAAAATCCAATAATTTAAAGAAAAGGCTTCATTTAAAAAAATTAAAACTATCGAGTAAATTTCTTTCAAATGTGTTCCTGTCTGGACAACGGATAGAAAAAGGTTTGAAAAATCAAATATTTGAGTTATCGTGTCGATTGCATATTTAAGTTGCTTAAAAAATCTAGTCGAATGAGAGTATTTTTTCCGCAGCCTCGTCTTAAACTATTTATCTGATAAAAAAAAATTGTGATCATTTTTTTGTTGCAAATTAAATTCTCTATAACTTTAGTCCATTAACTTTTTGTCGTAGAACTATAAATAAAAAAGTTTATATATTAGTGAAAATGTTTAGAAATTTTCAGCTTTACGCTGACCCCCCCCTACACATTAAAAAAATAAAATTGCGTCCTCTAAAAAACGCAAGGTAAAGCCTAAGAAATGTAACATTTCAATGGACTATATCTTTGTACTTTAAACCAAGTTATATTTACGTACAAAGTTCAATTTGTAGCCATATATATATATATATATATAAACGATGACGGTTGGTAGTTTAGGCTACAAATTGAACGATAATGATATATATATATATATATATATATATTCTTTTTATAGCTGATAAGCTAGCCTTTGACCACTATCTCACCTGATGGTAAGTGATGATGTGGTCGGAGATGTTGTTCAGGCTAGCCTACAATTAGCATCGTTTCATATAAATATATTAGTCTACAAATAATATTGTTATTCGTAGGTATGACTTATATAAAGAATCATATCATAACGGTATGTGGCAGCTGCCAAATTATAGAAGGAAGTAAGTAGGTATTAATTAAATTATATCACGTTATAAAACCGTGGCCCTTACTACAGCTAATAAAAAAATGCTACTTGGCCATTGAATTATTATACCTAAATTAAAGAAGAACGCATAGTGTTTAGGGAGTCAACACCAAGATTTCTTCATCAGGGGTACGCATCTGGTGATGTCTTGATGCTGACGGACCATTTTAACTACATAATGACACAAGTAAAATTTGTAAGACCATTTGTGTTGTCGCTATAATCACCAGGTTATTATAATCATAGCAAAAGCTAGGCAATAAATAAAGTTTTTCACAAAATCATTAAAAACGAAACAAAATGATTTACTCAACTTTATTTACAAACTAAACTGCGAACAAACGCGTAACTAGGTCAAACGGGAGGCACGTTAATTAATTAAACGAATAGTGTGCAGTAAGCATTCCCATTCCGTCCCCATTAGCAGGACGTTTAATCATCCGTTCGGTATACGTACGGTAACGGCAGCCATCTTTCATTAACGTATGGACAATAACATGTAGATTGAGAGCTAGAGTAGAGCCACAAGGTACGTATCATTATTCTTCTCGGTGGCTCTATACACATATGAAAACCCTTTTTTATCCAATTACAAGTGAAACAGAGGACAAAGGCTAGCCTATCAACATAAAAAAATAGATTAACAGTAAATTATTTAAATTGGCCTTCATAAAAGCGTCCAAAACCATATAAACGATTGTGACTTCGATTTTGAAAGGACGCTATGTATTTAGCGATGAAAACACGCACCACTGTCTTCGCGTAGTAGGTAATCTCATTTACCTATTGAGATCTTTAGACAAACCAATGAAAGTGGCGATAATTTTCAAACCCATAGGAATTTACCTGCTTATTACTCGTTAAAGCTTTAGAGAATACCTTAGCTGATACGGTCAAAAGTAATTTTTTTTGGCGGGGCAAACCTAGGTGGGGCCAATCAGGAGTAGTCCCACGGAAGTATCTACTTGAGTGGCTTGTTTGGATTCCTGCGTTGTATAATTTACGCAGTATAGGCTATAATTACTCTACTTAAACATTCTAGTACCTGCGTACCTCCATAATTTAATATGATCAGAATAGCCGTCTCAAACTGACCACTAACTCCAACTCTATGCGTATCCTCACTTGTCACAACAGAAGCTTTCAGTTAAATTGCTAGCGGTCATACAATTTGCTGTTCTGTATCATTGATTGATGGTTTTACTTTACACTGGCGTACCTACGCTTGCTTACTAACGAACGTATTGACACTGAGTAAATAATTGTAGGTTTTTTGGAACAGCTGAGATTTTTCCGTGGACAATAAGCAAATAAATAATGTGTTTGCTGGCATAAAATCATAGTATGGTTTCATAGTTTAACTATTGGTGGCACATGTCATCTCAAATGTTTTAAATACATAAAAATTTTTACAAATGCACTCTGGGGAGGGTATACCTTCTATTACTGTTTCATATTTTAATTCACAAAGTAATTTAAGGAATGACAAATAAAAAACGCTTATTTAAATCTATTACTTAAGTATTTTTATCCAAGATAGAATTTTGTACTAAATTATAAGTGAACTAAATTATAAGTACCCAAGAAAACAAAAGCACTATCGCGTGCTTTTAAGCGGCAATCGAACCCGTGTCCCCTGGACTCGCGCCTGGGGCCCTGACTTCTATAGACTATCTAAACATGCTCGACAGAGCCGATTATTGTCTTCTATGATTTTATTACCTCAGCCGTCATGGCGGACGGTGCGGCCATCAACCAGACAACTTGACTTAATGTGATCAAAAAAATAATGAGTTAAGGGCTTGAAAAAAGGGTTTTTCAAGCCCTTAACTCTCGTAATGATGTCGCTACTTCTATATTTCTAAAAAGCACTATCGCGTGCCTAGCTAAAGTCACATTTACAAATTGTTAATGCACAAAATTCTTGTCCGGAACGGAAATCAAACCCGAGTCATACGCATTCGCATCGAGTGCCCAGCCCAGAGACCCCGAGTGACCGAATTTAGGGCTTCAATTTTATTACCATAATCGTCATAGATTGAAAATAGGTAAGATAAGAGATTTCGTTGTCTTCGCGATCCTTCAACGACAGTTAATGTACCTTTTCTAAGTCAAAGTAAAAGAACGAACCCCCTTCGAACAGTTTCTTGTTAATGGCATGTTCATTAAGTGACAACCAACCCTTGAGACAACCATACCCGATCTACCCACGTAGTAATTTTGGTACATAACTACTTCACTAATAGCTTGGATTCAACAATTAATAGCTCCTTCCTGAAGATGCTTCGTGCAGCTGCAAAACTCGTAGAACTAAGATTGAATTCCGATTGAGTTATAAGCTATGGACTTAGTTTAGGTAAATCCTATTAATGCAGACCGAACTATAAGGTCTATTCTCATTTCTACTAGTATTGCGTATTAGCTGCGACAGTAAAATGTAGGTATTCGTATATACATACTCGTATAATAACTTAGCTTTGGAGCAATCACTTACCTATGGCCCAAACATTATTGCACCTTTGGTCTGGAACATCCCAATCATTGGATGAATAGGTAGGTATTATTTAGTTAATCTAGCGAGGACAAAGCGCGAGCGAAGCGTCTCCGTTTCAGCTTCTATTATAATGATATACGAGTATAATAGAAGCTGAAACGGAGGTATCATATAAGAATAATAGTACCAAAGAATATGCTGAGAAGAGCTTTAATTTATTTTTGCTGAAATTAACAAGATTACTCATTTCATAAATATTTGACAATAGTTTCGAAACTAAATCTTTTCAGTCTTCTTGACGCCCGCATTGACGTCTTCGCATCGATTATCAAACGCCGCGGATCCCGAACACTTCTTGAAAAATATAGTACCTATTTAGGGTTATCTAGCATTATAGGTATATGGTACACTCACGAAGTTATTCGTAAGAATATATAACGAACTCCATGTTAATTTTAGAATGGAAACCTTTAATCCAAAAATGATTTATAAACTGAAATTACTAAATACAAACATAAAACCCCAAAAGTCCCACAACATTACTAAGTACAAAACGCATACTTTTTCTGCGTCGCTTTAAGTGTCACATACTATTAAATGCAGAGAGGTGAAATACTAAAAATCTTAGATTAAATGGCTGTTTAAGGCCAAAAACATATAATCTCATAAAATATACCAAAAAGAGAGATAGATATTTATTTGGAGCCTCCCTCCTATAACCATGTTATAAAGGCTAAACTCTAATCTGTGTCTGGTACTATGTTTTTTTTCTAAGCAGATCTAAAGAGGTTGACCTACTTTCTAGTAAATAAATTACATACTTACTGGACAGTAGGAGATTCCAAATTTAAAATCTCGCTTCTTACTTTTGGATAGTAATTGTGAATAAGTCTCCGGTAGAGTCCACTTTCTGGATACTTTTTAGAGATGTTATGGCAACATTACATACCATTTTTGAGAAAAGTAAATTGTTGTACTAATATTTTGTATATAGTACAATGTTATAAAAAATATTTTTACTAATACATGAAGCTTATATCAGTGCCACTATATCGACGTAAGCAGCATGTCAATCCGCTTCACCAATCTTGACTAATCTTTGAGGAGAAAACTCACGTCTGTGTCGGGAAATTCAAAATTCAGCTTTTCTCGCTTGTAGCTAGGTTTTCCATTTATTTGACAAGATTATGGTATTCGCGGGTTTGTTTTGAAATTTCTAAGATTATTGTGAAATATTCTTAATTTATGTACAATTGAAACCGTATATTAAAAATAATAATAATCATTTATTATTTAATAGTTAAAAAAAATATTTAGAAAAGAATACAAAAATAATAATTATGAAAACATCTGTGAAAATGCAAACTTTACCTGTAGTAAATATTTATGATATTATCTAGTAGGTATAATCTGAAATAAGTGTACCTACTACTAAATAAACCTCTCCGTTTTACTTTAAGAATTCCTGTTGCATGACGTACTCGAAGTCGTACCAACTCGAATTTAGAATTAGGCAAATAAACAACGTCCATAATGAAATTGACAAAATCAAAGTAGATTTTTATGCCCTCAATTTCATCTCCACTTCAGTCATCTTAATTTCCCAAAGCAAATCGTTTCGCCAATAATTTCCTAGCGATAAATTTTCCTTATCCGTTAGCCAAACAAATTAAATTGTGTTACTCATCAATTTAGGTAAAATCGGTCTCTTTATGTTGTTACGGTTTATTTAGGGTGCTGGCTGGAAAACAGCGGGAATACGTTAAATAATCTTGACACATTGGGTTCAGCATGATCCAGGCTGAGTATATAATTGTATCGTGAGGTTCAGGCACAGAAAAGAGATAATAGTATTTTATATCTCTATGGGTTCAGGAAATTGGCTATATTATATAGCTGTCAAGTCAAAAGTCGAGCTAAGCGTATGAATTATATCTAATGTCACAATAAGCCGCTCTCATATTGGGAGGTTAAGTACGTCCAGCCTTGGGATGCTGTGAGCTTCATGGCTTTCATCACGTCCTAAAATTTAATGAAGGTTATGCAACGACAAATAAGGGGTAATCTCAAAAAAAAATAATAAACCGATCAACTAGGTTAAGCGGTGCGGTAGGTAGGTACTTGGATGGGTGACCGCTAGAGACGCTTACTCAACGTCTTACTAGCTACCAGAAAGAAAATCTGTCACCAAGCGTCTAAGAGTATGTTCCGGCAGCTGTACTTGAGATTCAGTAATTTTAGGTTACCTTGAACAACATCTTCGACCACATCATCACTTACCACCAGGAGAGATACAGGTCAAGGAAATCATCATTAAAAAAATATTATCCCAAATATATTTCAAATCACTGATCCCAAATGATACCTACCTACAAAAAAGATCGATGTAAAACGTCTTTACCCGGTGACGACACCTACATAGATTATAAATAACTTATATACTAATTTTCATGCTGTATCGGTCAAATTGTCCACTGCTGAACACATCCTTCCCCATATAAAGGAGGGTTTGCTGTAATCCCGATGCTTGGTAGGCGGCTTGGGGATCGTAGCGTATGATAGTGCCTATAGTTCCTCAGTAGGCGCTGCTACCTACTTTGCGGTATTTTACCCTTAGTCGCCTCTCTTACGACACCCAAAGACATAGAACATAATAATAATATGATCACGGGTAGAGATGGGGTTGAAAGTCTAGTACCCCACGGTAATGGTACTGAAAAGAATACTAGTACTTGTTGTACTAATATTATTTGTTGAATATAGCCGCTCCGTGACTCGATTAACCATATTTCGTAACATATTATTTGTAACACTTTCTGGCACTATAGAATGTCTGGCTTGACATCTACATAGATTGCGTAACACACAATATCAACGTACGTGAGCAAGTTATTGTGTTTAACAAACTATTGCATAATTTTGGCACCACATCCATCACCTTCGATAGCTCAGTTGGTAGAGCGGTGGACTGTAGAGGAATAACGTGTGGTAATCCATAGGTCGCTGGTTCAAATCCGGCTCGAAGGAATCTTTTTGATGCATATATTTTTACATAGGTATACATTTATTTGTAAAACTAGCGGCCCGCCCCGGCTTCGCACGGGTACATACACCCTTTTTTTTTGCATCGGGTTTCAAAAAAAAAGTAAAATTATAAAAGAAGTTTGTTTTTTTTTTATGAATTTTTTTTATTCATATTTTTTATTAATGTTTTTTTGTATTTTTTTATTTTTAAATTTTATAGATATATCATATTATTTACAAAACAAAAGCCATTAGTTTTAGTGAGTCAGAGCTTCCCTGTAAACGATATTTGAAGTAGTTTTATTTTGTGGCAGCAAAATAAATTGATTTTCAGGAGCTCCGACACGTGATAGGCCAACATACAGTTGGCCATGAGTGAAACATTCTTTTCGTAGGTCGATCCCTAATAATTCGAAGGTTTGGCCCTGGGGCTTGTTAATAGTTAACGCGAAAGATGATTTCACCGGAAACTGAAGTCGTTTAAAAGGGATTGGCAGATCAGTTGGGATCATCGGTATCCTCGGTATATGAGCTAGTTGACCAGCTGCTGGGCCAGTGATAATGATCGCAACAATTAAATTGTCCTTCAATTCCTTAATAAGCAGTCTCGTCCCATTACACATGCTCGGAGGGCTTACATTTCTTAAAAGCATTATTGGAATTCCAATTTTTAACGTCAATTCATGTGGTGGCAGTCCAGAAGGGTTTAGTGAATTTAAAAATTCCTGTGGATAATGGACTGCGTCTTCAATATTAGTCACGGTATCGATCGATTTGTATTTTTTTATTTGGCCGGAGACTTTTTGAATAATGAGATTGTTTATTTCTTTGACAGTATCATTCCTGGGTGACACTATTGCCCTTGAATACAACCAATGAAAGTCCTTTTCGTGCAAATTCTCGATGTCAGGGTATACAGCATCTATTAAATTTTCTAAATTATGGACTATTTGGCCTATAGACTCATCCAGCAGGATGTCACAACTGCTTAAATTTGGAGTGGGAAAAATTCCTTCTCCAAGTTTTAGCAGTTGTTGTGGGAAATTACTATCTGTGATTCCATGAAGATGAGCTCTCATATTCGTCCGTTATTTTAAATTTTCTATCGAAGTCCATAAGGGAGACGATATCAAGCATGATTTGATGATATCTGCTCGCGTACCTCTGTTAATGACAGGAAGAGTCTGTCGGAAATCTCCAGCAAATACAAAAGTAATCCCGCCCATGAGGGCAGAGGAGTTTCTAAGATCTTTTAATGTTCTGTCCACGGCCTCTATATGCGCTCTGTGACTCATAGTGCATTCATCCCACATAATCGTCTTGGAATAATTTACCAAGAGGGCCGTTTTTACGGATTGAACATAACAATTGTTGTTCAAGATTTACGGAAAGTGGAAGTTTAAAAGTAGAATGAGCCGTTTTTCCATCCTTTAAGAGAGTTGCGGCAATTCCTGACGAAGCAACTGCAATCGCTATCTTCCCTGATTCTCTTATCTTAGATAGTATCAAATTTGCAAGAAAAGTCTTGCCAGTGCCACCTGGCGCATCCAAAAATAATATTTTTCCTTTGTTATTATTCACGCTATCGACTATTGTGTCAAAAGCATATTTTTGATCTGGGACTAATTTTGGCAGGTTTTCATTGACAAAAGCGCTCAAATTATTTGTATTATAGGGATGTGCCATTGTATCTGTAGCATTGTTGTTTGTACGAACTGAAACAGGCAATCCAAAATTACTTAAGCTTTTATCATTTAATTGCAAAAGTTTATTTTCTATTTGAATCAATCCTTCATTATAAACGTCTTCACTGTATGGCAAGGCGAAGTCTTGATTTTGCTGTCTGATTCTATGTATAATATCTTGACATAAATCATCTTTGAAACGGTCCCATAATTTCAATGGTTCCGATGGCTGACAAAATAAAAGGATGACCACAAATAAGTCTCTCAGTTGTACTGGACGTTGCGAAAGCGATGCTTCTCTCAGAGTATTTTCCCAGTGGTCATCATTTTCCAGCAAACCTCTGTCACGGCAAGCTGCTTGATAGGTTTCTTTGAGAACTCCGTCAACGGTTTTTAAGTACTCAAATGAGGTTGGACCACGTACGTGATGTAGCAACATCCTAAGATAAAAGCACTCTAATTGAGAAGGATGTACACCGTAGACTCTTCCTAAAGCGGCATCTTTTTTTATACCTGGATGGCCAACTACGTCCTCACCACGCCTCCTTCTTGTGAATTTATTACTGGCCCATGTGTAGTAATGCGGGACTTCGTGGTATAAAAGTGTCTTTGCGAATTCGTCGTCATTACAGAGCTCAAAGAACGCCAGCAAAGTAGTTTTACGTGGGTTATGAGCCACTTGTTCAGCCGTTTCTGGGGTAAAATACACCCTTTGGCCGTTTTCTAAGTGGACAGCTAACTGTAAGACTGTAGGATGCCGCTCATGGATCGGAAATTCAAATATTCACCACACAGCCTCAGATGTACTTATGTACCGGCCATTCACGTAGTTTTCCACTTCATCATTTGGGTTTCTGACGCTAAAAGTAGCTTGGTCAGATCCTTTATTTATATATTTACAAATATATTTGATGGCTTGAACTGAGTGGTAGTACTCCACGTTTATGTGAGCGTTAAACGTCCTACATAATAGTGGAGAATAAGGAACAATCTATCTATTATCTATATTGAACGTACTTCCTCTGATATTTAGCGTAGCGCTTTGTCCTCCATTTTCGGCGTCACGACGACGATATACCGGATACCCGTCCTCTCCGGTTTGGGTATCATTGACGAAACGTCGTGGGTACTTTTTTGTACAGATACCGTTTTTCATACATGGTGCTGTTAAATTATGCTCTCCGCATGGCCCGTGCACCATTTACTATATCGTACAACATTTTATCATTTTGTTTGTTGGGCAGTTCCGCAACTATGACATTATCAATTACCTCTGGCTGTATTTTTCGTTCTAGCCAAAACAGCAAATGACAGTGTGGTAAACCACGCTTCTGCCACTCCACACTTGCCATGTAACATTTGACTTTGCCGAATATTTCGTCTTTGGTAAATAATTTTATAAATTTCTTCATCTTTAAATGGAATACCCTTGAAATTATGTCATGACGATCGAAAGATCGTTGCCCAGATAATAGTTCCGCTTTAATTTCAGGCCATTCGGGGTTACATGTGAAAGTGACAAATAAGTCTGGTCTCCCATAGTTTCGGACATAAGTCATCGCATCTTGGGTTTTTTCGTGTAAATAACGCGGAGAACCTGTGAATGACGATGGCAGGATTACGCGTTGGCCGATATTTGAGGGGTTAACATTTGCGTCTCGATTTAAAGCGTCTCTGAGATGAATGTATTCCTCAGCCCTCATTCTCTGTTGATTACGACATATGTAATTCAATCTTTCTGATATCATTTTCGCCATCATATCGACAATATATTGACTAAATAAGTCCCTGTAATAATGTAGTGGATTAAAACAGTTAACTCTAAACATCAACCTAAATGCATAAAATTGCATGCACGTCACAGTCTTGTTACGCGCTGTACCTTGTTGAGGAATGGTCAAGTAATAACCTTCATCACCCATTACGAATATTAAGGGATACTGTAGTGGATCATACGATCGGTGTAGCTCAGAGACCCTTTTAAGTTGGCCATCTCTACCATGCAGCACTATATCTCTGGGGCCTTTTTCTTCGTCAACTAAGAGAACGGCTACCTCGTTTACAGCTGGAGCATTGTATCTACCCGGATGTGATGTCTGCGGTGGATGGTCGGAGTGAATAATTAGCTTTAAATTATCCGAAGAGTTACTTTCTAAGTTTTGTTTAAAACATCGTATGTATACATTGTAGTTATTTAGTGCGGTCTGTAGTTCATTAATTAAACCGATTTTTAGCGTTGGAGCTATGTTTGACCGCAACGACAGCTGATCTGCGTCTGAAATGAAATATATCTGCAGGTATTGTGGATTTTGACCTGATGGTGGTAAAAAGATAATAATAAAAAGATAATAATAATAATAATAATATAAAACCTATAAGGTGATATACTTGTCCCTCTATTTTAAAAGTCGGCATAAAATTTTCTTCTCGAATCTCTTTCGCGCCAAACGAAGTCATTTGAAAAAGGCTATTGTACCTACGTATGTTTCTTAAAAAATGTCCAGATAGTGAATGAGCATTTGTTAAGACTTTTTATTGGCTGTGGCGGCTCCTGAATGTTGGGGAGACTAACTTTTCCAGAAGCACAGCACAAACCATTAGGTTCATCGGCCCATTTTTTAGCAGAGCACTTAGAGCAGATCTTATTCATGGCTCCGATTTGGACGGAAGACTGTTGAGCATAATCAATCTGTGGATCGTATCTGAAAGCCGATCTGTTACTGTAAGCTAAAACTCGATTACGGACTCTAGTCGTTGACATCTGTTGTCTCTCTCGCTGATCTCCAAGGCGTTGGAAACGCTCGATACTCGACTCTCGCGCGCGTACTTGGGGTGTTCTCAAATTTTGTTCAGCAACCCGCTGCGAACGCTCGATACTCGACTCTCGCGCGCGTACTTGAGAGGTTCTCAAATTTTGTTCAGCAAGCCGCTGCGAACGCTCAATACTTGACTCTCTAGCACGCGATTGCGACGCGTATTCTCTCCGACTTGCAAGGCGATTTTCAGTTTCTGATGAAGATTCCTCATTACGCCGTATTTTTATTGCCCTCGCCTGGATCTTGATCTTTTTGGCATTTTTGGGCATTATAAAATGAAAAATAAAAGAAAATAAATAATTAAACAGGCTTTTACAAAATTTTTGCTTATTGAACTATATGAAGTACTAAGGTTTTTGAATAATTAAAATATAATATTTATTATCAGGTAAGTAGGTACTTATTGAAAGAAAATTAAAAATATGGGTTTAGAAAACTACCTTTCACTAAATTTTTGCTTAAATTTTGAACAGGAATACCCATAAACTACTACTATAAGCAGTTTGAATAGTTACATTAAAATATAATATTTATTATCAGATACTTATTTACCTACGAAACGAATTTAAAGCGAATTCAAATTTTTTTCAAGCTATAATCATACGATCACGCACACGACCGCTGCGTAGGGAGCCGACCGCGCGAGTCGGCCGCGCGGCACTTTATTTTATTACATTGACTCCCCCCCCCGTACCCCAGTGACGCTTACATGGAGCCTACATCGCATGCTGGCTAGCTGAGCGCGGTGAGCGACAACCACGCGACTTTTTTCTAATACTTGCATTTTTAAACTCGTGATATCTTCCGAATGAAATGTCCGAATTAAATAATTCAAAAAGTTATAAAAAGGTATTAAAGCCGTCTTGAATATGAAGTAATTTATTTTGATGAGGATTAATACCAAGGTACAAATGAAGAGCCTTTTCAAGAGGCGGCATATATAAATTAATATTTTAGAATAAAAAACTGCTTACTGTGACATAACTATAATATTTAGACATATGCTGTCGCAACACTTTTTATAGATAATGATGAGTTCTACAAAGTCGTAGAAATTGATTTTGTTCTATCATCAATAGTTTTCGCAGCGCACGCGACGTAAGGAATTTTTCAGGTCATTTTTTTACACCTTATGTTACATTATTAGAGTTTTAGTAAGGATCCCTAATTTTTTTTTAAATATAATATAGCCTATGTTACTCGGGGATAATGTAGCTTTCCAAAGGTGAAAGAATTTTTGAAATCGGTCCAGTAGTTTCGGAGCCTATTCATTACAAACAAACAAACAAACAAATCTTTCCTCTTTATAATATTAGTATAGATTAAGAAACTTGCTTGGTACAAAATAATTAGTTAAAAGCAAGTACATTTTCTTTTTGGAAATATTTTTTTCTTTTTTATTGCACATAGGTTAGCTTTACTTACAATCTCACCTGATGGTAAGTGATGATGTAGTCGAAGGTGTTAAGGACATATACCCGCCAGCCAACGCGTGAATTTTTATATAAATTCAACTTGTTATTTAAAAAAAACTCGCATGTAAATATAGTGTATTATTAGACCTATCGTTTTTGGCTGAAATCCTTTTTCTTTTGGACTAATAATTATTTTTTTTATTATATAAAGTTTAGTATATAGCACTCGTTTTTAGGAGTTTGAGCCAGTTATTCGTAGCTCCAGATTTATTTAAAAAGTATATTACACGGGTATAAATAACTTCCCATTATAGAAAGTTCATTGTATTCCCCATGTTTGTGGTGCAATAGAAATATTAAAAACATGCTTATTTTTCTTGAAAAAGATGCTTAAAGTTGGGTCCTTCTTTTATCTAAAATTACGAGTTTTTGAGCTAGTGTAATTTCAAAACTGTAGAATTTAATGAAAATCTGATGCACCACAGACCTAGATATTAGGGTAGTGATTACGTAGGTCAAAAATCATTGAGTTTTATTCGCTATTATTAAAATGAGATTGGAGCTGCGTTTTGTATGGTGGCGTTCGTCTAAAATATACCCTTAACAGGCTTAACCTAAAATTACTGGCTCTCAAGGACAGCTGCCGAAACAGACTGTTAGGTGCTTTTATAGGTAGGTACATAAGACGATGCAAACATCCTTCACATCTACAAAAAGTAAAAAAAAATTAGCGAAAAACATACCAGAAAACACTGCTAGGCTCTTTAGAATTAGGTATCTATCTACCCACACCGCCCACTATTATATGTGAAATAAAAGCAACATTTTCTACGAGCACCCTACCAAACACTTTTTAAAAATAGTTTTTCTAGTCCAATTCACACCTGCTAGGTGCGCCACAGTCGCACAATGAAGCCGCACTTCGCAGCTACACCACAGAACAAACGCATTTTATTCCGCAAGAGGGCGCCTCGGCACCCCACGCTCGTCCCACTCCGCAAGAGCCATTCATACTAACAAAAGCTACCCCTTTTGTATAAAACTGTAAATGTGAGCAGGACTTCATAGGTATTTACTCTATAAGTATTACTCCATAATAATACTTTTATGAAATCTGGTTGTGGTAGTTTCTTCTATTGTATATTGGGATCAGATCTGACTGTAGGTAAATAAAAAGGATTTCATCTTATATAAGCTAAGACAAATTAAAATTTCTATTTATCATTAATATACGATTATAAGCTGGAAACTGATGCCCATGGTCAGAAATTCAATATTTGAACAGTTTTATCACGCTTGTAGCTAATTTTGGTAACCATTCTACATGACTATGGTATTCGCGAGGTTAAGTTCTGTTAGCAATGAAAATGCAATATTTATTTATGAAGTAGGTATAAAATGTCAAATGAGAGTAGAAAAATATTATGTCCAACATTAGTGCGATGTCCGAGACCGGTGCCGGCACCCTAAAGTAATGATACCTACTAAAACTTATATGTAGATACATATTTATTAATGTCTCAGCAAAAAAATAAAATTCTATCCGAAATGGCCACCTTTGGCTTTTATACAAGCCTTTAATCTGTCTGGTCACGAATCTGTGGATTTATGCACAGCTTACTTGGGAAATTTCGCCACTGCTTGCTCCAGAGATTTTTCAAGACACTCCATGTCTCCGTGTCGTTCCGAGCAAGCTTTGTCCTCTAAAACTGACCATAATTTGTAGTCTAAAGGGTAGAGGTCTGGGCTAGATGAGGGCCAGTGTTCAGGTCTTTATAAAGTCCGGAACGTTGGTTTCAAGCTAGGAGTGGGTAGTTCGTGCCTTGTGACCAGGTGCAAAGTCCTGCCGGAAAGTCCACGGTATATTTTTAAAAAGTGTATTGCTGAGTGGTTTCTCTTCAGCCAAAGTGTATCAGGATACAGTCTTGGATCGTGTTATCCAAGACTATCTTGATACACTGTGGCTGAAGTTTTCATTCCTTTTTCACAAAAATTTAGCTTAGTGACGCCTTGATACGACACGCCCCACCAAACCATCACTGACGTAGGATGGTGACCACGAAGGCGTTTTGATCGATCCTTTCTCTTTAATTGTAAAGATTGATTTGGGCATGTCCTATACATTGACGATAAGCAGCGAGCTTCAGGTCTTGTTTAATAATACGCGCGGGAATTTTCATTTCACGCGATAAGATTTTTTGCTTCCTAATGGGATTTCGACGACTTCTGGCTTTAACAGCCTTTGTAGTTCTAACAGCACGCGGCCACCCCGATCTTTTATGGTCTTCGACAGAGGAATCCACAAGGCTGAAGATCTTTAATATCTAAACTGTCATAGACAGTTCATCACACAAAGGTTCATAGGTATCCCATATATATGTATATACATGTTATTCTAACGCCTGTATTCCCCGCTACGGTAAGCAGATGTGTCGTATCGTAACCAAAGTCTCCAAACACCCTCATTTTGCCAGGCATATCTTGGTACCAAGTTATTACTTTCCCAAGTTAATAGAGGGCGAGCCTATCACCATCTGCCGGGCACAGTTACAGACTGCTACTTAAAAATATCTTGGAATCCCAAAATAAAAATAAGGCAACAATTTAATCTCATCACTATCAATCTCCTTCCGGTGCTACAACGTGTAATATAAAGACAGACAGACAACGCAATTTTACAGGAGATACAATAAAAATATGGAGACAGGCTTGTATGAATAATGTGAGAGATATCTACCTCATAAACTCACGAAGAAAGAGTTATAAGTAGTGTATGCCTACGAAGACCTGCAGATTGAACTCATATTCCACGTGGATACCACTGCAGTACCTATCTGTACTATACTCGTGTAGAGTCTAATTTGCCTAGTCTGGGGCTTAGTTTTTCTACGACCAACATAATAAAGATGCGAGAACTATTTGCCTGTAGTATATACCTATACTATAAGCCCACGGGTATTCAACCAAAAACAATAAAAATACAAAAACATTATTGACCAAAAACTGGAACCGACTTCAACACCCAAGTGTGAAATAACTTGTCGAAGTGCACAATATTGTGATAATAGGTACTTATGAACTATCATGGTACCGCCTTCAACAAGTTATTTCACACTTTTGGGTGTCGATCCATTTTTTGGTAAGAAATATTTTTTCACTCTTTTTAGTGACCTTTGCTACTTACGGGATCGATTGTCATTCATTGTTAACGAATATATCTTCAAGGGGTAAGATAGGTAAATATTTTTCAGTTATTGGAGTGTAACTCAAAAACGGCACGACCGATTTTGATAAAATTTAAATGGGACCAAACGACAAACATCAGTATTCAAACAGAAAATAATTTTCTAAATCGGTTCACCCAGTCAAGAGTCTTGAGGTAACAAACATAAAAAAGACGAAGTGAGAACCTCCTCTTTTTTTGAAAGTCGGTTAAAAATTAAGTAACGCTCGTTGAACACCCTAAAACAGGATGTGTTTCACAGGAAAAATAACAAGAACACATACTTACGAAATAATCCTCTAGCACAAATCATAACAATTATAGTCACCACCCGCTGAAAAAAACCTACTGCGATGATAAGATATGAACTAATTTATTATTTGTGAATAAAGAATTGAAAATGGTGCTAAGCGACGCTTTCACATTGCAATGAGCGTTATGTCAGTGGCGCGGAAGCCTATTGAGCAGGGAACAACAAAACCAGTGCCAGAGGCGGAGGCAACCCTAGGCGAGGTCGAGCCAGGTCGAGCGAGAGGTCGTCGACAGGGCTGCCATTCGCTATATTATAATTGAACAGAAAACATCGTTTCCCAACAAGTTGGAAAGTTTGAGGTTATTTTTAAAACAGAACGTGTGAGTAGTCTCACGTACTTTTGTTTGTGGACACACAAAAAGTACACACGGCGATTGTTTGAAACAAATATCAATTTTAATTGGATTCTCGAATGTCGCACCTGCTGTGAAAATAACGTAGCAACACAAACATCATTATCGACATATTTTTAAATTGTCTTTAGTTTTACACATATCTAACTTGCCCTGATGTGGAGCATCTGATATGCTCGATATCCGGCTATTCGATTCCTCACGTAAGTGATTTGCTGGCTAATTTATAACTTTTAAATAATTATCGACTTCCAACCCTTATCCCAATGTGTTATGTTCGGTTACATTACAGTCTTTATCTAACAATAAAACAACACATACACTTGCCGTTCCTGACGCCAACCTTCCTTAACAAGACAAAACCTCACCAAGACACGAGTCTACGTGGCTTTTTCCATACAAACGAAGTTTTATAAAATATTTCAAATACCTAAGTGTTCAAATTCTTTGAAATTTTGCATGCATATTCTTGAGCCTCATAACTCATAAATATGTTATTAGTTTGCCAGTTTTTCGTCTTTTTTAAATATATTTTATCTCTAAATAATAAGAATAGCCATAGAAAACAATTATTCCAAATAATATTGAAAATATATAATTTTATTGAAAACTGACATATCATAATTTTAGGCTCAAAGACAGGCATTTTCAGTATATACAAAGTTACTTTATGACAGGCACGCAAAATTAAAACGAGTTTAGCACTTGATATAATATGTCGATACCATGATACAATAATATAATATATGTTTTCTTGGATCATGGACGTTTGTATGGAAAGGACACTACGAAGGAGTTCTTGTAGCTACGCCACTACCTGCCGGCTATTATGGAGGCAAAACGCGCTAAGGTCTGTGCATGCTAAAGGCGCAACAACAATATATCGAAATAATTAGAGGTACGCTTGATGCTGCTTATGAGGTACATAATTTTCCCTCTCGACTTTTACACTTACTTTTGTTAACATAAAAGAGGTTTACTCTCAATCTCTGAAAAGGTTTAAATCCTCAATTTTATATCAGACTGTTTATGTCCAAAACGAGTCTTTGCAAAATTCTAGAAAATAGGTAGGTAAATGCAATAATACGTAATATTTATTCGAATTGTGTAAGCTCAGGTAAAACTCTGGGTACAGGGAGGTCAAATAACTATGTGAGGCACGAGGCACATACGTATACGATATCTACATATAGATACGAGTAGCTACATCCGCCGACAGAGCAAAAAACTACCTATAATTAACTCAAATTATTACTCACTGAATTTCCTTACAATTCGCGCAAGCACAACCACAGAATTCCTGTAAATACGGGAACGCTCAATCCGGCCTAACTAAAGAATTTTCCTCTAATTAAAAACTCCGTAGCGTTGTAGCGCCAACCACAGAAATGGTTTTCATTTTGCACTTTACAAAACTACAGTAATTTATATACCTACACGTCTTTTACGTGACTGGAGTCCTGTGGGGAAGTTCGCGTATGGAGATATTTTTTTTCAGGGTTAAGTAACTTAGTATTTTAGACTTGTATGCATAGTTATAACGTCATACATTTTTTGAACGAAAAAATATATATTTCTTCTGAACTTACTTTTCAAGGTAATTTTTTCCTTAAATTTGTAATTTTGTGACTGAATGACTGACGCAGTTCTGTGGGAAAGTTCGTGCATTGAGATTTTTTATAAGAATTAGTTAACTTAGGGCCCGTTTCAGAATGTCCTAATAAAGTTTCGGGTTGCTATGCAACACATAAAATAACTGAATGATAAAAATGACAGTTGACATGCAGCGCGTTTCAAGCTTTAACCGATGGATAGGCCAAATCGATGACTGTGTCACCTACCTACCTACGGTTGGTAGAAGGGAGCATAAAAGAAAACAAGAAGGAAAGATTTAGAATTATATTGGGTAGAGAAAAAGGGTCGTGGATTACAGACAGGTGTGGCAATAGCGAGCTTCCTTGTTTGAGAACTTATCTCCGGTCCGCTAGCAACTGAGTTAATGCTCAGCAGCAGGTCTGCCGTGCAGTGGCTCAGCTCCAACACTGCCGCGCCGGTAGGCTGTCCCAGCTAGGCGCTGTAGAGACGTGGAGTTTGGCAGCGGTCTGCGCAGGAGTTCAGGGGACGGCCGGAGTCAGGGGATCAGCCTCGTTAGGTACTGGGCCTGGTAGTGGAAGCCTGGTACAGGAAGCCTGGAGTTGGAAACCCGGTACTGGAAGAACCCTGAAAGGATGTGCTCAGGTCAGAATCCTATCAGTGAAGGTGTTGAGCTGGTGGGTCCATTGTTCCTCTGCTACTGAGCATGGCTAGGAACGCAGAGGTCTCAAGGATGTGACCCGCCCGCAAACAACAGATGCCTGAAGGGCTTAAGTAAAATTGTGTGTTGTGAAGCAACCAAGAAAATACAGAAAAACATAGATAAATAGAGATAGGTTACACAAGATGATATATGCTTATAGCTCGAATAGCTATTAGCAAGGTTAGAACATAGGGAAACACAGTAAATACAATGGGATAACATAGCAAGAATTAAATACACAAGTTAGAGGTTAGTTTTGTGGTAATTATTGGTTAAGCACATATTCACTTACCCGTTAAATGGGGTTTCTTATAGCTTGGATTGAGGTTTAAATTATTTAGAACTGGTATAATAAAGTCTGAGCTCAACAAATTGTAAGGATCTCAGTTAAGTTTATCTTCTGGAGGTCTCATGTAAAGTGAAGCTAGTTTGCCGTTTTGGCGCCTAGCCACTCAACCCCCGGAAGTTTGCTCCGTAATCCATTACCAAATATGGTAATGCTAGTGGTAACTAGACCGTTTAGAATTGAATCCACCAATGGCTTCACTTTTATTTTACTAATTTAAAATTACAACGTGCTTCTGCATTAGAAAATCGGAAGTAAAAACTATGACGGTGGCCATGTTGACACTTGACAGCTGTAACAAGCCAGTTCTGTCAGTTACTATATATGGACCTATAGTTATTTTATTGTAATTTAGACCTATTAAAATTCGTTATTTATTTTAAGATATTATTATTATTTATTTAGCAAGATATACTTAATATGAAAATATTATTTTACTTATTGCAACACATCACCAGATTTTTGGTTTAAGAATAGGCGACCTCTCTCGGATCATTGATGTACTACTTCAGCGAGCAAGGCGTTCACAATTGTATTGAGATCTCTTTGAGAACGGATAGATATTCTATTCTGCTCCTAATGGTAGATACATGGTTAGATGGCGCTAGTAGTAAATTAAGTAATATTTGTTCACCGTTCAGGAAGGTGACAACTGTGAAACGCAAAGATAGTGTTTTATTTATTAAATATGTTCTGGGTAGTAGAACCGGAACTTACTCGAACATTCTGAAACAGGCCCTTAATATTGTAGAATTGTTAGGATAGTTATGACGTCATAAACAAATTAAAAAAAAAATCTTCGGAACTAGCCTTTTTATGCACCTGACTTATAGTTCTGTGATATTTATTCAGGTTTTAGTAACTTAGTAATTTAGGGTCCGTTTCAGAATGTCCTAATACAGTTTCGGGTTGCTAACCAACACATAAAATAACTGAATGATAAAAATGACAGGTAACATGTAGCGCGTTTGAAGCTTTAACCAATGGATAGGCTAAATCGATGACTTTGAAACGCAAGGATAGTGTTTTGTTAAATATGTTCCGGGTAGTATAACCGGATCCGGAACTTATTCAAATATTCTGAAACATGTCCTAAGAGTTACAAATTATTTGAACGAGAAAATATTTTTTCTTCGGAAATAGCTTTTTTATTTACCTGAGTGCAGTTTTGTGAGAAAGTGCGCGTATGGTGAATTTATCACCTCGTCTGTCTTCGTTGTTACATTACTAGTGTAACATGCAGTGTGATCACGAGGAATATTTTTCGTCTTTTGGATACTTACACGTTTATAGCAAGCCACTGTGACGTTCACTGTTGTTTAGTCACAAGTTAGATATAGCACTATTTTTTTATATAGGTATAAAAAATAAATATATAACTGTGCTTGTTGTTCTACTGAGGCTTTTCTGAAAATGAACTAAATATCCCCTAAAATACTGTGGCACATAAATTCCTTGTAATATTTATCTTTAAAACAAAAATTACGATATTTTTTGTCGAAAACGATGAATTATATAAACAAAATTAGTGCACAGATTGCCGGATTTTGAATTATTACAATTTTGAAATTAGTAAACGTATTTCACATAATTTCATAACAATTAAATCCGTAAAAACGTTTCATATTCAACTTTTTTGGAGGGAATACTGAAATTGGCAAATTATTTGACGTCAACCGTAGATCGTTAGTAGCTACGAAGGATACAATATACTTCGACCGAGGAAAAAATAATTTTGCGACCGTGACTTTTCATCCCACTATAAGTGACTACCTCTACGCTCAGGTCTATTTTCGCTAAAAATTATGGGGCCCGTATTTTGAACCCCCTTAATTTTAAAATATATAAAAATTACAATTTTATGGTTATTTATTATTATTTTTATATACAATTTTTTTTCAATTTAATTTTAATATTTTTTTCAATTCAGCCTGAGCTGAGAATAGATCTATTCCATAATGAGTTAGGAGGTTTAAATAGTACAACTCTTGAATATAATAAATAAAAATGGTACATACATCTTATGATATTATTATTCTTGGTTAAAATTAAAGCAACCTAAAGTAACCAAATAAAAATAATAATTTTAGATAATTTGCTCTAGGATAATACGTGAACTGTTATTTCGCTGCCCCGGACAGACCGCATTCGCGTGTGCTTCATTTGTTTAAATGATTGCGTCCCTTTATAACCGGCAATTTACCATTACATACTTTTTTCATAATAAACGATTCATATAATAAGTATATCATCTGGTCAAGGTCCAACTAGATACCTTGCAATTCAAGGTGTTATTCATGTTCCTCATCTAACTCTTTTCCGCCCTCTATTTAACTAACACGAAAGACCTACTTTGAAACACTTATTATAAACGAAACCATCATAGTTTTTCGAATAGGTGAGTTGAAAAAAAAATATCATCACTCCTTTATAATATCAGCGTGTGTCAAGTCAGGAGTGAGTGCCTACGAGAAATATAATATTGATCTATTGGACGGGCAATAATATTAAGAGATTAGCAGGAATAACTTAATAATTTATGGTGTCATTTTATTTCGACTAACGCCGACAGCCATCCTTATTTAGGTGTATCCCGAGAGAGCGCGATATTACAAAACATGCACTTTTTATGAAAATGAAATACATGCTTTAGTCGAAAAATAAATTCGATAAAATGATTATATTTAGTGATAGTGTACTCTACGCCGAAGAAGTCATTAGCGGGTCGACTAGAAATAATAAAACTGTTTGCTACAGTCGGTTCCTACGTTGCATCTTAAAAAATTCTGATTATTATGAAATAATGGTAAGTAATAATCCCGATCCTACCTAAATACTCAATCTTAGTAATGAGAAAAATATTTCTGATCCTCTTACCTATCGAATAAAAAGCCAATCAAAATCAGTCGTCTAATGTTTTGTTTACATTTCATTTCTGAGAAGAGCGCTAAGTAAATTAATTATTACTCTTTTAATCACTTATTTCCTACAGGTTTAATATTAATCACAATATACAAACAATATTAATCCTGTAACCAAACCAATACAGCACGCAACAGTACAGGAAAAAGAAAGGGTAGGTAGTTGCACCAAAACTAACAAATTGCTGCTTGTTTCCCCTCCTAACGTGATGTTTCATAGTGCAAATACAATAAAATATGGTTGCACTTACTTGTGACTAGGGCATGGCGGTATTGGACTTATTGGCAATACCGGTATTATACCGGTATCAATATTTTCAAAACCGGAATACCGGTATTTCGGTATTTCACTATAAATGTTAAAAACGCAGAAAAAATATATTTCCCATGTAATATTGTTTTAGTCTGAATAAATGTACCTAATTTATTATATAAAACCATCCTAAAACAGTATTTTTTTTAATCAACTTAATTTTATTTATAATTTTTGGTACTTTTTCTTATATTTTTTTTATTATTACAATAAATAATCAGATATAATTAACAATTACTCCGACAGTAAAAAGTTAAGCTCAAAAGTTTCTTTCAAAAGACATTTCTTAATATCGTGATTAATTAAGCACAACAATAAACAATATTTAGATAAAAGTAGTGCCTCTATATTATTTAATTATATACACATTTTTGCTGGGCAAACAAATGGAATATAAATTCTTGTCATTAAATGAAGTCCGCCCCGGCTTCGCACGGGTATTTAGAAAATATTCTGGCGTCCATGTTCATATCAGGGATTATGTAGAATTCTAAAGGTAAAACAATTTTTCAAATCAGTCCAGTAGTTTCAATGCAAACAATCAAATCTTTCTTCCTTATAATATAAGTTTGGATGAAATTCACCACTGAAAACGCTTTTTCGGATTCAACACTAGTTGGAGGTAAGGTCTTCTACAGTTCATACAAATAAAGTCCTCTATTTCCGCCATTTTCGTGCTGTGTCGTATAACTGAATAATGTGTCGCATCAGATTTTATCATCTTTCGGATCAGAGTCATTCGATTTGTTGTCTATCGTGTGTAGTGTAAAAAATCATTTTTGTACCTTTCTATTTTAAAGATTATTCGATCGTTTTATTTCATTCTTATTAAATTGTAGCGGAACCGGCGCCTCGACGTTATCGCCACAACCAGTTTTGGCACTATCTGCTGATATTACCGATGATCGATCTGAGTAGGATAAATACGCTTTATGAAGCTTATTAAATTTGAAAAAAAATAGAGTTTCTTACTTACCGATTATCTCCTAAATGATGGTTTTTTCGTAATATTGTCTCAAAAACGAAAACTACCCACACAGTCCTTACTGTATTAGCTGGATTGTCCACTGCTAAACACAGCCTCCTTCATTAGGGTGGAGTTTGTAATAATCCTCACGCTTGGAAGGCGTCTTGGGGAACGCAGTATGAGATATCAGTTCATACATAGTTCTTATCACTATAAAATACTCGGCAACACTGATTACCGTTTATTTATTACGTGCATGTGCGTAGTAATTGTGAATAGAAAACCAACGAACTAAGCGAGAGCGTACAATGCAATTGAGAATATGCGTGAGATAAAAAGATGCACCGCGCGGGTCTGAGGGGCGTGTGGTGGTCGGCGGACGAAATGTCAGTTTTGTTAAACTATATAAACAATACTACCACCGTATATGTAATATCTTTTATGTACTCACAATTTCACGGACACATTGACTGGTTCCAATCTTAAAATGCCATTTTTTAGTAAGTAGAAATCAAAAGCATGAAAAGAAAACGTTAACTGCGCATTAATTTACAACCATTTTAGTAAATAATACGGGATAACTCACGTGAATCAGTCAGATAGCTCCGACTATAGTTTCAACCACATTCGGTGGTCTTTTTCAAGGAGAGCTCGGGACGTCCGCGTTGACGTCTCGCTTAGCACTTGAAAAAGACTACCGAATGTGGTTGAAACTATAGTCGGAGCTATCTGACTGATTCACGTGAGTTATCCCGTATTATTTACTAAAATGAGTGAAAACCACGTTAGATTTTATAAAAAAAAAAAAATTACTACCATAAAATTTAATAAGTTGTTGATGTTATTCATAAAATCAATATTAATATCCATATATATGGAGCTGCCGTATTGGTTTTTAAGCCTTTGATTAGTTTTTATGCATATACATTTCTTTTTTGTCATAATACCGAAACACCGGTATTTTTGATTCCAATACCGGTATTTGAAAGTTCTCTAAATAGGCCGGTATTACCGGTTTTTCGGTAATACCGAATACCGGTATCCATGCCCTACTTGTGACGTATATGAGGTTGCGTCATAAGCTTAACTAGTTATGACGAGCCTGCATTCAACCTGCAATCGACAACAAGGTCTAAATAAAACCAACAAAATATCCGTAATAATATTTTAACTTTTTTAATAGGGATAACTTATATAATATGCAAGGGATAGTCCCCATCTTCTAGTGATAAAATTATGATACCATTCACAAACGGAGTGATCACATTTTATCACCTGCTCAATAAATACAGTCCAACAGTTATAAGCATAATCTTAAACAATTTAAATCTGTAAATGATATTTAGTCATTTTACAAGTCCGGCTATCGGGCAACGCGACGTATGCGTAGTGTGGGTAGTTAAAAGTAGGTAAGTGTCTATAGGAGGCGCGTTCACAGTGGGCACAGTGAGCACAGTGGGTACAGTGAGCACAGTGGTCGCGCCTATGCCGGCCGCGTCAGGGCGCCTCGTGAGGCTTGGGGCGCGGGCGGCGGCGGCGCGGCTAGGAGCTGGACCCGGCGCCGAACATGTTAGCGCTGAACCCGATCGAGGCGGGCGCCGCCGTGGAGCCGCCGCCGCCCGCCGCCGCGCCGCCCGCCCCGCGCGACTTGGGCATGGGCGGCTGCAGGTACTCGTGCCGCGCCAGACCGAACACGTCGATACGCTCCTCCTTGCGGTACGCCAGGCACGCGCGGATGAAGCTCTGCAACACAAACAACAACACATTAAACTTTACATTATCAACTTTATCAGCCAGATCGTTCACTGCTGAACGTAGTCATTAGGGAAGTTTAACCATAATCCCCACGCTTGGCAGGCGTATTGGGGGTCGCAGTGTAAGATGGCAGTTCTTCAAAAGGGACTGCTGCCCATATTCTGGTATTTTTGCATTTTGTCGCCTCTTCAGACTTCCATAGGAAGATATGGGGGTGCAATTTAAGCCCGACACCCCACGGGGTAATGCGAATTTGCACAGATTCATTACCGATCTGTAGCGGTTCTAAACTAACAATATTATATTATGGTGTGGCGATTCCGGCAGTTGACCTTCAGGCTTGTTTACAATCCTTGACTACATCATCACTTACTAGGTATGACCTGATTACTATATACCTACATATTATTTTTTAAATGTATATATTTTTTGTTGATATTTTCTACCTTTTTTTTGTTGAATGTACCAAAAATATCATTATTTATCATACATTACTTTAGCGGGAGTCCGCCCTTGACCGGTTTTTATTATTTGTTTCGATACGGTACATATTTGACAACAATCACACTAATTGTGACGCACGCACTATGTATTAAAATTGTTACGTTAGAGTAAATATGTCAAAAATTACGCATTTCTTGTAAATGGACCTCATTTGATCTTAACATTTTGGTATGATTATTATTTCTTCGGCAACTTGTCATACCAACACATTCTGTGAAAATTTCAATCGGCCATCTATGGTTCCAAAGAAAGATACTGCCCTTTAAAGGACAGATGGACGAACAGCCAAGGCTTAGTAATAGGGTCCCGTTTTCTAGTACGGATCCCTAAAAAACTGTAACCTAACACCTGAGCCAGCAAATCCAGCATCTGTTCTTGAACATCAGCTCTCATGGTTTGTCTAATATACCTAAGACAATGAAAAAAAAAATTGACATTAAAGGGAAGAAGACATCTAATATCTCAGGCTTTTATTCAATGGCGACTCCTTTTTAAATCATATCTCTTTTTTAAGATACGTCCTAATGTTTAGGCGCAAATTTAAAAATGTATTGTTTTACTAAATCATTTTTTTTGTGAGTATTAATGCAGCCATGCTTTTGAGATGCTAACATGGGAGCATAGTTTCAGCTGTAGGTACCAATATTCATAAATTACCTTAGCCTCGTTGCTGACTGTGGGTTTGTTGGCGAACTGCACCTCGGTGGCCTTGAGTATGGTGTTCTCTTCTAGGATGGTGGCTTGACTCTGGTTGTGTCCGAACGGTTTCTTCCCGTACAGGCACTGGTAGAAGATCACGCCGACGCTCCACACGTCCACCTTGCTGCTAATCTTTGGTGGGTTTTTGCCGACGACGAAACACTCCGGCGGAAGATACCTAAACACAAATAATTGATGTTCATTCTCAATCTCTAACTATATGAATTGGTGCTAATTTTGAAAGCAGAGACAGACGTCTTTAATTTAAATTTGATTTTCTCCGTTTATAGAGCGCAATGTTTTTATCTGGTCTGGGTTCGAAACCTGTATCTTCCGGCTATACAGCTGGCGCGTTTCCATTTCCGCTACTGAGACCAATACCGACAACACTTTTGAGTTTCTAAATAATTTTATTTTTAAGCAGTATCACTTGCAGAGTCTACTCTATCAACCGGATTGTCCACTGCTGAACACAGCCTCCCCCGTAAAGGTGGGGTTTGCCATAATCCCCACGCTTGGCAGGCGTCTTGGGGATCTATTTTAGCTTTAGTCGCCTCTTACGACACCCATGCGTAGAAGTGGGGAGGTGACTTTCCTGCTCTGCATCCCACGGGGCCTTGCGGTGTCAATTCACAAATTTTGTTTTCTTAGTGCAAAATTTCCTTACAAGCCTAGTTTTTTAAAACGTGTAATTAATAAAAATTAATTAGGTAAGATTGAAGGACAGTTGGTTATCCAAAGATATCAATTTATATTTTATCAGAGTGAAACTATGAAATATTCCTAAAGTTACCAATTTCCGGAACTGGCGGTAGCATAGGAGACATGGTCGTTATGTAGGCAAGTACAAGAAAGGCTTCAATAAATTAAATATAATATTGATATTTAAAAATTATTTGCTGTAAGTAATTTTATTTTCATCAATTTTCGCGTACATATTTTACGAAAATAGTATAATTGGTTTCAAAAATAAAATAAAATTAGAGATTTTACATCCACCGAAAAGCCAAGAATATTAAACATAATGAACTTAAGAGAAGTCCATGTAAAACAGGCTGTATCTCAAGAACGGTGATAGCTAGACAGTTGAAATTTTCACAGATGATGTATTTCTGTTGCCGCTATAACAACAAATACAAAAAGTTGGCCAAATGCGAATCGACTCGCGCACGTTAAAACAAAAAAAGGTTAAAATATGAAGTAATGTTGTACTTATAGCTACTGGTATGGAACCATCCGTGCGCGAGTCCGACTGGCACTTGGCCAACTTTTTGTATTTGTTGTTACAGCGGCAACAGAAATACATCATCTGTGAAAATTTGAACTGTCTAGCTATCACCGTTCTTGAGATACAGCCTGGTGACAGACAGAAGGACGGACGGACAGCGAAGTCTCAGTAATAGGGTCCCGTTTTTAACCTTTAGGTACGGAACCCTAAAAACGGAATTATCGCTATCACAAAATTGAAGGTTAATTGCTGATTTAGTAACGAAAACAACAATTTTTAGCACGTGTTCTGTTACGTAGATGATAATATGTACTCGTATATTTTGCCTAACAATAACATGTTTGGTTGCCGTTCAATACTACTTGAAGACCTCGTGGTAGTAATTATTCAGTAAAAGTACATACTACATACTAAAAAAAAATCTTCAGATATTATTTTCGTGTTAGAAAATATTACAATTTATTTATTATCCTATAAAAGAAATTATTACAATATGACGCCGACATTAATCCATACGCATCCTAGATAATTAGATCAATAGAATTTCATTCATAAATGGACTAAATCCTCTCGAAAAAAATCGCGGATGCGAGGGGTTAAGGGTAGTATTAATTAATGAATCTCAAAGTGAGTTCGATCTTAAGATCCAGTTTTGACGTTTAATGTATGGACCATCTGTCAATAACAGCGTCTTTAGATTGATCTCATTTTTGAGATGCAATTACTAATACGAGCCTAAGACTTTTAGTACTTAGTCATTTTGTAACCTCGTAAGGGAAACCTATGTCACTTATCATATTATAAAAATCGGCCAAGTGCGAGTCGGACTCGCGCACGAATGGTTCCGAATCATAAGCTATACAACATGAGACTTCATATTTTAATCTTTTTTTGTTTTAACGTGCGCGAGTCCGACTCGCATTTGGCCAACTTTTTGTATTTGTTGTTATAGCGGCAACAGAAATACATCATCTGTGAAAAATCACCGTTCTTGAGATACAGCCTGGTGACGGACGGACGGACAGCGAAGTCTCAGTAATAGGGTCCCATTTGGGTACGGAACCCTAAAAACTAACGCAACATATTTTATATCATGCGACTGAAAAACACAGATATTTGAATTTGCGTGAAACGTGACCGCGATCGCGACGGACGTACCAAACTCAAGATCCTAAAGAAGACTTCCTGTGGAATCGTAAACAATACTGCATAGTGATATTTTACACTATGGCAAATATCTATCGGCTAGATAATACGATATTATACACGTACGCGCTCTATGAAATCAAACCACTTGTCAGTTTTACTATGATATAACGATATTGTTTACGCTTCCTCGAGTATTTAAAGAGGTTTTTTTTTAATGTTATTGTGACGGAACAAGCTCGAGGCCCACCTGATGTTAAGCGGTTACCTCTACCTATAACAGATGCATTTCTCTGCGTATTGCACTGCGCCCGTGACCTTGAGACTTAGTTGGTATGTCTCATGTGCCTGTAATTTCACTAGCTCTCAATGACTGCTGCCGAAACACACCGTTAGGTGCTTGGCGGCAGATTTTCAACTTGAATGTGGTCGCTAGCCAGGCGGGCATTCGCAAAAAGCCCTTCCACCATGCGGTGAAGCTCAAGCCCGCGGCGGGATTCGAACCATGGACCTGCTGCGCGGCAGTCCATAGCCAATGCCACTGAGCCATCACTGCTTCAAATAATAGATATGCTTAGAAAATTAATGATTATAAAAATCGTGTCAGTAGGTAGCTACTAATTAATTTGCTATAGTCTACCTATACATATTACATAGATACCTATCAAACCTAGAGATATGGGCAACCATGGATATCCAGACTTGAGAAATCAAAGCATTTGAATCTCCTACAGGCCTCCAGTTAAACTTCTTTTCTGGTTTTATTATGGTGCATATACTCTTAATAATACCCTCCATTACCCTCGTTTTCAAAATATAATAAAATATAATATTATAAATGTGAAAGTAACTCTGTCTGTCTGTCTCGTCTGTTACGCTTTCACGCCAAAACTACTGGACCGATTTGAAAGAAATTTGGTATGGAAATAGTTTGAGACCCGGGAAAAAACATAGGATAGTTTTTATCCAACTGCGCAAAAAGAGGTTAATGTTTTTGCGCGATAACCGACATACGCGCGGGCGGAGCCGCGCCCGGAAAGCTAGTATAAAATATATTACTAATTTGTCCCTTTAAATCAGAGTATTCACACAGAACAGCATTATAGCCGCGTGAGCAGTACCCAAGCCGAATGTGTGGTAATGCGGGATTGTAAGTGGTAAGTTATATTTCGTTTTGTATGTTATGTTCAGTACATGCTTGTGAGCGCTGACCCGATATCGTAGATCATTGACTGTAAGCGTCTGGCAGGTGGCCAAACATAGAATCGAAGCATAGGCCTTTACAATATGTGTTATTTATAAGCGAAATACATAATGTACCACCCCACCTCAAAAGTAAGATTAGAAGACATGGGATATAAAACTCACCAATAGGTACCGGCTCCTTGGCTGGTGAGATCCATGCCATGGTCGGGATTATAGTTCTCCTCGTCCATGACCTTGGAGAGTCCGAAGTCTGTGATCTTGATCTCCCCGCAGACATTCCCCTCGGTGAGGAGTATGTTCCCCGGTTTGAGATCGTAGTGGATCACCGGCGGTTTGATCTCGTTCAGGTACTTCAGAGCCGAGACCACTTGCATCACTATCGAGCGCGCCTCTCTTTCTGGGATTGTTTTATGCTGAAATTGAGAATATTCTCCATGATTTCACAGTCAAATTGAGTTGAGAGTTACAGCCGACGCAAACACGTTTGCTACACGACATCATTGCAAGGTGGAAGTTCCATTTTCACATAGGAAGAAGCCTATGTCTTTCTTGTGAAGTACATCATGCTGGACTAGAATTGTTTGTCTATGTTTCCCATTTCAGCAGGATTTTCAGACATTTGAACCAGAAATCTGCGTACAGATTTGTAATTACTAATTATGGTTAGAATTGAAACTAATTAAAACTGTATTAGTGAGGGATATGTTACATTCAAACGATTAAGTTTGACTCTAGCTCAATTTTATTGATACTTAACTATATTTAATTGATTATTATTATACTGCATATGTAAAAATGTAATCTCATATCATATTATGATATAATTTTGCATGGCGGTAGGGCATTTTGTTAATGCCCGGCTAACTTTCACCCTTAAGCAGAAATAGGTCACGAAGCTACTCTAATAGAAGCTTGGCGACATATGTATTCTAGCAGTAATTCTTAGAGCCAGTAGTCTTCTAGGTTAGCTACCTTTGTTTCATCTTCAACCACACCAATACTACGAATAGGTGAGAATTGAGATAGTAGTAAAATGCTAACCTAACAGCTGTGTATAAAATAGTATACTATCAAGAGACAGCGGTCATGAACAATTTACTTTACAAAAATAAATAAAAAACTTGCATGTTGCCACATGAAAGATCTAAAATGTAGTACACGTCGAAAATAAGCAGTTAAGAAACAGTTAATCTGAAGTAAACCCATGTTTCTAAATCACTAACGGGACTCCTCAGTCTACTCGCGACAACTGGATCGAAACGTCGAGGTTAGTCAAAATATTGTTTTGATGTTAATTCGTGCGTGGATAGACCAGTTAGTGATTTAGAAACATGAGTTAATTTGAATTTTACTTTTTAATAGACATGTTTGCGGTGCAAACCATTTGCATTAGTTCCTTAACTTATTCCTAAATACAATCAAGGAAATTTGTTCCACCAAGAAGCCTCTCATATACAGATCACCAGTTCAGTATTAAATGGATAATAATTATAGCATTCTGGTCGTTCATTGAACGATCCAACATATTAGGATGGGAAGCGAATGAGGTCACTCCGTGAGTCAGACATACCTGCTTGAGATAGAAGTCGAGATCGTGTCCGTTACAATATTCAAGAACTGTACAAAATGAATTTCCGTCGATTTCGAACACATCATACAGCTTTACAATACGGGGGTGGTCTAACGCCTTGTGGATGTTGTACTCCCGCAACGCGTGTCTGAAACAATTTAACATGTTTATGAATTCAAATTGCAAATATGTTTTTAGTATACAAGAAAGCGAACAAAAGAGCTAGATAATACATGTTATCTATACTTATTTACTTAGCATTAAAGTAAGCTGAACTATGTACAATGTACATGCAAGTTTTTTGTAGAGTAACCAGGCCAAATCTATTAAAAACTGTATTAACATCATATAAGAGACTGTCTGTGCCTTTGTGATCGGATGTCCGGTATAAAACACTGTGGGGCTACGCGGCTCATCTTGGATGGTCGAATATGTGCAAGACTTTGGCTAATTAAAACAATGTAAATAAAGATATTGTCCTCATCGCAGAAAAACGTTTCCGAGAGGCTTTTGGAAGGTAAATCCGGCAGTTAAATTGGATCGTATAAAAAGGATGACACGCAAAAACGTGAAACTTTCTATATTTTTATTGTATAGACAACATCACCAACTTTTCAAAGTACTTTAGGATAATTTTATTATTGGTAAGTAGTTTAAATTATTTTATGTGTATTATTAGTATTTATTAGGAAGTATTTTGTAAAAAAAGTTGACTATAATGTAATATTTTTTGTAAAGATGACGGTAAAATAAAGTTTCTTAACCATATAAAAGGGCTTCTTTGAGAAACCGTCAAAACTACTAAAGTTTTATTTTTTCGTGTTTCATCAGTGGAAATGGGACACTTAGCAATAACGTCGAGAATCAACACTATTTATATATAAAAGGGCTTAACATAGAAGAGACAAAGAATTTGAACGTTAAAGAGTTTATAAAGAGTTTTCCTTTTCCCACCCCAACATCCAAATTATTCATTGGGCGGCTGCGGAGCGGGACAACGCAATCTTATCTCTATGTACACGTACAATGGTCTAGTGGAAGTGGAATGGAGTGGAGTGGAGGCATTTCATCACGTGACCTACAATGGTATCGACCCGCCGCCGCCGCCTCCGTTCGGCACACGTCACTACCGCGTTGCATCTTTCTAACAAATTAGGGGAATGCTCCTTGTCGCGTCGCGTCGCGCCGCTGCGAGTCAGCCATACTTATATAGGTATGCTCAAAGTACCGCACGAAATATAAACTAATTTGTAATTGCGAAATGTTATGAGAAGTTGAAGTAGAACTAATTTATATATTCAATTGCATAATAGAAATATATACAGACACTATATAGATTTAATTATTATTGTTGAAGTAAATGTTATAAATATTTATTCCTGCAAAATGGCACTCTTGTTACCCCGAAGGGGTAGGGCAGAGACGCCGAAACATGTTTTGCCAGACAATTTTTATTAATTTCATTCCATTTTTTTATAATTTCAACGCCTGTCAAAGGCGTCTTAAGTATTGCAATGTATGATATCCACTTTACAAAAGCCGCTGATGCCCAGTTGGTCACGGGTCATGTCCAACTAGATAATAAACTTATCAGGAGAACCGTTTATTTTGAAAAAGTATGTACCTGGCCGGTTGTAAAAGTAGTCCGAAAATAAAAACAAATGAAGAACGCGTGAATGCGGTCTGTTCGAGGAAGCGGAATAAAAGTTTACCTATTATTCCTAAATCAAATTATTACCAAAAATGAGTTCATTTATTATTTTACTTATTACTTTACTTTAATTATAATTACTAAGATCATTTTTATACACTCGAGAGCAATGAATCCGGGTCACTTAAAGAATCCTAAAAATCTCGGAAACTAAAAATGCTAGGTTGATGCAATAAATTGTATTTAATAGACAATGTAATACTCCTTAAATGAAGGTATTAAAACTTCTTAGTTATTGTAAAGTTATATCATAAAAAAATCAAATTTGAAAAAGGGCCACTTTCGAAGATGGAACTACGAAATTACAGCATTTGGTTTTGCTTTTGTTTGTAATCTGTCATTTATGTGGGTACATAAACCATGTTGATAGTGCTCTATATTCATTATTCAAGCTGAAATTATGTCGCTTACGCCTGAAGAATGCACCAGAATACTTACAATGCTGGAAACCGGCCGGAGTCAGCGCGATACAGCCAGGACTGTCGGTGTGTCGCTGTCAACAGTACAAAGAGTTCTCCGACGTTACGAAGAAACTGGTTCTAACCTACGCAGACCAGGAACGGGCAGAACCAGGTGTACCACAGCACGAGAAGACCGATACTTGGTGAACACCATGCTTCGAAATCGCTTTCTCACAGGAACTGAACTCACCAATCAGTTTCGACGCCTCGGAGGAAGTAACCCAAGTGCAAGGACAGTAAGACGTCGGCTTGCTGAATCTAACTTAAAACCCCTTAGACCTGCAAACGGCCCTAAACTGGAGCGTGGGCATCGTATTTCGAGACTAAGATATGCCCAGAGCCACGTAAATTGGAGTATTGAAGATTGGTCAAAAGTTATGTTCTCCGACGAATCAAAATTTATGCTCTACAAGCACGATGGAAGACACAGAGTGTATCGAGTATTACATTGTCTATTAAATACAATTTATTGCATTAACCTATCATTTTTAGTTTCCGAGATTTTTAACATTCTTTAAGTGACCCGGATTCATTGCTCTCGAGTGTATATGATATGAGTTGTAATAATTAAAATTCTCTTATTTATTTTTCTCATAGTGGAGAGAAAAATATAGTGTATCACAAGATCGAAATAATATTTCTTCTTAGGGCGGAAGTATATTGAATTCCTCCCTGCGCTTAGGATTCTACTATAGAATTAGAATCCCTCGTTCAGCTCTGGATTGCAAAAAACAACGCTATCGCAGTAAATAGTATTTTGCTGCCTCGTGGTACAATCTACTATTATTTGCAAATCTTGGACATGAGGGGAGTAATAATAGTATTGCAGTATAAACATTATAAGACTAAATTATTTTATAAAAGCAATATATAAGTAGATTTTCAAATTATGAAACAGTTTCTCCTTTAATCAAATCACACTTAATTGTTTTTATGTGTCATGAAGTGAGGAGACAAAAAACAAGCCGCCCTGACATTATAGTAGCAGTGTCACCAAACTCGCATGCTTACCATCACACTGCAGTGCGCGCACCACTACGAGACGCTAGTTCTTATGTCTCAATCGCAGACTTATTTATTTTGCCACAGTGTCTTTTACGCTTAAGCCTACACTTTCGAAACACGAGTACTTAAAATTTTCTCTATAGAAAAAAAAAACAAAGTTACATCTAAAAAACGAAATAAACCCTTAGTACGGCGTAAATACTTAACGGAGAGTCATCCGTATTTGAAAAATAAAAAAACAACATGTTTTCTATAACGTATACACATTACATTTTTCGAATAGGTATTTGTTTTTACTATACGAAGGAAATACTCAAATTCACGCATGTTCCGCCCATTTTAGTCAGAGCCGCGATGCTTTGTCCCTATCCGCTTTAGTAATTCTTCGGCCGTCGGACGGGGACGGATGCTGTTGGCGTGCCTTACTTACGCACACATACGCGGCGCTCCTAAAAAGCTCGGTGCGCCCTTAACATAGCTTGGAGACAGAATATCTGACACTGTAGTTGTACACACCAAGGCAGAATCTTTTATAAGTGAAAAAGGAGGTGAGCGTGTTTTTGTTACATAGAATCGGCGTCTTCGAAACGGGTTCAACGATTTTGATGAAATTTGATTACCTGATAGGGGTTAATTACGAAGTTGTTTTGATAATTAATCATAATTGACAAAGATGCAGGCGTTACTTTGCGGAAATCCATATTATTATATAATAATAAATATTTAAAATGTATTTTTAGAAAACATTAAATTTTTATTTTATAAAACACAAAGCATCCTCAGGAGATCTTGACTCATCGAGTGAGAGTGAGAAATGCTTCGTGTAAAAGCGACACGCATCGAAAACTCTTTCGTTTTGGCAACGAGGAGTTTATGGGGACACGTCAGCTTATCAGGAAAATCGAAATTATCACTAGATATGTGTCTTTTTTTTCTAATAAATTATTTGATGTTGTTTTGATAATGTTGTGACCACTTTAAAAATAAACGTGTATATGGTAAAAAATTAGAGATTTGAACTTTTACTATACGCAAAATTAATAAGCTTTCGTAATACTTGAAAGCTTATATACAATAAAAATTTGATTCCTAGGAAGCGGTACATAATGCTTGCGTAATCCATATTGCTTCGTTCATATATAATATAATCCCCAGGAGTCTAGGGAAAAAGCATAAGGGAAGATTTGAGCCGTAATTCTCTCGATTAGAAATATAAATAAATTCTGTAGTAATTTATAATATCCAGCGTCATTTCTTACTTTAACGCCATAATATTCTTTAGATCATGGATTAGGGTATAAAATATTTTAAGCCAGGCTTCAGCAATTTTTGAACACAATTTTTTGAATGAACTCAAATAAACACGCGACCGATATCTAGTAATTATATTTTTTTCCCCAGTAAATCTTGAATGATCTCTTATAACCACGCGACCGAATTTTTTTTTTTTCGTGCATGTTTCTGCACCTTTATTCCTATTACGGGCAGCACGCACACACAACCATTCTATTACTATACACGAAAAAAAATTAAACTCAAACATAAGAAAGCATTATAAATACACATAGTAAATGTGGAGTTGTCATCATACACGACTCACTTGATATAGTTGGCTTTCTTGTCCTCTTTCCAGTCTTTGTTGAGTTGGTGCACCTTGCAGGCGGTGTAGCGTTGTTCCCGCAGGTCGAACGCTTTGTGAACTTCGCTGAAACCGCCCTTACCGAGCAGCATTAACAACAGGTACCTGGGGATATGGAATTATTACATTACAAATGGGATACAAAATAAATGTACTGAAGCACAGCAACCTTAGTCAATCTTAGCCGATTAACTAAGTTATGAAACGTTCGCTGCGATAATGACTTGGATAGGTAACTGCTAATTACATTACTACTGAACGCTTCCATTCTTCGGAGGGCACGTCAAGCTGTCGTTCCCGGAAGTTATGTTAGGATGGCAGACGTTATAACATGGTGGTAGGGACATTTTTCGAATGATCCCATGGCTGTTTACCACCCTCAAGTAGAAAATCTGTCGCCAAGTACCGAATATTGTGATTCGGCAGCTGTCCTTGAGAGCCAGTTATTCTAAGTAAGCCTGAAGATCATATTTGTCCATATCATCACGTAGCATCAAGTGATATAGTGCTCAAAGGCAAGCTAATCAGGTATAAATAAAACTTATATAATTTACGTTTTATGGTGAAGTTTAGCACGGAGAATGTTTACGTGCTTCCAGATGTTCTCTAGGTTTCGTTTATTAAAGAGAAAGTTATAAGACTTTCACTTGATCTTCAAAACAATGGGTAATGCGCTACGGCATATTGTAATGGTTACCGACAGCGCACTTTCAACATCTTATCATTATCATATGTATATTGGGTCTGTACATTTTCTTTTCAAAGGACTAAAGATCATAATATTAGGTTTTTCTTGGTTTTATGGCCGGCCGTTGCGTCACTTTGTCCAAGCTCAAACCAACCTCGGCGATTCTCTTGTTGGTTGTATTCTCACCACATTTCGATTAGGAATGTTAAATTAATATATTATTTTAAACAATTAATGTTTAATGCAATTACTATAGCTAAGTTTAAAAAAATCACTGCTTGTTTCACACCGTGCGCGGGTTACATGGGTACGGTAAGTACGTGGTACACGGACAATAATTTGCTTAAGGAAGGCGCTCAGATGATGAATAGCCCTGTTGTTGTATCTCTAATGTACTGCAACACCCTACTAACATTTACATGAGTACAGCCTATTAACGTTGGCTCAGGCAGTGTGGGGCTGCTCATACAGCGTATTCTTGCCCATAGTTTCCAAAACATCCTAGAAAAATATATGGGACAGTTCTCACAATCTTAGACTGGGAACTAAAACATACAAGTCCCTATCAAAGATAATCTGGACTAGATGATTCATTAGGTTAAATTATTAAATCACTGAAAAATCCCAATTTAATCACGCCGTTGTCGCGGGACAGATGTGACAGAAAACAGCAAAAAAAAGTTAACAGTATTATCATTCAGAAAATGGCGAGCGACGATCAAAAAATAATAACACGCAGCAGTCAATGTGAAGGGCTAGGTCTCCCCTATCGTAAAAGATAATTATTATTATTACTGAACGGCCACGGTCAATGGCATTTACTGCAAAAATACCGGACTCTTTATTGTATTGTATTTATTTGGTTTGAATAACCAAAGCCTTTTGTCATTCATAAGAGCAAAGCAAGTACCTGAGGGATTAAGGAATTTGCCTTCCCTCGAACGATAACTTCATTGCGATTATATTCAATTCGCACAGTAAGTAACGTTCGGGCGGCGTTTGAGTGATTTTGATGATCTTAAAGCTTCAGATATTATAATCCATAATAAAGAACAAGTTCTGAACAAGCTTTTTAGTTTAAAATACGACGGTATTTACAATTTGCACCTTCATTATAGGGTCTTATCTTAGCATAACTATTAATCATACGATTTTAACATAACTTCCTTGAGCTCAATACAAATGACATTAATTTATCATGTCTAGATATTGGTCTAATATGAATCAGTACAATGTTTTGACGATAACAACAGTACGAAATTCGTTATCATTGACGTATGTATGTTACATTATATTAATTATTTTATCTACAATGATACACGATATTACAAAATATTTTCATGTTCAAATCTAGTATGAGGAAGTTATCAACAGAAGTTATGATGGTGTGTACTTTGAGCTTATATTCCCTGAATTAACTGTGACCTTTCAATTGGGTGTATGTTAAACTCTAATAATAGACACCTTATGTAGGGGCAAGTGCAAAATTTTCGTTTAGTCATATCAACTTTGGGTCTTATTGGGTAGGAATAAAAATGGAAAGCGCGTATCAAATCTTCTGTGAAGCACTTTTCTTTTTTTCACCTAACTGGTGGGAGTGATTAGATTATTGAATGAGAAAAGAAATAGTAGCAGCAGTGATAATCGTCTGCCGTACGCGATTTCGAGTTCATGGCGTGGGCTCGAGTTTCACATCATGGCGGTAGGGCACTTTGTTAAACCTCCCAACCATTCATTAATTCTTGTTGTGTGTCTACGCAGCGCTTAGTATTCTATCGATTTTATTACGAATAATTCTATTACCTGGTGCGTTAAATTCTTTTGTCGATTTCGAAAACCAACCCAAAGCGCTAGGCTACAGATACTCACCGATCAGAGAGCACAGGATGCTGCGAAAACCGACTCTGGTCTTCATTGTGTATCCGTTTCAACTCTCTTATGTGAAGATTTCTTTCTCTTTCTAACTTCTCCATCTCTAGCTGCAAATCTGCATCCTCCTTCTTGAGCGCGCTCTGTCTCAACTGTAAATAAAAAAGTGTGCATATGATAAATATATTCAATTACATCCCTACAATTTACTTTGAACCTTATACATGAATGCATGACTAGCTACCACACTCAAATAGATAATCTATCAGTCGCCAAGCACCTAACGGTGTGTTCCGACAGCTGTCCTCGGGAGCCAGTAATACTAGGTTTAGGCTGTTGACATCATCGAACCACATCATTACTTACCAACACGTGAGATTGTGATCAAAGGCAAACCTACCAAAAAATACATACTATTATATTTTATAGACACTATTTTGTACTACTATTTTGGTACATCTTTCCCATTTAAATACGTCATCAATAAAATAACTATATTCCAATAAAAAAAGCATTAGAAAGATGATTCAAATATTAAGGTAATTGTTTTATTATAATGCTTGTCCAGGAAATACACAATAGAAAGATGACTCAACAACATGCGTATCTCATCGAAACAATCATACCTAGCTTAGTATGATATTCCAGCTTTAGTTATGAATAATGGCCAGTGTCTCAAATTTACAAGTTATGATTTCTGGTATTTCTAAATTGAAACTATGCCTTACGCCCTGCACGTCGAAAGGCACATTAGTGAATTTAAAACAAATTAAATTAAAAGAATACTGTATTGTAATTTTGATTTAATTAATTATAGAGAATTGCCACGCTGCAATTAATTTTAATAAAAATGTGTATAAGATGAAAAGTCCCATGTGATAGTATATACATAATTTCACTAACTACAGTTTCCATCAGTCCGGGATCACAGCGATGTACTGTATAACTGCCCCTATAAATCTACAATTGAATGGAATGATACTCATAAAAGAAAAACATACTTTACAAGAAAACCCCTACTCCCTTGTGTGACTTCTCTAAAAACATATCAGGTGTTAATATTTTCGTATTATTCTTGAGGATTTCATCAGCCTCATAAATGTTCTTGTAAGGGTATACTGTGCAACACTCAAAGAGACATAACCCAGGAGTGAAGTCAATTGTTTTGCAGTATCAGGGTATGAGAAGAAATCAGAGCTCACCTTGATGATCTCATCTGTCTTGTTGTACCCTGCGAGGTCATGCTGGATGTGATACCAAAGAAGCCATAATTCAAGGAATGAAATCATAATTGCTTTGCAGTACCAGGTTTTGATAAGAGAGTAGAGTTCACCTTGAGGACCTTAAAAGCCTCATAGTAGCCCTGAGGTCATGCTTGGCAACAATGCCACATAAAACATAAACCTGGATGTGAACGAATAGGGATATTTTGGAGAACCAAGATTTGGAAAGAGAACAGAAGCTCACTGAAAATCTCATTAACCCCATAATATTCCCACAGGTTGATACGGGGCAGTGGGGTAGCAGAAGCCATAATCTAAGTGGTGAATCTTAAATTACTTTACAATTAATACCAGGGCTTGAAAAGATAGAGCAGAGCCAACCATGAAGATCACCTTGGGCTTCAGTATTCCTGACTTTAGTGCTGGTTTGAGAAGAAGAGCTCACCTTGAGGATCTCATCGGCCTCGTAGTATTCCTGCGAGGTCATGCTGGGCAGCGGGTCAGGCTTGAGGAAGGTGGGCGCGTCTGTGCCGTTGTGTAGTGGCTGCGGCTGCGGCGTGCTGGGCGCCGCACTCGACGCCCGCTTGCCTCGACCGCCACCACCTTCGCTGTTCACCGGCCGCTTCTTGAAGAGCAGCTTCTTTTGCCGGTCGATCTCCTCTTTCTCCGCGGTGATCTCTTCTTGCCGCCTGCGACAACACAACCGTCATTCTCGTGCACACTCATGGCTTCAGTATTCTTATTATTGTACATCATTTAGTTTAACTTAGCGCACATTATAACATATTTTTATAAACAACATTCCCTATAAGAGCAATGTAAACTGCGCCCAAAGAACGAACAAAGAAGGATCTTAATATAAGAAGCCAATAATGTAGTGTTCCCCGGCCAGCAGTACTGCAATGCCATTGGTAAGCAATGCTATAGTGGGCAAGCATTGTAAGCAGGAATAGCTGAGCTCAGCGTATGGTGAAAGGGCATTTTGCGAATGGCAGGCTAGCTACCAACCTCAAGTAGAAAATCGGTCGCCAATCACCTAACGTTGTCCAACAGTAGCCCTCAAGAACCAGAAAATTATAAGCACATGGGACTTAACAAATGTATGTCTCAGGATGAAGAGTGCAGTGCAGTTCGTCACTTTAGACGAAATGTGTCTGTTATAGGCAATGGTTACATTACCGCTTAACATCACTGGGGCATCAAGCGTGTTCCTTCACATTCCCATAAAAAAAATACCTTATGGTGGACAGATATGGCGAAAACTGATGGTATCTATATAATTAAAGCTATTCCGAGTTCTTTTGTTTGTATTGGACTCTGCAATTTATACATTTGTGAAGTTATATGGTGCAAAAGTTAAAAGTCAAATCCTAGTCATGCAGAATGCGTGTGCCTTTATATTAAAGCCTTGTTTATGTCACATTTCAGCAAGTGGTGGATCCATTACAAAAATTAGTATCGAAATTTAAAGTAATGTTTTTAACAATTGCACTATTAAAATCATGCACATTTATGAACAGATAATGGATTATAATCCATCATGGTAGATGATAGCACTTACATAATACAACAATTTTAGAACTTAACAGAAACACATTTCTGGTTTACCCAATGTAACTCCAAGTTACATTTGAATATGATATATTTATTAGTAAATCTGTTGAATTTGTCAGTGAGGTAACAAAAATGCTTGTACTCGACAAAAACTTTAACCATTACAACTATGAATTGCAAATATGCTACCAAATATTCCAGGAACAAATTTATTCGACTCCATGGCATGACTTTGATGATTTTGACCACTACCAACCCAGACGTCTAAGGCAAATAAATTTGCTTGCTATCCAATATTTTGTATGTTTCTTAACATTATTTCAATATAAAACTATAAAAATATTTTCAGATGAAATATTTTAGGAGAGGCACAAAATATTTAGTTTGAATAAAATAATATGTATACTGTAAAAGTTACCATTTTGGAAGCAATTGATGCAAACCATAAAGAAACAGTCTCAAAACTTAAGAACGACATTTATGTACCTATACCAGAGCCCTGCCAATGTATAGGTTAGTCAGACATGCAAAATATCATCTGTATCAATTGTCCCTTACTAACAATCGCTCCATTACAATATTAAACATTATAGTACTGTGCAAAGCATAACTGATGTCATGTGTGCAGAATGCATTCCTTAAAGATGTTTTTATAAAGTTATAGAATGATTATGAGAAAGATACAAAGTATTGAGCGACACATACCTTGTTAGTTCTTGAAATGCATATCCATCAGTCCAATTCTCCTGAAACGTAGCTCCTACCCGTTGCGTAACAAACTGTCCAAGCCTTAGCCGATTCTGCATACACCTTTGTCTGGCCTCCTTTTTCTCTATAGAACTTTTTTCATTTAACAATTTCTTAACAACTTCTATACACTTATTTATGTGCGACTTATGTTGCTCTATAACCTGGAAAAATAAAAATTATTTAATTATACATTTTTTTCTTTTTAATATTACATGTCCTTCGGATTACATTCTGTAATTTTATAATATACACGTTTTTATAGAACAATAACATCAACGAAAACTGTTATTTCATTTTATATGAGTACATTATCTAAACAGTAATTGACGAAAATTGGAAACTAATTAGCCCATGAACAGACCTAATCTCATTAGAACAATAAAATAAAACATTTTATTATTTCGTGGACACTGCTTGGTATTCCTCCTCTATATATGTTGGACTGTAAACTTAATATCATTATGGTATGTAATGCATGATATTACCATCCATTACAGCAAAATGACTGAAAATAATTTATTCAGTATGAAGTCCAGTTTTACTGACCAAAAAGTATATACCAACGACAAAATTCGTGATACTATGCATGGAAATAACCATTTTCTGAAACAAATAAGTGTACGAAGGCGAACTCTCACTTAAACTTGCAGGTAGTCTTTTAAAACTTTTTAGGCCAGTGGAATCAAATAAAAATCTCACCTTGGTTTGCGCTTGCACTTGATGTTTCAGTTCTTCATTAGTTCTTGTTAATTCATCTATTTTATTATTTCGTAACTCTAAATCAGACGATGCCTGAGTTTCTAACTCTTGTATCCTCTGACATGTCAGTTCTGTTTGAACCTGAGGGCAATATACAAAAACATTACATAACATTGGAAAATTTAACTTCAATAAATGCAATTAAATCTATTTAATTTGTATTATTTTGTAATTAATAATACACTAATTACCATAAACATCTAAATGATTTGCATTAAATAATTATTTAGTATAATTGTGGCTACTTAATATTTTTAAAACTACCTGTTCTAAACAACAATATTTTATGGGTGACTTGTAAAATTAATATGATAAGTTAGTAGAACATACTCATATACTAATAAAACTGGGTCAAGGTAAACATTAACTATCCAGAGCTGTGATTAAAATGTACTGCAAACAAGTATAGCATATGCAAAATATATTATGCACATATATACCTGTTTAACAGAAGAATGTGGTCGTTGCTGTGTCGTAGACCGTAAAAAATCCGCTCCCGAAGGCAGCAACGACGAGGGCGACGGTGGGTACTGCATACAAACAAATACCTTTTCAAAAACTGAGAAAAACAATATCATATATTTATCTATGTTTTTCACACATGTAAATATTGTGTTAATAATTTACACCTGAAGTAATAATGGTACATACTGCCTTATACTATTTATAAAATGATCAATGACTGAGTAATATTCAGGGATACTTTTAGATTCTTCGAAGCATAATGCCAATGTTACATAACTTATGGTTACAAACCCATGCTGCATTGCTTTGAGAGCTTTTCAAAATGGCGGCAATGTATGGACTTCCAGGTATAATGATTAATGCTAAATTTGGTTTGGCCAAGTTTCTACCTAATATATATAATGCTCTAATGACATGAAAATCCATAAACATTGAATCTATCACTTGTTTACATAATCTCCATGAACATGACAGTTATTGTGTACTATTACTCACTGTGTGATTATAAATAATAATTAACGCCTAGAGCTCTCTCCCAGTGACAGTACATAATGGTGAGGTCCCTGGTTCGGTACTCTAGTCATATAAGTGTATTGTTTTTCTATCAAGAAATTATCTGTTGCAGTCCGGATATGTGCCCGGTAGATGGCAATGGGCTTACCCCTTTTACAAGAACATAAAACTTATGTTGAATTCTGTTTATGTCACAGATAATATTCATCTACATGAGTATTATGAAGCTAAATGATAGTAGTTACCATAGGATAATTGGCGCCTTGCGGTGAGGGTGACTTGGCGCCAGTATGTCTTACAGGGCTAGAAGAGGGGTGTTTCGAGAAGTATTCTCGAATATTCTTATCTGAGGAGTTGTGCCGCTGCTTACCACCTCCTCCCCCACCCCCACCTACACCTTCTTCACCTGGAATGTACAAATATTCTCTTATTAATATCTATTGCCAACCCGAGATGTGTTTTTACATGCACATGTGTTACAATTGGTCTCATAATACAACCATAAATTCACTGGCATCACACGCACCGGATTGAGGGAATTTATGAATGAAATTCAATTGTTATTGTATATATGATACGCAAAGATTCAGCACAAATATGATTTTTACACTATGGGCTTGCAGGTAGAATTTGAATAGTATGTGATGCAGTGGCCATGCAATAGTTCTCAGTCTGTACTAGTAATTAGCTTGACCACATACAAAGCATACCAAATGATCATTAAGTCACATCCACCAGATGAAATAAAAATCTATATTGCAATACATTTGTCGACTTGTAAATTTCTGAATTGCACAGTAATACACATATTGCCTGTGGGAAAGTAAGTGAGTGTATAAAAATTCATTATATGTAGTTGCCTAATTTTAGTCACTTTTATTTAGATAGTAACAGAAGGCAAGGGCCAAATGGCAAGTACAAATGTTTTTTCATCGTCATAACCTTCCAACCCTTACTTACTCATGTGGGGTGAGTACAATATTCTCAGTCAATATTCTTCATGAGTCTTCTCTAACAACATAAAATCATGTAGGACAGTAAGAGAACAATTCATTGTAAAAACATGTTACTTTGTCTTTATAGCCCACAATCTGCCCGGGCAACAATACAGTTTTAGTACAGTATGCGAAGAACCTAATAATCCTTCATATATTAATGTGAGGCTATCAGTTTTACTAAACAAACCTACATTTAGTTATTATATATATATATATATCAGCCTAAGACATCTGCTAAATGTCTCTTACATGCACAGTTTCTCACCCAGAGGCTATGGCGAAGGATTTGCAATAATCTACATTCAAGACCATTGTGGCATGGACCATCAATATCTGTTTTCTTTTATATTATGATTATAAATGATATACTGACCTTTTCGTTTTCTTTTCCTTTCAGGCATTGCTATTGTGGGTGTGGCACCACTCGGTGGTACCAGAGCAACTCCAGGAGCTGCAGTTGAGCCTCGCATGGCTGCAGACTTTTCAGGCGTTAATGCATCAACTTCTTTATCACTATGAGATGACCCTGAAATATCCATAAAGGTTGAACAATATCTTCACTAATAAACAAAACTATATTGTTTAAATTTGTTAAGGAATCAATTTGATAACTTAATAAGATTTGCCCAAGAGCTTTGAAGATAATGAAAATTTAGGGGATTGGGTTACTATGGACCTTTTGTATATCAAGCCTAGAAGTTATACCTTTTAATAGGGTATTTATTGTCTATGTTTACATAATTTTTTGTACTGTCAATGTCATTCAAAGTGGGTTTATTATGTCAAAACTCCAAGGTACTAATTGACAGGCAAATAGGGAAGGAGAAAACTCACTCAACTCACTTTTAGACAAAGAACTCAGTAGGCCAATGTGGTTTAGGTTAGCTCCGCTTTTATAATCATGCATTGTGGCACGCAACAGTCTTGTATCTCGGGAGGAAAAACGGCACTTTCACGGTTCCTATCCGGCATCATACACGACTACGTGACGTCACAATCCTCAGTTTGTGGACAGTTTTCACTCATCCTTATTTTTGTCAATCACGGGAGGAAGGTTATTTTTCCAGGAACGAACCGGCACGTAAACACACAGGTCACAATTCACAACTTCAGACTTTGTCGCACTTTTAGTTTTACCACGAATTCACAATTTACCTGTGCTCATATTGGAGTCCTGATTGTGTAGTGGTTGCCCCGTGTTGACAGTAGTTTGTGGTGCCATCTGAATTTGTGACCCAGCTGACATCTGTAAAGAAAGATGGCGCCTTTACATATGACTCGCCCAGTTTCCTATGATTTCACTACTGTTTTCATCACTATTTAGACATTCTGAGGCACCTTTGTTCACTTCTTCGACGATATTTAACTCAATATGGTATTTTTATTACTATTTTCACTTATACAAATAACTTAACCAGTTTGACAACTTGTAAACGAATTGCTAGCCGCGAGTCGCGACACTCGGACGGACGGATACGCATCCGCGGGGAGCGGGTGACGAGGTGGGGAGCGGAGATCGTCACGAAGTTCGCTCCGAATGTGTAGTAATAATAATAACGTTAGGCAGGCACAGACGAGGCGCCATTTTACAAGGATACAAGGCCGCGAGCATTGTTAGAAACTTGTAAAAAAATGTTTAATCCGCAATTTTAAGTCTTGAAATTGTGAAATACCATTAGATTTATCGAACAACACTGCAGCATTACCTGATGCGAAAGAACGTCGGTTCATTCGCATTCGCGTAGTTGCAGGTCAACAGCCTGCGATTGCTATCACGCTTACGCTTGTCAGCCAATGGAAGGAGTATTGAACAAATTGTTTCACAGCACTGAATGATAAATGAGATTTCCAGTCTAACAAGAATGAAGCACAAGGTAGGTAATTTTTGGTACTTCTGAATAGTCGAGTGGGTCCGCGATCCGTAATCGACGAAATCGGTTTGACTTGACCAATTATTCCCGCAATGAGGTGGCACCGGCGGCGGCGGGTGGAGGGCGGAGTGCCACCGACGACCGGGGCGAGCGAGTGTAGGTGATACCACCGGCGCTCGTGCCCCACAACAAACTGCTTAGTGTACGTGTTACGTAGGCGTCTGTTCTGTGCTGTGGCGAGAGCGATGCGATGTAGGCACCTACTCACAAACACATATCTACCAGAGTACGATTGGTTTAATAGCCAAGCTACCTTCCTACATTATATCTGCAGTCGGTACGCACGGTACATGTTTAGGAGATATATCTGATAGTGTATCAACCTACCTACGGAATTTCGGTACATCGAGCGCTTGATGCCGGTGCTTCTTGTAATTTATTGGCCTGTCTGTGGGTTTAATCCTCATAACTCGGAAATGTATAATACTAATAAAAATATCCAAATAGTTAAGTATTATAAAAATACTCTAACATTTTATACCAATAGGATAATTACTCAAAATAATAATTTTGATTGAATATTGAATAGGTACATTCTTCAATGAAAGTTGTCACGAAACCTCATAGAACTTCTTGCTATAATTAAAATATTCGAAAGTGCTAGAGAACACAGACCTTGTCAAAGTGTGTCTGAATTTAAGGTTCGAGTGAGTCCCTCGATGACTTTACTCTATAGCTCGGTAGAATCTTAAAGACAACGTAGAAAACACAGAACTAAAAGAGCTTTAACGTTGCAATAGGGCCAATTGTTAGAAATCTGGGACGTAGGAGAATCTTTGCAATACAACAAATGAGTAGGAAGAAATCTATAACAGTTAACGACACAATTATAAAAACCACATATTTATGTCACTTCGTGTTCTCGACAAAGATTTAAAAAATCCTGTGTATCTGTTGCATTGACTTCTACTCCCTAAAGAGCGGTCTATGGATAGACCCGAATCGAGATGCAAGACGAACGTCGCATACTTCAGGAAGTTAAATGATAAATCTCAAAATCTATCCTTCACAAATCGAAGTCACAATACAAAATATAAACCAGCACATGATTTATGAAGACCTTGGTATAAATGACTTTCATTTACGATTGTGTTCTGAAAGCGGCATTTATGATCTTCAATATTGCTCGAATACGTGACAGAGCGTTGTCTTTTTCAACAGGAGGACATATTTGAACTACTGAAACCATAATTAGGAATTTATAGTGTTTGGAGTCCACTACCTGCCCCAAAAATTAAACAACTATTATTAAAACAAAGTTTATACCAGCGCACGCAAAATTTAAGGTAATACGTACCTACTTATTTTTCAAGTTTTGTTTGTGTTTCGTTATGCTGTTTCAACAGATATTCCCTCGGTTCAATTGTAAAACTATATTGTGATTACCATCACCTTTCCTTGTTATTTACGTCGCAATAATAAGATAAAACTAGGAGATAGTTTTAAGACGTTTAAACAAGTCTCCTTTGCGTAAAGAGGATTGGATTGATTTATCTAGCAATTGACACGATATTGAAGATAATCGTCCGTCAGTTTAAACTGCTCCTTATTTCATTTTAGAGTATATATCAACTCTAGCTGTTTGGGGCCTCTGACTAGTGCCTACATGTAATAAATATAGTCAAAGTTCTATTCCTATACTTATTATTTGTTTTATATTTTGGAGAAATGTATTAATTTATTTCTTTATAGCAAATTCATATACACAAATCATTACAAGATTATCCTAATTCAAATTATTAGTAATTTCATAAAGCTACTTGTAATTTAATACCAAACTTACGTTTTTTCATATATGGGCTTTAACATCAAGCAGGCACCTTGATCATGTGTCATAAACTTTATTCATACAATCAGTCGACAAATTTAGTAAATTTCTATAGAATAGGGTTTGATAATCAAACTGAATAAAGAAGAACCTAAGCATCTTTGCCATAAGATTGCTTTGCGAGCCATTTAGTGATTATTATTTGTTTCCATATAATGGAATATTCCTACCTACCTAATGCTTAGATTTACAGATCTCTAAGGTTAATTTATAAGTTCATATATGGGTTTAGAATTAAACAATAGTTTAAGTCTAGATATATCTGATATCGCCAAAAAGTTGGTAAGTAATCCAGAATTGCAATATTATAAAATTTAAATTTTATGACCGGTAAAAGTAACTTTTCCTTAACCTCAGCTTATTTATTACCATTCATTTAGATAGTGATTTTATTACTTACAATAATTATTAACATACCAAGAAATTTTAGGGAATCAATTTCAATTTAATTTTGAACAACATACCGTCTAATATAAACAAGAATAAGTAATCATGATCACACAATGAAACTAAGTTTTTTACATGTAACTGACAAAAAGTGGTTTATCCAGTCCATTATTGTTTAACTGATAAAACTAAATAAAAAAATCCACATTGTGAGAGTAATGCGATTATCGGAAGCAGAAGTGAGACAAAGCAAAGTGTATTATCGTGACCACGTAGGCACATACATGCTCCCTTCGGTGCCTCACGCCCCCTCCTCGCCTGCCCGAGACGACCACCTCCCGCATTCAGCTAGCAACAAAACAAAACTCGCAAGCACAAACGCAAATAACGACGCATTTCGATTCGATCAACACGATAAGGAAAATAAGGGTCGACCACGTGACGCCTTGAATAAACTATATGTTTACATAATTATGTAGTCATATCATATCCAAAGCAAAATGGAAGCTAAAGCGGAGTTAGATTGATTAAATGAATGTATAGAAAACACCCCAACAACGAATGAATAGAAAAAGATACATCGGAATGGGAGGTTAATATGATTCCGATCTGTATAAAGTATAAATAACTAACCGTTAGACGCCTGCAGTGATCGTTGTCAGTGCTATTTTTAATACTTTGCATGGCACAAAAGTAGACGAATGGAAAGTTGGCAACCTACGTACATCATGTAGGTAGGTATATTACACACATGCATGAACGAACATGCATCACAATATAATACGTATGTGCGATATTGTACCTATACATGTACATATCGGCATGATAACAATATTAATCACTACAAAGAAGAGGTCGGTTATACTCCTCGTTTATAGCGCTTAATATAGTAACGTTTTAAAAACGTGGTCTCTTTCTGAGATAATAACAAGATAACACAGTCATAATAATATTAATGTATGACAGTTTGGGGGGATACTTACCAATCTTTGTATTGCCAAGTCGTTAATAAAACGCATTAAAACACAACCACGGTTGGAGGAATCTAAATTAAAATGCGTCTAACAAAGAACTGCGCCTCAGCTCTCAATATGAAACAATCAATAGTCAAGCAGGCACGTCTCGGTCCCGTATTCATTGTAGAACGTAGTTCTGCGGAGCCCGAAATCCCCTCTACCACCAACGCGCACCGCTCCGGTGCGATGGCATCAAGACCCAATTTTCTAGTATGAGGGTTGTGCAGGGCGCAAGGTGCGATAAAGAGAGACGGGGGATTACGTCGCAACTTAGCCGCAAGTGTGCAATGACGAAACGCGCTTAGATTCAAACCAGACAAAGACTGCAATATTGATTATTTTATATTCCTGGAATGTTGGCATCGCACATCCGAATCCTTTATGTATGCGGGAGTATATCTACTGATTAAAATGTAATTGTTCTAATATTATTATAACTTCTATCTTATATTATAGTAGCATACAATAAATAAACTTATTGTATGTACTTAATAATAATAACAATTTCTGGTATAGAAGTCATCAAAAGGCAAATGATGATGTTTAGTGAAATTAATGCAGTACCGCGCCGGGCCGTGAAGACAACACGTGTCTCTTGTTAGAAAATTTAGCAATATGCTCAATACCAGGCCGCCACTGGCTGTATTTATACATAAAATTAAAATAAAATAGTCCTCTACAAAAACATCTCAAGTAAACAAATTTGTCAAACTAAAGTACATTGCATTCTACATACATAATATACAATACATATTATTGTACAATTATGGTGTTATGAACGTGTTATGTCCTTATATAAATTATGATGATGACACAGCTAATAAAAAGAGCGAATAGGAAGCAGACATGCGCGACGCGACGCGACTCACAACAACACTTCATTCACAGTCTCGCTACAAAGTTAGCGCGAAAGTTTATGATTTTTTCAACTCAAATCCCGGTGGAATTATTACGATATATTTTGTAGATGCTTGAAATAGTTTGTGGAACATAAAAAATTGTACCCTAAACAATTTTTTAGCGAATGGGGGTGATACATGCAAAGGATTTAGCGGAGGCGCGCAGTGGGTCAGGCGAAGCAGTACGAACGACGGCGGTGTCGGCGGGCGGACCTTGCAATGTCGCGGCGTGACGCTCAGCTGATGGGCCACCCGCCGTCGCACGCCGCCCCGCGTTCATTGCCTCCGCGGCGTCCGACGTGAACAGACGTCTCGAATGCCACAACAACGTAATACCACACATGCTGTACGAGAATTTCATACAGCGCAGGAAATTCGAAAATTATTTAGTGTTTCATCAGTGCGGTACAAGCGACTGTTTTGTATAATGTGAGTGCTAAGATGTGCGTTGATTACATTTTACTGGAGTGCGGTGACGACCGGTGCGAAAGGTCGGGCTGTGTAAAAATAACTGCGGAACCGGGCGGCTAAGCGGTGGAATGAGGTTTGACGGCACATTGTAGCCGAAGCGGGGCGAGGCCGTGTGCGGTGCGCCATGTTATAATTTCCCTTCGCATCGAATGTGCAAACCGAGCTGGCGGCGAATGACTGAACACTGCGTTGTGCCTACTCTTTCTCTCTGTGCAAAATAATGCCTGTTGTGTGAGACGTAGTCCATATCACTATGCTGCCGCAGCCGCCACACCGCCGCCGTAATCGCTGTCAACGACTTACCTACCATCTAATTGGAATAATTTCGAATCTAACTAGTCGAATGACAAATAGCACAAGAAAAGTTAATTTGCCGGAAATCTAAATTGTTATGTCGTTGTTACCTATTAAATTATCATTTACCTAAACAAATATTATTAATAGAATATTTTGTGACTGATTGATTACCAATAGACTGCAAGAAATTTTTAAATATTTTCCCATCAGTTTTTAAAAACAATATTTAATAGCAAGTCAAGATCACAAATCACAAAATAAAACCGTATCGGTTTTAGCAAGTATCTTCAGATGAAAATGCGGTTATGTAACATTCCATTGCGGCACTGTCTGACGCAGGCACTAAGATAAAATAACACTAAAGAAGGAAATGTAAAATTGTAAATAAATATTAAGAGGCTGAGGAGAATGAGTTCTAGTTGTCAGGTAGAAGCCAATGTTGGAAAAATGGTATATCATTAGAAGCAGTTAGCGATAGAGGGGGTGAAGGAGTGAGAGGAGCGTGCCACTGGTGCCGCCCGTGTCGGTGACCCCGCGGCCCCGGCTCGCCTGCCATACACACTTCGCACCGAACACTACGAGTTGCTCTGAGGCCACTCAACACAACTTGATCATTGGATGATATCATTCAAAAATAAAATATCTTACAAATCACAACTGATCGGCTACATCCGGAGATTTTATTATGGAATAGTGTGAAACTGACTTCTACTAGTCAATATAAAGATACCAATTTTATCTTGCGATATGTAAATATAATAAAAATTACTAAAAATATTATTGAAAGGTTTATGAGCATACATAATTCATAAATAATAGATTTTCAAACACTACGATACATACCAACCAATACCACTTTTCTGATTAGTGTTGTATACCTACCTACTCAATAATAGAAGATAAGTTTAAATGTACATACATATATAAGTATTCACAATATATAACTACCCGTCTAAAATCGTTTCGATGTTATTTGTAAGCCATCTATTTATAGCAATGTTTATTCTTCAGTCTGTTCGCTGTTGTAAGAACAGCGTTCGCAGTTCTTACTTTCCTTCGTCAACGGTACTGAGTGGCGATTACGTTTTATTGTTAAGATAACATTGCATAGAAAATGTATAAATTGTTTTTTGTCGCACGTTCCTCAATCTTAAATTCATTCTTGTAAAGCCAACGCCTGTAAAGATTTTCTCAATTACAAAACTAACGAAAATAAAAGGATTTATGTAATAAGTTCAACGTCACCGCCTAAAAACAGCTTTGACGTTGATTAAATCAATAATAGTAGCAAGTTGAACTGTCGTCGACGCAGCCTAATCGATATCAAGGTGACTAGCGGCGTCGTAAACGTGGCATGATACTCCACAATAAGGTCTATTAATAATGTATGCCATCATGCAACGGTTTGCTCACAAGCGGCGAGCTAATCGATCGGCAGGCGAGCAGACACTGGCGAGAACTAACATCGTAAACATACTTTAAGTTGAGTGAGCTATAATAATTGATTGCATTGTGGTAATGTCAACGAAAAACTAAGCAAATTAAGTACATAAAATGAAACAATGGCCATGGTAACTCACCATTTTGAAATCCGGCGTCCGCCGAGTTTCTACTAATATCTCCCTTGCGCTGACCTGCAAACACGCGATCAATGCGCTCAATGTAAACCAGCCTATTAGAAAACTTCTCCCCCACTATGCCGACACTTATCCATTTATATCATAGTTATAATTTATACCATAGTAATGTCCATGATACATTATTATCATTTATTACTATGACATACAAATAATAAGATTTATGAAAAATCTGTCATTTACAATGAACCTAACTAAAAGATAATACTTAAAAACAAAACGTTGTTAGATATTGTTAATGTACATAAACAAACCAGGAAGTATGACGAAATGCACAAACAGACGGAGGAATCAAAATAAAAGTAGAATATGTTTTATGGTAATCTGTTTGTAGAGCGATAAGTCACGAACATGCTGCATTGGATTTCTTTTGACAACAGACTATTTAATAATTTACATATACGGCCGCCATTTTGTCAATAAATGACAAAATGATAATCAGAGCCACAGCAAAGGATATCTAAACTAATGATAAAACTAATTATGACGCTGATATGACATGCCCATCATGACAGGGGAAATGAAAAGATGTAGGAGCATTTATGAATTAGAGACAGTTACTCACTTCAAATCTTTTCAAATAGATCAGAGACAGAAATACATAGCACAGATGATTTGAATTACAAATATGTATAACAAAACGTCGAACAAAACCAAAGGCCCTGGCGCGGCCAAATGACGCGTCAATACGACGATACAGGGGAGAGCGGGGCGGGGTGCTGACTGAGACGAGGTATATATAACGATATTACATTATACAATATATCTACCACATCGTCCACATCACTTGTATGCTTGTTGAGAGCACGATATGTGCACAAGTCGTACGTGGTCCCCGCGCAGAGGAAAGGGGGGAGCGCGCGACGACGACAGCGGCAGCGGGGCAGGTGTGCCAGAGCCTGACTACTGAACAAACTCAGCCTGCACTATCAGAGATCACGTGATCGTCTCATTCCATACATATAATTATGTATACCGACATCGATGTTATATACAAGTTCAGCAATGAATGCAAAAATAGGTACAAACAACATTAACACATCACATCACACAACACTTTCGTTGCTCGTTTTAGTCCAATATGAAAAGCGCGATAAACGATTGACCTTCAATGTTATCTTGGAAAATATTGTATGTATGCCATATAAATTGGAACTGACATTTGTAATAACACGAATTGTATCAGGTAGCTTTTAACAGTTAATTTCAAACCTACAATATAACTAATTGTAAATTATTTACAGCTATTTACGAAATCGTTACAAATAAAACTGACAAATATGTGTTAGCCGAGATAATGAGATAGATATTATTAGTTTTAGTGTTACGAGGCATATTATTATGCATGCACGGTACAAAGTCTGCCATATCGCAAGAAATGTGAACAAAAGAATTCACTCCATAAACAACACCGCATTCAGAAACGTTTTTAAACAAAGACATTCCATATAGAGACATCTAGAATATAAAAGATTGAGTATTTAATTATTCAATTCAAGGAAGATAAACTTTGAGGCACATCTGTCCAACCAAGGCCTCGGTAGATATGAGAGCATATAATACATAACGATGTATTATAAATGTATTCTATATCGGTAATGATAATACATGTATCCGAGGATACAACAAGAAAGATATTTTTTTTTATAATGGAACCATCTGTATTAGCATAATTCCAAAATAACCCATCATAGTTGGTAAATTAAGTTCGTACTAACCCTTTCTTAGGAATATTTTCCAAAGAAAGGGATACGCTGTTGCAAAGCATTGCTCCAATTCTGTGAGAACTTATTCGTGAACTTAAAACTGATATATTACACTGCTACTAAAGTAAATAAGAGTTTGTCTCAATTGAATTCAAATGTTTAAAATTGGGATTCGGGATGATATAAAATTACTTGTAGGTAGGAACCCTTTAGAAATCAGAACTCTGCATCATGTGATATATTAATATAGAGAATCGGAGATATGTTACAATGGTCTTTTAACACTAACCTTGGCACCTAAGAAGCGTGCTTCCAGTAGTTCCTGTTTGCGTGGATCCAACGCGGCCTGGAAGTGCTCCATTTTGACGCCAGCACCTGCAAATAATAGTTAGTTAGAATATGGTTTGTTGTTAATCAGCAAGAATAAGGAATGAGTAGAAATAAACGTTGTTGAAACTAAATGTTTTGTTGTAGGTTTGCAAGCCAGTTTCGGTAAGCTGTATCTGGGATGGATGATTCTACATAAATTGCAAACTACTTATATCTTCTGATATTTTTAGTGATCGTAGACCCCAATTATGTACAAACCAACGTGTCCAGAGCTGCGTTCGCAATTGCGTTCAGTTATTTTTATTGATTTATTTTAGTTTTTTTATGAGCATCTATGCGCATCATTAAGGGACGTCCAAAAAAAAGCGTATCGTTAATATACACACAAAAACACTAAAAATTATAAGTAAAAAGAACTGATCGCCATTTTAAATGCAACCGCGGAGGCAGCTGATTCCAAGTTTGACAAGTTTGTTTGAGCGTACCTTTTTTTTTTTTATTGCCGATAGGCTAGTCTTTGACCACTATCTCACCTGATGGTAAGTGATGATGTGGTCGAAGATGTTGTTCAGGCTAGTCTAGAATGACTGGCTCTCATGGATAGCTGCCGGAACACACCGTTAGGTGCTTGGCGACAGATTTTCAACTTGAGGGTGGTAGCTAGCCAGGCGGGCATTCACAAAATGCCCTACCACCATGCTATAACGACTGCCATCCTAAGACAACAACCGGGACCGACGGCTTAACGTGCCCTCCGAAGCACGGAAGCGCTCAGTAGTATGTCACCACCGGTCACCCATCCAAGTCATGACCGAGGCAGACGTTGCTTAACTTTGCTGATCGATTCAGAACGGCCAAGCTAACTTCGCTACGAGCGCTTACCTCCAGATTAGATATTTGATCGAGCATTTATAAGCTTTCTTGTAGTTCTAGTTCTCTATTAAAATAACGAAGATATACGAATTATTTTAGTTCAGTATAAAAAAATTAGATAACAGACTGAATGATGTCAATATACGAATAGTTTACAACAGATAACTATTACAGTATGTTTAATGTCTACTGATATAGATCAGGCTTTTTTGTTGAATTTATCAATGGAATTTAATTTATAGTATTATTAGTGGAAAGTACACCGAGTATGTGAGTAGTGGGTACTGACTGCAAACGTAATTATGTTATCGATTGTGTTTGATAGTAATTACTATGTGGTTCACTTGCTACCACAACGCCGATAAAGCTATAATAAGTGGTGTGTGAATATCGCATATTTATGCTTATCTACACAAAAGGGCTTGACATTTATGGAATAAAATGGACATTTCACTAGAAATAATAAATTGAAAATGATGTTATCGACACAGTTGAGAATATTCTCCATGAAAGAATCGTAACAATTATAGCGATATGAGTGTTTTGCGTATAAAAGTAACTGACAGTTTTACACGCAACCCTTTCGCATCATGCACCCTGCACGCATCAGCTTTATGCTGATGCTGATAAGAGCTGAAATTCCATCACTATAATAGGACAGTGGGGCGTCGCGATAGAATGTATTATATTATTATTTGCTACCAGTGGATGTCGTAAGATGCGACTAAAGGTAAAATACCGGAAGGTGGCTGCGCCTTCTCGTCACCCTCCCCGCTAACTGCACTATCTCGCAAACTGTCCTATCTACCTGACCATTACCTACGTGTCCGTCTCTTCATTTTGAACAAGTTCTCTCTAACCGTCGTTTGTGTATCGTTTACCGTTTAAAAGATATTCGAGTTTTAAGTTTGGTCTATCTGCTAAAGGAGGCAGTAAATGTTCTCACTACCTGTCGTATGTACATACGACAGTTAGTAAGATTTTTTCTTTTCTTCACCTCTCAAAATTTCTGTAGTGTGTTCTTAGTGCATTTAGCTAATACTAGACTAATTGTCATATTAAACTTCTAAAAACCTAATTGTAATGAAATAACAGCATTACTTATAGTTTAATGACTGGGACTGTGCTATTAAAGTACTGAAACGTAATTCTAATGAAATAAAGTCATTAGTTATAGATTAAAGACTAATTGTGTCATTAAAGTACTGAAAACCTAATTGTAATTAAAGAAACACATTGGCTATAGTTTAAAGACAGTGATTGTGATATTAAAGTACTGAAAACCTCATTGTAATGAAAGTAACACATTAGCTATATTTTAAAAACAATGATTGTGATAAAAAAACTACTGAAAACCTAAATGTAATGAAAGAACATCATTACTTATAGTGTAAAGACAATGATTGTGATATTAAAGTACTGAAAACCTAATTGTAATGAAAGAAACACATTGGCTATAGTTTAAAGGCAGTGATTGTGATATTAAAGTACTGAAAACCTCATTGTAATGAAAGTAACACATTAGCTATAGTTTAAAGATAGTGATTGTGATATAAAACTATCGAAAACCTAAATGTAATGAAAGAAAATCATTACTTATACTGTAAAGACAGTGATTGTGATATGAATGTACAGAAAACCTAATTGTAATGGAAAAAACAAATTAGTTATAGTTTAAAGACAGTGATTGTGATATTAAACTACTGAAAACCTTAATGTAATGAAAGAACAACATTACTTATAGTGTAAAGACAGGGATTGTGATATCAAAGTACTGAACACCTAATTGTCATGAAAGAACATCATTACTTATAGTGTAAAGACAATGATTGTGATATTAAAGTACTGAAAACCTAATTGTAATGAAAGAAACACAATGGCTATAGTTTAAAGACAGTGATTGTGATATTAAACTACTGAAAACCTAAATGTAATGAAAAAACATCATTACTTATAATGTAAAGACAGTGATTGTGATATGAATGTACAGAGAACCTAATTGTAATGTAAGAAACAAATTAGTTATAGTTTAAAGACAGTGATTGTGATAGTACTGAAAACCTAATTGTCATGAAAGAACATCATTACTTATAGTGTAAAGACAGTGATTGTAATATTAAAAACTGAAAACCTAACTGTAATGAAAGAAACTCATTAGTAATAGTTTTAATACAGTGATTGTGGTAATAAAGTACCTACAGAAAACCTCACTGTAATGAAAAAAACTCATTATAAAATGAGTTTCTTTGCTAAATTACCTAAAATGTTAAAACATTATTATTGTAACTTGTACCCTATTATTTAGCTAACATATAAACGATCTTATAAGTACTATCAATAAATGAAAATAATATTATTAATGATAAATTAATAATTTTCAACCAAATACTGACTGTCGCAACTAACACAAGTTGTAAAACAAAGTTCAAACAGTTAACAATTAACTATCTGCTTCTAATGAATACAAATAAATAAATATATACATTAGGAATATGAACTTTCTACTCAATTAAGGTATAAAATAAAAGCTTCAATAAAACGTTACTCAATTGATAATAAAGCTAAAACTAACGCAACCACAATAACATTATTGTAGCGCTGAACCGAAAATCGGTTGTCCTGGCAAAGTGTCAATTTTCACTTAGAATAGTTAGCGGTGACGTTCTGTGGAACTGATATCTTAAAATGCGATACCCAAGACGCCTGCCAATCGTGGGGATTATGACTAACCCCCCTTAAGTGGGGAGGCTGTGTTCAACAGTGGACTATCCGGCTGATACAGTAATAGGACAGCGTGTGACAATGATAGTTATGGTTGAATCGCGAATTGGGTGTTTAATTAAAGAAAAATTGTTCACACAAAACTACCTAAATCACCTTTTCCCTCTATATATTTTATATTATATTATTATTGCAACCTTACATGTATATCTTTATACATAATAAAGATGTTTTTTGTAGTTTGGAGTATACTTTGTCATTATATTATGTTGAGAAAATTTTCAAAAAACAAGTTTTGCAAGTAGCGTGTAACATGATCGAAATTAACATATAAATTGCATGCTGCTACAAACTTAATATGTTTTGTTAATAACCGGTTTAAGTATGACTATTGTCAGTCTCTTAGGAGCATATGACAGTTTTAAGACATTTCTGGTTTGGACAAGAAAATATTGAACGTTCTTTGTTGCAAAGCGAACGTTACCAATGTAAGGCAAGTTTACGTTATAATTATATATTTTGACTGAGGCTTCCAAACTCAAGCAGAAAATCTGTCACCAAGCACCTAAGGGTGTGTTCCGGCAGCTGTCTTTGCAAGCCAGCAATAATATATAGAATCCATCTTAAACCACATCATCCATCACAAACTTACAACTAGAAGAAATATTATAGTATTCGAACCCGCACCATCCATCCTATAGCCGGGCCGGGGTATGTTCTGACTGCTAAGCTAACATGACATATGACTCTAATTTGTCCTCTCGTTCATAACCATTCTATGGTGATGGAGCGACACCAATAGTTCAACTTACGTTGTACTACAAACATGGCGAATTTTTGCAATTAACTTTTTTTATTTTGCAATAACGCTTGCGGAGCAAGGTTACATTACAAAATTATGAGAGAAAAAATATAGTCATGTGCGGGATTCGCACCCGCGTTATCCATAGCCGGGATAAGTTCTGACCGCTAAGCTAACATGACATATGACTTATAACTCTAATTTGTCCTCTCGTTCTTAACCATCGTATGGGGATGCAGCGACATCTATAGACAATAACAGATAAAATTAACGCAATTAATCATAATGTAATTTCGGCTAGCAGGCGTTATTGCAAACTTAACAATATTAAAAAAGTTAACGCAAATTAAAAAGTTGATAGTGTCACATCATTATTTATTAGCTGCTATCGTACCTTACTCTTTGTTAAGGAGCTTTCTATGCTGTAATTAGGGCATGCTATTCGGATATCCGAATATCCGAATTATCCGGATATCCGTTGTATATAATTATCCGAATATCTTTGATGTTATTATTCGGATAAAACGGATAATTCGGATATTTAAATTTCTAATTATTTTATGGTTTATTGTTAATTTTTATCATGCTTTTTACGATATGCCGCACGAAATTTACTTTATTAAATGACTACTAGTCTTATGAAGTTTGATATAATTATATTTGTATGTCGTAAAAAATGAGATCGAGTTTATTATGACGACCAAGAAGCAAATATTCGATGATGTCTCTGTGATCCATAAGGTGAAAACCGGAAGTGATCACCGTATCGTTAGAGGCACATTGAATTTCAATGTTAAGGTTGAAAGGTCGCGTCTGATAAACTCCACGCTCCGTCCTAGCGTGCCCAAATCCAAAACCCCGAGAACTTTCAACTCGAACCACATAACCGTTTCCAGTGCCTAGCTGAATGCGAAACAGTGGACGAGATTAACAACGGGTTGGTGGAAGCTGTCCACGCGGTGGGGTCTCAGTTCTTTAAGACCCCCCGCCGAAATAAAACAAAGAAACTCTCAGAAGAAACCATCAAGTTGATGGAAGACCTGAATGAGATGAGACTGCAATCTTCAGCTGATATGTCGAACTACGGTAAGCTTAATAGAAGAATTTTGAAGGCACTGCGACACGACTTGCGCGGCTTCAATACAAACCGTATAAAGGCAATTGAGCGTAACCAATGCTTCAAAGTGTTCGCAAAAAATCGACTATAGGGCAAAGCCAAATGACCAAGCGTAAGATCGACGATGGCAGAATCATCTCATCAAAACCGGAGATTCTGAGAGAGCTTGAGAGGTTTTATGGACAGCTATACACCTCGACACGAGAACCAGTGATCAGTGCAGCTCAAGACAAGATAAATAAACTGACCCAACACTATACCGAATATATCCCGGACATCAGTCTATACGAGATTAAAATGGCTCTCAAACAGCTTAAGAACAACAAGGTGCAAGGTGATGACGGAATCACGACAGAACTTCTGAGAGCGGGTGGAAAACCGGTACTCTCAGTCCTCCAGAAGTTATTTAATTCCGTCATCCTTGAAGCTGACGCCAGAAGCATGGAGCAGAAGTGTAGTGGTACTGTTCTTCAAAAAAGGTGACAAGACCTTGTTGAAGAACTACAGGCCCATTTCACTTCTAAGCCATGTTTATAAGCTGTTCTCGAGAGTCATTACGAAACGTCTTGCTCGTAGGTTTGATGACTTCCAGCCTCCCGAAAAAGTCGGGTTCCGAAAAGGCTTTAGTACCATAGACCACATACATACGCTTCGCCAGATTATACAGAAGACTGAGGAGTATAATCGGCCATTGTGTCTAGTGTTTGAGGACTATGAAAAAGCCTTCGATTCAGTCGAAACCCGGGCCGTACTGCAATCTCTTCAGCGATGCCAAATCGACTATAGGTACATCGAAGCGCTGAAGTGTTTGTATAGGAACGCCACCATGTCAATTCGACAACAGGACAAGAGCACGGAACCAATCCAACTGCAACGAGGCGTGAGACAGGGAGACGTTATTTCTCCGAAACTGTTCACGAATACGTTGGTGGACGTTTTTAAGCTCTTGAACTGGAAAGAATTCGGCATCAACATTTATGGCAAATACATCACTCACCTTCGTTTCGCCGATAACATAGTCATAATGGTAGAATCGCTTGTGGAACTCAGTACAATGCTCAGCGACCTCAGTAGAGTTTCGCAGCAGGTGGGTCTTAAAATGAACATGGATATGACGAAAATTATGTCTAATGTCCATGTTGCACCCGTACCAGTCGTTGTTGGGAACGACACGCTCGAAGTTGATGACCATTACATGTACTTGGGACACACTGTCTAGTTAGGTAGGTCCAACTTCGACAAAGTGGTCGCCCGAAGAATCCAACTTGGATGGGCAGCGTTCGGGAAGTTACGCGACTTCTTCTCTTCGAACATCCCGCAGAGCCTGAAGACTAAAGTCGTCAACCAGTGTGTGTTGCCAGTGATGACACATGGCACTGAAACGTGGTCCTTAACTGTGGCCCTTATGGAGAAGCTCAGAGTCACTCAACGAGCTATGGAGAGAGCTATGCTCGGAATTTCTTTGCGCGATAAAATCCGGAACGTGGATGTTCGTCAAAAGAACCAAAGTCACCGACATTGCTCCAAAATTTGCAAGTTGAAGTGGCAATGGGCGGGCCACATTGCTAGACGAACTGATAACCGATGGGGAAGAAAGGTTCTCGAGTGGTTACCACACTACACCGGAAGACGTAGAGTTGGTAGGCCACCCACAAGATGGACTGACGACATCGTTAAAGTCGCGGGTAGCCAATGGTTACAAGAAGCTAATAGCCGTTCATTGTGGCGTTCTATGGGGGAGGCGTTCAACAGTGGACGTCTTCCGGCTGATGTTGATGATACTTTTAGAATTTTGCTAAAACTTTGTAAATGTTAACAAAATACAAAATTATTCGTATATGTACTAAAATTAACCTTAATTATACCACTCCATACATTTGAAAATTAACCAAGTCAAATACACGACGTGCTTAATATACGAAAAGTTGAGTCTCCGGTAGCGCACCACTACTAAACAATAAAATTACACTAGTTTACTACAACATTTTTACACCCGAGACGGCAAAAAACTGATTTTGCTTCAAAATTACATTGTATAAAAACGATACAGTGATAAAAAACTTGATTTAACAGTATTGTTAGTTTGATTTAAATCTTTATCGCTAGTATCCGAGATATCCATATTATCTGGATATATCCGAATAGTGTTTAGGGTGTATCCGAAATATCCGAATAGTAAATTTGGTCGGATAATTGCATGCCCTAGCTGTAATGTAACTGACATGTCTTATTTATATTTTAGGGGTATATGTTTTTTTTTTATTTTATTTTCTTTAAATATTATTCTAGAATTCAACATTGAATTTATTGCAATATCCCATGCTAAGCGAATATACTTAAACAATTACAATGAATGGGAAAATTTGAACTACGACCTGGATTCGAACACTCCACTATCCGTCCATATAGCCGGGACATGCTCTGAAAATTGAGCTTTCGTAGTGAGTGAATCAAGACTCAAAATATTTTTTCATAGTTTAAAGTAAAAAAGTAATGTTCAAAACCATTTTTTTTAAGTTGCGCTCTTCTTCTGAAGGATACGTCCTTTGAGCCTAAAGTTGTCGAATTATAAGTAATTTCTGTAGCAAACAAGACATGACAAGAATTCTTATTTTGTATGATATTATTATTTCCGCATGTTTCTGGTCAGGTCGACGACGTAGCAGGTCGACGGTTAGATATAAGAACCCACCTTTTACAGTGTAAGTGCTAAAAAGCATAACATCGGGCGGGCGTGACACTTAAGAATTTATTAGCTACTAACTACTTTATTTTTTAGGGATTAGGTGGACTTTGTGTGCCGATGCGACGATAGAACTACACCAGGCTTTCGGCGAGGATAGACCCTCTATAACCCTGGAAGCTGCCCAAGGCGCTTCTTCCGGTGAAGACGGGCGTAGATGCCGTGAAGCGCCTTCAAGCCGCGGGCGCTGAAAACGCACCGCTACAAAAAGAGGAGTTAACAACGGACTCAAAGGCACCACTGTAGTACGGACCTCGGCTTGAGTCATTGCCGAAAGAATAGGATAGGAGATCGGTACTGATTGCCCTGGTACAAATACAGTGTTGTACCTGGGCAATCAGTTCCGATCTTCCCCATTCACCGGTACAACAACAGTGTTGTACCGCCTAGAATCGTCCCCATAGATATTAACTGTTGTAACTATTTGGAGAGACACTAATCTGGAACTTAAGACACTACAGCACTCAACCAACCTTTAGGCATTAACTACACCAGCATTGCCCGTTTCATCTCCAATGCCTTCCTATTTTATGACTAGATTAAAAATGTCAGGAGCCAAATCTCATTTCATGACACACATATCGCATTATTTAGGTTTACTTTTATAATATAGCTTTTCAACATAAGTCGAAGAACTAAATATACTATTATAATAATAAAACTTTTAAGTTCTCCTGACTGAAAATTATACTTTTTTAGAAATTATAAACGGGTTTACCCCAATTTTAATTACAGACGTGCACCGGTACACTTAATCTTACTTAAAATTAAGGTGCCAAAGTTCTACTAAAGTAAAGAAAGCTCAACCGTGCAAGTCTGCATCTTCGCTTAAGTCAGACTGTCAACTGTGCAGGCCAATCCAAAAACGAGTCGTTATGTTCCTCAAATGCATAATCACGCAATGAAGATTACAGTTTGCCGGGTTTCATATCCCTATAGAGGAAAGTCATAGTATGGCTATCATTTTAAAGGTACCTGATAGGCTCTATCTGATCTGTGATAATGAAATCGAAGATAGTAGTAGTGAGCCAAAACAAGAATAGGAACTTGCTCTCATCATAGTTGCTAGAATGCACAGTTAGGGCCTGCAATTTTTGATGCCTACTTGAGCGTAGTAGCCAACTAGGCGAGTATGTAAAATACCCTACCACCATTATAGAGAAGCTCAAGCCCACAGTGGGATTAGAATCTAATACCGTTTGACCGCAACCGTCGCTTACTAAACGGAGAAGGAAACCTTTTTGGAAAATATTAAAATTAGAATTAGCCTCGATTATTTTTAGTACTTAACAAAATCTATTAAATTATGTGGAGGTTGATGTACCTTCATCGTCATCATCATCAGCCTACGTCAGACTGCTGGATGCCTATGAGAATCTTTTCAAATGCACGCCAATCATCCCGTTCCTTTGGATTTTCTGTTCCAGTCACTTTGACTAAGTGTATATTGTCACACTTTCTAACCACAGAGCGCCCCCCAACTTGGGTTAGCAATCCCCATAAAAAAGTTACATTTCAGCTTGCTAACGCGTTTCATTTGGTATCTGGCTCATAACTAAGTTTCGGATTTCACCCTCAGAAAAAAAACAGAGCACGCTCGTAGCTCTTTCAATACCTACCGGTTCATATCAAAATTAGCGGAACAGTCCTACCATCGCAGTGTGCCTGTGCCATTTCCTGAAGAGTAGAAGACACTGTCTCAGATAGGTTTTGACCAAGTCAAAGGTTTTCTCATACCTATCGACGATCACCAGCAACTCCTGTATCCCCAATGGAGTAGGCAAAGTACTATAAAATTTTGTAACTTTATTATTAATAAAAAAAAAACTATGATTCATAACTAAAATCCATATTGTGTTGTATTAAAAGTCTATTTGAAATGTCACATAAAACAAAAAAAAATTAAACTGAGATTAAAGGGGATAAAACTTTTGTGGCATATGAAATCGCAGCCATATAATATTTTTTTACATTTCTGCGCTCAATAATTATTGTATAATACATATATAGGTAGAGGACACATATTCGAACAAATAGTGTTTAGTAACATGGTATCTTAAAATGTCACTGAAGCAATGATAGAAAAGTGGATTTGGCTATGGACTGCCGCGCAGCAGGTCCATGGTTCGAATCCCGCCGCTGGCTTGAGCTTCACCGCATGGTGGAAGGGCATTTTTGCGAATGCCCGCCTGGCTAGCGACGACCCTCAAGTAGAAAATCTGTCGCCAAGCAGCTAACGGTGTGTTCCGGCAGCTGTCCTTGAGAGCCAGTAACTCTAGGTTAAGCCTGTTAACATCTTCGACCACGTCATCACTTACCATCAGGTGAGATTGCGGTCAAAGGCTCAAAAAAAACTTTCCGATATTTTTGGAGGTAAAGATCACGTTATAAGTACAATGACAATTATTAAAAATGCAGTAAATACGCGTTTATGCTTATTCCATTGTACGAGTATTCAAATATTTGTTTCCAGCCCGGCTAGCATGCGCGCCGCGAGTAAATTTTGTCTACCATTTATCTCGTGAAAAATAGACATATCGACATATGTCTACGAATGCTAACATGGCAGAGCAAAGAACTCGTCCGTGTTTACGTACATTTTGTGCTACCTGTGGCAACTTGTCGACCAACACTAACATGCGCCCTCCGTTTAATCGATTTTTGACACTTATCTGCGAGTATTATATTATTCCTCTTCCTAATTTTTGTGGACGAGATAAATCGATAGTCTTTCGTCGGTCCAAGTATAATGGGGGCAATCGACGATTTAGTACAAATTTACTTTCCGTCCAGTGTAAGCAGACCCGTTATATATGTGTGTGTAATCTTTACAATAAGAAAAATGTAATTTGAACACAACTCACGAACTCTGTGTGCGTAGTTTAAATAAAATATCTTTGAATAATGCTGTAGGTAGCGAAGGTAGTTTTCTCAACTATTTTAAATGTAATTACATTATAGGTACTTAGCTGATTACTCAAAAAAACTATTATATGTAAATAAATGAGAAGGTATTAAAAGTTTATTAATTTTTTTATGAAATTCGCAACAGAAAACATTCAAAGTAATCTAAATGAATAACTTGGTTTTAGGGTTTCGTACTCAATATAATTATTGCTATAAAATATAATTATATTGTTTACAAAAGAAAAAATAGATGGGACACTGAAAACTAGTTAAGTAAGCTGTGATAAAAACTTTGTTTCGCTACTTAGCATTCATCAACAAAAAAACATTTAAGTAACCATCGCATCGTGAAAAGAGCCATCCTACTTACACCTTTATCATTCGTTTGAAAATTCAGCGGGTCAGTCAAACATCAACGGGAACAGTTTTTAATCATAAAATCATCATATGAAGTGTCGAGAACGGTAAAATGTTCGTTTATAAAAGTATGGTATTTTATTAGTACAAAGTCCATCACTGCTTATATCCTAAAACTGTTCGCAATTCAACTAACAAATGGCACAATGGAGAATCGTTCATAGATAATCTATTTAACAGATCTTAGCGTGGTGCGGCCTTTGCTACCGTCCACCACTCTCTCTACGCGCGAGAAAAATACTCTTCTCGTGTCATGCGTGACATAATATATCTTATTTGCGCATGCTAGCCAGGCAGGTTGATTTAACTATTAAATACAAGGTAGTACAAATAGTTGAACAAAAATGCGACTTTTATTTAATAATATTTAAGTTACCAAATCACACCGCAAAAAAAAGCTGTTTTATTAGGTTATCAAGCCATACTTATTTTTATCCCGTAACTGGAAACTAATAAAACTAATTACACCAGGGTCTCCGTATCAAGAACGAGGCTTATGTGCGTAACAAGTATAAAATAGTTAGAAATGTACTTCGAAATTGAGAATTTCCAGCTTGAAGATGATAACTGTTCGTTCTGACGTAGTCACTGATCAAGCTTTTATCATGTGGCTAGACAAACTTTCGATCTACAATACTGCACGAATGCTTTGACAATTAAGTTGTCTTCAATTCTTTAGAAATCGAAGGTCACGATGAACCTGTTTTGTTCTTATTGAACTTGAAGGGCTTTTTTTGTAGTTCTCCACCACGTAAGTCTGCCTCGAAAACATTTCCTGTGCGTTTTGATTCGCAAAATTTATATCAATCCTTATGACATGACTCTTACAAAAATTCAAATAACTAATAAATTTTTGAGTTTTAAAAAACCGTTTCGGCTCCACATGGGTCTGAAACAAACCCGAGAATACATCGGTGACAATATACATTTAATAAGGCACTCAAGGATTTTCCGTAATGGCACAACCTCAATGTCTTTATTCAAGTTAATTTTTTAGAAACGAAGCCATGGGACTTCATTATATATCTGTCTATCCATCCGTACTTCTCTCTATGTAGCGTCTCTAGCTCGGGAATATGTAAGAACTATACATATTTTATTGAAAAAAAATGTGTTGCCCCTTAGAGTCGACATCATCATCATCATCCGGAAGACGTCCACTGCTGAACAAAGGCCGCCGCCATAGATCGCCACAAAGAACGGCTATTAGCCACTTGTAGCCATTGGCTTCCCGCGACTTTCACAATATCGTCAGTCCACCTCGTCGACATAAAATGCGAAATTCAGTAACATTATTTTTCAGGCAGGCATTAGGCATTTCAGGGAGGCTCCAATACATGAGAAGGTAGCACACATTTTTTAGCTAGTCTTGAGCTCTATCAATGAGTATTAGTAATTTATCTGCTGTCAAAGTTGTAAATCTGTACTACCTGATACAATACAGTGTCACCGTTTTATACGGCACTGCACTGCACTTGTCCCTCCACTACATAAGTTTTATAAGTTTGCCCAGTAATTTAACTTACTATACCTGAAGAAAAACTATAAAAAACGCTAAAATCTCTCCTTTAAACTTAATATTGAATGGTATAATCAAACATTGCAAAGAGAAGAAATGGGAACACCTGCGTAACTATTATGATTTTATTTATGACTTTTAAAAACTATCATGTTGCATTTGAGTTTATGATCATGCCAATAGTTTAAATTCCTTCCTTTGAGACACACCTGTTTTGACGTATTTTGTTTGAGTAGTTCCATCCTAAAAGATTAATGTAAAAGTAAATAAGACCAACCTAAGGCCTGTTATAAAGTAACTACTACATTATAAATTAGTACAAATAATAGTAACTTCCAGAATAGGAAGTTGTCTGTTAGTCGAGTCTGTTACATTTACTTACGGTACGGCAAAGAGCCAGCCATTTAAGTTGGATTACATAACGAGAAGGTTTTTGATTTCCTCTAATTGAATCTAATAAATCGGTAGAAAGGAAACTTGCCTACTTTATAATTACATACTATGTATATATATATAATTTTCTTAAATAAAAAATCCTTCTCGTACACAGGATTTAAAAAAACCTGTACTCATCAAGAGATAATAGCTAAAAAGAGGTCGAGGGGTGGAGGGAATCGAGGTTTTGGCGCAATATCTGGAGCAGACAGTCGAGTTGCGAGAAGTTAGGTACAGTACAGTTATTTATATAGATACGTATATATGTTCAATGTACATATCGATCGCCTCTCCGGGCCACTCGCCACTATGATCTCACCTCCATCCTTTGCGACTCCCTTCCCCTTTTTCGCCTCTCACCCCGCCGTTACACCCATGAGACCTTTTAAGAATATCATTGCTTAAACAAGACACGTGATTCCTCTTGTTTTATTTAAAATTAAAATAAATTAAGTATACAGGGTTATTGTTAAAATGCTAATAACCTCTTAGGGCTGACTTCTGCTAGTCCTACCAAAAATTTTTAGACTTTTTTGTGTATGTTTATGTGTATTTGATGGAATAAGCACGAGGACCACCTGATCTTCAAAGTCTCTTGTGCCTGTAATTTATTATTTCATATTTTTTATTGCTTCCGAACAAAGAGCGCTCGCCGCGCTCCCCTTGAATAGAGTTTTGAATATTTACATATAGCAAAGTAATACAAAATATCAAATAATAAATTAGGCACAAGATACTTTTAACATCAGTTGGTCCTCGTGCTTATTCCGTCAAGTAGTTTTGTTAGGACTAGCAGAAATCAACCATAAGAGATTGTTACAATTTTACCAATAACCCTGTATATTATTTTAAGATGTGTACAGTTATTAAATATTTAAAATATAAAACTACTTCTTTGCGATTTGGGTGTCGTCGATGGGGGTTTATAGATCAATAATTAATAAGTGCAAAATTTAGTGAGACAAATCACTTACGTAACGGTTTTATTTCTGGATTATAAATATCTATTCCTATTATTTTCATAAACTGATTTTTATAAATCAATATTTATCAAGCTAGCTACGGCTTACTAAAATTACAACGCGACAAAGCCATGAATTTGGTTAAGGGGCGATGCAGATCAAGTAGGAGCTTTTAACTGAAAATAAAATTAAATATGAATGAAACTAAGGACAAACTCAATGCGCACAGTGCGTGGCGGTTGAGAACTTTAGTTTATATTATTATAGAAAATTAGTTATCGTTGAGGAGTTCCAAAAAATCTTTTAAAAACAGCTGCATTTCAAATATTGTTTTTTACATATTAATATAGCTAAGTATGTTCATTTTGACAAATTTTCTTAATCCAAACAATGATACTCTGAAGAGGAGTTCACCTTAAAAGTAACCAAAAGCCAGTAATCGCCCCCATAAGCGCGAATCATGGACTTCAATATTTACGATACTATTGTTTTACCGATTTTTAAGAGTTGTGAAAACAGGAAGTTTTGGAGTATGCGTTTGAGACATTTGACCCAGGCTTACAGCAATTTTTAAAACCGACACGTGTTGGGGGTGGGAACTCAAAAGTTAACGTTTTATATTAAGTGGAGATCAAGGTTTACAGATTTTTTTCCACCAAATCAAAATCAAAAAAGGAGGAAGTTATTTTTTGTGTTTCATTCCACTTTATTTTTTGTGTGTGTATTATCATAACTTTTTACAGGGTGTACAGAGTTTGATATTTTTTTTATATTCGGAAGGTAGTGCTTGTCATCTGGTCCCATTTAAATTTGATTGAGATCTGATGAGCTGTATTTGAGTTACCCTAATGAGTTTAAGAATATTTTCTCTCGGTTTTTGTTGTAATTTTTTTGTCAGCAACACGTGTTGACTACACAAATGTTGTGATAACTTCTGTTTGATGGAGAACCAGCTTTACATTCTCATAAGGCCATCAGTACCTATAGGCCAACCTTATTGTCAAAGCTTACAGACCCATCATTTTATATGCTTACATATATTAAAAATATATATGGACGGAAGTAAGTATTCCATCTAATGCCACGCATAGAATGTTAAGACAAAGCGAGATTTTTTAACCTTAAATTCGTTGTTAATTGTCAACGAATTTAAGGTTAAAAAAATCTCGTATAATCTTGTAATAAATAGATACCACGAACTTGTTAACTGCATCAATCCGGTTAAACGCATTGGAATGTGCAAATGCTTACCTGCCAACCAACCAACCAGCCCAACCTAACGGTAGAAAGTTAATACATAGGCTTCACCACACCGCTATTTACTGTAAAAACGGTATCATCTACGTAATATTTGTTCCACATCGATGTTTCTTTCATCTATAGTTTGATGACAAAATAAATGAAAGAAACAAAGATGCTATAAAGAAATATACTGTCTGTTTTCATCGACATAAACTTTATTACTTCAAAACTAAATTCTAAATAGGAAACCCTTTACACGTAATGCATTTTTCTAAAGCTTAATATCTTTCCGTCCATAATTTAAGTTCAGTTTTTTTACATAATGCTAATTATTATTTAAAAGTTGTTAAGTTATTTTTAAAGGTTATTTTTTTTATTCATTTTGTAGGTAAGTAATAGACTTGCTTCGTATTTAACATAACATGCTGTCAGGCCTGTATTCCCCGAATGCAGAGGTGTCCAAACACCGTTTCGCTGGACATGGTATGATTCAATCTAATGGGGGGCGAGGCTATTGCTATCCACCGTGGACGGTGATGATCCAGACTATAATATACTAGTTTACCGGGCGCGGCTCCGCCCGCGCGTATGTCGGTTATCACGCAAAATCATTAACCTCTTTTTGCGCAGTTGGATAAAAACTATCCTATGTTTTTTCCCGGGTCTCAAACTATTTCCATATCAAATTTCATTCAAATCGGTCCAGTAGTTTTGGCGTGAAAACGTAACAGACATACAGAGTTACTTTCGGATTTATATTATTATATAGTACTGATAGGTCATCTACTAGGACTTTTTTGTTAGTTAATGTTACACCTGAAATTATATGGGAACGAGCGCACCAACAAGGTAATCAACGCTTCAGTCCTTATTAAGTACATGAGACTAAACATTAGGTTATTTCCTTTATCATACTCAAATAGAAAAATTGTCGCCATGCACTCCACATCAGTGATTTTTTAATAGCGTTACCTATCCAAGTCTAGCCTGCTACCATATTCGAACGCAAAACAATAAATAAGCTGTTATGACAGTTATAACTTCTAACATAACACAATCATATTATCATATCTGACACGCGATAATGTTTTTTAAGTGATTAACAATGGAAATTCGACGCAGTCGACAGTATTTTCGACGCAAGGCGCTTCTACACGAAGCATCCTCGGGAAGTCTTGACTCGGAGAACTCGAGAAATGTTCTTGATTGTGCGCTCGAAGAGTCGGTTTTAACTGTCACTAGATATATTATATATATTTTATAAGTGTTTTTCTAAAATATTAACTTAATGTTTTCTTAAAATATTTTATATATATTTGTGATTATTAAATATAGATTACCGCAAAGTATCGCCTGAATCTATTCATTAACTATGTATTGTTTATAATTCTTTTAAGAAAGTTTTCCCACTTTTTTAACAATTAAATCTCAAGCTAAACGTTATTTTGGCATAAATTAAAAGTTGTCTCGAAAACTATTGCAGAAAATCTCTTAGAAACCACACAAGAAAACAAATTAACATACTATTCAACAATTTATTTTATATGCTTTGTTACTATTATCATCGCATCCGTATGAAAGGTTTTATTTTCTTTAATGTACGTTCATTTCTGACTAGAAAAGTGAAGTATTCACCACGTTGCAGCGCACGCTAATATGAACCTTAGTCGAAAAGTAGTTTGTGTGATTTTCGAACACACCGGGAGAGAGATGCTATTTTTGCCATTGTTGCATCTTAATAGTTAGGAGCAAGAGGAAAGGTAGCTCCGTCCAGGTTCATATATTTTGAGGATGTCTTACAATTGCTGCATCATGTAAAATACTTTGTGATCAATAGCAGCAAACCTTCGTCATTATCGTTAAGAATAAATGTATTAGTGATATTTTAATTGAACTGGATTATGTACTTCATATATATTTCATTATTTTCTGGAGTGTGTGTGTTTTGACTGTGTTATACAATAGCGCCACGACATAATGTCATTTTTTTGTTCTAAATATATTATTCAATTTGCGGCCCGCCCCCTACTTCGCACGGGTAATTACGACTATACATTGAGATATAAGCTTTCCTATCTTTCAATTTGGATCAAATTGCACACGGTGTGCAAATCAAATTTATAATTGGTTCAGTAGTTTAGGAGTCCATCGCGGACAAACAGTGTAACACGTAATTTTTATATATAAAGATTGTCTTTTTGGGCCAGATATCGCGTTTGTTATTTTTTTATGCCAAAAGAACTTAATTTATGAGTTAAAATAGTGGCTTTTTTAGGAATTAGGATACATCATTTACTCCATTATTCATACACGCGAAGCCATATAATGACATCGACTGATGTTTTTATGGTTGTTAATATCTACTGATAGGGGTAAAGTTAATGCAAATTTTAGACAATATTGTCAAAATTAACATTAATATGGGACTAAATTTTATGAGGGTGTACTTGTGTATAAAGAAATTGTTTAAATTTAAGTTGGACTTTAAGCTCCTGCTTCTTTTATTTTTCTTTGAAATTGAGGTTATGTTAGCGGAGCGGTAGCTATGGACTGCCGTGCCGTAGGTCCCTGGTTGAAGTCACGCCACCGGCTTGAGCTCCACCGCAAGGTAAAAGGGCATTTTGCGAATACTCGCTAAGCTAGCTACAACCCTAAAGTAGATAATCTGTCGCCAAGCACCTTACAGTGTCGGATCATAATCAATATCCGACAGCAGACTTTGGGAGTCAGTAAAATAACTGGCACATGAGATTTAACAACTGTATGTCTCAGGGTGACGGACGCAGTGTAGTTCGACACCTGTAAGTAAATGCAACTGTTATAGGCAGGGGTTACCGCTTAACATCAGGTGGGCTACGTGCTTGTTCCGTCACAATCCCATAAAAAACTTGCTTAGCATTAGCTAAGTAAGTTTATTTATATGCTTAGCATTAGCTAGCAATAGATTTCTGCATTACGAAGTTTGAGAGTAAAATAAGGAACTTTAGCTAGGATTGAATTTGTGTCTTCCACCTTACGCAACGGAACTGAGCCACCAACTGCGTGAAACGCGAATTTCACCTTGCCAAATTCCTTTAGCTGGTATTATTTGAATCATAATAAAATAGATAAATATTATTGTCGAAAAAGTGACCTTTTGTTTTGTGTGATGGGGTTGTAGGTTTGAACTTAAAAGTACCTAGGTATCAATTTAGTACACGTGCATATGTATGCCTGAAAACCTAAAACAATAATTACAAATTGGCATCTAATGTGTTGTTGCAGCGCACTTGTCTGAGGTCACAATCACAACAAGCCTCACAAGAGTTGGCAAGATGAGCTTGACATTCCAGACTCAAGAGTCAATTATCAAAAAATCGAAAAGTCAAAAGAATACTTTTTGCCTGGCAATGGCACGGAAGTGTGAGATTATTATAGACATTAGAAGAAATTCAGTATATCACTTTCCATAAATAATTTTCACTTTATAACGTAAGCTACCTGTGTATTCTTGACTACAAGTGTCTTCTTGATACATCAGGATTAATGTCAAAGATTGTTGGAATAACCTATAAAAGTTTTTATTATTTATATGCTTAGCATTAGCGGAAGTACGTAAAGGCCTCGTGTCAATTTCAAAGCAAATAAAATATAACCGGTCTAAAAGTTTCACAGCCTATTCAAACCCAACAAACAAAAAACAAACAAACAATGATATCTTTCCTCTTTATGGTATTAGTTCAGATTAAGATAACTCTTGTCCATCCAGGAAATCAAACCGGGACCTCAGGATTGAGGTAACGCAATGCTTATGTAAGCATCTGCATGAAGTTTACATAAGAGAATATTATATGAAGACAAAAGTAAAACACCTGAGAAAAAACAACGAATTACACATGAACCTTATATCTGGATTATTTAACATAGCTTTGATATAGGAGATAAAAATAATAAAGTGCTTCCCTAGTACAGGATTATATAAGTTTGACAGAAAGAGTATGTCTACTTTCTTGTTTTTGCTACTAACCACATTCTGAATCGATTATAATGAGTTATATTTCCCGTACGCCGTATTCCGACACGGTATTTTTTATATTGAGCGATCAAGTCATAGTTTCAAGGGTGTGCGCATAGCTATTACGCGACAAAAGATTTATCTTAGTGTAGGTTCTGCAAGACAACACGCGATTATCTATGAAATTATTTTTGAATGCCATATAAGCTTAAATAGGATTTTTTGATATCTGTCTTGTGTGATTATTTGCTGAATAAATTATTATTGTTATTATTACTTCATGCGAATTATGTTGCGGGCAGTTAGTTAATTACAGTTGATTGAGTTAGTTAATTGAACTTCACCGCATGGTGGGAGGGCATTTTTACGAATGCCCGCCTGGCCATTCGTAAAAATCTGTCGCCAAGCACCTAACGGTGTGTTCCGGCAGCTATCCTTGAGAGCCAGTAATTCTAGGTTAAGCCTGTTAACACCTTCGACCACATCGTCACTTACCATTAGGTGAGATTGTGGTCAAAGGCTTACCTATAAGCAATAAAAAAAAACAGTGAAGTTGAACTTACTGCAAGCATTATAGTATAATTGTAATAAATATAAAATATACGAAATCAACTCTACATTGCATACAACTAAAAAAATTTATCAGAAATCCTGAATTATCATCTATTATGTTATTCAATAACTTATCGAAACTCAGACAAAAAATTGTAATATACGTTTATTGTACCCCAAACTTTTGAAGAGCTCGTAGCGAAGTTTGCTTAGCCATTCTGAAACGATCAGCAAAGTTAAGCAACGTCCGCCTCGGTCAGGAATTGGATGGGTGACCTCTGGTGACATTACTACTAGGCGCTTCCTTGCTTCGGAGGGCACGTTAAGCCGTCGGTCCCGGTTGTTGTCTTAGGATGGCAGTCGTTATAGCACGGTGGTAGGGCATTTTGCCCAGACGGGCATTTGAAAAATGCCCTACCAGACTTTTTTAGACTACCTTTTCTAGCCAGACGGCTAGCAACCAACCTCAAGTAGAAAATCTGTCGCCAAGCACCTAACGGTGTGTTCCAACAGCTGTCCTTGAGAGCCAGTAATTATAGGTTAGCCTGAACAATATCTTCGACCACATCATCACTTACCATCAGGTGAGATAGAGGTCAAAGGCTAATCTATAAGGCATAAAAAAAACCCTGCCAATACGGTCCTAAGAGTCAAAGTAAATACCTACGATCAAAGTCAAACAACTGGATGATCTGATAACCACCTTTATAAGGCAATTTTCTAAGAAATAGCATCATTATAAATATAAACTTCCTAATGCAACTTCATTGAACAGTATGAATATCCGTACCAAATGGTGGTTTGAATTAAAAGTGAAATCCAGTGCATAAATTAACTGCACTTCATTTAAATACGAAACAATAACTGAGTTGTATTATTATTGTTATAAGTGGGTGTTAAAAAACAGCAACAGAGCGCAGGACGTATGGATAGAAACATTACTAGCATTGTGGTGTAATGTGACGAGAAAGGGATCTACACGCGGCCGCTGGTTGTGTTTATTATAATGGGAGTTGCGAGCAGCGAGCGCCGACAGACGGCTCGCGACCGTCACTGCAGACACCCACCCTTGCAGCGCGAGTTGCGGCGGCCGCGCTCGTTCGGTCGATCGCTCATCGCGAACGCCTCTTTGAAATGCATCTTCCAACACCGCTCCGAAATCCATCCACATTCACGTGTATCATCAGCAAGCCAATTCACAATCCGCTCACTGTCACCGCCACGTCACTATTCCGATATAAGCCGCACGCACCGCTTCAGCAATAGTCATCAAAGGCGATACCCGTCCAAAACGTGCCACATTCAATTTCTACAAATTGACAGCGGGCGCAGAACGCTCGTAAGCACCGACCAATGCGACAATCGGCCTCGGGCACGGACTGGCACACGATGCGAGCGGCCGTCGCCACCGCCTCCGCCGCCGCGAGACCGGACCTCGCGTCTCGGGGGCGAGGATGCGGGAATCGGCTTCGGCGCAATACCCGTCACGAAAATAATAGGAACAGCGAGTGCACCTCAAAGGCGCGACGCGACGCGGTCGGTGCGAGCGAGACGCGGATAAACACCAGACTGTTTACTTACGGTGTTCGAGCGCGGGTTGAAGTAGCGGGGCGAGGGGCAATCGTGCAATCCGCATGCTGCAATTACTACTTTTGTATTACACATTTTCAGCCAAATCCGACCGAACCCAGTAATAAAAAAGCCATGAAGCGATTAAGATTTCACATACAACCACAAACCTTAGAACTAATTCTTCATAACTAGAGCTTTGCAATCCTCATACTTCTTAACAATCATAACATAAATAGTAATAGCATCTGGCATCGCGAATTGTCGAAAATATGAAAAATGACAATAACGAAAACTATCAAATAACAAGTATGAAGTAGTTTAGGTGCGCTACTGTGTTGCACAGACGGACATAAATATCGGGTGTGGTTTTGTTTCAGTGAGTTAGGGATGCTTACATTATGAACATAAATTAAATTCTCTGATTAATGATATTAAAAAAGATAATTTCGAAACTGACGACGAACTCGCCATCAAATACTGAATAATAGTGTAACAGAGAGGAAGTATGTACTTCCGAATTGCAAATGGCATTGGTTTTTCTGTTTAGAAGTAGGGAATATTGATCAGCTTAACGATAAGACTGCGAGCTGTACTGTGCATTGAGCAGTGGTGACTGCATTCCGACGACGATGCCCTGCCCGCTGCCCGCGAGCACAAGCCCTCACCCCCCGTCCTTCCGGCGCTCGTCACGTGACGCGACGATTAGCCGCCGAGTGCGCCACTGATGATACCGAAATAGAGCACGCTTACACACCTTGTTCATCATAGAAGCAAACCTATGAACTCTTGGATTTTTATTTATCATGCCTATAGCTCACATACTATTTTGGTCAACTAAGAGTACCGATAAAAACGTTTATAATTGAGGTTGGCCTGTCATATGTCCACGGACGGAGTAAGCAATATTTTATGAAGCTAATGACTGAAAAGGAAATCGAACAAAACCTTTGATAAACATGAAACTAACCTAACTACTTTTCTAATTATAAATCAATTATATTACAAAATACAAGACCAACAGATCACGACTGAAAACAAACCTATTAGTCTAGCTGATGTTTAATACAGTTAACGAAGCAATTTATGTTTATAAACTATTTTAGTACAAATGATGAACAAAGCTTGTTTTTTCAATTGGTTCAAAATTTTGGGGTGTGATAAAATATCGATGCCTATGACTAGCTAGGTAAGCTATGTTACAACAGTAAGAAAAATACGATCAATACAGCTGCAAAATGTACACGTGATCGCGTCACTTTAGTATATAACTACCTACATACAAATCCCTCCTACCACAATCTCTCCCTAAACACCCAACCTCACCCCTCTGCCTATGCTGATACTAAATATTTTTTCTGCGTCCGTCACGCCTCTCTCTCGAATCTTCAAATGTCATGTCAAAACATAGTAGGATCATAAAATTATAATAGATAATGTAAACGAGAGTAAAATAAAGTAACTGATTGCCTAAGTATATGTTCCGCCTACTACGCTATCAAATCCTAACAGGAGTATATAAAAATTTTCAAGCTTACTTGATTTCTGAACCTGTTTCTATAGGTGAAAGAGGACGGACTTGGACTTGACGTCGATGTCGGCTATCACACAAATACTCGTATATGTACTTTGAAATCACTCGTACTTTGTAAAACTTCAAATATTTTTTATATCAAGTAACATGGTGCGAATACATTGTTTTACAGTAAATCATGGATATTAAACACTTAAATGAGGTCACAGAACAACAACATAAAAGTAAAAACTCAGCCTATTAAATGAATATGATATGAATGTGTTATGATCATTCCAATATTTTAGAAAAGTTGTATAGAAAAAGTAAAGCTTATTTAATTAATTCCCGAAACGGTTAGCGCCATTTGTGAAACGAAATATAAGGGGTGGGTGGGTTCTCGCCACCCAGTTGACAAGCACAAAGGGTTCAGCTGCGATCCGTTTGAGTTTCATCTGGTCGATATCAAACCAGATGATAGCAAAATGTGCAAAATTATTTTGTAACCAACTTTCAAATAAGGAAATATTTTCAATCAGATGGATAATATCAGTAGTATGAACTACTGACTGAAAATATTTACTGAAAAGCTTTACATATATGACTCATCTACGATTTCCGAGGCATATCACAAACACTATATTAATAATATACAAGGCGAGCGTGATAGCTATATTATGAATTGAAAGACTTCCTCGGGAGTTCGACCAAAATCGAAAAAGACCAGGTCGTGAGTAAGTGCCCCAAACAGGCACTTAATGTTGAAAATGAGTATCGAAAATGGTAATGGAGAGCGACAACAAGCCAGCGAATTTCATGGAACGAAAAGAAACATTAAATTTGTAACGATCACTGCATAGTGCGCGCCTCAACTTTCTATTCACAGTCCCACCAGTAGTTTCTTTACAATAAGACTAGTTTTTACATGGTTAAATGAAAAATGGCGTATTCAGCCAGTCGACAGAATTGGTGCCGGCATCGATGTGCCTCCGCACAGTATTTGCAACGGATGCAGCGAAATGAGCAGTTCATTGAACTTATGCAGGCCTGGTTTCACTCGTGTAGTGGCGCCCAGTTCAGTGGCCCTATTATAAGTTACCATAATACTTTCCTTCTATATGACTAGACATTGCATAGAAAAACAATCGATACCGACGTTGGCATATATAAGCAACCCACTCGACTTATAATGACAACCAACAATACTTAATTAGTGGCAATAATGACTATATAGCTCAAGAGCTTTTTCAATGAAAGGCAAAGGGTAAATTAGGGTTTCTTTTAATACTGATAAGGTGGCTAACACTATCTCACCTAAGTAAATATATGGTCGAGGATAGTAAACATGTTGACCTAAAGGACCCGCAACGACCGTTTCAGGAACACACCGTTAAAAGCTTGGCGAGAATTTTTCTACTTGGGAATGGTAGCTGGTATGATGTTAACTACCAACATGCAGTGAAGCTGTATAATACGGAGTCTGAATTTGAAATATGGACCAATACGTGGTATTCTATACTACTGGGCCATTACTGTTCAGTTAAATGTGAACCTACGTTACCATTGCTCATCGCAATTAAGTACATAAAACATATCGTAACACCTATAAATTAATTATGTATAATTTTTATATCACTCGCTGCTCAATACAATAATTATAAAAACATTTTTTATTTAATTTTCCTTGTAATTTGAGAGAAAAATGTACCACTACGTGTATGGAATACTGTATGGTACAGGTTATTATTTTAACTGATAAGTTGACCGACAGCGTAAATAATATCGCCAATAAGTTTGTAAGAGGTGGGCCAGTTCGTCACAAATCGTCAAGGTCACAAACAACGCGCATGTGCGGTGACTGACTTGGGTGTTAAAGATTTTTCATGTAACTAGGTACTTCTCTAATCTCTAGGATGACAATTATTATCCTTTAGCTTAGATCACAATTTCGAATTGGTATCGTTATATTGTAAGATCAGGTCATTTGTTCAGATTAGAAAGTAAAGCTGAAATACGCGCATCGTTTAAGATTGTTTTATATAAATCTCAACTTTCTAGTTGAATGAGATCTACGTATGTAGGAGACATAGACAGAAGGCGGGTGTCGACGCCGACATCGATCCACGTCTTATGTACGCCTTTACATACTTCCTCGCGTTCTATGTGGGGATTCAACCGTGATGCGTCAACCAATGCAAGGCATATGCGCCCCGCGCTTCGTCTCACCACCCCTCATAGCACCAGCTACTCTGGCCGATCTCACAGGAGACATCGTTTTAATACTTATTGAACCAATCGCTTTATAGACCCAACCTTGAAACGATGACCTTTTATACTGCAGAGAAGAGAAACGCTTGTCGGTATTTACTTATTAAACGCGTTCATCGTTTCATTAATGTTGCACTTTCATACTTTTATGTCAATGCAGGGAATTAATAAACAGAGGTTTACCTGATATTGGTATGGTTTTGCTAAATGAATCAAAATTAATAATGACTTCATGATAGTCAAGGATAATCTAAATTTAGATACATTGTTGTTACAACTTGTGTCGATGTGAGTGGGGGTATCATGCACATTGGACGCACAACAGGGCTCCATACCGTCTTAACGCCCCTATTATCCAAAATGTTGAGAGCAAACCACCAACGAGTTTTCCCAAGGAGGTTTGCGTTTTGCGTCCAGTACGCGGCCTGCCATTAAAATGACGCCAAAAATTTTCGCATCTTTTCTTTTATTTATTGTTCGCGCCCATCATTAACAGGATAATGGTAAAAAAAGAATATAATAATATTAAGGATGTACATACAGAGCCATACAGGAATTTAGAGAGAAAAACATGAACATTCTCAATTCCAAGTTGCCCTATTTGGTTGCGAAATTATTTGTCGGAGCTTGGATTGGGGAGCTAAGCAAAGGCGAACCGGAATGACCTCGATTCCTTATTGATCTAGTGACTGTTTGTTTGTGACGTCATACATATTGTTACGTGAGGGTCACTGGCAATTTAACCACATTTGGTACCTCATTGAATGTTTTATAATATCAAGTGGTAATTATGACATGTGCTTACCTGGGTGCAAAACCTTCTCCGTCATGCCTATGGCTCTATGGAACACTGCTTCGAATCCTGAGAACAAACCAAATAAGTCTTCAAATTGTGATAAATTGATATTAAAATAAGATAGACAAAATATTATTCTTATTTTATCTAGCCCTTCCGTGCAGTATTACAGCAAGCAAAAAGCAACAGCAGCGTTTTCATAAATTTTATTAAGTGTTATATAAATGCGTATGTATTCACAATATTTACAGAATGATGAAAAAAAAAACAGGAAAAACCAATAATGATTAACCAACATGCATAATTTTGTTTTAATTTATATTATGACTGAAACGGGCAAGCACATTTATAAGCAACACAGGCAAATCACAGCAAGCAACTTAGTCAAACAAAGTGTTCGGCGTCTATAGAAAACAGTGAAAAAGAAACCAACCAAGTGCGACTGTAAAGTAGCACGCAATAACCCATGAAAATGTTTTGTTTGATTACAGTTTAAAAATAATATAAATAAGAGGGTATGATGCATCAGTACTAATATTATAAATGCGAAAGTAACTCTGTCTGTCTGTCTGTCTGTCTGTTACGCTTTCACGCCAAAACTACTGGACCGATTTGAATGAAATTTGGTATGGAGATAGTTTGAGACCCGGGAAAAAACATAGGATAGTTTTTATCCGACTGCGCAAAAAGAGGTTAATGTTTTCGCGCGATAACCGACATACGCGCGGGCGGAGCCGCGCCCGGAAAGCTAGTTATACATAAATTTCAGATTCCTAACCCAGTTTTTGAGGTAGACCATACCCAAAATAGTCTGAAACTGAGAATTTTGACGAAAATATATTAAAAGGGTGTAAAGCCACTGTCAAAAATATATATGAAAAAAAAATTAAGAGTAGAGCACACAGAAAGTATTGCACACCTAGCCGTAATAAATGATTGAATTTAGCATGTTATTGAATGACGTTATTGATGAATATTATACATAAAAACTATATTTTAATATAATATTTTTGGTAATATATTAAAAATATTTTTGGTGGTAAGTCGCGTGTCAATTGTTTTTTATCACAAGTCAAAGTTCGTCTTCCGTAGCAAAAATGAAGTTAACGCCAAATGATTTTTGGGCGAAAATCTTTTATGATTTTAAATGTTTAGTCCCCACAAGACTGCACTGCTTGTCTTCAAATGGTTTTAAAGAACACCTTATTTGAGCACCTTAAGGCGTTGTTTTTGCAGAATTTGATCGTAGCCGTATTTCTCTTTGTGATGAAATTCGCGAAGGTCAGCCATCAACAGCGATCGCCGAGCAAAATGTGGCTACTGTCAGGTCAATTGGTCCTCATGGTTTCAAAAATGGTTTATCATCCGCGCATGGAAGCGCTCAGTAGTAATATCACTACCGGTCACCCATCCAACTCATGACCGCAGCGGACGTTGCTTAACTTAGCTGATCGGTTAAGAACGGCTACTACAAGCGCTTCGGTTTATCTGTCTCCAACGGTTTTCCATTTTCCGATTTTCGATTCCATTCCTAATATCTGAAATATCTTATTCTCATACCTATGCATCTTTCGCCAAACATATGAGAAGCATAGGAATTGTCTCAACCATATAGGGTTGCTGCTAAAATAAACCTATTCTAAAAAGAAACAAATCGTACTTATATGTCGACTAAAAAAATGTAAGGATCACTATGTTATTCAATTATTTGGTAACTTTTTACACTTTGAAGGTCAGTCAATGAGTTATGTGTGACGTAACTTGTTTGTCACACCCACGTACTTTTTGTTATAATATGTAGGAATTATATAAATTTCTACGTTTAGTGTCTATGATGTATGTCTATGTCTGTATGTCTTGACATACGAAGCGCTCGTAGCGAAGTTTGCTTAGCCATTCTGAACCGATCAGCAAAGTTAAGCAACGTCCGCCTCGGTCATGACTTGGATGGGTGACCGCTGATGACATTAGTACTGAGCGCTTCCGTGCTTCGGAGGGCACGTTAAGCCGTCGGTCCCGGTTGTTGTCTTAGGATGGCAGTCGTTATAGCATGGTGGTTGGGCATTTTGCGAATGCCCGCCTGGCTAGCTACCACCCTCAAGTAGAAAATCTGTCACCAAGCACCTAACCGTGTGTTCCGGCAGCTGTCCTTGAGAGCCAGTAATTTTAGGTTAGCCTGAACAACATCTTCGACCATATCATCACTTACCATCAGGTGAGATAATGGTCAAACGCTAACCTATCAAGCATTAAAAAAAATGAGCAACATCATCACGAAAGTTGAGTTGTAACAAATATTTATAAAAGTATCTTAAGAAAACATTAAATAATATTTTAATGAAACACTTAAAAAAGTATAAAAATGCTCGAGATGATCGAGGACTTCTCGATCGTGCTCTCGGTGAGTCAAGACCTCCTGAAGATACTTCGTTTAGAAGCGACACTCGTCGAATATTCTTCCGGTTAGGCTGCGTGGCGTTTGTGACGTCACGTAGGCTTAACAGGAAAATTAGGCGGAATTGTCACTAGATATATATATATTTATACTTTTTTAAGTGTTTCATTAAAATATCATTGAATGTTTTCTTAAAATACTTTTAAAAATATTTGTTATTATTAAGTATGGATTTCCGCAAAGTAACGCCTGAATCTATTAATTACCGAAAGTTTGAGTGTTTGCAATAACACGTCTTTCGTTCAGACCAAGTCTAGTAGTTTGGTTGGCCGTACCCTTTTCTATGAGAGTTAAAAATCAATTAAGATCGCGAAGCCCGTGCTATTGGTCTCGATAGTGCAAAAAGAAATGCATCTGCCGCGTATTGCCATAGTTGCGGGTGCCAACAATAATAGCCGAGACCAAAATTATACATTAGCCATAAGACCGACAAGTGCTCCGTCGCTCCGCACTGCACCCTCTGTACTGCGGCGAGGATAGCGGTGGATTACCTTTCCGAGGTAATACCTGACCTGCGCCACGTCCCCAGCTAAACAAAGACACGAAAGCACAAGGCTGCTGCATCTGAGGCTGAGAAGACAAGTTATTAGTGCTTTTTCTAGTATAAGACAGCAGTAAAACTCTTTTTAAAAAGCTAGATGTAAACATCATAAAGACATTGGAGTCATGGGGCTGTCAGTTTCGGCAGGCCCGTATAATTTATTCAGATTTCAAATTAATTTAAAGATGTAATTAAAAGAACCATCGGAACTCTATCAACACCTCAGAGTCAATAAAAAGAACTTATCTCAAGACAATGTAGTACAATCTCTCCCAAAAGACAAAAGTGCCTCGGACCTTGATATGAGACTTCAATTCCAAAAACAATTTATGAGAGGTGCACAGTCCAGCAGAGCGGAGTTTGGGTCCAGAAAGAAAATTGAGAATAAGGACTTTGTATAATCATTTCTAGAACAAGACGAAAATCACAGCTCTAAAGTACATGCAAAGAATGATCTTCGACATGCAAAGCGAATATCTAACCATAGGTGAATTTTTTATCCAGACCAAAGTAATTAAGTGAGATGGGGAGAGACCGAAAAATGCCGCTTTCGCAAATACATACAATAAACGAAAACTTAAAATACTAATTGTAATGTTACTAAGGCTTATTATGAAGTGAGAGAATTTTTAAAAGACACCCGGTAAATTGTAAATTTCTTTCTTTCTTCTATATAATTGTACTTGTACTTATAACATATTTTTTTTAATAAAATATTTGATTTTATAGGTTTGACCATGGATAAAAGACACATTGATTTTGTTAAAGAAGGGTCACATACAAAATCTAAATCCAAGCCTTACTCCACCTCATGCGCAGCTTCAGATTGCAATCTTTTAATGGACGCGTGTAAAAATCTCTATAAAATTCCTAAGGATATCAGTGATTCGTCATCCAGACCAGACAAAAATTTTTTTTAACAAAAAATGGAACCGACTTCAACTCCCAAGAGTGTGAAATAACTTGTTGAAGTCGGTACCATGACGGTTCATAAGTACCTATTATCACAATATTGTGAGCATGGTACCGACTTCAACAAGTTATTTCACACTTTTGGGTGTTGAAGTCGGTTCCATTTTTTGTTAAAAAAAAATTTTTCAATCTTTTTAGTGTAACTCAAAAACGGCTAGACCGATTTTGATGAAATTTAAAATGGGACCAAACGACAAGCATCAGCTTTCAAACAAAAAAAGAATTTTCAAAATCGGTTCACCTAGTCAAGAGATCTGAGGTAACAAACACAAAAAAAAAAAAAAAAATACAGACGAATTGAGAACCTCCTCCTTTTTTGGGAGTCGGTTAAAAAGAATATTTCTGTACTAAAGAAAACTTAAGCACGTAAACTTATAGAACATAATGTGTAGTGGGAAATAATATACCACTCAATAAAAACAAACAAATATTAATACATACATACCAAATTAATCAACCAAAAACGGTTATGGTAGTTAATTTATATACTGTATATTCAAAGTTAGAGGGTAATTAAAAAAAAAAGGTAATACTAACTACTTATATAAGTAAACAAGGGTAAATAAATAAATGAAGCCAGGGCATTTTATTTTTGCATTAACGCATGGTCTGCGGGTACATTACAAAATTACAAATTTACGAGAAAAAATATAGTCATGTGCGGGATTCGAACCCGCCATCCTCCCCTATAGCCGGGGCATGCTCTGACCATTTAAGCTAACATGACATTATGACTCATAACTAGTTTTTCCTCTCGTTCTTTAACCATCTTATGGGGATGGAGCGCCACCTATAGTTCAACTTACGTTGTACCTACTACAAACAAGACTAATTTTGAAGCTAGCTTTAAACTTGGAAATGATGACACAAACCTTTAAATTAAATATTTTTATTTTTGCAATAACGCATGAATTATTGCAAAAACTTTACAAAATTACAAATTTACGAGAGGAAAAATTATAGTTATGTGCGGGATTCGAACCCGCGTTAAAAAACATTATCCCGCATAAAGTGCATAAAAACAACAAACCAGTGGATAGAAAAATCACAAAACATTGTAGAATACTAGCCACTAAAATAATCCCCGAATCAATACCCACCCTGACAACAAGAAGTACAAGCTGACCAATGAAAACAGTGCCCTGGCAGATCTATCGTCGTCATACAATATATACACATAGCGTGAAAAAGATGACAGGTGCATGTTGCAGTTACTATTCACCGGAACCTGGAATCTCAGATTCAAAAGGGCTTAAGAAGACCTCTACAGTAATGCAAGTAGAGGAAATGGGCATACATGCATTTAACAGCATGTACATATTGTTGTTATGTTCTTAGTTTGTTAAATAAGTGTAGTGTCCAGTTTGATGAACCAATAAAAAAAACTGCTAGCTGCGAGGGCAATATCAATCTAGACATAACACCCAGTTTCCTTATTTAGAATGTGAGTGTGAGGACAAGATCCTTAGAGTAATAGCTGAGTGTCACGCTGCCTTATGAAAGCTGTCAAACAATTAATGTATAGATAAATAGTGCTGAATAACTTTATAGAATTGCATTGCACAAACCTGAAGCAACAGACAGTCTTCTGTACTAACAAATGCATACCAGAACAAATACATAAAAAAAAACAATCTCTATTGCAGGTCCATGGTTCGATTCCCACAACCAGTTTAAGCTTCACTGCATCCTGCGAATACTCGCCTGACTAGCTACCACCCCCAAGTAGAAAAGCACCTAACACTGTATTTCCAGTAAAATTACAGTCACATTGACAACTTTATATCTCACGGTGACGGGCGCAGTGCAGTTCGTCACATGCGATGAAATCCATCTGTTATAGGCAGAAATTTGTTTTACATCAGGTGGACCTTGTGCTTATCACACTACCATAAAAAAATCTTTTGCTAAGATTTTAAAGGTGTCAGTCATGGAGATGACTCAGATGATCAAAAATGGATTCCATTAATGAGGGCTTTATCCATTTGATGCAGAACAGTTAGACGTTTCAAAATGCGTAAAAGACACTCAGATACAAAATACAGTTGCTGCTCAAACAAATTCACCAAAACCTCTGAGTGAGCGGCATTTTGAAAAGTGTTTTATCTGATGGATTAGGTAAGCTGAGTCAAAATCCAAGTATAACCTTAACCTACTTTATTTACAAAAATTGGCAACTACATCAAAGACTCCATGAACTTCATAACTCAGTTCCTCTGCCAGAGACTCGAAATTTTTCACACATTCTAAAAATCATTATAAGTTAACAAATCTCAAACACACTAAGAACTTAATGAGACAATTTAATCCACCAATATTCTAAATAGTTTGAAGTTAACCAAACCCCTGATAAGACCCCAAAGACACCTTCACAAACAAGGTCACTCATGAAAAGTCCAAAATCATTTAAAGTTGAGGAATCCTCTGACATGACATCGAAGATACTCTGTGGTTTAAACAATCTATGCTCTTCAACCTCCAGACATTTACAATCCTTCTAATTTAAAAGTCCTTCTCACAAGCCTTCAAAAAGCACCAGTCTGTTCAGAACTTGGTCTACAGCTTTATTCAGATTCCAGAAATTGGTTTTATTTTGTATCTCTCAACCTCATTTCAATAAGCACCATTTAGAGGCATACATTTATCAAAAAGATTTCAAGCTAGTTAAGATATTGTTATTCCGTTTGATGACAGCCCCCAGATGCAATTTTCCGAATTGCAGCAGTTGCTGATATAATGAATTTATATATAATGATGAAACCCACCCAGAAATCCAGAAAAACTAGAATCTGAAGAATCTATAAAATACCAGGATAAAAGAGAAAACATCAGGATAGATACTATATTTGCAGATATAGATCACAATATGTCCTCTTAAACAGGTGTTTGGATGTTTCATTAGATAAACTAAAAATGTCCTAAAAAGTAGGACACCAAAACGAACCCTCCTATTATTATTAGTAGTTATGGTAATACAAGCCTAGGACAATATCTGATATGAATCTGGCTTTCACTCCATTGGAAATTGATAAAGTTGATGTAATTGGACAAATGATTATAGTTGAGGATCCATTTAAAACACCTCAAATTGTCTTATGTCAACTCTAAAAACAAAGGACCTAAATACCTAGATCATACCAGTTTGTAAGTGCTATATCATCTAAAGCTTGGCAACAATACTAGCAAAAATAGAATAAGAGAAACAGGACAAAGAAAACCAAATTAACAAACGATAGTTTACAAGAGAGCTAAAAGAAAAGAACCACTTTAACATTGGCAAAATTGTAGTGGTATCCACAGAAGCCAAAAACAAGAGTAAAAGGTAATTTTTTTTTTTTATTCTGTTCACGTAAATTATATCTTTAGTTTTTTCACAATCATACTTTAAATGCAACATAATATTAATCACATTTAATTTATTTTCCATTTTGTGACACACACTGAGGTTAACACACGGAGTACCTAGGTAGCATGTAACTCAATATTATTATTTTTAGTGCCCGACCGAAAGTTCGGTTTCGGTTTCGGCCGAGTTTCGGCCAAAAATCAAGTTTCAGCGGCAGTTTCGGTTTCGGCCAAAATTGGCCGAAACTTTTGCAGAAACCGAAACCGATTTCGGAAATTGTCGTACACGCTCGCCTAATTTCATTTCTCGCAGCAACGCTTTGGCAGACGCTGGCGGCCCTGTTCGGGAATTGTCGTGCGCCGTTCGGATAACTATGTAGCAAAGCAACGCAACTTAGTCAGTGCGTTATCGCTCGACGCAAACATTCTTTAGAGGTTATGTTTTGATGGAACTGATTACATGTAAGTTTTTGTGTCGATTCTGTACTTGAATGATTTATATAGTTAAATATTGAGTCAGTAACTTTGTTTTGTTGTTATTAACAAATCAAGTCACATGTAAGAAAGATATTTCAATGTTTAATTTGTTAAATTATTAAGTATTAAGTATTTGTAAACTTATTTCAAGATTTGTTTATTATTTTCATATATAATTCTTCTAAGTATAAATACAAATCAAAAAATTAATTAATTAGATTTTAAAATACCAATACTTAGTATCTAATGAAATCGTTTCAATTAGTTATGTGATTATTGATAACTGATAAACATTTTGCTATGAAAACATAATTTGAAAAAATAATAAAAATAATATCAATATTTTTTTTATATTATATTAAATCAACTATTACAACAAAATTAATATATGTACTTTGTTTTCATTTCATGTCGTAATTAATGCAGAATAATGGGTAAAATGAACCAAATTTTAGTATTTTATACTGGAACACGTGAGTTTCACCCGAAACTGAAGCCACTTAGGGACAAAGTAAATTAAAAAAATATATTTTCTGTACTTATGTTAAAAATAATTAATGTCCGACCGAAACTGGTTTTCCGGCCGAACATTCGGTTTCGGCCGGAAAACCACTTTGTTCCTAAGTTCTCACTAAGTATTTTAGTAGTTCTCGATACTAGCTACTTAGCGAGAACCAACAACCCGCACTTGGCTGGTTCTTCTTATTTGTTGTCATGTGTCAAATATTGGACTATAATCATAGCGAGTTTGATGCTTCTTTGTATTTCCGTGCAAAAAAATATATTCAAATAAATAGTTATCCCCTTTTATTTTTAACTATTAAAGCAACTGCTGGTTTAAAAGAGAACTCTTTAACCTCATAAGCCCTCACATACCTACGAAGGAACCAAAACTTAGTACTCATTAAAGCCAAGATATTTTGGAGAGCAAGTTGGAAGTAACGACAGATGTACACCTAGAGGAACTAAAACTTTAGCGATTAGTTAGAATTCAAAAATTCACAACAAATGAAAAGAAATGTATTTTAACTTTACTTACAACCTACAAAAACAAAATGTCTTGTGTCCCATTTTTTTCTGCCAAGATGGATCGGAGAAGTAGATGTGGTGAGTTAATTCTTTATTTATTTTCATATTAACACAGTTTAATTGTAGAATAAGCCAGTATAGGGCTCGTCTTTAGAATCGGTATACACCACAATGTACCTTCATTCTTTTTTTACAGATAGATATAGTCATTTTAAATTATCACACGAAATTTTATCTCCCGGAAATCAATAGTTTTTAAGAAATAAATTATTGAAGTTTTAATTTTAACCTAGATTATTTGTGTATTTTGCACTTCTACTAAGTTCACGACATAGCCATAATGGATTCAAAATACCGTGAATTATTCAGGTGGCTCAGATTAGGTCGTATGGTGTGACAGAACCGAATCGGAGCACCTACCTTCCAAGCAGTCCTCTCTGCCCTATCCCTAGAGTGTTTTTTATAAGCCGGAGGCGCAGAGGGGGAGCGGCGCTAGTCTAAAGCCGAAGCTGCGAAGGCGTAGCGAGTACGCTGTGACGAGGTAGCGAGAAGACTAAAGCGCTGCATACCCACAGCGCCGAAGCTGTCATAGAATTACTTCACTTTTAATAAGACATTTGTGTCTTATGCCTAACCTTTTTTTGTTGACGTTTTCGTGCTTGTGATTTGTGACTAAGTAATTGTTTTCATGAAGAAGAAGATAATTTTGATAAAATTCATTAGTGTTAAAAATCTTGGTTTCTGAAATCCCCTCCCTTCAGTAGGGAATATTCCGCCCTCACTCCCCCTTACCACAATACGTAATATATACTAACATATACCATATCTAACTAAAGTCCTTTTAGTGTATGTACATTTTTTTAATTATTATTATAAATAAAAATTATTTCCGGTACCCCCCACCCCTCTGGGGGGATGCTACAACCCCCCTCTACCTTTTCCTATTGTAGATATGTATGTATACTGATTCTTAAGTCGTTCCCAGTATAGTTTAAGTTAAATATCCGTTTAACAAGCTAGCCTATAAGTTTTTAGATTATTTTTCATGCTTGTGTTCTTTGCAAGGAGCATTCGGACATAATTGAGTTGCTTTTCAGTGGCTTTTTTTATTTTGCCAGTAAAATTGACCCTTATGTTAACAGTTTTTGTAATTTCTGTAAATTGTTCCTAATTAGACTGTTGGTTCATATTGAGAAAAGATTTTATTTCAATAAATATGATGCTAAAAGTGTATAACCATATGTATTAATTTTAATACTTATTACCAGTCCCGTTTTATCCCATTGGATACGGAAACCTAAAAATGTTGAAGAAATTACAGGCACATGAGACTTACAACTGTCTCAAAGTGACGGGCGCAGTGCAATTCGTGACTTGTGACGAAATGCATCTGTTATAGTTAGTCCGCTTAACATCAGGTGGGCCTCGAGTTTGTTCCGTCACAATAACATATAAAAAAAATGGTACCTATTTAATTACATTTATGACTTCATGAATGTTATGTAGCATGAATATGAATAACAGTTTAGTTTTTTTTAATTTTTATATATTTTTGCCTAAACCAGTCTCAATGGACTATTACACAAGGTCCCTATAAATATGAGTACAAAACTAAATCTCAAACATAGAAAAATCTTTATTCAAGCAGCTTGGCGTTATGAACTAGAAAATATTAGTTATTCTGAAAGCACATTCGGCGTTACTTTACATCTCAGAAATTATTTTCGGTCTTACGAGGTTAAAGTTTGGACAGACAGATGTGCAGTCAAGGCTTAATAAAAGCACAGAATTACGATATACTCCCTACAGTAATGAAACACTTTTGATGTCAGCCAACACTGCCATTGTAATTTGATTAGATTTTGACCATGGAGCAGAATATTTGGTATCAGCTAGAAACAGTGAATTAGTTAGCCACTAATTTTAATAAATATAGATAAAGATGTTTAAATATTAGTAGTATAAGGCATTAAAAACATTAAAATTGGTTAGTCATGGGTTTGAACATTATTGATTATATGCTGATGAATAATGTTACAGGAGATGAGCAGCATAGATCAACAATACACTTGATTTATTAAAATTGGATATTTTGATACATACCAGAACCATAAAGCATTACTCGGCGCCTTCATGAAGAATCCCATGTGAATAAATTAAGCAGCTGGTGATCGAGCGTCGAGCAGTCATAAGTATATGTTGCAAACAAAAACAAAGCTTCATGCAGCAAAATCATTAGTAAAGTAAAGCGAGTCAGCTCTGATCTGACATACTTCGATGATATCAAAAATAACTAATATAGAGTACACCAGTAAACATAATTAGTATGATTAAATCGAGCAGATATTTTATATTTGTTATTCAAAGGGTGATGTTTACTAACCTTAAATACAATGTAATTTGCAACCATGGTATAACCAACAACATTTATAACGCCTCGTTGAAAGTCACAACAGATTACAATGAGTTAACACGTCAATTTACACTTTATAATTGTTGCACTAGGTATTTACAAAACACTTTCATTTTAAAAGTTTACAGCAGATAGTCCAAATATGGCGACTTAAATTTTCCAATAACACTACGAACCACTGAGTGAGAACTAGTATTTATTTTAAATGTACCTACTAAACAGTAAATTTGTACAGAATTAACGGTAAAATCACTAAATTGTGAAAATCAGAGAAAAACAAACAAAAATACAAATTCGCAACTCGCAACTTGCAAGAAGAAGAAAGAATTAACACGTCAAACATGTGAAAAAAAAAAAAGGCGAATGAATGAAACAGAAACATGAAAATTGAGGCCCTATTCCGTTTTGTGCTTTCAATGTACGTTATAGGGATGTAGCTATGAAATGAAAATTGTACTGGCAAGACTATGGTTCGAGCCTCAGAGTGTAGTTGTTTGGTTATTTTAACCTACTCCAAGGTTCGGAACGACCCGGTTGTTTTGTAACCTCAAATATTTTCATTAATAATTAGCTTAGCTAGGCTTAGCTCTTCGATGCCGCTCATGTCCCGATGACCAACTCATCGTAATCATAACAACGGGTAACAAAAAATATATCAATCAAAGAAGACAATTAAACAGTCAACAAGAACAAATTAAACAGTCAATAAAAACGTATTAAACGTGAATATCAACAAGTAGTATAGTGATGACGCCCGCGATGTCTTTAAACCGAGATTTAGTCATTAGATAGCGTCTGTGCTGTCAACCTTAAAAATATGAATTTATTAATTTTAACAATTTCGGGTCACATTTAAAATTACGTATAAATAAATGGCGCTGCTCTATTTTTAAGTTTGTTCTGCTGATCGTACTTATATGAGTGAAGTTAGCCGAGAGCCCGTCCTATTCTTATTTTAATCGCATTGTAAAGTAAATGTTCACTTGACAGTTGATTTTGTAACCCAATGCACAACAGGGTGAGGTTCTCACATATGTGGATGGTAGCCAGTTGTCATTTGAGAGTTCATTAATTGCATTTTTTATTGCCTGTAATGAAAATTTATTGAATATAAGATATTTGTTTATATTATGAACGTGAACCTTTTTTGCTTTGATATAATATTTTCCAAGTTTATTGTACGTTTATTGTAAGTTTATTTTAATTTTTATTGTTAAGAAAAAGGATTTCAGTTATTGGAGAAAATACTCATTAGTAATCTATGCACATACACAATGATTTTTAAATTTGATTAGGAACAAGAGAGTTTGTTTTAGTTGTCTGTCATGTGCTAATAAATAAAGAACATAAAATTGTAAATTTTCAATGATATAAATAAATCTGGTATAGTAATAGAAAATTAGTTTTCTTCATTAAAAGATCCACAAATATGTAAGCAAGTTAGGTCGGAAACCTATGAAGTATTTTAACATGGTAGCAGAACGTTAAAAAGAACAAATTTTCTATGGGAGGAAAATTTTGTGTCAAATAAAGAAAGGTTTACCAAGTAAGTACCTACCAGAACATAATTACCATGGAAGGAAAGGACGAATTTAATTTACAAATATTTGATGGAAATAATTACGACAGATGGAAGTTTCGTCTAAAACTTTTTCTCAATATGAAAAATTGTGTAGAATGTATAGAAAATGAAGTTAAGCCAGAGGAAATAACGGAAAATGAATGGAAAAAGATGGAGCTGAGAGCAGAAAATTATATTGTGAATAGTATTAGCAACTTGCAATTAGATATTATTATAAATGAACAGACAGCGTACAGAATGATCAAAAAACTTGACGATATGTATCTTGTTAGAGGATGTGCAAACAAGCTTTTGATTAAAAGAAAAATATTGGAAACAAAATTTAAAGACGGGAATCCGATAGAGTTCTTTCAAGTATTTGAAAAACAAATAAATGATTTAAAAAATACAGGCGAAGTAGTATCAAAAGAGGATAGACTTAATTATTTGTTATTATCGATACCAGAAAAATTTTCAACAATTATTAATATTGTAGATGGTTTACCACAGAAGGAACAAACAGTAGAATATGTTAAATCAAAGCTCTTGTTGGATTATAAGAAAAATGAAATTGAAAACATAGACCAGTATTTTGCAAGCAATAATTCCAGTTCAAAGGTGTGCTATGAGTGCAAACAAGAAGGACACTTTAAAAGAGATTGTCCCAAGCTTTTCATCAACAGTCATCGTGGACACAGCACTTATCATCGTGGTGGTCAAGGTAGAGGTTACCGAAGGTATAGAGGACGCAGAGGTACCTACAGAGATCAACGAGGCCGAGGTAACAATTCTTATATTGAATCTACAGCTGGAAATTCTTGCATCGGTTTCAACGTCGAAGTGGTGACAGCCGGAGCGAACACAAGTTCCATAAATCGGCTCCTCGACAGCGGCTGCAGTGACCATATTGTGAATGACGACAAATACTTTTGTAAGTACAAAATATTAGATAATCCAGTTAATATAAAAGTAGGCGATGGATTTGCTCTAAAATCGGAAAAGAAAGGTAGTATTCGTATGTATTGTAATGAGGGTGGCCAATTGCACAAAATTGATATTGATAATGTTTACTATATCCCAAACATGAAAAGAAACTTGCTTAGTGTTTCATGCATTGTGAATAGAGGTAATATGATAAAATTTCAAAATGAAACTGCAGAAATATTCAGTGCGCAGCGTAAGTTAGTAGCTGTAGCAAGGAAAAAGAATAGACTGTATGAATTAGAAGGTAAGGTAGATAAAAGAGACAATATAAATATTTATACAAATGATAAGACAATGTCAGTGAAAGAGAAATGGCACAGAATTTTAGGTCACGTAAATTTTTCAAAGCTAAAAGAAATGTGTAGGCATAAATTATTAGATGGTTTACCAGATAAAATTGAAGAAGTATACATACAGTATGAGATTTGCTTACAAAATAAAATGACAAATTTACCTTTTGAGAATAATAGACGCAGAGCAAAGGATATTTTGGAAATTATTTATACCGATGTTAATGGACCAATTACGCCGGTAACGGACTTTTAACGTAACGTTCTTTGTCCGTATAACGGACAAAGATATTTTGTTTCATTTATTGATGACTATAGTAGACACGCGGCAGTGTGTGTGATTAAAAATAAAAGTGAAGTGTTTAATTGTTTAGAACTTAACGTGAATGCGATGCACAACCAAACAGGCATAAGAGTGAAGGAAATTAGATGTGACAATGGACGTGAGTATTTAAATAGAGATTTTTATGAATTTACCAAAGAACAGGGAATATACTTAAAGCCAAGCCCAGCCTATACTCATGAATTAAATGGTGTGGCCGAAAGAAATAATAGGACAGTAATGGATCGAGCTAGATGTTCGATGACAGAAGCAAATATACTTAACTAAAAATTACTGGCCTGAATGCGTATTGACTGCGGCATATCTTGGAAACAGAACACTTACAAATACAGTATAAAAGAAAAGTCCATATGAAATATTTTATGGTAAGAAACCGGACATACATAATTTGAAACTTTATGGAAGTCAATGTTTTGTAAGAGTTCCCGAAGAAGTACGAACTTCAAAACTAAATCCAAAAGGCATGAAAGGTATTTTAAATGGTTATACTGATACTGGGTACAAAGTCTTGGTGGACAACAAAATAGTAATAAGCAGAAATGTTATATTTATAGATCCAGAAGCAGACGTAATTAAATTTCGCGATATAGAAACAAATGATGAAAATAAAAGTACAGAAAAGAGAAATAATATAAATGATGAATTTAGTAAAGCAGAAATTGAAAAGCAAACTGAATCAAAATCAATAGCAACAAGTGATAATGATGAATTCTATGATACAATAGAAGATGAAGGAGATAAAAGAAAGAAATCTAAGATTGAGGAGATGAAAGTACCGTATCATCCTAAAAGAGAGCGAAAGTTACCAGAAAAGTTTAAGGATCATGTAGTTTATGTGAATATGTGTGATGCTGGAGTACCAGATACTTACAAAGATGCAATAAATAGTTTACAAGCGAAAAAGTGGAAGAATGCAATGGCTGAAGAAATAAAAAGCTTAGAGGAAAACAAAACGTGGGAGATAGTTGACGAACCAGTAAATAAACCCATAATTGAAGTTAAATGGATTTTTAGAATAAAATCAAATGGACGATATAAAGCTCGTGTTGTAGCAAGAGGTTTTCAACAAGTGTATGATGATAATGTGGAAATATATTCACCAGTTGCCAGAATGATATCAATGAAAGCTTTATTGTCAATTGCTTGTGTTAGAGGCTGGCACATTGAAAGTATGGACGAAACAGCATTTTTGAATGGAAATATTAAATCAGAAGTATATATATATGCACCAGATGGATATGAAATTGAAAATAACAAAGTTTTGAAACTTCACAAAGCTCTGTACGGTTTGAGAGAGAGCCCAAGAGATTGGTACGAATGTTTCAACGAATTTATGTTAAGCATTATTGGTTTATGAATGTTTTGCTTTAACAATTGTGTATGTTATCTAGGTTATTGTTCTTGGGTTTTTAAAGTATATTTTCTACAAAAACTTACGGAGGTGTGTTAAGAAAAAGATTTAAGTTATTGGAGAAAATACTCATTAGTAATCTATGCACATACACAATGATTTTTAAATTTGATTAGGAACAAGAGAGTTTGTTTTAGTTGTCTGTCATGTGCTAATAAATAAAGAACATAAAATTGTATATTTTCAATGATATAAATAAATCTGGTATAGTAATAGAAAATTAGTTTTCTTCATTAAAAGATCCACAAATATGTAAACAAGTTAGGTCGGAAACCTATGAAGTATTTTAACAGTAGTCATTAATTTATATCACTGAAATATATTTGCAATGTGCAGGGAATGCTCGTGAGATACTCGATACCCGTTCAGAAACAACTAAGATAACAGACATGTGTTACACTGGTGAAAAATCACTCGTTTCCGAACGCAGCCCTAGTCATTCATTCATCTAACTATTCAGGGCACGGTCCATTTTGCCATTTGAGTGCTTCGAGCAGCGTAAGCTTGCTGAAAATTATTCCGAGATGCACTTACAGTTTCATATAACCATTCCGATTTGCTTATTAGCGTCAGAACTGCCGGTACATGTTTCATTTCGGAAGAACTACATCCTTAAGAGCATAATTGTGCATTGAAAGCCCAAAACAGAATGCGCTCTTCTGTTTTCAGTTGTGTTTTGTTGTTTAATAAGATCATGACACTGTTTCTCAGTGCTCACACTGCACTTCGGAGTTATGAGTGTTGTAAGCACCGGTTAACGTTATCCATGTAACGTTATCCGATAACGTTACATGGATTTTTTGTAGCTGTCAGTACATCTCAGAACGGTTTTGAGTTTGTACTCTAAAACTTTTTGCATTAGGTATTCTACAATGGTTTAAGCAAGACATTTCGTTTCTATAATTATGTTACATAAATCTCAACGATTGAGACTATGTTACATAAGTCTCACGCAGGACAATATGACGGATTATACTCCTCTGTCTTCTTTATATTCTGGCGGAGGGTATGGATGTGGTGTATGGTGCTTTAGCCTCATCGGAACCAGCCTTGTATGGGAGACTGAAAATCATCAAACCTACGAGAAAGACGATTCGTAAGGACTCTCGAGAACAGCTTTTAAACATGGCACAGAAGTGAAATGGGCCTGTAGTTTTTCGACAAGGTCTTGTCACCTTTTTTGAAGACCTGTACTTTAACTATAATATAAATAGGTAACGTTGCGAATCTGCACTAACTTTCTAAATGTTAGTTCATATTGTGTCCCCATAAAATCCACATTGATGTAACACTTAAAATGGCCATTCTAAAAATAGGATTATTTTATTCAATTGTACGCAATTTTGCATGAGTTTAGAGAGCACCAAGTAACATGTTGATTACATTTGCGTACAACTCTCTAAAATCGGAAACAAACGTCATATTTAAGGACTGTTGTTCGCAAGCGTCATACGAATGTGAATTAAAAATTGAACAGAATATGAACTACCATAATTTTATTCGCAAACCTTATAAGAATCTAGATTTTAGGTGAAATAGAATAAGAACTACCATAATTTCATTCGCAAGCATTGTACGAATTTGGATTTAAGCTCAACTATGTGAGTGTTAAATCACCTTCACAAACGAACATCCACAAGGGGTCCGCTAGGGGGTTCGAGGATGCGTTGCCAGCCTTTGGAGAGGGAATTATACTCTCTTCTTGTATGTTCCTAATTTGTATTGGATCAGTAATTTATTTCACATGACACCTGGTTCCACATTGTGGCAGTATTAGGCAGCAAATGATGCCAAAAAAAGGAAAATCGCATATTTTTGGTTTGGCTGCGTGGCGTTTGTAACGTCACGGCTTAACAGGAAAATTAGGCGGAATTGTCATAAGATATTTTTTTATAAAAATATTAATTCGATGTTTTCTTAGAAATATTTTAAAAATATTTGTTATTATAAAATATGGATATCCGTAACGCCTGAATCTATTCATTATCTTGGTTAAGTTATTTGTTGTGTTTTTTCTACGCGGTAACTAGCAAAAAAATATATACTTTTTATGGTATTTGTACAGCATTATACCAACGTTTCCAGCAAAAATCAAAATTCTATCATTATCAAAATGTCAAAGTCGTGGTAGTAAGGATTGCAACCTTTTAACGAGCGAACTCTCTACTGTAGGGTTGGCACGCGACGTTAGAGTGAAAAGTTGCACTCCCAATGCGTTCTAACCAAGGTTCGGAATGAGCCCCAGTTCCATACATACTCTGTAATCTTTGCCGTATGGCGTATACGCAAAGTACTCTTTTTTTTTTTTTTTTTTTTTTTTTTCCCGTCCGGGATTTGGCTTCGCACGTCTTGTGCATTTGCCAGTGTCATGTTTTTCCTCGATGCTTCTTTGAGAGGACTTAGGTTTTTGATGCAATATAGGTAACTAACTTCGAGCAAAGCTCGGTGATATAAAAACGGGGAAAGCTTATGAAATCTATATATGGGAGGAGAAAAGACGGATCAAGGGAATTTTGGAATCGGATCAGGAAAGTAGGTATAACATGAAAAAAGAAAAAGGAAAGGATTATTCAATAATACCTGTTTAAATTATAATAAAACTATCTATTAGAATTAAATTTTACTTACATCAAAATACATACAAAGATAAGTGACATCTAATTATATACAACGTATATTCACATATTTACAGTTTAATATTATTAGTAACGATATATTCAGAAATTGCCTTATATACATCTGGGTCAGAACATTGAAGAATACAAACAATATTGGTTGGAAACGGAATTTTAAGAGCAGCCAAAGCCTCAAGCATTGTAGTTTGGTCATGTTGAGGACAAGAGAGCATAATGTGATTCAAATCCCCCACATCCTCCCCGCATGCACAGGTAGGAGAATCAACAATATGAAGCTTTGCAAGATGGGCTGGACTGCAAACATGGCCCAGACGCATTCTTATTATTATTGATGTCACTTTCTTGCGTAACTTCAAACAGGTGAACCATGGTTTAGTCATTATATTTGGTTGTATTTGATAATAATGCTTTCCCTTACATTGAGCACTGCTAGCCCAATTTCTGTTCCAGGATTCCTTGAGAAAAACTTTTGGTAAAGATGTTAAGTCATGGAAATAGTTTACAAATGGAAAAATGTCTCCGGAACGAACAGCTTCATTTGCTAAGCGATCAGCATTTTCATTACCTCTAATGCCGCAATGACTTGGGATCCATGTAAATATAACTGAATAACCTAGGAGAGTACACTGATATAATTTTGATCTGGCTTCAATTATTATAGGAATGTGTGATTGAGGTTTAAATGGAAACTTAGCTAAAGTTTGAAGAGCACTAAGCGAGTCCGAAAATATTACAGTTTTGAATAGTTTCATTACTAATATATATTCCAATGCTGTTAGAATTCCAAAACATTCGCCAGTGAAAGCAGATGTTTCTGGGGGGAATTTAATTTTTTGCACAATATTATACTGCGGGTGATAAACTCCCACGCCGACACAATCAGCAGATGTGTGCTTGGATGCATCGCTATAAAGGTGGTGCCACCCATTCCACCTTTCTTGAACTATTGAATTGAATTGAATATTAGCACTGGGATCATCTCTATCAATACCAATGTTGTAGATAATTACAGGATCCTGCGATAGGCATTCATAACTAACATTATAGATGGGTAGTTTTTCAATGCTATGAGTAGGAGCTTTTAAGTCCATGAATGTATGCCAGCTATTAATAAGACAGGGTGTAGTTTTATGTGACCAATAACTAGAATGTGATGTGATATGTTGTGATAATTGTTGTAACTTGGAAAATATAGGATGTTTAGAGAATCTAAGTGAACGGAAAACAAATTTATCGGATAGATACTGGCGCCGTAAATGAAATGGAGGATCAATGCATTCCACTTGGAGAGCATTTATTGGACTAGACTTCATTGCTCCGGTGATAATTCTCAGAGCTTTGGCTTGAATAGCATCTAACTTCCTTATTCCAGCAATGCTACATGGCTCTAACAAAAATGAGCCATAATCAATGACACTTCTTATCAGAGCAATGTAGACAATTCTCAAAGAAGAAGGATGCGCCCCCCACCAAACACCCGAGAGACATCGTAGAATATTAAGAAGTCGTTCACATTTGGCTGCTATATAATCACAATGTGGGAGAAAGGTAAGTTTAGAATCTAAAACCAAACCTAAAAATTTAACTTGATTTTGGACAGGAATCGGTTCTCCATTACAAAGAATATTAACTGGTGGAGGGGTGCGTTGCCTAGTAAATACTACCACATTACTTTTAGAAACAGAAAACTCCATACCATTATTATTCATCCATGTGTTTAGATTGTTTAAAGCTGATGACACGTTGGAACTAGAATGATTTATATTGCGATCGGAACAATAGAGAAGGAGATCATCTGCATATTGTAGAATTTTTACTGGGCTTTTAACTGATGATTCAAGGTCAAAAGTGTAAATGTTGTAAAGTATCGGACTAATGATTGATCCTTGTGGTAAGCCTTTCCATAAATATCTGATTTCATTTGAATTATCCAATTTCACAGATCTCCCGTAAAGCATATTAAGTATAAAGTTACAAATAATAGGAGGAATATTTAACAGTTGCAGTTTTTCTTTTAGTATTGGCAAAAGTACACTGTCATATGCGGAATTAATATCTAAGAATAGTGCAACAATGGATTCATTATTTGTAAAAGCCAGACGAATATCCGTTACAAAAATGCTCAAACTATCCAAAGTACTTCTGCCTCTACGGAAACCATACTGAGAGTCGGCAAGCAAACCATGACTTTCTATAAACCAATCAAGACGATTTTTCACAAGATGTTCCGCGATTTTGGCAATGACTGAAGAAAGTGCAATAGGACGGAATGATGTTACAGATGTTGGTGATTTATTTGGCTTTAATATTGGTATAACTATTTGAGACTTCCAAGATTGGGGAACTTTACCAGACGTCATTATGCTATTGATCATATTAAGGTAATACGTGAGAATGTTGTCACTTAAATTACATAAAAATGAATATGGAATACCGTCTTCACCAGGCGCAGAATCACGAAGCTTAGAAAATACTCCTTTAATCTCCGTCAATGAAAAGGGGTAACTAATATTTGATTGAATCAAAGGAAGTTGTTGAGGAATTGGAATAAGTATTGTATGTGGTGATGGAGCAACTGATGGTGGAGCAAGATAATCTAAATATGAGCTAGCCATAGAAGTTGGAAGTGGAGGTTGATTAGTATTGGACATACCTGCTTTGAATCTTCTGATATAAATCCATACAGTAGAAGGGTGTGACCTAGGCGATATTGAGTGACAAAATCTTTTAAAACCAGAAAACTTTTTTTCTCTTAAAAACTTTTTAGAATCTGAAATGATTTGCGTAAGGATATCAAAGTTTTCTTGGCTCATACAGTTATTATAGTTTATTTCTGCCTGTTTACGTTTTTGAACCTCTAGTGTACATTCATTATCCCACCAGGGTGGTGAGGGTATAACACCAGAAGCAGAATTTTTATGGGGGAAAACTTGGTCCGCAGCTGATAAAATTGCTTTTGCAAGTGCTTCAGAACATTCATCACTGTTACCTTCAGATATTTCCGGAAGGTCTTTATAGTAACATTCCACACAGGACTTGAATATGTCCCAATCGTTTTCCTGAATTCTATATTTAAGGCGAGGTTGCCGAATCGGAATTGGATCTAGGGATTTTTCTAAAGAAGAGATAATGATAGGAAAATGATCACTGCCATATGTGGATGCGAGAGTATACCAGGTTAACTGAGAGGCTAAATTAGGGGTGCATATAGATAAATCAACAGCACTAATATTTTCATGAGGGCTAGTGCGTCGAGTCGGGGAACCATTGTTTAATAGACATAAGTTATGTATATCAATTATTTCTAACAAATCTTTACCATGGCTACTGGATATGGAACTACCCCAAGATTGGTGTTGGGAATTAAAATCTCCTAAAATTATATAGGGTTTGGGAAGTGAATGCATTATAGAATTTAGTTCATCAAATATAGCAGTAGACGGTTCAGGAATATAAATAGAAACATAACAGGTACCATTCACTACGGCGGCGACAACTGAATACTCATTACTATGTTGGGGAAAACAAATTTGTGTGTAAGATAGAGAATGTTTAATAAGTATGGCTACACCGCCATACCCATCTTGTCTGTCCTCTCTGAGACATGAGTATCCCCCAATTTTAAAAATAAAACTGGGTTTTAACCATGTCTCAGAGAGGACGAAGACATTTGGTTTGAATTTATTTATAAGATATATAAGATCATTTTTCTTACTGTTTACGCTGCGGCAGTTCCACTGAACTACCTGGACTTGATCCATATTGGACCGATAAATTTGTTATAGCTGCAATTAATGGGGCAACGTTGGACGGTTCTATGATTTGGGACTGAGAAAGTAAATTAATTAAAGCAATTATAATATCAGCAACAGATTGTTTTTCTGTTGCACTAGAGAAACTATTATTTTTCAGTGCACACCCATTAGAGGGTGCCGGTGCATCATACTCTTTGGTGAGCTCATTATGAGCATGTTGGTCATAACCCTTAGAAAATTGAGGAAGTGAGTGGGGTTTCTTAAATGTAGTTTTTTTGTATGATTGTGAGGTACTAGTATTATTAGTGGTTTGTGAACTGATAGGGATAGAGTACTTTTGTGGCTGTTGCTTAGTCGTAATATTTGCAAAAGATTTTGAAATAGGAGGATGCAGTTTACAAGCCTCAAAATATGATAAGCAACTTTCAGCCATTGTGAGCTTAATCTGTTTCTGACGGACAAATTCTGGACACGATTTACTATTTGCGAAATGTGAGCCTTCACATAAACAGCATGTTGCACTATCTTCTTCAGCATTGCAAGTACTACCAGGATGGTCTTGACCACATTTGAAGCAACGGGGCTTGGACCTGCACTGACTCTTGGTATGACCGAAGCGGCAGCAGAGGTAGCACTGTATTGTGGGGTAGGTGTACAGTTCTACTTGTAGAGCATTGTAGCACATAAAAATACGCTTAGGTAAAATCTGACCATCAAAAGTAAGAACCATTGTTTGTGATGGTTTCCATGTTGTCTCACCGTTGATTGTAACTTTATAGTTAAGTCGTCGAGCTTTTAAAATCTTTCCACATCCTATGGGAACATTAATGTTTTCAATTACTTCTTCAGGGGTCCACTCATTAGGCACTCCGCGAACTAAACCTATGCGAGTTACAGTAAATGATGGTATGAAAGCTTTCAGGTTGTGTGAAGAAAGACTATTGTGTGTAAGGAATAAGTTTGCATTTAAATAGTTTGAAAATGAGATGGTGATTCTATTCCGTCCAATACGTTTGAGAGTCCCATTCATAATGTTTTGAATATTATATTGTTTCAAAAACTTTCCAAAAGCTATGGGGTGGAGTACTGTTCCATCGTTGGGGGCAGATTGTTCTTTTTGAATGTGTACAACATAAGGGGCACTATCAGAAGGTTCATACAAAGTCCTAGCAACCGGGGTCGGACGTGGAGGGTTGGTATCAATGGGCACAATTGGTTCCGAATTCAATTTCTCTATAAGAGGCTCATTTTCAGTGCAATGACAATCGGTAGATTTTAATTCAGAATTATGTTTTCTCCGGCGTTTGTTACAATGCTTGCAAACTTTATGTAAGCGACTACGCTTAATGGCTCGTGTACTATACGATCCATCCGTTTCCATACCAGATTCGGATGCTATGGTTACATTACATCCAACAGGGGGAATTGTACCCCCAGGGTCTGGGGGATCATTCATCGTTGACGAAAATAAATTAAAAGACTTACCAGTAAATTATATACACAAATAAACAAAATATGTACAGTAAATAACTAAACTAACTACAAATTACTACTCAACTGATCACCAAAACCACAAAACAATAAAATTGAAATTTTCAACAGAAAAATCACAACCGTTCAAAAGAGAGTTTCCCGCGCTTTTTCCCAAAGTACTCTTTGAAAATAAGCATATCATTAGGGATGTGATACTAATGGAAAAGAATCGATTAAATAAAAATCTATTATTAAAAAAAAAACGATTTCTACGAAAAAATCAATTTTTCTGTATTATTTAAAAATACACGCTTTTCATATTCGTATAATAAACCTAAGAGATTCATATTAACAATTTAAGAATAAAAATCAAATAAAAATATATAAATAAAAAATGACCAATTCAAGTTTTTTATGTGCTATTTAAGCAATGTTCTTTTAAAATTTCAAGGTAATGAATTAGGAAACCACAACTAAATTTTATCAAAATATGCTTGGTGACTAATTGTGCTGTCTATTGAGTATCCTAAAATATATTTTCTTTAGAAGTCTCATTATCATCAATGCCTAGCCACGATTGATAATGCATTATAATGCTCTTATCGGAGTTCAGAATTATACCGTTATATATTAATTATATACTATATAATACTTAAATGATCATAAAAAATCCCGAACTTGTACGTTTGGTCTCAAAAACTATAAATCTTTTGTTTATCTTCAAGTTTTTTTTCATCCATCGCATATATAAGAGCTGTTTCTGAATCACTTATAAGTCAGCGAGTCCGAGCGCTGACACTTTGTAAATTTGCTGCGTAATTATTAATTGTAAAAGTGGTTAGAAGTGTTATTTTGCAAGTGAACTTTTTATGATAGTGTAGATCATACAACAACGAGTCTAGTGAACGTTATTTCATGAAAATCGGCCAAGAAGAAAGCAGGATATTAGTGAGCTAAACAAAAATATTCTAAGAACATTCTCGCATCGATCGAATTCTGCATGGCTGCCCTCCTGCGCCCGCTGTCACCCCGATCTGGCCCTACCCGCTTGATGGTGCACTGCGTTGCGCATGAGTCATAGCTTATCGCTCGCCTTGTAACTTCGCAGCTAGCGGTACGGTACGGCAGCGTCAGGTTCATAGCATCTACTTACAAACAAAATGCAGTGGTGCCGATTACTATTTACATAAATACTTTGTACTCATAAAAGCAAGATCAAAGATGCAGTGTAGTGGTTGTAAGATCGCACTGAGCGATGGAAAACTTTTGAAGTGCAGTAGTTGTGAATCGGATTATTGCTATGAGTGCCTAAGTATGACTGCGGAATCTGCGGACGCGATCAGTCATAAACAACTTGCGGCCTTGATATGTCCTTATTGTCAAAATATTACCAGGCATAAAAGTGCAGACAATACTCCATGTCGTGGCAGGGCTAATTACTCACTTGATAAGACAATAAATGAACCATTTGGCTTACCCAGTGCGATTGCTACGAATGACTCTATAGACAAAGACTTAATATAATTATGAGCCAGTTACTATGGAGAGTATAAGCTATATTTGATACGAAACTAGCTCCCGACTCTGCGATCATAAATAGTTTGAGATCTGCGCTGAAAACGGACCTCGAACAGATGGTAGCGCTTGAGGTGGGTCATGCCATAGATAAGTTAAAGGTTGAATTCACTGCTGCGACAGGCTTCATTTCTGCGGAGCAGCTGGACTTGAGAGCTCAAATAACTGACAGAGATGCAGCAATCAAATCCATGGAATCTATCTGCTTCAAGGAACTCCATACTAAAGTTGGAAACTCGCTTATCAGGTGTTGAAAAAATTTCTCGTAGCTCAATCTCGAAATTCATGAAGTCCCTTAGACCAAAAATGAGGATTTGCTGACCTTGTTTAGGAGGCTTTGTGAGTGCCTCCAGGTAGGGGTATCTGACGGTGATATAAGAGCTTGTCGTCGCGTCGCGAAAATGGATAAAATATCAAAGATACCACGAAACATTACCTTTGTAAAAGCTTTGCTGTCCCCTACAGCAAAGCTTTTACAAAGGTAATTTTTATCAAGTTGACTCAATCTACACAGACTTCTGTAGGGATTTCGACAAAGTCAATCACAGGTTGCTTTGTCGTAAACTCGCATCTTATAGTATTCACGGCAGTTTGTATCGATGGACAAATTCCTATCTTAATAACAGAAGTCAACTAGTAGCTTTGAAGGGGTATCTTTTATCTCCAGACGAGGTGACATCTGGTGTGCCTCAGGGATTCCATTTAGGACCGCTTCTTTGCCGAGGGTGTTCAGAGAAAATGTCTTAGAGTACTCTGCTATCGTCAGCATGTAGGACGCTCGGACTTAAATTACGAACGAAGGTTGTTAAAATTTAATTTGCAGTCCCTTGAAACGCGTAGGAAATATTTCGACTTTTTATATCTATATAAAATTATACATTCTGTAGTAAACTCCCCTGATATCTTATATCATATACCCTTTAATATTAAATATAGAGCCCGTACAGCCAAAGTCACTAATCTCTTTGTTCTTCAAGTCCATAAAAATAATACATCCTACTTTAATCCTATTGTAAGAATGGCTCGTCAATATAATGACCTGTTAAAAAAGGATCCAGAATTAGATGTATATAATCCTAGTCTTAGCAGATATGTTATAACTATAAAAGATCTTCTCCAACCTAAACCAATCAATTCGGACACAAAAGCTATGTTGTGTCTGGATGATCCATCTTATTGTTAGTTCTAATTATATATTATATTGTGCCAGTTTAAGATTGCCAATCTGCAATTATTAGTTTGTTTTGTGGACTGGTACTTTCTTTTACATCGTCTCGGAATTTATTTTACCTTTCTGTATACACATATGTTGAATTACAATCCAGTTCAAAATCTGTATAACATTTGTATTTTACATAAGAAAATTGATTGTAATTTGTTTTGTGTATCTAAATAATAAATAAATCGTTTTAAACACGTTATCTATATAATCGATTTACTAAAAATCGATTATTTTTTAACATCCCTACATACTATTCGGTGTATTAATTTTCTCTATGTTCGGTCGGACCTTTTTCCCTTCCATAAAAACGTAGTTTTATTTTAGTTTATCATATTGATATTTATGGTCATTTTCAGACGTAGGTTAGAGTACAAACAGTTAAAAATCGTTTTACAAGCTATTGTAATCAAAATGTGCCCTCAATTATAGTAATAAAGAATGATGATTATCTTACGTGAATATAATGTAAACTAAAATCAGCTATGGCCTATCTCAGTGAACCAGTGCTAAATATTATTGTGGTTGGATTCCACCACAAAAAAGGATGTCAAGTAGGTAGCCTTCTGGTAAAACAAGCATTTCCTTTCTTCAATGTACAAATACTAAGTGTTGAAATGTGTTTGCTTAAGTAGATCATATTTTTTGTGCGAATAGCTGTCTGCGTAGGTGCGATGTGCTTCAGAATTGGTGCTTAACAATGGACTCTATAGGATGGTTCTTCACGGAATATCATAATCTCTCCTGCAATTTCCATTGGTCAAGTAGAACATAAGTTTATTATATACAGAGGACTCCCGGTATTCCGGCCCCTATCTTATCTGTTGTCCCCTGTAATCCGACATGCAATCACTGTTGGATGTAGGTACACAAACATTAAAATTTTGGCAAATTTTCAATGTTGTGCATGATAGGACTAGCGATGAGACGGGTCGCATTTTTATCAACTCGGGCAACTCGAGTTCATACTTGGCACGACCCGGGTTTTAACTTGGGTTGACCCGTTGACCGAGTTGCGAAAGAGTAGAAGGTCCAAAGTGCGGATGGAATTGAGAACTCGGGTAGAGTTAGCCCGTTATCTACTTATTATATTATATGGAATATCTCGACTCGAGCGTATATGGCTTGGCTTGGGTTGTCTTGTAGTAAGTTGGAAATTTATTTGTACATTTGTTTGTGTTTTTTGTATATATTTTAGTGGGAGCTATTAGCCGTATCTGTCGTGGCCTTTTTGGTGCAGGTTCATTAATTTGATCCATTGGAATGGTGCTATTTGATGGTGTTGAACGTTGAAGTCGAAGGAATATTTCTGGATTATCCAATAGCTTCACCATAAGCAATAATGTGTTTTTTTTTAAATTATTTATTTGGAATTCCACTATATTTGGAATTTCACTATATTTGTAATTCACTGAGCAGAATTTACAGCCAACATGGGATTTCTCATTGTTTTTATGGTAAAATTCCTAAACAATGCTCTTTTTATTGCGATTCATTTTATATAGGTATAGGTACCTTCTTAAATTTTATTTTATAATGATAATTACCTTTTATATTCACTAAAAACTATAATAAATACGAAAATTGAAATTTAAGCACGCATTGTCAAATGAATTACGCACTTAAAGAAAGAATAATGGCCCGGGCACGACTTCCATCCAATTATATTCATGTTGCGTCTACATCTGACCCGTTGTCTATGCAATGAGAATGCAAAAATAGTCATTATTACTAGCTCTTTAAGTAAATAATCGCGAACTCGTGATTATTTAGGTATATGTGAACAAGCGAGAGAAAGCATTTTGTCGCGTGCCGGTGCCGTGTTGTGCCGAGTTGCGCGGACCCGGGCAACTCGGCCCGGGAGTTGCCCGCCGACAATGTCTCCCACCCCATCGCGCGGTACCGTACCGAGTCAGCCCTAGTTACGAAAGATTGAACTCGGGCTAACGGGCTGGAAGGCTGACCCGAGTTGCATGGGTTATTTAACTCAGGTCGCCCATCGCTAGATAGGACAGGTTGCAACTTATATGTGTTAACACTACACTGTATTGTGTTCAACGAGTTTTGTTTGGATTCTTATTGCACAATTTGAATCTGAATATGTGATAGCATGCATTCATTGTTTGCTGATTCATTGTGTATTATACATATCTAGTAATACTTCACAAGCCCTGAAGTGAATCTGTAATATGTCAGATTACTAGGTACTCTTCAGGTCAAGGTCAAACACTTCTGGACTATAGGGGGCTTAGACAGTATTCTATAATATGTCAAATTCAATAGTCTGACACTGCCCTGCAAAACCTTTGTCGGATTACTGGGGGTCCACTATTAATAAAACCTTAATTTAATTTACATAACATTTTAAGCTCACAAGAACACAAACTTCAGACTTGTATTTACTATTGATTTATACCAGCCTATAGCAACTTCATATTTTTTTACATATAGATATATAGTATCTTGAATAACCAAATGTGTATCCCTCAGAACCCTGAAAAAACCTTGAAGTCGTATCTCTATGTATAAGTATTTAGAAAAGTAATTTGCATTTTGTTACACTTATAGTGAAATATTGTTTGTTGCTACATTAGTCAGGTGGTTTAGTTTAGGTAGAATGGTGTGGCAGCTCAGCTCCCATGTTGTTGTTGCTGCTCTACCTCTTCAGTGTTTATTATAAACCATAGGCATAGTGGGGGAGCCACACTAGTCTAATAGCATGGGGATGAAAACGCTGCATGCCCACAGCTTTCATAGAATTACTTATTATTATTCAAATAATGTTAGCCATGCCTGATTTGCTTTTTCAACTAACTCCCAATATGCAATACAGGTGTAACAAAGAGCAAAATACAGAAGTAAATAAGGGTAAAATTAAGTTAAATAATGTATTTAGTTTGTTGTATATAAAAACAGTTTTTCAGTAGATTGCTATATCAAATTCAGGTAAATTTTTAAATATAATAATTGAATGTCCAAAATGAAATAAAATTACACACAAAGTTTATTATTTATGACAAAAGTTAACTATTTCCAGTAAACAATATTAAAATAAATATATTTAAAATGAATATAGAACAAACAAAATGCAACCCTTAAAAATTTTGGGTATGGATAAAAAAGGTGGGATAAATTTTCTGTGTTTTATTCCAGATGATATCTATAAAAAATATAGATGGCAGACACCAATTCTAACCTTCTTTTACTTCTTTACTGATTAAGGTGGAGCACTGCTACCCAGAGCTAGTGCCAGGCCGTCCATCGGAACTGCCACCAGCATGGCGTCATCTGCCTGCTCTAGCCTTACCCGACGGCTCTCACAACTATCTATCTGACACTATATTTTTCAACCTGCCTGGTCTTACGGAACCAGCACACACTGTTTATGGAATATCATGCTTCAGGCAGATTCCTATAGAGGTACATCTGATTTATTATTTCCTCTTGTAAATAACATATTCCTATCATATTCATATCTAATGAGCTCTTTTCTGTCTTAGCAAGTTGTACAAAAAACTGAGGACATGACACGCAGTTCAGTACAGAAGAGTGTATGCGTTGTTTGCCGAGCTCCATTGTTTGGTCGCCTCGCAGTCAAGATGGAACTTGTAGTGAGAGCTTGGTTCCTCCAGGGAGACTTCTCTCAAACCAAACTTCTTGAAGATGCTTATAAACATCTAAATAGTTGCCCAGTTCAAATAGATCAGACCCTTGAAGGTACGTACTTTTAGTAATCACCAGAAAGGGTTTATGCCTGGAATTTCTGGATGCCTGGAACACAATACTCTGCTAGCGGAAAGTTTAAAAGATGCCAGAACATATGAAAGACAAATAACGGTATGCTGTATAGACTTAGGTTCTGTGCAGCACAGACTGATGTTGTTTGCAATGAAATGGTATAACTTTCCAATTGTGGTCAGCGACATCATCGCATCATATTACTCCCAGTTAAAATTTGTTATATCATCAAAAAAGGGACACACTAACACATTGCAACACAATGTGGGTTTGTTTCAAGATTTCGCAGACACTGGTCAAATCCTTGTTTGGTCATATGCTATAAAAGTCAAAAGCTTAATTTGTCAATTTCGCAATTCGTCAAAACCTATATATATCAAATACTTTGCAAGTCAAAAGCTTAATTTGTCATTTTCGCGATTCATCAATTCAATTACTCGTCAAGACTTCTACACGTCAAATACGTGATTTATAATGTCATTGTGAGATCGAACACTAAAGTGCTTCATCTTTGATTAACCCTTTAGTGAAGCAACCTCTTATTTGTTTATATTATTCCAAATACAAAATATTTAAATTAATACCTACATTTCAATAATTGTTCTTCAAAATTGAATGACAAAATGGACAGCATAATTAAAGAAGGCGAATATTTAAGCACCCCAGATTTTTATTGAAACAAAATCGATAAACGCTTATATTTCTGGAAAAAAAACGTGCCCAAAACGAATTTAAGCCAATCGGTAAAATTTACGATACAACACGTACTTAGCCTAATCAAGAACTTCCCGATGTACGTTCGAAGATTGAAGCCTTACATAACTGTCGCTTTTTTAGTTTTTATTATCATTTCGTTATATAAAGAAGTTATTGCAAGTTACGAGGGAACATTCTACATGCATCAATGAAGTGGTATTACTAAGTATACTGACGACTGAATTCTTATTGTTTAAGTCTGATGATGAAAACAACTTTTAACTTGTGCTTCTCCCCATATAAGAATTATATTGAAGACCTGTTTTTAGTAGTCGGCAACTTCAAAAGTGCCAGATCTGTTCACCCAACTGTTTTCTGTACATGTTGAATTGAGTATTTTATTACCTGATAAAAACTAGATTACTTATGAAAAAATATTTGAAATTTTGAAGACATATTTCAGATAAAAATAAAACAGTAGTTTATGCTACTGTCATATAATAGAGGGTATTAAAACATGAGTGTAGTTTTTCAAAATAAGATTACACGAGCGTTTTAATACCTAATTATATGCAGTTGCATACACCACTTTATTTAATATCGTGGCTATAGGTAGCTACATTAAATAAAATGCAATATAAAAACCAGCGCTTTGCGCGCGCAGCGCGCTCACCACAGATAATGTGTATTGAATTGAAACCTTGGTCGGGACACATTGTACTTTAATAATTAAAAAAATTTTTTAAAGCATTGTTTTGTTAGGAGAATAAAGCTTTAATTTATTTTTTAAATTTTCTTAAAGAAGTATGTGTATAAAATATGCCATTAAAGGTCAGTATTTCGTTTCATAATGTTCGTTTCATATGTTTTTTTAATTGTTCGCAAGCCACTGGAATTATTATATTTGACAGTGGTTTTCTAGGATAAAATCGGATTAAAGGTTAAAGGTTAAATTGAAAACAATAAATATTTATTTCAATTTGTAAATTATAAACTCGCGGTATGATCGTTTGGTAAAACAATTACAGGTCGGAGCACGCAATATAAAAAAAATGGAAAATAAAGACATGATTTAAGATGCTAAAGTTGAAATACTAATAAAAATTTATTAAAGGGCCAAAAATTACTATATAATGCTTAAAAAATATATTAGATAAAGTTGGTCCATATTTCTTTCTAATAACATATTAAGAAGTTTTGAGTTCATACAAACTACATGTTTTTACTAGGTTTTAAGGAAGGTAAGTAAGGTTTTGAGTTATTGAAAAGCTTTCAGTTTTACTGTTATTTTAATCCAATAAAATAATACACATAATTGATTTTATTTTCATCTTGACTGCCCAAAAGGGTGCTTGACAAAGAGCTCACTTGACGAATAAAGAATAAGTACGTTTAAGAACTTGACGAATTAGGTATTTGACAAATTTAGGTTTGGATCAGTTTCTAGTTTGACAAATCGAGGATTTGTCTTGTCTATAATTTGACAAATAAAGATTTGACGAGCATATAATTTGACAAATTAATGATTTGACTAGTGTCTGCGAAATCTGTTTCAAGGGTGTTGCTTGTCACCAATAGCATTTAATATAGTAATTAACATTTTAATTGACAAGCTAATTAGTCATGAAAAAAAGTGGGGCTATCGGTTTAAGATCAATAACAGATACACAGAGTCCATCTTAGCTTTTGCTGACGACCTTGCAATTCTGACACGGAACCCAATACAATGTTAGGAACTTGTATGAGAAGTGGATGAGTTCTGCACATGGACTGAAGGTTTGAGAACAAAACCAAGTAAATGCCACTGTCTGTGTCTGGGTAGACGGAATACCAAATTTACCTCTTACGACCCGGGTCTCTTGATAGGAGGAGAATGTGTTTCCACAATTGCAGCTGTGCCATTTACATTTCTTGGTAGGAAGATAGATCACAAAGGACGCACACCATCTCTTGACGCAGTTGTCGATAGCTTTATAAAAGACCTTAGTATGGTGGACCAACAACCAATAAGTAACATTAAAAAAGCTTGGATATATTATGACAACTACTTAACATCACGTCTGACTTGGCCTTTTTTAGTATACGACATTACTAAATCCCTTTTAACAAAGCTGGATGTTAACGTCATATGGACATTGAAGTCATGGTTGGGGCTTGCACTTTCAGCAGACCCATCTACTTTATTTAGGGATCAAACTAATTTTGGGATGAAATTAAAGAAACCATCGGAGCTCTATAAACACCTCAGAGTTACCAAAACGCACGTCTTATTAAAATCTCGAGACGATATAGTCGCATCTCTCCCAAAAGACAAAAGTGCCCCCGACCTTAATTCGAGGCTTCAATTCCACAAACAATTTATGATAGGTGCACAGTCTAGCACAGCGGGTTTTGGGTCGAAAAAGAAACTTGAGGATAAAGACATTGTAAAATCTTTTCTACAACAAGACGAAAATGATAACAATAAAGTGCATGCAATGAGCTTAGAAATGCAAAGTGAATGGCTAACCATAGGTGAATTTTGTATCCCTCTGGCGTTATGTCCCATGGAATGCTAAGTAATTCATCTCAATAATCATGTTTATGCATTTGTGGTTATAAGAAATACAAGAAGTATCGGTGTGTGCGCCCGAGTCGCGTCTCATTCGCCGGCAGCGCATTTCTTCTTATTTCTCCCCCCCCCCCCCCTCTCCCTCCCTCATTAGATTGAGAACCTCCTTCTTTTTTGAAGTCGGTTAAGGAACTTTGATCTCTTTTTACTTCTAACGCTTTGCTCTTTCATTGTTGGTTATCTATATTTTTACCTCAGTAGTATATGAAGAGGAATATGATCTTATATGTATTACATCTTATATATACATACATGTAAGTATATATAGTTGATATAAACATTATTTTAACACATAATTATAATTCAAATGTTATTCATGTAGTTGTCATGAAATGTTAATGAATTAATCAACAATGTAACCTTGGCCATAACAGATTTCAGACACTTAGACGAGGTTATTTTTATCTACCTGACCACTATTTAGAACATTAAAAGTATTAAAACGTTTTGTGCGAGTTCATCTGGGAAAGTACTACCTATTTCTATTTCTACCGCCAAGCTGTAATTTTCACATTACTGTGTTCCAGTTTGAGGGTTTATTGATGCCGGGGAAATTACAGGTTCATGAGACTTTAACAACTTTATGTCTCATAATTTCCACTTATTTCTTTTTTATAATAAATATTTGGTTTAAAACTATAAAGTTTGTATTTTTACCTCATTTTAATGGAGATAACTTTGCATGTTTATAAACTATTTGTCATGTTATATGTACCTAATAGTTTTATAAAATAAGCAATCAAAGATACATTTTCTCTAGCTATTAAAACTGTGTACGAAGGTTCCTATATTTATTTAATGCTATTACTTATAACTATGTAATTATAAAGTTATAATATTTGTCTCGATATAATATGAATATGAAATATGACGGCTACATTAGAGACCAAACATAGACATACATTGTCATCAATATAAAAAGATATATGGATTAAGAGTTCAAGTTTTGGTAAATCATAACATAAAATTTAACCCCAGCACCTAAACCTGTATTTTTCTAATGTACACTCCCTCTCAGTTTGTCAAATCATCTGTCGAACAACCTATATATGTGTATGTTATAATTATTTTCAGGACTGTCTGTTCAAAGATTAGTGGAAAACTGGAGGCATAAGGCACTGTTGTTATTCAAACTACTCCTTCTTCGTCGTAAAGTCCTCATCTACGGTTCGCCAGCAGGTTCGCTGTCAACTGCAGTACTAACTCTCGTGTCACTATTACCCCAATGTTTGGAACAAGGCCTCTCACGCGCAGCCAATATTGTGTGAGTATTATCTTATCTAGCTTGTTTATTATGTTCATAGTGGCCACTTAAAGTTAAATTAGTCTTAGTCATATCCTTGATGTACCAGTTGTTGACATAAGCTGATGTCTTTGTAGATTTGTTTTTAGTTTTAGTTATCTGTAGAGCAGATATTCTCGTCTTTATATCTATACAAAACAAACAGATATATAACTTAAAATTTTAAAGGATATGAAAAATAAAATCCTGTACTTGACAGTATGGCGCATCAACTTAATTTCCAATATTCTTTCTTCTTTCTATATCTCCCTCATCCATGTCTTCCATTCCTGGTGAATAATGTAATATCAATAAACGTTACTTGCAAAACCTTTACTCCAACACACACAGGATTATAAACTTCAGCCATTTCAAAAATAATTTCTTTCATCTAACTCATTATATTACTTTCATTCCACTACCTTCAATATCACGGAAACAACTGTCGAAGGGTAAATTAATCCTTCAGAATCGTAGATAACCTGAAGAATATAAATTCATTTATTAAAGGACTGATCGGTCCTTCCGAATTTGAAAGGCAAGGACAGCCATGTTGATGTTACACAACCATGTATACATTTTTTTCGATGACCATTCGACCCAAACATCACTTTACGGATCACGGATTATCGTCAATAAAATAGATTCTAGAGAAATGGGCCTTGGTTTCCTTATTATTATTAAATAATTTTCAGCAATTCGCATTATGTGTAAAGGATATCATCATATATTTTTCTTCAGTAAGTTGGCGATTTCCTGACTTTGAAAGTGAACTCCTCTTCAGAGGATCACAACATTTGGATTCAGAAGAATACGAAAGTTTTGGCAACAAGTCCGAACTGAATATGTTTTATTGTAGTGCAGCTATTTTAAAATTCTATTTTGTAATTCCTCCTCTACGATAACTCATTTTCATATTTAACTTTCGCTAAAATGTGTTTCCTGAAAATGTAACATCATTAACAAATCATTAGAAAAAGTAGTAATTTGTCTACCAGGTACAAAGTGGCTCGCATTGAGATTGTACTTCATTGGATTCATTTTTATTTCATTTTTCGTAACTAATTGTACTTAATCGTTCCTTAAATGATGTGTATGTCTCCAGCTTACTCAATTGAAATTTCTTAATTCTGAATATGCCAATATTTAGCGCAGATTTAGTGCAATTATGAATACTAACTCAAAATTTAGGTGCCAAATAAACTTCGATGCTACATGTGATTATTAGTGTGTTAGCTGGCGTTATGGTCTCCAGCTGACACATGCTGTATATACGAAACGGCTGAAGATGTGATTATATACTATAGCCAGGGATTTAGCGCATAATTTGTGCCAGTGGCACAAAAAAATTGAAACGCCCTACTTGAAAACTGTAGTAGTAATGACCCGATTACAACGTGTAAGCTGGAGACCACGTGTCTACAGCTGCTCATCTGTATCTTCTGAACGAATGGGCCTACGACTTTGTTTAATATGTCAAAATTTAGCGCCAAATTTGTGCCATCGGCACTAAAATTTTCAAGTCTGTAGCTATTAAGGTTTTGGAGCTACAAGCTCAAATAAACGTGTAAGCTGGAGACACATGTCCCCAGCTAGCACATGCTGTACAGCTCAAACGGGAAAGGCTAGACTACTGTTTAATAGCTTAAAATGTTGGGTAGAATTTGTGCCATCGGCACCAAAATTTTCAAAACAATGGGTCTCATAGTTTTTGCGTAATAAGCAAAAACATTTCTTCCCGCCTAAATATTTAAATATTTCGTTGAAAACGTTACTGAACGCGGCGTTGCCGTCCGTTCGCTGTAACTGCAATCTGTTTTGAACCTTATTTCTATAGTGTTTGAACTTACTTTTTGCTTTCACGTTAAGGATATGTAGAAGAAGTTACAAAGAAACAGTAAATGTATAGACTAGGAGAAGGTGTTGTGTTGTTTGACAACCATAACATGTGCCAATATTTACAAAATATGTTGGTAGGTATGTTTTCTCTCAGAATGTTGACCTATTTACTAGATCTTTATTACATCCTCTTTGTTTGACCAAGATATTGCATTCTAATCTAATCCTTCACTCTATATCTATAAGTGATAACTGGTTGGTTATGAATATACTGTTATTTTATACGTAAAAGTAAAAAAAGATAATTGTTCGTAATTCTGTTATGCAAAACCAACTAAAATTAAGTGATATAAAAAGTTCTTAGTTTGTTAGCAAAAGTCCAAATTGGTATAGCATTTACAAATCTTGATCTAGAAACCAGGGATATTACGGTATGGGTATTTACCGATACGATTTCGGTAAATACCGTAATGAAATAAGGGTAACAGGTATATATCTGTTAGCATAATTGCGATACGATTACCGAATTCCATTTCGGTATATGTATTTTATGTTAGTCAATGAGAGTGCAGCGGGCGGGCAGGGGTGCGGTGATGCGGTGGCGAGATACGCTGCGGGGGGGAGTGGGGGGAGCAGTACTCACTGCTCGCGCTGTTTAGATAATTATAGGTTTATTAGCAAGTACCTATATTATTTAATATGAATGACGGGAAGTGGGAATAATAACATTATTAGTTTCAAATAGGATTTTCAGTGTAGGTATATTCAAAAACTGCTTCCGTACCCGTAACACACTGCTAGGTGCTTGGCTACAGATTTTTTCTTTGAGAGTGGTAGCTTGATGGCGGATAGCATGGTGGTAGGGCATAATGCCCGCCTAGCTAGCTACCACGCCCAAGTAGAAAATCTGTCGCCAAGCACTTATCGGTGTGTTCAGCTATATGTGTCCTTGAGAACCAGTTATTTTGCGTGGTGGTACAGGATTTTGCGAATGTGCGCCTGGCTAGCTACCACCCTTAAATAAAAAATCTGTAGCCAAGCACTTATCGGTGTATTATGCTATGTGTCCTTGAGGACCAGTAATTGTTCGTGGTGGTAGAGAATTTTGCGAATGCGTGCCATAATATGCATTATTGCACCATATTTAAAAACAATATTCAATCTTTGTATTGATAAAGGAAACTTCCCCGACTTAATGAAACAAAGTAAAATCACTCCAATTTTGAAGTCGGGGGCTACATCTGACCCTTGCAATTACAGACCTATTTCTATCTTACCTGTTCTGAGTAAAGTATTCGAAAAAATTATGCTCAAACAACTTCTGTCCCATTTAAATGAGCATAATATATTGAATGAGAATCAGTTTGGTTTCACAAAGAGCAGATCCACAACAGATGCAGGTGCTCAATTGATGTCACATATACTTGATGCCTTGGAGAGTTCACAGGATGCTATTGCCGTATTCTGTGACCTTTCTAAGGCATTTGACTGTGTAGAGCACCGCACTCTGATTCGAAAACTTTCACATTATGGTATTCGTGGAAAAGCTCTGGATCTTATAAAGTCATATCTGTCAGACAGGCTACAGAAGGTTAGAATAAATGGCAATACTTCTTCCGGGTCTTTGGTAAGAATAGGCGTACCGCAAGGATCAATTTTAGGACCTTTTCTGTTTCTAGCATATATAAATGATCTGCCTTGCATGGTTAAAAATTTCTGCGATATAGTTTTATTCGCAGATGATACCTCCCTAATTTTTAAAGTAGATAGGAGGGATAGTGAACTTATTCGGCGGCGGCTGAGGCGAGGGGGCGCGGCGCGGCGTGCGCCTGCACTCGCACAGTTTTATATTTCAATTTACAAAAATACCAAAACGTATACCGGTATTTATATCGGTTACCGTAATCATACGGGTAATCGTAAAGGAAACGGTACAACCGTTTCATTGCGGTGACGGTTTATATCTGTAACCCATACATACGGTTATCGTTTCAATCGGTAACCTTTATGAAGCGGTATTTAAATCCCTGCTAGAAACACAGTAGTTCTGCAATCGCAACCAAAATAACAGGCCACGTTTGAAATGATCGTATGTGTATCACGCACACGGTATGCGAAGCTACTATTGTTATTATAAACGGAGTGCATCACTGATGGTAAAGACATGCTTAGTGATACCAGTTTTTAAAAGCTTTTTCATAAAAGTAGGTGAAATATAGGTATGTTTTGATTTTGGGGTACCAATGAATTATCTTAAATTGATTTAAACATCTTGTCATCATGTTCGCCTTAACTGATGCCACCGGACTGACCATGGCAACGCCATGCACTTGGAAGTAGTGTTTGTTACGATAGACGAAATAATATAAAATTTCAGCCAAACAGTGTCTTAGTAGAACGTTGGAGTTCTCTGGAAGGTGGTTACTTGCCAACTTTACGTTTATAACCTCAAGACACTATTTTACCGCAACATTAGTAAAAATAAACTCACTATAATCTCGTCTGGTTCAAGAGTAAGTTTTTCTATAATTAAGATAATATGGCGAGAATCTTTTACATAAGACGGAGTTTTACGTACGAGCGTTAAGTCCTGTGTAATACTTATAACTATGTGTTCAAGTCGCGAAATTCCAAAGGTTCCATTCGATTTTTTCTTATCCTTCATCAGATCTCAGAATTTTATGTCCAGAATAAAGTGAATGAGTTCAATCAAATAAATCTAAACACGGTTTACTCGCTATATGTCTGTTGGCGTCTCTGTCACACACGTCACAAGTACACTCCCGTATTTAACGATTTAAAATTATAAAGATGGCTCAAAAAGCCTTAGAAAGTGTTGTACGCGAATTACATAAGTGTTTACCAGAATTTACGAATAAAATTCACAGTTTAGAGTGCAAAATAAATGACCAAAACCAAAAAATTGACGATCAAAATCACAAGATTGAGGAATTAAGCAACATGATAGCGAGACAGAGTCAGCAGATAGCGGATTTCAAATCAGCTGTTGATGGTAACGTCCGAGAGACCGTTGCACTACATACTCAACGCCCGATTCGCCAGGCGCGTCTCGCGAGTGTTACAACAGCCAATAACAGCGCTGTCCGGAAGGTGACTAACACAACTCGCAGCAAGCAGAGCTCGGTAGCTGCCGACGCTAAGCCGATGACACCCGAAATCAACCGACTCGGAGCGAGTAACTCAACCACACTAGAACCTGTCCCTAAGATAACAGACAAAACAGGTCCTACTACGAAAGTGCAAGAAGCGAAAACACCAGGAATTTGTCCATCTCAATCCTTCAAAAATGACGGTCAGGATAAGTTAAGTCCTAGTGATGGGGAAGATTGGTCCGTCGTCGTGAGGAATAAGCGGATATCAAAACGTAAAGTTATATCAGGTACGGGCAAAGAGGATGTGGAGTTACAAACCATTGAGCGAACGAAATATATTCAAGCGTGGTCATTAAAACCTGAAACTACTAGCCAAAACGTACTTAACTATCTTAAGAAAATAGATAAAAATGCAAACTTCACGGTCGAGAAACGCGATATAAAAACAACAAAACATGCTGCGTTTGTAATTGGGTGCTCAGAAGCTTTGTATGACCAGATAAGATCGCCGACTGCGTGGCCGTCGCGAGTAATGATTTCGGAGTGGTTTCGCAGTAGGCCCCGCGTCGAACGGGGCTTGCAAGCCGAGTGCAGTAGTAGCGCACGCGCATCCATCTCTGTGTAACAGCGGCAACACCACCGAAGCCGCTCGCGCCTCAAGGTCACCGCCGCAACAACAGTGCGCGTCTTCCTATGCTCGACTAGTGGTATGCCATCAAAATATTGCTTCAATACAAAATAAAGTATCAAGACTAGAGGTGGTGCTAAACAGCAGTATGCAGTGTGACGTGCTTGGCTTAACTGAGCATTGGTTGAGTAAATCTAACCTTAAGTGTGTAAGCATAAATGGCTACAAATTGTCATCAAGTTCATGTAGACAATTAGTAGCTCATGGAGGTTCATGTATATATACGAAAAATGATTTGAAGGTGGTGGAGAATGTAGACCTAGTACAACTGTCCAGTGAGCTTTACTGCGAAATATCAGCTGTTGATATCGTAGATTATAACTTGACTGTAGTATGTATATATAGAACTAATGGTATCACTGTTAACCAATTTTTTCCATACTTTGATATATTACTTAATAAAATAAGTGAGCTTAGCCTTCAATGTGTTATTGTAGGAGACATTAATATAGATTACTTAGTTGAAATTAGTGCCGAAAAAAAGCGTTTGTGCGATATACTGTCGCCTCATGGTCTGGTTAACTTGGTAGACTTCCCCACTAGGATTACGTCACACAGTGCTACCTCCCTAGATCATATTTACTCAAATCTATCTGTGCCTATAACAGTATCGCCAGTTACCACCTATCTCAGTGACCACTTAGCGACTCGTGCGGAAATAATACTAATGATATTTATTACAGGAAGAACCACACCACAAACTGACTAGGAACTACTCACAAATGAAAAAAGATAATTTTAATAACTCGCTTGCCAGTGTAGATTGGGGCATTATATATAAGCACAGCTCTTGTGATAGTTTGACGATATCTGTGATAAACGTAATAATTAATAAACATGACGATTGTTTCCCATTAAAATTTGCTCCTAAAAAACAAAACGCCACATGGGTAACAGCTGACATTAAAAAATTTAAATTATTATTATTCTAAATGATTGATTTATATAATAAATTTCCGGAAAATGACATATTGACTAAATTTATTGACGAATTAAATACGAAATATGACGATTTGATACACAATGAAAAAGCTGATTACTATTCTAAGAAAATGCAGAAATCTCAAAATTCTGCAAAAACTATGTGGAATATCGTGAATGAACAGAGAGGAAAGTTTAATGTTTGCAACCTTGACTTCACTGATATCGTCAAAGATTCCGTCGGAATCCCATTTCGTAATAAGCACGATGCGGTAAATACTATGAACGCTAGGTTCGTAGGGGCTGCTACGGCCTGCGGTGCACCTGCCGCAGATCCTGGTCGTGTGTTCCGAGTACTGTGTAACACGAGTGTGCCCGCAGATCGTTCGCTGCGACTGTGCCCTTTTACGTCAAACGAGGTGCATAACATAATCACCGCGCGCATTCCATCCAAACCATCTAAAGACGCATACGGGATATCTATGCAACTTTTAAATATGGCTGCTGGTTCCATTTCTCCGGTTCTGGCGAACTTGTTTAATCGTTGTCTTAAAGAAGGTACATTTCCCGAGCCCCTAAAAGTGAGTAAAGTTACCCCTATATTTAAGGGAAAAGGAAAGCGGGATAATATTGACGGCTATCGTCCGATCTCTATTATTCCGGCGATAGCAAAGGTTTTCGAGAACAGCTTGAGCTCTCGCTTGGTGACGTACTTGTCATCAACTAACGCTCTGTCTGACCGACAATATGCGTATCGCACAGGTCGATCGACCACATCCCTGGCCCGCGAGGTGGTGAGTCGTCTTGTTGATGCCCGGGAGAGGTCGCAGCACGTAGCAGTACTTTGCTGCGATCTCTCCAAGGCATTTGACGTAGCCGATCATACCATCCTAGCAATGAAGATGCGTCACTACGGGATATGCCACAAACCACTCGCAATCTTAAAGGATCTTCTGCACGGTCGGTCTCAGATTGTGGTAGGTAATGGCGGTAAAGAGAGATCTGACCCGTTGGAAATCGATATGGGAGTAGCTCAAGGTTCAGCAGTGTCGAACATATTATTCTCTTTGTTGTTGAACGACTTACCAGGTGCAATCACGAAAGCGGAGGTGTTTATGTACGCCGATGATGTCGCCGCTATTGTAACTGGAACGTCGTTGGAAAACTTAGAGAAGGGATTGAACGAAACTGCTGGACAGCTCGCTCAGTGGTTTTGTGAAAATGGGCTAGTTCTAAATTTAACGAAAACACACTTTGTTTACGTGAACCTCTCCGGCCACTTCGTTCGTCGTCTCAATGTTTACATTGACATGACAAGGATTGACCAAGTCAACAACACTACCTTTCTAGGCTTTGAGATAGACGGTGGCCTTACCTGGGAGTCTCACGTACACAAGGTGTGTGGAAAGTTGGGTGGCGCGTGCTTTGCACTTAGCCGTCTATCACGACTGCTTCCGAGAAAGGTGGTGAAGTCATGCTATTTTGCCACTGTCCATTCCCAACTCCAGTACGGTGCAGAGCTTTGGGCTCGGGCTGCAGACTGGGAGAGGGCATTCCGGCTCCAAAAACGTGCGGTTCGAGCTATCGTTAGAATTCCCCAAGATACCACCGTCAGACCATATTTTAAGGAATTGGGAATCCTAACACTACCATCAATAGTGATTTTCCAAGTGGCGGTATTCGTGAGGCAGAATCAAGATAGCTACGTAAAACTAGGCGATACCCACTCTTATTGTACGAGAAATAGGGGAATGTTGGCTAGCAAGTCCTGCTCCCTAGTTAAGTCTGGCAAGTTAACGCACGTCATGGGTCCGGCAGTATATAATCAAATTCCAAATGATGTCAAACTAGCAGTAAGTTTGAATGTGTTCAAAACGAGGCTCAAACGCTGGCTACTTAGTCAATCATTCTACAGCTATGATGAATTCTTGACATTTAAAAACAATAATTCTAATGTTTAATATTTTATTTTTATGCTTTTTACTTATAAACTATTGACATTATAAAATTAATTTAATGATATACCAATGACATACCTACAATATTGATTGTACATGACGTATGATTTTTGTAATATTATTATTTAATATTATTTCATTTTATTATTATTATTATTTCTTTTATTGTATTTTTTTTTATATGTATTTGAAGCTATACAAGCTAAAAATGATCTTTTTGTACAAAAATGTATTATTGACGTGTATTGATATATGAATAAATGACTATGGACTATGGACTATATGCATGCACAGGTCCCTACGATCTAGTTCTTTTCCATCATTAGACCGCAGGAGTTTATGTACAGAATATGCTCACCGAGTCTAATCAAGTAAGCTTAAACACGGTGTAAACATATTCAATAGCGTATGCCGGATGCCGTCACAGAATAGGTACTTACCAAACGACGGCGTTGCTATGGTAAATAAATGATGATACGGAATGTGAAAGGGAAGTAATTGTAAATGTGTTATAAAAAACTTCGTGGGTACTAATCCCGCACACGACTATATTTCTCTCTCTCGTATTTTTTTTTATTTATGAGTAGTAACTCTGCCGAGCTAACTATAAACAACGCATGTGACAATTTTTGTGAAATTGGGTTGTATATATATTCGGAATCTACGAAACGAGATCTATTTGAATCTTTTACCCAATTTTTTTTTTATCTAAAGTGCAATATTTTCATTTTCTAAGGAGAAACAACGTTTTATTCTATGCGTTAAACATTTTTAACATAGATCCTAAACATAAGCAGCTTAAGAGCAGATGTGATTTTAATCTTTGGGATAATTCGATTAGTTTTCAAAGGCTTAATAAGCATAGGAAGTTTATATCCACCTAAAATGTTTATGACTAGTATTCAATAGAATTATTGTTTTCGAATACTACAAATAAAAACGCAATGTTACATAGGTACTGTTTTAGTATTAGTAATGAAAACTTCAAATCAATATCTAGTAGGATACCGATTGCGGCATGAAGAGTGCTGCCGGGCTAAGAATTCAGTCAGTCATTGAATCATATTTTGAGTTCCAAGATGGATCCACGGTGCATCGTTGATCGAAATAAAAATGGTAAGTTCAGTTCTCTTATATTAATTACTAATCAAGAGCCTAAGGCCTGGACACAGATTACCTACTAAAAGATATAACACTGTCCTTTCAAAGAGAAAAAACATCTACAAATTTAATCGCTACCACTCTCAGATCAGTAAACGCAAAAACGTGTCTAATGCGCTAGACTTAGCGTTACTTTCACTATGTACAGCCCGCGATATGATAGCAGCATTCACCATGGAATGTGTGGTTCCTAATGTGTGTGTGGAAGACACGTTTTTAGTTTGGTAGAAAGACACAAAAACGGGTAAACAGGACAACCGAAAATTCCTTCGATAAAATATACCCTAGATGCAACTTTTCGTATTGACAGAACGCATATAAAAGGCTCGAGTTATCCTATACCTTTCTGTCTATTGAGATACACATAAAAACCTTAAAATTACACAAAACCGTAGTAAATCTATTTAAGTCATTTAACAATATTCAACCTTGTATCAGTTGCATAAGGTTTAATTTTCAATTACTTCGTAATAAACTTATAGCACTTTTACTCTGCGCCATTGAAGAGAGCTCGTAAAATTTTATTACCCTTTGCTGTGATAGAACATAAAATACAATGGAGACGCTTACTCCTAATCTCGTACTAAAAATATTATTTAGTAATTCGTTTTTTTGGTGACATTTATAATTGGAATTTTAACTATCCATATTAGTCAACTAGCTCATATAACCTGGTTTTGCCTGGGTTGAAAAGGTGTGTAGTAGATTATATGCGGATGTTGGGAGATAGAAAAGGAATCTGTTATAATGAAATCAGAATATGAATTATTCGGCTTTAATTTTCATTAACATTTATTTATTTATTCCACACAGAACAAAAAGCAATTAAAAACAAATTATATAACAATATAATGTATCAGACCTGAATTGCAGTTCAGATACCTGCGTGTTACAGCAAAATGTATAAAGTAAACGTGTTTGAGTAATTAATGTAATTGTGAATGTTAATACAATGTTAAAGTTAATTTTATACATTATATATGTAATAGAATATTTAATATTTGTAAACTACCTTTACATACTATATTCATATCATACATTCTGAAAATCATCTGTAATAATAAGAGTGCACGCTAAACCTCGTGCATTCAGGATTGTGCAGGTGGCTCGGACATTTCGATATTAAATTATTAACATACAACATCGATGAAAAACCGGAACACTAGAACTTGAAAAAGGTTTTGTAGTGTTTTTCCAATCAGTAAGCCAAGTCACTATTACACGTATTAGTACATAAAACATACATACATATGCACACACACACACACACACACACACACATAACAATATTGTGTAAGCACTAATCCATATAATATGTGAATATATTGCAGTTCTAATAATATTTCATACATACATGTCAAATTGATAACCTCCTTTTTTGAAGTTGGAAAATGTAAAATAAATGCCTGTGTACAGTCTGAGAAAATAAAAGATTATTATGGCGACTCCAATAGACTTGTTCTGAATTAGGGCTCACTTATTCTTGTCTTGCATGGGATGTTATTATGCGTGCGAAAGAGACAACTGCGTAACAGGAGTAACGGAATTTAATTTGTTGATGTATTAATTTGGAGGTGATAATTAAATAATTATGAATGTTTATCACTTAAAATACTATAAATATGTATAAAACTTACCGAAAATACGAAATCCCATGTATTTTTCTCTTTGTAAGTGTATTATTTTTGCAACTATTCACAGAGCACTTCGGCATTGTTTCACTCGACGATCAGCGCGTCACTGACGGCAAAACTGTGCTTCAGATCATTATAAGCACAGTTTTGTTTGGTTAGCTTTGGAGCGTTCGCGCAGAATCTAGGGTATATTTTATCGAAGGAAAATTCTTATTTCCTTTAAAAATACCGAATTTGCAAAGGAAATAAGAATCGAAATAACAAGAAGAGAATTAAGATTTATCCAGTAAAACAGGAAACGAGTTAACAGAAGGATATAATATTGATTATAAACATACCTAATACTGACCAAAATCCTAGCACTAGTAAAGGCTGCAACATATATGGAAATCATAGAAAGAGCAGACAGTTTGAAGAAACGTTTCAAAATAAGCAATTTGAAAAAGAAAAACATGACGAAAAGCTTTTATTAAAAGATAAATACAATATCATGACATGCAAACACAAATGCACCATTATAATACCTAATTGATGACATTTAATACGTTCCTTTGGGAATATTCGACGACCTTCAGGATATAATTATATAAAATTATCAGTAATTTTTTTTTTATTGCTTACAGGTACGCCTTTGACCACAATCTCACCTGATGGTAAGATACGATCTGGTCGACGGTGATAACATGCATAACCTAGAATTACTCGCTGTCAAGGATAGCTGCCGGAACACACCGTTAGGTGCTTGGCGACAGATTTTATACTTGAGGGTGGTCGCTAGCCGGGCGGGCATGTGGTGATGCTCAAGCCCGCGGCGGGATTCGAATCATGGACCTGCTGCGCGGCAGTCCATAGCCAATGCTACTAAGCCATCACTGCATCAAAACCTTTTTCTAATACGCTATGCGCAACGGCTGCCTGGTGAAACACCGTAATGCTTATTTTCACAGAATATGTATGGCAGATTGCCATACTAACACATTCACACACATTCTGTTAAAATTTCAACCGGCTACCTATTACCGTTCCAAAGATACAGACCTATAAAGGTTCCTGTTTTCTAGTACGGAACCCTAACATCTGTTATTTAGCTACTAAAGTGTGTAGGTATTTACACTTACTAAGTAGGTATCTATAAACAAATATTTAACATTTTATTTGTTCACATTAACGAAATACACTACGACCTTCCCTACCTAAATTTAAAAACAGACTGCAAAAACATCGCGCTCTATCAAATAATACAAACAAAAGCAAGCTAGTGAGATAGGTATATACCTGCTATACATACGAGTAGGTACTACATGCAATGTAGCGACTAGCGAGTTAGCGACCCGACGAAACTCGAGTGTGTCCAAGTACTATGTACCGAATGTTTCCGAAACCGATGGGAGCTTATTATACCTATACAGCCGAATGAAATAGGCGCTAGCTAGCTACAAACGTGGACTTCCGCGTAATATATCCTTATTCAATACATCGTCAATCGTATCCATTTTCAAAACTCAGAATATCTAAATAGTTTCATTTCAGAACGAAAACTGAAAAACCGCTATTGCAACGATAGGAAGATTGTTTTCGAAACCAGTAACGTTTTAAAACGACCACTCGTAAGTAGTGACGGCTTCAATACTTTTGAAATCCGGAAAGCATGAATAGTATAAAATATATGTCAGATTATATTGACACCTTCATGCTCCTAGCCTATATATCAACGGCGTTTATTATGTATGAAAGCGATAATAGGTTCCAAGTCTATAGAAATAAGGTTCAAGACAGATTGTAGCTACAGTCATCAGAACGGCAACGCCGCGTTCAGTAACGTTTTCAACGAAATATTTAAATATTTAGGCGGGAAGAAATGTTTTTGCTTATTACGCAAAAACTATGAGGCCCATTGTTTTGAAAATTTTGGTGCCGATGGCACAAATTCTACCCAACATTTTAAGCTATTAAACAGTAGTCTAGCCTTTCCCGTTTGAGCTGTACAGCATGTGCTAGCTGGGGACATGTGTCTCCAGCTTACACGTTTATTTGAGCTTGTAGCTCCAAAACCTTAATAGCTACAGACTTGAAAATTTTAGTGCCGATGGCACAAATTTGGCGCTAAATTTTGACATATTAAACAAAGTCGTAGGCCCATTCGTTCAGAAGATACAGATGAGCAGCTGTAGACACGTGGTCTCCAGCTTACACGTTGTAATCGGGTCATTACTACTACAGTTTTCAAGCAGGGCGTTTCAATTTTTTTGTGCCACTGGCACAAATTATGCGCTAAATCCCTGGCTATAGTATATAATCACATCTTCAGCCGTTTCGTATATACAGCATGTGTCAGCTGGAGACCATAACGCCAGCTAACACACTAATAATCACGTGTAGCATCGAAGTTTATTTGGCACCTAAATTTTGAGTTGGTATTCATAATTGCACTAAATCGGCTCTAAATATTGGCATATTCAGAATTAAGAAATTTCAATTGAGTAAGCTGGAGACATACACATCCTTAAATGAGAATAATGACATAATGCTTACTGGAGTCAAAAGCCGATGCATAACTCCACGATACGACTCTCTATATCTGAATATGGAAATTCAATTTGCTATGCACCTGTGATCTTAACTGACTTTCGGCAGATGAGTCGTAAATGTCCGTAATATCGTAGACGACCCAGACTCTCGTGCTACGTGTCGGTGCGTACTCTGCGTTTCACAGGCCTTGCATATGACAGGAAAAAACGTGGAGAGATAGTCTAGTAGTAAATATTATCCGTGCTCTTAACATAATTTTTATATACATGTCTAAGTTTCCTGGCTTTGAATTTCGCCTCCATGCAAACCGGCACGCTCAGTTCAGGGACGTCCGCGGTGCGTAACAATCTACTGTCATTGGCCTCTGTGCCAGTTTATTTTACAAAAACACAGACCGTATCACAGCTGCAACTCAATGAAATATAATTTTTGAATATTAAATACAATATCAGCAGGTCCATGGTTAGAATCCTGCCACGCGCGGGCTTGAGCTTCATCGCATGGTGGAAGGGCATTTTGCGAATGCCCGCCTGGCCAGCGACCACTCTCAAGTAGAAAATCTGTCGCCAAGCACCTTACGGTGTGTTCTGGCAGCAGTCCTAGAGAGCCAGTAATTCTAGGTTAAGCCTGTTAACACCTTCGACCACATCATTACTTACCATCGGCCTGGCCAGCGACCACCCTCAAGTAGAAAATCTGTCGCCAAGCACCTTACGGTGTGTTCTGGCAGCAGTCCTAGAGAGCCAGTAATTCTAGGTTAGGCCTGTTAACACCTTCGACCACATCATCACTTACCATCGGGTAAGATTGTGGTCTAAGGCTTACCTAATAAGCATTAAAAAAAAACACTTAATAATGACAGATAATCCGGCTGAAAACAATTTTTTAAAATTTTATTTAACTTGTTCATTATAAATATGTCTTAGTTATAATGATGGAAGCAGGTGCTTAAAAACATACTCATGAAGACCCTTTTTGTTTATATTTCAGACTTACAAGACCATTGTCGCCCATTCCTGTCACAATTGATAACAAAAACATCATAGATTCGAGTGAAGAACCACTTTGTGATAATCTAGTGAATGGCACCACTCAGAATGAGGAGCTCTCTCCGAAGGAGTCAGGGAATTTACTGGATGAGAAGGACAGAGTCAGTCGACAAAGTTTTGATGAAACCATCCTGTCTGATGTAGTAGACCGACAGGAACTTACAGTATGCAGGGAAAAGTGCCACAGTATAGGTGAAAAGTACAAAACTCAGAAACCAATATCTGAGGCACAACAAAGTCCCACTATGGCCAGAGATATGAGCGTCGATGGACTGTATAATATGACAGGCCAGATCGACCTTGCCGAATGTGGATTTCCTCTTCCACTGTTTGAAGAGGGATATCTTTGTTTACCATACCTATCTCTTAATTACCTAGATTTACTATCAGATCCTGCGGTAGAAGGATTCGTAGTTGGAGCTTCGAATGTGTTATTCAAGCAGAAGAGGCAATTGTTTGATGTTCTCGTAGAAGTGAATGAAATGAGGATAGAAACTGGAGATTTGTCTTTAAAAAGGCAGTTAACTTTGGGCACTGAAGACTTGAGGTTCGCCGACCACGTCGTGAGACACGGTGCCACGCAGGGGGACACGTGGATACGAGACCAGTTTTCAAGCTACTTAATTTATTTACTAAGGACATCTTTGCTGCCAGGTAAATTACTGTAACAGCCGAATCGTCCACTGCTGAATACATCCTCCCCTATTATTATGGTATTTGCCATATTCCCCACGCTTGGCAGACGTTGGCAGTTCATTAGAAGGCGCTGCTGCCCACCTTCCAGTATTTTTCCCTTATTCGACTCTTACGACACCCATGGGATGTTAAGGGGAGATACAATTCTGACCCGGCACCCCATGGGGCAAGGTAAATTAACTAAGTAAAAATATGATATGGTTCTAGCAATTTTATAAGGAATAACAAAATAATTTGTATATTTTACGAATCAGTATTTGATTTTCTCCTGTTTTTTTATGTTATTGTGACGGAATAAGCACGATGCCCATCTGATATTAAGCGGTAACCTCTGCCTATGACAGAAGCATTTCGTCACAAAGGATGAATTGCACTGCGCCCGTCACCCTGAGACATACAGTTATTGAACCACATGTGCAAGTAATTTTACGGGCTCTCAAGGACTGCTCCCGGAACACACTGTTACGTGACAGATTTTCTACTTGAGGGTGGTAGCTAGCCAGGCGAGCATTCGCAAAATGCCCTTCCACCATGCAGTGAAGCTCAAGCCGGCGGTGGGCATCGAACCATGTACCTGCGGCACCGCAGTCCATAGCTAAAACCACTCGGCCATCATTGCGTTGTGATTTATTGAAGTGCATTAGAACTAAATCATTTAATAATATTTTTTGCGTTTACAGAAGGTAGCCGCGAGATAGACTCGTACAACGCGCAGTTCATGGCCGCATTCAAGCTCACACCAGCCTACGAGCAGTGGCTGAAGAATACCAACAACGGTGAAATAGAACCCTTCGTGAACCTCATCTCCATGCACCCTTTTAGTGGTCAATTATCTGTAGCTGATATGAAATTGAAGTTTGCTCAGTAAGTAACATTATTGATAACGTAAAATGTACATAAAGTTGTGTGCCCAACTGTACTCGAATCAGTTGAGTGGTCCAAACGTGTTCTTACGAAGTATTTAAATAATAATAATTTAAATAATGTCATTTCCGCAACTCGGTTATGGAAGTAGAAATTGTAAGCGCAAACTAATGCAAATTTAATCGAGAAAAAGCAACAGGTTTTTCTTTATGATCTACTAAAAACGGTATGGCATGGTAATCCATGCCCGTGTGTCATGCCATACTCGAGTTTTTTTTGGATAGATCAGATCCAGCTTATAAATATTATTTGAGCGAAATACCAAGTTAATTATGTAGTTCAGTGTGTTAGAAAGTTAAAATTGCGATGGTTTTATTGTGTCCTTTTAATAATTACGGTAGATGGTGTTTTGGTAGGATACGAACTGTTACACCTAATATATTGCTGACCTAGGCCCGAATCCCTCACAAACCTATTTACGCGTTGTCAGCAGTATTTTTCTGTATATAAACGGTGGCTTCCAAAATTAAGTGCTCAGATTTATTGTGATAACTCCAGGAGTCACCAGACTCAGTACCAGTATACCCTTCAGGTGGAACCTCTGCCCAAATTAGTAGCAAAAGTGAGTTGCGGGAACTTTTAAAGTCAAGTGTAAATTAATAATTTTATTTTTCAAATAAAATAAATGTGTGTGTGTCCATAAGTTGTTTTTTTTTTAAGACAACTGAATAGGTCCACACAACAGAACGTGGTTTGTTTTGAATAAGCATTGTAAAACCAGAAGGCCCGTTGGAGATTTAAATGCCTAATCTATTCTGATACAAACGGTTGACCATATCTCTAACTTTTATAGATATTAAAGTTAAATGTTTAGGTATACTATAGTAAATCAATCATATGGCAGGCATGGTTCTAATGATTGTTAATAAATCAACACGCCCTGGACACGCTATATATTTATGGTACTGCTGTAGTACTGTAATTGTAGTGCTGTAGCACGTGCCTACGGGTGCACATACGTATTAGCCGGGTTTGGTACCGCTCTATGAAGTCGAACTACTTGTCTTGTTTTACTATGCTAGAAGCTTTCAACATTTATGCGCTGGTGAGAAGTCGAAATTTCGTAAGTTACGCAACGAAATAATGAAAAGGATTATCATCTATTGTAGCGCTTTTAGATAATAGTCTAGTGTAGGGTATTATCCAAATGCGAATCGTTTTGTTTAAAAGCAGACAAAGAGGTTGCTTTCGTCATCAGTGAGGAAGGAATATAATGTTCTACCGATCCCGCATAATGATGGAAATTACACCACTGCTCTGCTTGCTAATCCAGGCTAATATATCAACCATGAACGAGAATTAATTAACACTAATACAAATAAAAAACAAGGATACTATAATACAAATAATCAAAAGGTCGTTCATTTAATTGGAGCTTATTTATTGGACATTTTAACTGTCGGATATTTTAATTAATGGGCATTGTATATGTCCATTTTATTTTTTGAGTAAGTTGTGCAAATGCTGTAATGATATGTATCAACGGGCGGAAAACGGCCAATGTTGCATGTACATGCTTCTCCTTTAGAAAGTCGTAATTAACGGCTTCTATATTTTATTCGAGATTTGCATTTTAGACATTTTCTAAAATGAAAACAATAATAATAAAATATTAATATAAAATATAAATAAAATATTAACATAAAAAAAAATATTAATATTTTTTAACATTCTAAAATGTTTGGATCATTAGTTTAGTAAAAGTGGAAACAACGACTATTCTGTAACGTAGGTGTATATATGAATGACCGCATGTTGTCGGTCGAAATTTAATGTTACTCTCCACCACATACTTTATATCTAATAACTATGAATTTCTAAAATACCTTACAAGCTTTTATATCCATTAAACTACAATACTTCAAGAAATTTCAAGTACAAAATACATACATGATATCAATAACAATAATAACTAAATAAAGTATGGTTAATGTCGTGGTTAGGGTTTCTGATTTCTCAACATATTTATTTTCCCGGATGCCGAAAATCCTGGACAGTAATTTCTAATAACTATGAATTTCTGAAATACCCTACGAGCTTTGATACCCAGTACACTTTTTTTTATGCTTGATAGGTTAGCCTTTGACCACTATCTCACCTGATGGTAAGTGATGATGTGGTCGAAGATGGTCGAAGATGTTGTTCAGGCTAACCTAGAATTACTGGCTCTCAAGGACAGCTGCCGGAACACACCGTTAGGTGCTTGGTGGCAGATTTTAAACTTGAGGGTGGTAGCTAGCCAGGCGGGCATTCACAAGATGCCCTACCACAATGCTATAACGACTGCCATCCTAAGACAACAACTGGTACCGACGGCTTAACTTTCCCTCCGGAGCACGGAAGCGCTCATTAGTAATGTCACCAGCGGTCACCCATCCTACTCATGACCGCGGCGGACTTTGTTTAACTTTACTGATCGGTTCAGAATGGCTAAGCAAACTTCGCTACGAGCGCTTCGAAACACTACAATACTTCAAAAAATTTAAAGTGTAAAAGAGATACATGATATCAATAACAATAATAAATAAAATATAGTATGGTTAATGTCGTGACTCGTGGTCTGTAATGAGTGCGTTGCTGGCAGCGATGACGGGTGACTAGAAGCGCAGTGGAGCGCAGATCCAGACCATCACAGCTCGTTCAGCATTAGTACTGTACTATAATAGCCATATCGTCCACTATTGTACAGCCTCCCATATTTGCCATAATCCCCACGCTTGGCAGGCGTCTTGTGGATCGCAGTGTAAGTTGGCCGTTCTTTAGAAGGCACTGCTGCCCACCTTCCAGTATTTTTCCCTTAGTCGCTTCTTACGACACCCACGGGATGATTTGGGGATGTGCAATTCTAACCCGGCACCCCACGGGGCTCAGCATTAGAACAAAGTGTTAATTGAAAGAATAGTGAAAGAAACATAAAACGGAATTTTGAAAGAGTATTTATGTTCGGAAGGACTTGCATTACGGTGAATTGCTAATAAAAAATGTAGTAGTTACTCGTCCTTCACAAATTCGTGCTAATAACTTGCCTAGTTTGGTACATTAGTTGTTATATCGCCTATGTATGTTGTGATAGAACATGTACGAGGCCCACCTGGTGGAGTTAACCTCTGTCTATAACAGATGCATATCGTCATAAGTGACATACTGTACTGCGCCCATTAACCCTGAGGCGTGAGGCATAATGTTGTTAAGTTTCATGTGCATGTTATGTAATTAGAAATAGAAATAGGTATGATGGCTGTACTACCCTGAACTAATTCGTTCACAAAGAGTTGTACTGCTGCTTACAATCAGTACTAATATTATAAATGCGAAAGTAACTCTGTCTGTTTTTTTTTTTTTTGCTGATGGGTAAGCCTTTGACCACAATCTCACCTGATGGTAAGTGACGATGTGGTCGTAGGTGTTAACAGGCTTAACCTAGAATTACTGGCTCTCAAGGACAGCTGCCGGAACACACCGTTAGGTGCTTGGCGACAGAATTTCCACTTGAGGGTGGCTAGCCAGGCGGGCATTCGCAAAAATGCCCTTCCACCATGCGGTGAAGCTCAAGCCACGGCGGGATTCGAACCATGGACCTGCTGCGCGGCAGTCCATAGCCAAAGCCACTGAGCTGTCACTGCTTCTAAGTCTGTCTGTTACGCTTTCACGCCAAAACTACTGGACCGATTTGAATGAAATTTGGTATGGAAATAGTTTGAGACCCGGGAAAAAACATAGGATAGCTTTTATCCAACTGCGCAAAAAGAGGTTAATGTTTTTGCGCGATAACCGAAATACGTGCGGGCGGAGCCGCGCCCGGAAAGCTAGTATCCAATATAATTGTTGTAATGTGTTGTAACAGTACGATGTCGACGAGTGAAGGCGGGCGGAAGGTGAGCGCGGCGGTAGCGAGCACTGGGCGGGCGGTGGCTACCACGTCGCGTGCTGTCGGGGGCGCGCTCTCGCAGGCGCGGGGCGCGCTCTCGGGGTGGTGGAGCGCCCTTACCGCGCCGCCGCCCAATGCGACCGGCGACGACTGCAGCGCCTCTATAGGTAACTATACCCACGGCCTATAGTAGCTTCTACATTTGTTCCTTCATTTTAGCTACCATAGATTAGCTTTAACATCTGATTGGCAAATAGTGACCAACAAAAATAGTTGACCTAGGTTTCGGGCATATCCGATGCCTTTCATCAGGTAACTTCAACTCCGTGCAACTCTCGTCGCCGTGCTTTAGACGTGTGAACTCACCTGATGAAGGACATCGGATATGCCCTAAACCTAGGTCGACCATCTAGACCAATACGCTTGAGTACAGCCGGTTATTGAAAATTCTTACTCACGGGAGTTTTCGAACAACAGCATTTGTTTTATACCTACTAATCCGCATGGCTCGAAAGTGCTCGGCAGCGCGCCGCAAGAACAGGCTCGGCCGAATATACCGAAATGAAAAACGTGAAAATTCTCGTATCGAGTCTCGAAATATATCCGAATCAATGATAAAATAAGGATTTTTTTCTTGTATTAAAATGCAAGTGGTATTATTATCTACTTTAGCTAAATTTGACCAATGGCTGAAACAATTGGCTACACAAAAAGATTTTTGATTATAATTATTCAAGGTACATAAACGAAATAAAATAATGACTCACCTCTAATCATCTTTGAGTGAACTAATAATACTTTAGTATGGCATAATTTTTGAATTGTTTGTACAACCATGCATCACAATAACTTGACGCCATTGGAATTTGTTTCCAAAATAGTACGGAATGTACAAACAGGCAAACGCGTTTGTGGCGACGCTGGCCGCGACACTCCGACTTTTACCCGTTTAACGTGTAGGCTGATATCTTGACCTTGAGCCCGTCCAGAGCGGAAGTCCACTCTACTCAGTTATTATTTATTCTTATAGCATAGCTCCAATCAATTATAAAATCTTGATACATCTAATTGGTGAATGTGACTCGCAGGGGACGACAAACAAGCGTCAGACGCAGAAGACATTGTGGAGCAGATGGACGACGATAACAAGGTGTACGACCACCCCTCCACCCCAGACCCTCCCGACAAGACGCTAGACGATACCACAACTAATGTCAGCAAGATCACAGTCGTATGAATCTCCTACACATCTGTAGGTATACGTTCCTAATAATACCGTAATAATTCCCCACACCTCTTCAGCTTACTGATCATGATGTATTAATTCCCCACACATCTCAACAGGTTACTGATCATGACTAGGGATTGCAACCCGGTATGTTTCTCAACCCGGCCGGGCCCGGTCGCATTCGTAGCCAACCCGGCCGGGTCCGCCGGGCCCGACCGCGATATGTTAGCGATGAAACCTTTAAGTATTCTTGAAAATGTATTTAAACCTTTAAGTATTCTATAATATGAATGGAAAAAGACAATGATTCAAGGTTTAGGTTAATATTTATTTCAAACTCAACAATTATCACAATAAACAGTATCATTCAAGTCTCAAAATCACACTAAATATTTTTTTACAGTTGATTACTTTTACTTACGGACGGAGAAGTAACATTAGTATTAGTAATTATTCATTTTTATTAATTTAAACCAGCAGGTCTTTCCCTTTACTCATTACAGTGCCTATTTGAAAACGTAGTATTCAAATAAGAAACTAATAACACAGCTTAAAGTACTAAACGTGTCATAACAACTTAAATAACATAGATAAACTTTGCTAGCTTTGATATAAACAAAACAAATTCTTATTTCCTAAAAGTGAAGTATTATGTTTTTTCTTAAACTTTGGCTAATGGATATTAAGACTAGTGAGTGTTACTATTACTAATTGAACAAATAGCGAAATCTTATTGGCTAGGCTGTACTGCTTACAACCAAACGCAACCAATGCCATGCGAACGTATATTCTACGAGTTGGTGCTCCCTCGCCGCGCGCCGCGGTTAAAATGGCCGGGGCCGGTGGGTGCCGAAAAGAGCACCGGGCCGGGGCGGCCCGGCCGGGTCCGGGTTGCAATCTCTAATCATATAATTCCCACACCTCTTCAGGTGACTGATCATGATGTATTGATTCCCCACACACCTCTTCAGGCTAATAATCATGACGTGCTAATTCCCCACACATCGCTAACAGATACTGTAATGCCGCAAAAAGTATTAGGAATAACGATTATTACACACAATAATTAAACAACTTAACACAACGAAACCGTTTAAGGGTGTTTAATTATATATGTGCACACCGCAGCTAGCTTCACTGTGTCGATATCGACGGAGAATGAATGTTTATTATTGTCTTCAAATAAATCTAATAAAAAACAGCTTTTAAAAATCCTCTGCCGTGCTACAAAGCCATGATGTGATTTCATGAACAGCTGCCAATGGTGTGTTGGCATTATATTAAATACTGAACATAACTAATTTCTGCCTTACCTTAACTCGAACATTGCTGAATATTTACATAACTCTCTTTGTAGGAATACTAAGTTGTGTTCTGGTTATGTATAACTTTATAAAAAAATATAAGTTTTTACCTATAAAAACTGTGGTTAAGTATTTTCTACGGCGGACCATCCCTTAAAAGTTCTACTTCGGCTATAGAACTTGCCGACTGGCAAATGGCTGAACTTCTTTGACGGTTCCCAGTTAAATTTACGTGTAGAGTTCCGACGATAAACTGAACGTATAAAAGAAGTATGTAATATACATTACAACAAAATATTGTAACATTCCTTTGAAATTTATTGACTATTTGAAATTGATAAAAAATATTGTATTATCCTAAAAAATTGAATCTTTTACTACTCGAACTTACCGTTACCAAATTAAATTTTGAGTCTTCGGTTACATAAACTGATACTGAATATAACTTTCTATTTCAGGGATTTGGCTTATGGAATCACGAATTTCAGAAAAGTAAACAGTATTTATTTATATTATAAAATAAAAGACATGAACAGGGAAGATGTGGTCCATCTCATGAGTGTGTTAAAAATCTTAACACGAATATCTTGTTCGTTAATAGTTATTAAAAACCCTTTTATACGAGGATTAAGTCCTTCCAAGCCGCACTGACTAACAGTTTGCCGATCTATCGTAAATAGGCTACCCATGAATACTGACAGTTTATCTTAAGATCTGAGTCTGTGGCGCAAATTGATACTGACATGTCAGTACGCAAATTGACAGGGTTGGGTAGACAGTAAATTACAGTTCAACCAAGTTATCTGTGAAGTGGCAGAAAAGGAACTACGAAATTGCTTACAAAAATTAGAAAAAAATTTTGGTGTTTCTCAACCAACAGCCCCCTCTTAGAGTTCACACATAAGTTGGTCCAACTGTACACATCAACAGATAGACTGCCATTGCTCGGCTTGTTGGTTATGGTCAAGTACGTGTTAAGAAACTGACGACCTGTAATTTGTACTGCCGAGCCGATCTCGGTCTGTAGCTGAATAAATGTCGGTGTGCGGTGATCGTACATAAGACAAAGTGGTCTTTTAAAAATATCAGACTGAAGGTGTAGGACGGCGAGACCTCGTTTTGCATGCAAGTAAGCGAAACAGAGTTACGCAATATACCGCGTGAGCGAGTTTTTTAATAAACTCATATAAAAGTGAGTTTTTTAAAAACGGATACACCTTTCAGGTACTGTTGTATCTCATGGTTGCTTCATAATAATTATGAATGAAATTTGTATCGATCTACGATTTACTATATAGACACAAAACTTGATTTTAAGAGGCGAAATTTTAGACCTTAATCTTTTTCAATCTAAAGAAATATCCATATATATTTCTATATAGTGTTTTAAGATCAGTGATCATCTTGTCATATCCTGTACATTATTATATTTGTAATTAATATATGTAAGGCGTACACAATTTTTAAAATACATGTTCATAATTTGCATTTTCAGACTCGCTTCACCTTAAGGCTAGAGTGCTCGTGGCGCTTTCGATACAAACGTAGTTAAGTAATATTTTAAATACTCAATGTTCTGTGAAAATTTGCATATTTTTCCTTGAGCATCACTAAAATAATATATCTATTTAAATCAGAATTTAAATTTTAATATTAATATAATAATGTCAATGTCAAAAATATAAATACAAAAATTATATTCTTTTATTTAAATAAATAATATATTTATTAAAATTTACTATGTTTCTGGTTTGCCAGATTTCCGTAAAATTAAGTACTTACTTTCAAAAATTATTCGAACAATATTTTTTTATGGGAATGTTTATTTTGACATTTAGGGATAAAATAAATAATAAATTGAAAAACTGCCAAAAGATGCAGAAGCAAACATATTAGGCTCAGCAATATGCACACATAATTTCACTGAGTTTGAATACATAGTATTTAAAACATGGTGGAACTACATTTAAGTATGAAAAGGCTCCGTGCACTCTTAAGAACTGGTATATATCCGATCTGATCTGTGGCTTTGTTTTTGCCCTTATGACATCATTTCCGCCGCCACTTCCATTCGGGATCACGTGACTTACAGAAAATTTTAACACATTTTGTTTATCCAAAATAAAGTTAATCCAGTGCATAGTAAATAATTTGTTATATTCATCGAGTTATATGCTCCAAACAATATCATGTTAACATTACATTGTAATTTATTTTTGACTGTGTCAACTACCTTATTCCTGCTGGTATTAATCCTTAGTACATACGTCGGACTTGTTTGCCTGATTGAGGCAAAGGCTACAGGCAAACTGTTTGTCATTGGGGCTTTTTCCACCCAAGTTGTGAGCAAAGAAAAACCCACTAGGAGGCTTGCTACTTGTTTATGTATACTAATACATAGACACTATACAGTGAGGCAATCGTATTAATCCGCTCAGCTATTCTGCGGAACTAAAAAAACTGTAAATTGTAGAAAGGGTAACTCCTTAATATGTACGACGTAGTAGTCACTTTTTTAAGAGTTAATGTAAATAAACGTACTGGACTCGTGTTAGAAAATGTTTGTATTTGTGTAATGAGTCATTAGCGTTGAAATACTATAGTTTAATTATCGCGTTTGCACTTTTATTCATGCACAAAACTGCTTAATTTATTAATAGACTAATAATTATTGGTACAGATATCTATTCAAAATATGAAACTCATTAATGTAATGAACGTCTCGGGTAAGATTGTCCTTTTGAAATGTTTCTTATGAGTTTTAAATCATACACCAACTGATTCAAGTATATGTTAAATTTAGCTTTTTATACTGCTGAAATATCTGTAACATAATAAATTGTGTTTTATCTATTAAATCAAAATATTATCTATTGGATATTATTTGCATGTTTTCTATATAAAGTATTCAGGATATTTGAAACTGTGTAAACGTGTACTTTATTCCTGACACAGTTGCCAAAAGTTCGGAGTAGTTCGCTGAATACGTACACTGTTCTAGAAAGAGATTATTTTCAGCAATATAATAAATCACGACACGCAATGACTATCCACGATAAAGGAGCTTTCCCTATATATTCGTGCATTGGTCCATAACTGTATATTTTGTTTGAAATTAAAATATGAATTATACTTATTATAATATGAGATGCTAATTTGTGCAAAAAATATATACTTAATGTGATCTCTAATATTTAATTTTTTGTTGATAATCTTATGTGTAGTGTATTCCATTATTAGAATAATTATAGCCTGTGTTTACGTAGAGTAATTAAATAGTTAAGTATGTGTAACTTATAAAAGAAATCTTTAAGTATTTTTATATATTTTTTTATTTTTTTGTAATGCTCTCTACTCACTATGCGTTCTTTATTTGAAAGTATTTCGTATTTACCGACACTAGCGCAAATATTTGTAAAATACCTAATAAGTTTGCTTGCGTTTTTTTTGTTATCAATCTGTATATAAAATGCCACATATAGTATAATCAAGTCACTCAATGAAGTGGTAGCTGTGAACGTTAATTACCTAATATAAGTTACTTAAAAATTGCATATCTGACTTTTATTTCATAACACGACAAGTTTTTCTATGTTAAGGGGTTTCATACCCAAAGGGCAAAACGTAGCCCATTAAGTCACACGATTTACATATTTTGTGACAAGAGATATTATTGGATTAGGAACTGAACATTGAAGTGAAGAACCAATAACAAATATTGTAAAAATAAAATATCTTTGACATTATATAAAATAATTATAAAAAAAAAAATATCTAGTGACAATTTCGTATAATTATCCTATTAAGCCGATGAATAAATGCCACTTAATGTAACTGGAAGAATTTTCTACGCGTTTCGTTTCTACACGAAGCATCATCAGGAGGGCTAGGTTTACGATTGAGAATAAGTTAATTATTTTGCATAGTAGTAGGGTATTCTGCGAATGCTCGCTTGGCTAGCTACCATCCTCAAGCTCAAATCCGTCGCCATGCACCTAACGTTGTGTTCCGGCGGCCAGTAGTTCTAACAATATCTTCGACCGCATCAAAGATCTGCAATAAAAGCTGCAGCATTCAAAGTTGTCAGTTAATTTAAGACGGCTATCAAATTTCTCAACTTCTTGATGTGGCTTCTGCGGGCTTGCCACAATTTCGCCGATGTCGCGTGGTTAGACTATCAATCAGCAGGCAATACACTTGGGTATGTGAGATCTGGGACGATAGAGAAACTGCTGCTAATGAGGATTAGAAGGATCGTACTGTATATTATTTTGTCGTATAAGTACAATACAATCAACCTTTCTATGTTCATGTTATCAATAATTGTCCGGTTCCGGATCCGGATGCGCCTGACACGGAGCTATGTGAACAAGTTCATACAAGTAGTACGTAACCGATATTTTCCCCGTCCGTGACGGGGACCCGGAAATGTGTGGATAGTGCTCCCGAAAACTGTTGGTGTTCTACGAGGTGTTCCACGGGCAAGTACCGCTTAAATCTACGTTAGACTAACATCCGCCATCCTAGATATGTCCTAATCCATAGGACCTATATAAAACGCCGTTCGAGGTGAGTAGCAACACAGCACCACAAAGACCACGAAGGAAACAAAGGGATGACCAACAGTCATATCTTTGGCATTTTAACATAAGTAGGACAGGATAGTTTGTTCGTCTCCGGGAAGATGGAGACGAACAACTGGGGGACAACAGGAATAACCCCTTTGACGACTATCTCACCTGTTGGTAAACAATGATGTAGGTAATGTGGTTGATAAGCATAGAAAGGGAACTGGCTATCTAAGAGCACCTATTTAGAAAGAACACGGTGATGTACACGTACAATAGATAGTATATGAATTACGTAGTTCCTCGGTGTGCGCGCTAGATGGGAATAAGCTCGCCCCTCACTCCATTCAACTTAAATATGTAGAAATAAAGTTATATTTATCTGATTCACAACATAGCGGTTCTACGCCCACCGCCGCCGTTGAAAAAAGGCCTCATAACACCCACTACATATTTTTGTTTGCCGTAACCCCCACGCTTGACAGCTGGCGTCTTAAGAATCGCAGTGTAAGATTCACTTCTTCAGAAGGCGCTGCTGCCCACAATCTAACATTTTTCCTACGTCGGGTTGCCTCTGCTTTGTTGACTCCTACAGGAAGATGTGAAGAGTATTGATAGGGAACTCCTCAGTGTAGGTACGTACATGGAACCTACGGGTTGTAATTCGGTATATTTATTTTTTTAATCGAAATGAGACGATAGTAAATAGACTTTAAATATTAGGAAAATCAATGATATTCCAGAAATAAAAGATTTTTGTTTAGGTAAGTAGGGAAAAGAAATATCTACAACGTTTGGATAATTCTTCTGGTTTGGCTGCGTGGTGTTTGTGACGTCACGTCGCGTCGGCAATAAGGCGGAATTATTACTAGATATATTTTTATTATTTAAGTGTTTTTATTAAAATATTAATTTAGTGTGTATCTTAAAACATTTTAAAAATAATATTAAATATGCGTTATTGCTAAAATAAATAAAAACCCCAGGGCTCCGGATTACATTACAAATTTACGCGAGGAATAATTAGTCATGTAGGTACGGGATCTCTGTGTCTCTGAATTTTGTAAGAAATATTCTTTTCAACATTGATTATGATATTCACCTGACACTAATGTATCCATAGATATATAAAATACCTTTTCTGTGAATTTATCGGGCCGTATTAAACATGTCTATATTTTTGTAAGCTTCTATTTTTCATCACTTACCTACACATTTTTTGGCACAAATGGTACTACCAAAATATATGCAAAATAAAATATATCTCTTCAATAGTAACCGACCTACTTAAATTGTTATTATTATTTTTTATTATGTTTACGGTGTTCTGGTTAAACAACAATACTTTTATTGTTGTTTAACCAGAACACCGTGCGTATAAGTGTTGAAAACTTCTATGAAACTAGGTCATTTGTATTCGTACTTACGAGTAGGTACCCAGGTCATCTACACAGTTTAAAACTTATGGCGGCTTGCCAAATTGGCACGTAGTTGTTGATTTCGACGGATACAATTTGTCACTCGTACGTGTCGTGAAGTGTAGTGTGAACTACCTAATCAATCATTGAAAAGCTCTAGAAATAAGTAGGAAATAACATTATATATGTTATTTCCAGTAGGTACAAAGTTTCCACTTCCCATTTAACCATCTAATCATCTCTAAGTATATACACAATAACTTGTGATAAAGTTATCAAAAGTATCCTAAAAGAAGTAAACTAAGTCTCACAGACACTGTTAGTATGGTAGGTGATTTGTGGTAGGTAGGTACAGTCGTTTCAAACCAGTATGAAGAATGATGATCGTATGGCAAATCCAATTGAGCCTGACCTTCGACTCTCCTGAAGCTTAACCTGCGAAAAAAATGCAAAGGCAAAACTTTAAAATACACTTAGGGCCTGTTTCAGAATGTTCGAGTAAATCCCAGTTATAGGTACTTACTACCCAGAACATAATTATTATACAAAACACTATCTTTGCGTTTCACAGTCATCGATTTAGCCTATCAATCGGTTAAAGCTTGAAAAGCTCTGCATTTTTATCATTCAGTTATTGTATGTATTGGTTAGCAACCCGAAACTTTATTACATAATATAAAGTTTCGTAGGCGGTATGTATATACACTCGAGAGCAATGAATCCGGGTCACTTAAAGAATCCTAAAAATCTCGAAAACTAAAAATGCTAGGTTAATGCAATAAATTGTATTTAATAGACAATGTAATACTCCTTAAATGAAGGTATTAAAACTTCTTAGTTATTGTAAAGTTATATCATAAAAAAATCTAATTTGAAAAAGGGCCACTTTCGAAGATGGAACTACGAAATTACAGCATTTGGTTTTGCTTTTGTTTGTAATCTGTCATTTATGTGGGTACATAAACCATGTTGATAGTGCTCTATATTCATTATTCAAGCTGAAATTATGTCGCTTACGCCTGAAGAATGCACCAGAATACTTACAATGCTGGAAACCGGCCGGAGTCAGCGCGATACAGCCAGGACTGTCGGTGTGTCGCTGTCAACAGTACAAAGAGTTCTCCGACGTTACGAAGAAACTGGTTCTAACCTACGCAGACCAGGAACGGGCAGAACCAGGTGTACCACAGCACGAGAAGACCGATACTTGGTGAACACCATGCTTCGAAATCGCTTTCTCACAGGAACTGAACTCACCAATCAGTTTCGACGCCTCGGAGGAAGTAACCCAAGTGCATGGACAGTAAGACGTCGGCTTGCTGAATCTAACTTAAAACCCCTTAGACCTGTGTAAGGTTATTCGATGATTAATAGACTAAAACTTGATAACTTCTTGAATATTGGCAATACAGACTGGGCATAGAGCGAGGAAAAATAAAAACAAGACAGTGACTTGACTTTGGTGAGAGAGACGGTTTTTTGGGATACAGAGGTTGAGAGAAGAAATGTAATTTACTGTTAAACTGAATTAGGCGCAATATATTATTGTATCATGCTGTTAACATGAATATGGTATAACGAGTCTACAGAATAATAAAGGAAGTTTATAAGTATCGAGTTGTATAAGGTGTTTTACTTTCACATCAGAAGTGGGATGTACAATGCTCACACTATTAGTAATGTTACATTTGATACTGACAAAGTTGTTATTATTGTCTTTTTATCTCTATCTCTCTATATATATAAAAATCAATTGGTCGTCTCGCTAAAACTAGAGAACGGCTGAGCCGATTAAGTGATTTTGGTTTTGAAATGTTTGTCGTAGTCTAGGGAAGGTTTAAACGAAGAATATATGGAAAAATGGCGAAGAACATAGAATAAACAACAATTTCATTTTCCCATATAAACTGTTCTACCTATACTTTCCTGTCAAAGTACACCGGGTCATCTTGTACATAATAAAATTAACCGTCAATAGAATTAGTAATGAAATTATAAATAGGATGTTTAACATTCCGAGTCTACTCTACTATTTTTTTAATACTAGACACAATAGTAGTTGCGCTAACAAAAATAACTTGTTGTTTTCTCTTTTCCGGACGTCAACGATGAAATGAGCTTGCACGATAATGATGGTTATCAGCGTCACCTGTAGATACCTAAGGGCATGGCTGCAAGACCACGTGATGGTGAACGCGTGATGGTGTAGCGTGAAATTGAACGGGAACGTGAAAGAATCAGGCAGTTGGAAGGTGACGTGTATCGTGAGCGGAGCCGTTTACGATCTACTTCAAGACGCCCGCCGAGCGTTCTCCAGGTGCATCACGGATTGCGCGGCTTCACTACAACCTGTTCGATCGGACGAGCATAATGTTGATATGATATCTACATAGGCAACATAATAACATCTAGTAGTCCTTCTTTCATAACTAATGATATCATTAATTTACTTAAGACACTGAAATCGACATCTCAGGCAACCACGGGACCAGCACATTCAAATACTAATTTAAGTCAAAATATATTGCCTGACCTTGACCCTTCATCAAATAGTCTAAGAACTGACATGTGGCTACGTAAGGTTAATGAATGTGATGCCGTGTATGGTTGGGATGACAAAACAGTTGTACATTTTGCAATGCAAAAGCTCTTTTTTGGCCTCAGTGGCAAGAAAATCTTTAGAGTGAATTTCCTTGTGAAGAAAACTTTAGGCAAACCCTTGAAGATTTAAAGCGTAGAAGTATGTTTAATGAACCAATTGAGGTATATTAGGTTACTTCGAAAAACTGACATTACTGAACCGGTGTGACATTCATGGCAAGCGTGCGGTCGATTGCATTATACATGACTTGAGGTACAATACAATGAAATTTAATGTTCTTGCATTACGTTGTTCTACTTTTAAGACACTTTTGCAATTTCTTATGCTTTGACATTGCTTTATCGACGCCTTATTCGAATCACTCTAGTTTTAGGAGTTCATTGTACTCTAATGTTAGTTCATTGCAGATAGATCCATTTAAAAATGTCCGGAGTATCGAAACAGAGCGATCACATTTGTTTAAAATACTAGCCTTTTGCTACAATTGCAAAGAATGCGGTCACCTTTTTATGAAATGTCCTAAACCATTACTGAAGTGCGCTATTTGTAATAGGTTTAGTCCTAAATCTGAAGCATGTAAAGCGGAACATATAACTGAACTTATGAAAGCAGATAATAAAAATGAATCTACCCGTACTACTCAAAATGCCTGCGTATTTCTGCTACCAAATCTAACTCTAAGTAAAACAAAAAACGTGAAACTTAGTTGTAAATTTTGGAAGAGAGGTGTCCTATTATATGCTGTCCTATCATAACAAAAACCGTTTCGTCAACATTAGGCCATACTTATCAGGATGGTTTGGTTCCTTTCAAGGGATTCGTAATGAAATAGTCAGATCATACGGAAGTGTTAACGCTTCGTTAGTAGTTAACGGAGTTATGGCTGATATAAAATTCATGTAGTTGACGACAAACTTCTTAAGACTCCTGTTCTTGTTGGGCAATAATTTAAGGAATTGTTGCATCGTGTTCAAGAGTTTCAGCGAAATTAACATTTCACAACTTAGGTGATAAAATGCCTTTTATGGAATCTGACATGAGAGATGAACAAGTAGTTAGAAGTAGTCGCATATACGGATCATAATTTAAATTATCCGGCATCGGTTAAAGTTTTCACTGAGCCGCTAATAGAAGGAAACATTCATGTTAATAGTTAGGTTGTCGGTAAACCAACCATACAGTTTTACCATTTATGGAGGGGTATATCACGTGAGCATGTCACTAGTAAACGTGACTATTGCACCCGTCGCTTCATCGTTGCAATTGCTGAAATGTATGTCACGCTATGAAGTACAGGTATTCAAGCGCATCATACTACCTGAGCATACATCTATTTCTAATATAGCGGATCACAGTGAAATTGATGAGGAATGAGTGAGTATAGGTGACTACGATTTATCTATACTTCATATTTACAATAGGCGTTTTGCATCTACGTTGAAAGAGTTTCGCTGCATTGACGTCACGGATATACGAGTAGGCAATGCGTATAATATCGTTCATATCAGCTCTCACATAAATAACGCGAAGAAGCTCGTATTATGATTAGTGATATGTTTGAAGCTGGGATCATACACGAGTCTGTGTCTGAATACGCGAGTCTGATTATACTGGTGCGAAGAAAAATGCCAAGCTACGAATGTGTATAGACTATAGGTTGATGAATTCGATAACGCTTAAAGAGCGATACCCGTTTTTATGTCTGGTGGGTTACTTTCGCAAGTTTATATGTAACTTTGATCAAGATGCTCATCATATTAGTTTCTTTTAAAAAAAATATATGGTCTGGCATATGAACAACAGAAACCCTTTCACACCTTCAAAGTTATGTTAACAGATAGACCAGTTTTAGCTATATTTGCCCTGTGGCTTTTTACAGTCGCCAAACCACGCCTGAAGAAAAATATTTCCATACTTATGTATCAGAAACGTTGACAGTGGTCCTTTCACTGAGAAAGTTTCAAGTATATCTGTTCGGACAAAATTTTAAAATCGTTACAGATTGTAGTGCATTAACCAGTACTTTAACGAAACGAGATATAATACAAGGAGTAGCGCGATGGTGGTTACATTTACAGGAATTTCCAGTGCGCCGTAGATCAGGTTCAATAATGGCTCACGTAGTCGCATTATGGCATAATTTAGTTGGAGACATTGATACTGTTGATAGGCTAAGCCAATATCTAACAGTAATGACGATTAATAACAACGACTGGTTGCGAACGCTGCAATTAGGTGATTCTGAATTGTGCAAGATCAGAGACATGCTATCTTTGGATATTTATGTGAACGGAATATAATATATTTGGGATAATTACCGCATCCAGGATAATAAATTATATAAAAGCATGTCTGGCAATAATAACAACGTTCGATGAATAGTTCCAAAAGGTGCAAAATGCCAATTGTGTAAAATATATCATGATGATATTGAACATTTTGGGGTACGCTAGAAAGTAGTAGAAAACGCTTGAACGAATTAAAAAGTCATATTGGTTCCCGAAAACGTCAAGGTTTGTTAAATGTACGTTTCAAGCTTGCGTACAGTTTGCATGAAAAACTGACACGCCATTCGCCAGGGCTTTCACAAAATTTGTATTTACTAAGCCAGTGTGAAATATCAAAGCACTAAATGCGTTATGTGTTTTAGAAGTTATGTTTTACATATATAGATTTCCAGACCTTATAATAAATAAGTGTTCATGGATCATTTTTTACAACGCACGCATTTAAAAGATTTAACACTGGCACTAACCGAAAAAAACAATATTATCGACCAAGGTAATTTATAATAAAAACTCCAGCAATATCACTTAAGCACTTGGTTTATTCTCAATTCACAGTTCATGGGGGAGAACCCCCGAAATGGTCTCCGTCCACCCCCTATAGCCATTCCAGTCCTCGCCTAGCAGAACACTTTCTGCACAATCTCACTCTGTTCCTTTCTGGTCATATTCCATTATCTCTTTGGCGCGTTTGCCATAACGTGTCACGTATGCCGTCTTCAGGTATACTGTTCCAGATGCTGATGTCATCTTTCATCATCATGACGTACACTAATCGCGGTCTTACTGTCAATGCTAGTTAGCACTGACAATCACTGGTTTCACTCCTTAGGTAGATGTTGCCTCTTCCGCGGCTAGCACTATATACTGCCCTTTTGCAATCCTCATGTGGCGGCCATCTAGGCAACGCCACGATGGCGCCACTTACTCTTTCCGTAGTCAACTGCGCTTCTTTTAAGTGGTACATTTGAAATAAATAAAACAAGTTATATTTTATTAATGAAATTAAATAAGTAATCTACTCGTAACAACAACTAGAGACAAACCCTAGCGGAAGTGATGTTTGGCACGGCAATGAATGCGCTAGTTCTACTAAGATCCATGCTGAACTCGATCCGAAGCTAAATGAAATAAGATGCTTATGATAAAGGTAAGAAACCATATAACGAGCCCGAACATACAACGAGGGTGATCTGGTCAAAATTACCAAAATGGTTTTTAATAATGATTGAAAGGTACAAAACGAATGCCATATAATATATAATACCCTATCGCGTAATAAGTGCTAGATAATGATCGTTTTCACTTATCATCAATACTAGGATTGTTTGGTACAAAAACAAACGCAAAACGACCGTCGCTGCCGATTGAATGTTGTCCTGGGTTCACGTGGTAGCCCTTGAAGTAAATTATAGCTCACTAAGAAAATGTCTATAATTCCTCAAGTTCTGATATGGATAATTAATATGACCATGACCTATATTTTTATTGCTTTGTATCCTTTAAAGTACGATTAAGAAGTAGTTAATATATACAGATCAGTTATTTCACAACTTCAATATGATAATATATTTATTTTGTTATATTTTTATAATAGTTTTGTATTCAGTTCGATAGTAGGACTGATAAGTTTATGTCACTGATTATTCTTGCTAGAATTGGATGGGTTAGCAAGAATAATAATAACATATTATTGTTATTTACTTGTAAATTAAATGCTGATTGTTCTTGCTAGAATTTGATGGGTTAGCAAGTACAATTATCTTGTCGTACACATTACGTTTGTATACCTGTCTTTCGAGAATTGGATGGGTTCGCAAGTCATTTACCGTAAGAATTGGATGGGTTTGCGGTAATGTTGGTTTATTCACTTATAAGTGAATTAATAGGAAAGTTTAATGGTACTGTAAGAATTGGATGGGTTTGCAGTGCCATTATTTTTTTCACGTTTCATGAACGCAGGCAATGGCTTTGTAAGAATTGGATGGGTTTGCATGGCCATTGCATGTGATGTATATTAGTATAATAAGTAAAGTGTAATGGTACTGTAAGAATTTGATGGGTTTGCAGAGCCATTACTCTTTTCGCGATTTATGATGCAGGCAATGGCTTTGTAAGAATTGGATGGGTTTGCATGGCCATTGCATGTGATGTTTGATTCAATAGTTCAGTAAGAATTAGATGTTTTTGCAGCCTATTTATAAATATGTCAAGTTTTGCAGGTTGGATGTTTAACTGTAGAGTTTTTGTTACTATGTTATGTTTCTTTGTTTGGTTTTTTTTTAATACACAAATGTTATGTGTCTCGGGATCTTCTCTCACCGAGTGTAAGGTAGTTGAGTATAATATATAGCCCCTGATTCCGTGTATGGGGACATACACGAGGTCAGGATGGACGAGTGTAAGGTTATTCGATGATTAATAGACTAAAACTTGATAACTTCTTGAATATTGGCAATACAGACTGGGCATAGAGCGAGGAAAAATAAAAACAAGACAGTGACTTGACTTTGGTGAGAGAGACGGTTTTTTGGGATACAGAGGTTGAGAGAAGAAATGTAATTTACTGTTAAACTGAATTAGGCGCAATATATTATTGTATCATGCTGTTAACATGAATATGGTATAACGAGTCTACAGAATAATAAAGGAAGTTTATAAGTATCGAGTTGTATAAGGTGTTTTACTTTCACCTGCAAACGGCCCTAAACTGGAGCGTGGGCATCGTATTTCGAGACTAAGATATGCCCAGAGCCACGTAAATTGGAGTATTGAAGATTGGTCAAAAGTTATGTTCTCCGACGAATCAAAATTTATGCTCTACAAGCACGATGGAAGACACAGAGTGTATCGAAGACCAGGGGAAAGATTCAAGCAAGCATGCATCGAAGAAAAAGTAGCCTACGGTGGTGGGTCTGTACTTGTGTGGGCCGGAATTTCTTCTGAAAGTCGCACAGAGCTGGTGATCATAGAAAACGGCTCTTTAACTAGCGTAAGATATGTGGAAGAAATCCTCAATGATCACGTTGGTCCATTTATGGTCAATTTAGGTGAGGATGCTATATTTATGCATGACAATGCCCGACCTCATACAGGTAGGATTGTGAATGACTACCTTCCAGAGATGAACATTACTCGTATGGAGTGGCCAGCGCGCAGCCCGGATATCAACCCGATCGAGCATGCTTGGGACGAGCTAGGCTGATAAAACAACGAAACCCTCCCCCAATCACGCTTCGTGAGCTCAAAATTGCTCTCACAGAGGAATGGGAGAATATTCCCCAAAATCGTATAAGGAACTTGGTGTACAGCATGCCAAACCGCGTAAACGCAGTAATGGAAGCACGAGGAGGCAATACGAAGTATTAAAATTCAAGAAAATCGTAATAAAGTTCAAAAATTTCATGTTTCCTATTTTTGTTTTAAGGAGAGATCAGCAGTTTTTTTCTTTATGTAATTTTGTGTTAATAAAATGTATGGTGACTCATATTTTTTTTACTTTCATTTAAGGAGTATTACATTGTCTATTAAATACAATTTATTGCATTAACCTATCATTTTTAGTTTCCGAGATTTTTAACATTCTTTAAGTGACCCGGATTCATTGCTGTCGAGTGTATTAGGATCATTGTTGTAATCCCCTTCAGCTTTTCCGATGGCAATACTTTTTTTTTAAGTTACCCTATATTTATCACTGAGATTCATAGATAGGATAGTATATATTATGTGATTTTCATTTTCTCATCAACCCCACTGTGTTCCTTTTTATGCTATGAAGTGATGAGACCGACAAGTAGCCAGCCTGATTGTAAGCGTCTCGTTTATCCATTACAGTTGCAGTAACGTTACACTATTCTTTCTCGTTGATATGCACTGCGCTCATCACGCTAAGACTAGTTCTTGTCTCGTTCGCCCAGTAATTTCCCTTGCTACAGAGCCTTCCACTTCTAACACATTAGTGTTTGCACACTACTGCTTCGATGCAGAATATCTGACCATCACCAAGACGGACTCTTGCTAAATTAGACCTTGGTACATTCAAGCAAATTTTATTTTGAATGTAGTCAGCAATTATCACGATGACGGTACTACGTACGGGTCTTTGTGGAAGTCCTATACCCAAAGTGAGAAGGTATTTGTTTGTTGTAAAACACTAAAAACATTTAACTTATTTCAGGATATCAAACAAATTATTGGAGTACAAAATTTTTTGCCCAAGGCGGGAATCGAACCCGCGTCCTCCGATATCGCGTCGGATGCTTAACACCATCTCAGCCACCTGGACATTGGCATTTCTGCCGAAACTTTGTGCTCCAATTGTATTACTTTAACCGTCATAGGGGACGGTGCGCGGCCATCAACCAGACTACTAGACTTCATCTGATCGAAAGAAGTGTTTTTTCAAACACTTAACTCTCGGTATGATGTCGCTACCCTTCTATATTTCTAAATATGATTACAAGCACTATCGCGTGCTAAGCGAAAATCATATCAAACAAATTATTGGAGTACAAAATTTTTTGCCCAAGGCGGGATTCGAACCCGCGTCCTCCGATATCGCGTCGGATGCTTAACACCATCTCAGCCACCTGGACATTGGCATTTCTGCCGAAACCTTGTGCTCCAATTGTGTTACTTTAACCGTCATAGGGGACGGTGCGCGGCAATCAGGATGCCGAGGATATCCCCTGCATCAACAACTGATTTAACAAAATCTTCACCTCTTCTTAGTAGACCATACTTTGTAGTTAAGTAACGCGGCACTTTAGTTGATGTAGGTAACAATTTAGTTTGTTCCTTATTTACCTACCTACATCCTCAGGTACCGTCACTTTGTATCATTGAACCTGTTTTATACTTACTTACCTAGCTACTGCCGAAGTCGTAGAACAAGTGTTCAGCTTTCAATCAGCTGATCTTAGTTGTCTTCCTTTTCCCTCCAGTCTGGTATGGACTGTATAGGGATCCTCCGACAAGAACAATATCGTCGTGGCCTCCTGTATTGCCTGATGTAAGAACATCGATAATGAACCTTACCTAGTTTTTTGCTCGATAGTCATAGGGGAAGGAACAGATAATTTGATAAGTTAGGTAGGCTTACCGGGCTCTCCTTTCTCAGACAAAGTACAGATATCAGACAAACCGAGGTGCAGCCACCAATATTATGTAGGGTTTTTTTATTAACTCTTTGTACCCATCATTTTGCTTCATTACTTCTCAAGATATCCTTTCCGGAACCGGTCCAGTTCTTTTTAGCTTCTTAATTCGTCAAGACATTGCCTCCGTCGTCTTGTATGCCTATTCTCTTCTCTCGCTTTTGATAATATTGTGTACTTATTTAGTTTTATTTTTCCCTGGGGGACTCTTACAGTCATAGCAATTGTCGGCCGTTTTTTTTTGCATTCTTCGAAACTCGTTATCTTATATTCACTGCGTCCCTGTTTCTGCAACTGTCTATCTTCCTTTCACTAATCTGTCCAGTCATAAGAAAATTTGCATATTATAATATTTTGATTGCAAAAAAAGACTAGTTGTATCTATAGATCTATTTAACCAGTGAGCGGAGGTGTTAAAAGAATTATTCTTTTCCTTTTCAGCCTTTTGCACTGCTTAATTCCACCTCTATACGTATCATTATTTATCTTACTTTTTGTTTCTTTAAAAATATCCTTAGTCGCACTACTCAAACATGTTTATAATTATTGCATTATTTTGTGTATAACGTAAATCTACTCTTTCTCTAATATGTACCTACCATATAATTTTGACTTTTTCCTATTATTATTATTCTGAATGCTTATTTCTATATATTGGGGTATAGGGATATTAGGGTGACTTGTTTTTAGGTAATGTAAGTGAGTAAGTACTAAAAAAAGACGTCACGGCACGGGGCGTCGAGGGATAAAAAACGTTGACATTTCATCAATAATGCGCCGATCCGCTCTTGACAGTATCCTAAACTAGGGGATAAGCAGTAATCGATATTGCGGAATAAACGCATCACTAGGTAGGAACCGTACGACCTTGCAGTTTGCCTAAATTGTCTCCTGATAAGGAAATAACCGAATTACGGTGTCGGGCAGAATGGCCGTTCACTAGTCGTGTTGAAATGGTGGGCAATAAAATATAGTTGTGGGAAACTATATATTATTGGCCACCATTTCATTTATTTTTTTTGCTGCCCAGCTTTTATAATAAACGAAACATTTAGTGTGACTGTCCGTTCTGAAGTCAAGATGGCCGGACACCTGCTCGTAGTATACACGCTATGTAAAATCACTAAAATTTTCTTATGGCAATAATTGCTGCCTTAATTTTAGTCAAGGAAATAAAGATATAATAAAGATACTATGTCTTCCATGTAATGGAAATTCGTGAAGATGACCAATTTAGACTATCCTACAAATTAAATGACTAGAAAAATATCTGTTTTATATTTACGTGATAATTCAGGAAGCAGCAAATATTATGGATGGCAAATTATTGATAAATAATATGGATATAACTGACACCATGCTGTCGATCTGCTTATAATTATTTTAAATTATTTGAACTAAACGCAATCTTGTTAGTTGTGTCGAAGGAATGTATATCTGTACATGAAGCGCCTACGAACTTAGTTTTAAAGGACAACGAATATAAACATTACGAACTGATTGCAATCGTAGAGTTCGTTCCTTCATCAATTGGTATGGGCCATTATAAAGCAGGGATTTAAATACCGCTTCATAAAGGTTACCGATTGAAATGATAACCATATGTATGGGTTACAGATATAAACGGTCACCGCAATGAAACGGTAGTACCGTTTCCTTTACGATTACCCATATGATTACGGTAACCGATATAGATACCGATACGTTTCGGTATTTTTGTAAATTGAAATATAAAACTGTGCGAGTGCAGGCGCACGCCGCGCCGCGCCCTCTCGCCTCAGCCGCCGCCCGCGTTCGCCCTACGTGCCGACGACGCATGCCGTTGACAATGTTACGTACCTACTCGGCAGAATATTATTTCGATATTTGAATTCAAAGAGGCGGCACTATATAGTACAATTGTACTAGTGCCGCCTCTCCACATCAGCCGACATTATTATTAAATAGGTAGGCATACCTACTCTTGCAACTAGGGCATGGCGGTATTGGACTTGTTGGCAATACCGGTATTATACAGGTATCAATATTTTCAAAAACCGGAATACCGGTATTTCGGTATTTTTTCGGTATTTCACTATAAATGTTAAAAACGTAGAAAAAATATATTTTTCATGTAATATTGTTTAAGTCTGAATAAATGTACCTAATTTATTATAAAAAGATCATATTAAAACATTAATTTTTATTCATAATTTTTGGTATTTTCTTATGTTTTTTTTATTATGACAATAAATAATCAAATATTTATTATTTATTGTAACAATAAATAATCAGATATAATTTACAATTAAACTGACAATAAAAAGTCAAGCTCAAAAGTTTCTTTCAAAAGACATTTCTTAATATCGTGATTAATTAAGCACAACTGTAAACAGTCTTTGGATAAAAGTAGTGCCTGTGTATTATTTTATTATGTACACATTTTTGCTGGACAAGGTGCAGAAAACAAATGGAATATAAAGTCTTGTCATTAAATGAAGCTCGCCCCGGCTTCGCGCGGGTATTTAGAAAATATTCTGTCGTCTATGTTCATATCAGGGATAATGTAGAATTCTAAAGGTTAAATTATTTTCAAATCAGTCCAGTAGTTTCAATGCAAACAAATAATCAAATCTTTCTTCCATATAATATTAGTTTGCCATATAATATAATAAAATAGTCCATATTACATAATTCGCCCCTGAAAGCTCTCTTTCGGATTCAACACTAGTTGAAGGTAAGGTCTTCTACAGTTCATCCAAATAAAGTCCTCTATTTCCGCCATTTTCGTGCTGTGTCGTATAACTGAATAATGTATCGCATCAGATTTCATCATCTTTCGGATCAGAGTCATTAGATTTGTTGTCTATCCCTTGTGATTAGTGTAAAAAATCATTTTATGTACTTTTCTCTTTTAGAGATTTCTCGATCGTTTTATTTCATTCTTATTAAATTGAAGCGGAACCGGCACCTCGACGTTATCGCCACAACCAGTTTTGGCACTATCTGCTGATATTACCGAATGATCTGAGTAGGATAGATACGCTTTATGAAGCTTATTAAGTTTGAAAGATTTTAGAGTTTCTCACTTACCGATTATCTACTAAATGATAGTTTTTTCGTAATATTGTCTCGAAAACGAAAACTACCCACACAGTTCTTACTGTATTAGCTGGATTGTCTACTTCTGAACACAGCCTCCTTCATTAAGGCGGAGTTTGCCATAATCCTCACGCTTGGCATGCGTCTTGGGGATCGCAGTGTGAGATACCAGTTCATACACAGTTCATATCACTATAAAATACTCGGAAACACTGATTACGGTTTATACCACGTGCATGTGCGTAGTAATTGTGAATAGAAAACCAGCGAACCAAACGAGAGCGCACAATGCAATTGAGAATATTCGTGAGATAAAAAGAGGCGTGCCGTGGTCGGCGGACGATATGCCAGTTTTGTTAAACTATAGAAACAATATTACCACCGTATAAGTAATACCATATATGTACTCACAATTGCACGGACACATTGACTTCCAATCTTAAAATGCCATTTTTTATTAAGTAGAAATCAACGTTACCTAACTAGATTATGAACATATTATTAATTAGGGGCAATGCTGCCAGCATGCTGGGCACGCTGCCAACTGGGAGTGGGCTGGAGCATTTGGACTGCCTATGAGTCTGCTATGACTTATAGGTGTCTAAATGCTTTTATTGTAGTAGCTGTAGTGTTGTATATAGTTCATAGTATTTTGTTTAATAAAGGTGAACATATGTTTTTTGAAGTCGGTTTATCTATTAATTTGTAAAAGCATGAAAAACGTTAACTGCGCATTAATTTACAACCATAAAATTTAATAAGTTGTTGATGTTATTCATATTATCCATATATATATATAGAGCCGCCGTATTGGTTAAGCCTTTGATTAGTTTTCATGCATATAAACTTCTTTTTTATCATAATACCGAAACACCGGTATTTTTGATTCCAATACCGGTATTTGAAAGTACTCTAAATAGGCCGGTATTACCGGTTTTTCGGTAATACCGAATACCGGTATCCATGCCCTACTTGCAACTGACACGGTTATAATAATGAGTTACAGTTTTAGGATTTATCAAATAATCATACAGCCACTAAGTATTTCACGCACGCCTGGCTAGCTGCCACCCTCAAGTAGAAAATCTGTCGCCAAGCACTTACCGGTGTGTTCCGCTGTGTCCTTGAGAACCAGTAATTTTGCGTGGTGGTAGAGGATTTTGCGAATGCACGCCTGGCTAGCTACCACCCTCAAAGTCAAAGTCAGGCGCGCATTCGCAAAATCCTCTACCACCAGCAGGTTCTCAAGGACACAGCTGAACAGACCAGTAAGTGCTTGGCGACAGATTTTTTACTTGAAGTAGAGATCCGCGCCACGCCGGCGTGCCGCCGCCGAGTTACCTCGGCGCACCGCCGCCGCCGCCATGAACAAAGTCATGAACAAATTCATGCCGACGTCGAAAATCAATTTAGAGTTTTCTGCCGTGAGGTGCATTACCCTGGATAGCTGAGGTGTGGGGGAGTGCTCCGACCGGAATCCGAACTGCTCCGGTCGGGACTTCATGTGAGGGGCTATCCGACTTAAGAAGAGGCGTTCAAAGACTTTCGGAATGCATGTAAGTAGAGTGATAGGCCTGTAATTCTCGGGTCTCCAAACGTCTTTGCCGGGTTTCGGGAACATATCCACGTGGCTCATTTTTCATTGAGAGGGTAAGTGCTCCGTGCGCAGGATCCCGTTAAACAGGCGCGTGATAGCTGCCGTGTTTTTAGAGGACAGGTGACGGATCACTGTCCAATATCTTCTTCTGTGTTTTATGGGACACTGAAGTATTCATCGAGGAACTGTTCCACAGAGTCTGAGTGTTCTCTGTTCACTGTGGGATTGGGCTTGAATAAGTTCTCAAGGGATTGGGCAAATATTTCTGCCATGTCCTCTGCTCTGTATCTCAAGTTGCAATTTTCGTGGAAAAGACAACGAATTGGTTCTGAGTGTTTCCTAAGTTGCCTGCAGAGTTTGTCGAGTGAGGCCCAGTTCTGTGGATGGGGTCTCATTAATGTTGCCAGGTTTTTCTGAGCAGGCGTTTTTCTTTTATGAGCTCTCTTATACAGCGGGGGAGGATGGGCAATCTCGATTCTCCTTAGGGGTTTTCTTTAATTGTGAAGGTATGAAGTGCCTTCTGCGTGCATTGAGTGATCTCTTCTGCAAGATTGTCCACTTCTGATGGGGTTGTGACATGCCTTGAAGTTGAGGTATCTCATGCGGTTTTCATAAACTTAGGCCAGTCGATTTTGGGCTTTTGTGGAAGTTTGTGTATCGGTTGGTGGCAAGATCCTGTTTCTTCAATATTTTGACTAATTAATTTGAGTAGGAACTTACTTGTATGCAAGAAAATAAACATTTACCCTTTTAGTACATATACAGCAGATTTAATTTTTCTATTCCACCATATAGGTAAAAAAATCAATAACACGCCGGCTACGCCGCGCCGCGCCGGGTACGTTTACCAGCGCGCCGCTGCCGACTTTCAGGACCGCGGCGCGGACCTCTACTACCGAACCGCCACGATACGTTCCGATCATGCTGCGATCTCTTTCACTCTCTCACACCAAACGATACACATATCTCGCTCATCCATTTCATTGAGATTCGTTCTAAGATAAAACAAAATGACGATATTTTCTGTTTTAACAATAAAAGCTATAATTACGCGTGAAATTTAACAGTTTTCTTATCTCTCACAGTGCCTGTATAATTGGTGCCGAGTCTAAGACACAAGGAAGGCATATTGTCCACAGATTATTCCTAAAAAACACGATTAGCGGCGATGTAGGTATTCACCGGATGCTCGGAAGTGCAAGACTGGTAGTACTACTGGTACTCAGGTTTCAATTACCCTGAATTCGTCTAGTAAATATGGAAGGCATACAAATCATCTACAGGTAAAAAAATCTTAGATAGTTAGGTACGCGTTCTATTGAAAACTACCACCTCTTTTGGAGGTCGGTAAACAAAGGGTGTCGACCTTTGAAGGTGCACATAATGTGATGATCTGCATACCTAGTAGGTACTTAATTCATATTTGCAAGGAAACGTTTTCATTCGTATTCTAAATAACATTCATACAAGTACAAGGTACAATACCATTCGAAAAGCTTCCGAATCCGAGAGAAAATTGTACCTAGATAGGTACTCTGGAAAATACACTTACACACATTACGTACGTACTTACCTACTTACGAACACCTGACTTTAACATGTAGTAAAAAGTTAAAACATTATTGTAAAAGAACACAAAAAGTGTGTTTTGTTTTTATCCCAATCCGCAGCGGGAGTACGATGAGACGCGCCACGAGCGACTATTGTTCGTTAGTTATAATTTGAATAATATTAATTGTATCAAAAAGGGGCGCCCCCTGCCGCTTAACGCGCCGACGCCGAAACTGACACCTATTCCGACACCGACGCCTATTCCAACAATGACACCGACGCCGACGCAGACACCTATTCCAACAATGACACCGACGCCGCCGCCGACGCCGATGCGACGCCGAAACTGACACCTATTCCGACACCGACGCCTATTCCAACAATGACACCGACGCAGACGCCGACACCTGTTCCAACAATGACACCGACGCCGACGCCGATGCCGATGCAACGCCGAAACTGCCACCTATTCCGACACTGACGCCTATTCCAACAATGACTCCGACGCCGACGCCGACACCTATTCCAACAATGACACCGACGCCTACGCCGACACCTATTCCAACAATGACACCGACGCCGACGCCGACACCTATTCCAACAATGACACCGACGCCGACGCCGATGCGATGCCGAAACTGACACCTATTCCGACACCGACGCCTATTCCAACAATGACACCGACGCCGACGCCGACACCTATGCCAACAATGACATCGACGCCTACGCCGACACCTATTCCAACAATGACAACGACGCCGACGCCTATTCCAACAATGACACCGACGCCGATGCGACGCCGAAACTGACACCTATTCCGACACCGACGCCTATTCCAACAATGACACCGACGCAGACGCCGACACCTATTCCAACAATGACACCGACGCCGATGCGACGCCGAAACTGACACCAATTCCGACACCGACGCCTATTCCAACAATGACACCGACGCCGATGCCGACGCCGATGCGACGCCGAAACTGACACCTATTCCGACACCGACGCCTATTCCAACAATGACACCGACGCAGACGCCGACACTTATTCCAACAATGACACCGACGCCAACGCCGACGCCGATGCGACGCCGAAACTGACACCTATTCGGACACCGACGCCGATGCTGTCACCAATTTTAAGACGAGGCTGCGGAAAAAATACTCTCATTCGACTAGTTTTTTTAAGCAACTGAAATATGCAATCAACACGAAAACTTAAATATTTGATATTTCAAACCTTTTTCTATCAGTTGTACAGTCAGAAACACATTTGAAAGAAATTTACTCGATAGTTTTAATTTTTCAAAATGAAGCCTTTTCTTTAAATTATTGGAGTTTTCTTGGAAACTACATCAGTTACATATTAATAATAAACACACATAGAAAGGAAATGTAGTTTATTATCCGCTGTATAAGTAAAATTTACCTAGAGTAATTAGTATTGTCATAATAAATTAAATAGTGTTTTAGACTTACGACCTTTAGTTCTGTGCAGGATTACGGTCAATCGGAAGATTCGATATTCAACCTTATTAGCTTAGGATTACGAAATAAAATCAATGCGTAAGAGCTGTCCTTCAGTGCCGCGCTGTGCGCCGTTGGACGTGGACCTATCGCTCGCGCGCTATCACCTGTGCTGTGCAGTATAAATACGTATCTTGGTAGGTATATCAATCAATATGGGAAATAAAGATAACTAAAAAATAAAAAACGAAGCAGAAGAGTCGATACAAAGACTTTGCAAGAATTATGAGAGAGCGTATAATATTTCAGTTTATTTTTACCTATGCAATTAATTTAATATTCGTTTGTATTTCGGTGTTTATTCTATTCATGAAACATATTATCTCTATCGAACTAAGAGATTCTATACCTACTAGGTTACTAGGTTCCTATAGTACTGTAATGGAGCTATAAAATAACTAAATGTCGTACTAATCTAAGTACGATTAGTTGGATACTATAATAATATCTGGTAATGTATAGTTATGGTCTCACCTGATGGTAAGTGATGTGGTAGAAGGTACCAAACAGGTGATAACTAAAATTATCTGGCTCTAAAGTACAGCTGACGTTCAACCGTAAATGGAGTTGAGTGTTGCTAAATAATAATACCACAAGCGTAGCAAATCAAAGCATTTGGTTTGGTGGGTATATCGCAATAAAACATCGAACATTGTTCATGTCCCTCAAGACTAAATGTAGATTTATATAAATGAAAGAATATTCAGAATCAGGCAAGTAGGTATATATTCAAGAGATTATCTACAAAGTCACCTGCATAGGTACTTTTAAATATACATTTTATCACTTAGACATGTACATATAAGTAACGATTTATACAAATATAATAGAGTGGAATAAATAGATTCTGTACATATATATAATAAAATAGACTGTGCTCATAAAATGCACCTTCTTTCTCAGGAAAAAAAATAATAAATCAGTCAAAGTCCGAGATCACTCGGAACAGGGAGAACTGTCGGAGTCGCCATCTCATATAATAAATTTAGACTGTGTTCTTCCACTATATGAAAATAAGTGAGTAATCTTTGAATAAAGTATTATTAAATTTGCACATTTTATTCACAGGAAATTTCGTAAACGAAATATATTAAATATTATTTCGTTTACGAAATAATATTAAATATATTATTTAAATATTATAATACCTATATTAGGCAAAAAAATATTTTGACCTATCCATAGCAGAGCAGCAGGTAAACTTAAATAACAAAAACGTATAAATGTGTATATACATTTTTTTTTATTGCTGATAGGTAAGCCTTTAACCACAATCTCACCTGATGGTAAGTGATGATATGGTCGATGGTGTTAACAGGCTTAACCTAGAATTACTGGCTCTCAAGGACAGCTGCCGGAACACACCGTTAGGTGCTTGGCGACAGATTTTCCACTTGAGGGTGGTCGCTAGCCAGGCGGGCATTCGCTAAAATGCCCTTCCACCATGCGGTGAAGCTCAAGCCAGCGGCGGGATTCGAACCATGGACCTGCTGCGCGGCAGTCCATAGCCAAAGCCACCGAGCATCATGCTTTTTACACTGAAAAAAAAAACTTTACATTATTATCGCCCTGCACTTGTCACACCTCTGTAGGGTCGGTATAAACAATATATTTTTTCTGAGTACCTTCACAAAAGACAACGCATTGACATAGTTGTGCGGAGTAAGACTTAAATTTTATGGCCGGCCTCCTATCTGAAGCAATATGCCTTTGCGTATGCCATCGTTGATATGTGTTATACTCGCCTTTGCCCCCTTTTCGGTTATTAGTTAGGGTATTAGATAGATGGTAAAGAGCGATGTTTTACTCTTGACGTGCAAAAAATCTGACGTGAAATTATCTGAATTTATGTATTTAAATTCATTTATTCATATTCACTACACCCCCTTTCTGAAGGCCGAGCTTCAGCAGGGGCGGAGCAGTTTGTATGGTGGCCGTCTTGAAATCGCCATTTTGGATTTTTGACAGGTGTCATTCGACTGCTCTCCCGACATTTATCCTTACTTCTACCTTTTAACAAATTCTATCTACACATTCTAACAAATTGTGCGAAATTGATTGTCGGACAAACAGAAATGTACAGTTGCTTTTCTGAAGGCTTCAGGTAACGGATTGTCTGTAAAATGTATTTTGCAGGTATATATATCAATAAAAAATTTGATTGATATTATCAAACTGAAGGCTAAATGCACATTTGTAATATAACTAAATGCTTAGGCCTTGTACGTGGCGATGGTAAAAGGCCGGACGGCATGACTTTGGTTCCGTGGAGGATGGGAAGGCCTCTGGTATGGGACGCTACCTGTGTCGATACCTTAGCACCTTCTCATATTCCTGCTACCCAAAAAGTGGCCGGTGCGGCGGCTGAACTAGCAGAAGGCCTCGAAAGGCGCAAATATAGTAATCTCAGTAGTTGTTACATGTTTGTGCCTTTTAGGGTCGAAACGCTGGGACCGTGGGGACCGAGCGCCAAACTATTATTCAAAGACGTCTCAAAACGTCTGGTCGACGCTACTTGTGACCAAAATGCTGGCATATACTTTGGACAAAGGATAAGCATTGCCATACAACGTGGCAATGCGGCACAAAAACACGTATTTTGCAATATCTCAGAAACTGTGCGTTTTATAAAAAAATTGTAAGAACATAATTTGTAGCAAATTGTGTTGCCCACAAACATATTTATATAACTTTTTGCCCTAAATTAAATATTAAAGAAGTTATAAGCAATAATAAATTTTTTTGCTCTATAACTTTTTTATACATTTTACAAAATAAATACCCTAGAACAATGTCGTAGATGATCTGCTCAGGATTTTTTTATGAAACTCGCAGGTTAATTGATAAAACTGAAAATAATATCCACAATTTTCAATACGTTTACACGTTGCAAAAAATGTAGCACAACTAAGAGAATAAAATGAGATAGAAGAAACAGCTAAGCCTACGTATAATAATAATAGTCGTAGCAGGCAGATGTTCCTTTGAACCCAAACGGTTACTCAGACCTTTTCTACCTGCTTATCCTTCCGTAAGTTAAATTTAGTAAGTTCTATGGTAAGGAAAACAGGAATGAAGAAGTAAAGTTGTACGAATTCAACATTTTCTTTTAAGAATATATTTACAATAAAAAATATAATAAGTTAAACATTTCTTTTTGACCGGATTCTCATGAGCATTGACGAACCTGGTCAACTTTGGAGCGCTGTAACAGTGTGTTAAATGAATTAAAATAAAATAAAAAAATCGTCAAAAGATAATCAAAAATGTTGGTCTGAGGTATTATTTTGTAAAATAAGAAAAAAAAGTTATAGAGCAAGAAAAAAATATGAAAATTTTCTCACTTTTTTGCTTATAACTTCTTAAATTTTTAATTTAGGGCAAAAAGTTATAATAACATATTTGTAGGAAAAATAATTTGCTACAAATTATGTGCAGTGGAATTTTTTGTAGGACACATCGTTTCCGAGATATCGCGAAATAAGTGTTTTCACCCCTTTTATCAAGATGGTGGCCGGGGCACAAGGGTGGCGACCCCACAAACTTAGATTTGTCTCAAAAGTAAAATTGCGCCCTCTAGGAATTGCAATATTCGGTCCTTAAATTGTAACATTTAAATGGACTACTATGTAGGTATCTATATTTGATTATGTCCTTCTAACCATAATTGTATACATATAGGCAAATAACTTAGTTTTGTAGTTTGTATACCTGCTTTGTGCATGCATACCTTGGTTCATTATATTTGTATAACTGCCCTGTTGGCGGAACGGCTTTAGATAGATAGATACATATCAAACAAATTATTGGAGTACAAAATTTTATGCCCAAGGCGGGAATCGAACCCGCGTCCTCCGATATCGCGTCGGATGCTTAACACCATCTCAGCCACCTGGACATTGGCATTTCTGCCGAAACTTTGTGCTCCAATTGTATTACTTTAACCATCATAGGGGACGGTGCGCGGCCATCAACCAGACTACAAGACTTCATCTGATCGAAAGAAGTGTTTTTTCAAACACTTAACTCTCGGTATGATGTTGCTACCCTTCTATATTTCTAAATATGATTACAAGCACTATCGCGTGCTAAGCGAAATCATATCAAACAAATTATTGGAGTACAAAATTTTATGTCCAAGGCGGAAATCGAACGCGATATCGGAGGACGCGGGTTCGATTCCCGCCTTGGGCATATAATTTTGTACTCCAATAATTTGTTTGATATGATTTCGCTTAGCACGCGATAGTGCTTGTAATCATATTTAGAAATATAGAAGGGTAGCGATATCATACCGAGAGATTGTTTTGGCTAATGCACTCAATTACAAAAACAATAAACTTTCTTCCTGCATCATTTAAAAAACAAAAACTTTTATACTTTAGCCGCACCAGCCTTGAGAAAAGGGCTGTAAAATGGCTTTGCTGGAATAAGGGCTCTTAACTTAATGTTGTCTTAGGTTTTCGCGATTGTTACACATAGTAATTAAACAACATTAAACGGTTTAAATCTCGTATATTTATCATTATTTTTGTCCTGACGTTTCAAACACTTTGCAGTGATCGTGGTCACGGGGACTGCAAACTTGAAAAAAAACTTGACTTTCCGTTTCCGATACTCGTTATTTCTCACGCACACTTTTGCATATCATTAAAACTGTATAAATTGAAAACAATATATTTTTTATTTTATAAATGATTTTTTGTTAATTTATATACATCTTAACTTAATTTGTCGATAACCTCTGTAGACTATACCACTTACTAACAATCTAAGAATCCACTATTTTTATTTTAAAGTCTAATTTAGTCACCTGTTCCAGTACCTCTCACTTGTCTGCCATGTTTCATTAAAAAAGCCTGTATAACATGTTCCCTACAATGTTTCTGCAGCTGTGTGTTTTTTTCATAAAATATCCCAAAGTTTAAGGCCCTTACAATTGCGTATGTAGACTCTTCTGCAAGTTTGGTAAAAAAAATCTTATCCTGCTGTTTAGAAGTGGCTAGATATATATCTGGTTGGTCTAATTTTTACCATAGTTGGTATATGAAAGCAGAGTGGTAGTAAAATAACACCTTTCTGTTAACCACTGTAACTGAAAAATTAAACGAAATAGGATGTATACGAATTACGAACATATTTTCAACATAAGTAATTAATAGTCAAAAATTATATGATAGCAATAAAAAAAACAACCTGCATTATATTATTATGGGAACGTGTACAGTAGCACAGTTATGAAAAACTATAATTCATATTTGTATGACGAGTCGTGGTAAAATATATTGCCCACAACTAACATTTAATGAAATCAAATCAAATCCATTTATTTCAGGTCAATTGTACCCATATTCACCGAATATAATATAATATTTTGCTCATTCAATTTGATGGTATTTTACTTTATTCTAATGATGTGTAACATGTAATCTGATTAATCACATTCCAAGATACTGAGAACAATGTTGATTCATTCATAAATTATCGTCCACGCGGATGCCAAGTAACATTACTTTCGTTACTACGGAGAATTTAAAAACACCCCATTTATCAATATATATCGTGCCGTTTGGGCTGTTATGTACCACCATCATATTCCGACCCTTGTCTCACTTATGTTGGTTTAGTGCAGTATGTTTTTTTTTATAAACACGGAGACTGCGACGCAACAACATAGCAAAGAAACTTTAAAAAAAAAAGACATGAAAACAATTTTTTAAATTAAACAGTCTGAAATAACTGGTTGATATCGGTTCAATATGATCTCAAATTTGTGTTTTTATCAATATTGAACAATAACTTTCATCTATATTCATAGTTGCCACTTACATTAGTTGCTAGAAGCACTGCGATCGTCAAGGCATTTTGGCAAATTACTTTTAGTAAGTTGACTGTAACTGGCAAACCGTTCGCCGGTGTTGATGAAATTAAAATGAAACCAATAAAGAGTTAAACTGTACTAGCAAACAAATAATCTTCTATATTGTAAGGTTCAGTAAAAAAGTTATGTGTGGTCAAACATAAAATAAATAATAGACAAGTCAATTTAAGAACCCTCTTTCTATTGGGAAGTCAGTTAAATATGTATAATATGATATACCAATAATATATACCAATAAAGTCGAGCAGACATGAACATATGGTAATAAGTAATAAGTCTGTCGACCGTAAGAATAATTTTGAAAAGTAAATCAAATAATCAATTTCTTACTAAGAAATATTTGTAATGTTGATAAAAATAAAAACGTGACATCAATTGCAGTATATACAAAGTTACTTTATATATCTTTTTTTTTTTTTTTTTTTTTATCCTAAATTTTTTTTTTTTTGAGACTTTTGGTCGCTTAGCGACTACTTTATATATCGAAATTCGTCACGTGAATAAGATTATAAAAAAAGTTGAAATCGTCTCAATGGTATCTGTGTTCGCGAATCTAATATCAAGTATACAAATATGTTTATAAGCGAGACGCGTGCGCCGCTGCTGCACATCGCCTCGTTCGGTGCAGCGGGGATCGTTGCGCCGCATGGGCGGAGCTAGCGTGGGAATTATTTTTGACTGCCCCCACTTAATACCGACACCTTGTCCGACACTGACACCGAGTTCGACGCCTATTCCGACACTGACACTTATTATTTTACTGACATCAACGCCGACGCCCTTTCTGATAACGACGCCGACAGTTAAATAAATTGATCTTCTTTTTAAAATAAAATTAAAAAAAATAAATAAAGAAATTGATTTTTTTAACTTTATAAAGTCTATAATTGCGTTCACCTCTGATTTTGAAGGGCAGTCAGTGCGCTCTAAGGTTTTCTCGTACGCGGACGTACGTTTATTCCAAACAAACGGAGTTAGACAGGTTTCCGGTCGCGGCGATCGGATGTGCTAGCAAGGATTGCTATAGATATTAGTGAATATAAACATGTGGTTTATTTGTGTGAGTGACCGTTATTTTGGACGCCGTGCGTTCCTTTTGGTAGAAGGATGAGCAAGCTGTTGGCGGGCGGACAACATAGAGGACAAAGGAGCGTATCCCTTACAAAAAATCCATAGCATTTGTTAATTGATCAATTAATCATTTGTAGGGTGTGTTTAGTGATAGGCTTCTTGTGACGGAGCGACGAGCGGGTCCTCTGAAAGTAGGTCCTTCCCGCCCATTTTTCCCACGTGCCTAAGGGCATATATATCGGCTGGTGTCTTCCTGTTACATTCCAGGAGCCCAGAATATGCCACGACAACGTGGTATAGTTTGGGACTACGGGGATCAAAAGGGGCCCCATTCCCAAACAAGTGTCCTAAAACAAAGCTTTAAGAAGCAAAGGTTTTAGCAAAGCAAAGGTAAGTATAGTTAGGCAGAGATTTGAAATACTTACATAGATTAGTTATATCCGAACACCACTGCTCTAAAAGCTTACTAGAATTTACCTATATACATACCTACGCCCATGTATATGCAGTTTGTAATGACAAGGAAAGAACGTTCAAATATTATGCGTCATATCTGTTGTTAGAAAGAGATAAATGAGCAATTCGTGTTACCACCGAATAGAGATCCGCGCCACGCCGGCGTGCCGCCGCCGAGTTACCTCGGCGCGCCGCCGCCGCCGCCGCCGGGTCATGAACAAATTCATGCCGACGTCGAAAATCAATTTAGAGTTTTCTGCCGTGAGGTGCATTACCCTGGATAGCTGAGGTGTGGGGGAGTGCTCCGACCGGAATCCGAACTGCTCCGGTCGGGACTTCATGTGAGGGGCTATCCGACTTAAGAAGAGGCGTTCAAAGACTTTCGGAATGCATGTAAGTAGAGTGATAGGCCTGTAATTCTCGGGTCTCCAAACGTCTTTGCCGGGTTTCGGGAACATATCCACGTGGCTCATTTTTCATTGAGAGGGTAAGTGCTCCGTGCGCAGGATCCCGTTAAACAGGCGCGTGATAGCTGCCGTGGTTTTAGAGGACAGGTGACGGATCACTGTCCAATATCTTCTTCTGTGTTTTATGGGACACTGAAGTATTCATCGAGGAACTGTTCCACAGAGTCTGAGTGTTCTCTGTTCACTGTGGGATTGGGCTTGAATAAGTTCTCAAGGGATTGGGCAAATATTTCTGCCATGTCCTCTGCTCTGTATCTCAAGTTGCAATTTTCGTGGAAAAGACAACGAATTGGTTCTGAGTGTTTCCTAAGTTGCCTGCAGAGTTTGTCGAGTAAGGCCCAGTTCTGTGGATGGGGTCTCATTAATGTTGCCAGGTTTTTCTGAGCAGGCGTTTTTCTTTTATGAGCTCTCTTATACAGCGGGGGAGGATGGGCAATCTCGATTCTCCTTAGGGGTTTTCTTTAATTGTGGAGGTATGAAGTGCCTTCTGCGTGCATTGAGTGATCTCTTCTGCAAGATTGTCCACTTCTGATGAGGTTGTGACATGCCTTGAAGTTGAGGTATCTCATGCGGTTTTCATAAACTTAGGCCAGTCGATTTTGGGCTTTTGTGGAAGTTTGTGTATCGGTTGGTGGCAAGATCCTGTTTCTTCAATATTTTGACTAATTAATTTGAGTAGGAACTTACTTGTATGCAAGAAAATAAACATTTACCCTTTTAGTACATATACAGCAGATTTAATTTTTCTATTCCACCATATAGGTAAAAAAATCAATAACACGCCGGCTACGCCGCGCCGCGCCGGGTACGTTTATCAGCGCGCCGCTGCCGACTTTCATGACCGCGGCGCGGACCTCTAACTTGAAGGTGGTAGCTAGCCAGGCGCGCATTCGCAAATTCCTCTACCACCATGCGCAATAACTGGTTCTCAAGGACACATAGCTGAACACACCGATAAGTGCTTGGCGACAGATTTTCTACTTGGGCGTGGTAGCTAGCTAGGCGGGCATTATGCCCTACCACCATGCTATCCGCCATCAAGTTACCACTCTCAAAGAAAAAATCTGTAGCCAAGCACCTAGCAGTGTGTTACGGCAGCAGTTTTTGAATATACCTACACTGAAAATCCTATTTGTAACTAATAATGTTCCCACTTCCCGTTATTCGTATCAAATAATATAGGTACGTGCTAATAAACCTATAATTATCTAAACAGCGGTGAGTACTGCTCCCCCCACTCCCCCCCGCAGCGTATCGCGCCAACGCATCACCGCACCCCCGCCCGCCTGCTGCACTCTCATTGACTAACATGAAATACATATACCGAAATGGAATTCGGTAATCGTATCGCAATTATGCTAACAGATATATACCTGTTACCCTTATTTCATTACAGTATTTACCGAAATGTTATCGGTAAATACCCATACCGTAATATCCCTGCTATAAAGCACATTATAGGCGTGGAAATGTATGGAAGCATTAGAGTTACAAGAAGTATGAAAAAGAAGTGATTTCATATTATGTTATATTAAGTATCTACTTTACGAAAGTAGTTGTGCGAGATCATTTCTTATCTATAATCAATATATATTCAATTCAGGGCTATCCTCCGTGCACTCTTTCATATCCTTAATGTATTCTTCCCACATGTTTGTTAAACTCTACCTAAATATCATCATTCTCCGGTCTTCCCATTACCGTAACATCAAAATCTAACCCATATTCTCTATTACTATATCATCTCATTTATTTAGTCTACAGAGCATAGGTACAGGCACGCTTTATTAAGAACCACATCTGCTTTAATTTCAGTATTATCAATCTGTCATTTAGCATTTTAACCTCAGTAAAGAGAAAATACCCGTGGGGTGCCGGGTAAGAGACTCAACCTCACATACCGTGGGTGTCGTTAGAGGCGATTAAAAGAAAAATACAGGAAGGTGGGTAGCAGCGCGTTTTGACGAACTGCTGTTTTATACTACGATCACCAAGACGCCTGCCAAGTGTGGGGATTATAGCAACCCCCCTTCATGGGGGAGGCTGTATTCAGCAGTGGACAATCTGGCAGATGCAGTAATGTGTAAAGGAGTTGTACTAACTACTGCTACTCCATTACTCTTGCCATTACTACAGCAGTATAAAAAAAATAACCACCGCATTTTTAACACCTTATTTCATAAAAATAATACAAATTTCAATCATTGATTAAGGATTATTTTATTCACTTATGTACGTCATATCACAATCTGGATAAAAGAAAATTACATTTAAATGCAATGCAAATTTATGTCTTCATAATACGTAAATAAGTACCGTAAAACAAATACCAAGGCGGGTACGACATTTTCTAGTCTAGATTAAGTAGGTGCTAAGTACAGTCGACGACACGTCGCGGGCCGTCCAACGACCTCGATATTTTAAATTCGACTCGGGCACCGCGGCCTCGCCGGGGAGCCCCTGGAGAATTTGAAGTGCAATTACACTGAACGGTCAGTGTTCGGTACTCAGACGGGCGAGTCGGGCTCGTCCCAAGGCCAGGGCGGGCCCGAATCGAGCGCGTCTTGTCGCCAGAGCGCGCGCGCGCCCTCCGAAGTGCCGCCCAGCAGCCGCAGGTTGTACGGCTCCACCATGTTGCCGAGCGAGGTGCTGCTGTCAGCGCGCTCTACTCCCCCCGCGCCCCCCGCCTTCTCCGGCAGCATGTCAAACGCAGCGTGCGGAGACTCCAGCTCTGTGAGGTCGGAGCGCGGCGACACCTCCGCCGACACGGTCACGTCCAGCGGAGAGCGCGACCCCGTCTCCACGCCCAGCGGTGGAGGAACTGGCGGCATCGCCCCCGCCGCTGCCCCTGTCCCCGTCCCCACTGGCGACATGAGCGGCGCAGACTCGTCGTCGCTGAACGTGTCATCGCGTGCGGGGCTGCGTTCGCGCGACCCGCCGCCGCGCAGAATCTTGTCTTTGATTCGCGTGAGCCGCTCGGCGGAACTCACTTTGCGCAGGATGGAGGCGGTCTTGCGCAGGCCGCGCAGCTTCAGGTCGATGATGGGCGACCCCCCAGCGCGAGTCGAATCTTCTACGGAACGCGAGCGCGCCACGAGCCGCGGGTCCGGTAAGTCGTCAGCCGCTACTAGCAGCGAAGAGGGGCGGGAGCGTGGCGGGTCGAGCGGCGCTGACGCAGGCGGGCGGTAGTGCGCGACGGGTCGTGGGCGAGCGCTGAACGTGATCTGTCCTTCGTCCTCGGAATCGTCAGAGTCCTCTTCGTTCTCGACGTTGAAGGTGACGGCGGGAGTGGGCCTTGACCGGAAGCTGCCGCCGCCTTTCAAGATGGAAGGATCGCGACGTGTCGGCAGCGGACTCCCGCTGGGTGAGGGCGCAGCACTGCCGCTGCCGCACGCCGAGCCCGAGCGCAGCTGCAGCGTACTCTCCTCGTCTGAAACGAATGCAACTATATCTGACACCGTTCGCTGTCGCGATACTAACGCATCGGAAGTGGAAGGGGCTGGGAGAGGAAGGAGTACCTGCGATTCGCCCGCGCTCCCTCACCGTGCACGTCCCCTGTATCTTCTAACTTGTTCACCACCTATATTATAAATTGATCGAAACAACGGGCTGAAATCAAACTACTACTTAACTTCTGTATATTTATTTATTAATTCATAAAAGGGTAAACAAATCTAAAAAAGTATACTGGAAGGAATGGTACTTAAAATGTCCTATCTGCTGGCACTTACATGTAATAGAACAATTTGAATAGGTTAACCTACGCTTACTACGCAAAAATAACTAACGAAATCTACTGATATGTTTACAGGTTAATTCCTATCCCTACTACAATGTATATCTTACAGGAATTGTGTTTGTCTTTTAAGTATCATCCAGGAATAACTACTACAGAAAATCACGTGAGAATCATTTATGTAATATCCTAAATACCTAAATGCTAACAGTACTTTGTCGAAAATTGTTTTAATCACATGTCATTCCGAACATTATTTTTTTTCATATTACTGATTGATAATTTATATAAATTATATCAAAAAACAAAAAGATCTAAATTATCATAATACTTTCATTCATTCTTATAATGGCACAGAGATTGGTTCTAAAATACTGACTAAAGCGAATAAATAGGGCAAAGCCAATCAAAATAAATTATTCATAAAACATTTCAAAATACATGGAATGCTAAATTACAATAATGGAATGATGCGATATACATAGTGTAAGCTAGTAAGTACAACATATATAAAATGGCATTATTCTTAGCATAAAATCAAAAAGTATTCAAAACTACACCATGTTGGTCTAATATACGTATGCAATACGCATACTATCACAATAATTATATTCGATATCAATAATTATTATAACGTTTGGTATACTCTAATCGATTATTGAGATGTTGAAATAACACTTCGTATATTAACAAAATGGCAAGTTACGTCTAGCCTCTAAAATTTAGATTTAGTTCATTTAGAGTCTACATGAACTAGGTACTTAAAAATAATTTTATTAACAGCAAATAATTTGGAAATTCATATATACACCGTTTTTAATTTAATCCGAACTAAACTAAAACAGCTGTGCTGTCACGTATCGATAGTTATGGATGCAAATACCTAGTCCTTTAAATTGCTTTACATCATTTTTATCCACCAAATCTAAGAAATACACTTTGACGTTTCGCAAAATTGAATCTCGTAAAAATAAAAATAACATCTAAATTCGTTAATTAAGTTGACTATAACAGAATGTTACGTCATTGTTGTTTATGGTAGTGTTGCGAGAATTTCAAATTAATATGTATTCGAAATTGGTAAAAATATTTTTGTTGAGAATTCAGTGAGACAGTATCGTATGGTTTGCGAACGACTAGTTCGATAGAAATAATATTAATTCAAGCAGTTAATAACGATTACTGTATTATTTATTTATATATTGTAATTGATCTGAAATAAATTTATTGATTGATTGAGCGCTCGCAGAGAAGAACCACAAGGTTCTTAACTCAGTAGCTGTTCGAACAATTCGTCGTATCTTTGCCATGGAGAAGCTGGCTTCTAAGAAAAACATAGACTTTTCTCCGTTAAACCTATTCTGTGAAGTCTTTCGCTTATGGATGCTGACTGTGCCACATTCTTTGGTGCAAATGTTATGTATTGTTTGCAAAATATGAACAAGAGGACGTACTCGCTGTAGACTCCCAGGGAGTTGGTTGTTAAATTATATATATTTTTTTAATGTTAGCCACATAATGATTTTCAGTGACACAAGAACATGAACATAAAGCACTAAGAATTTGAGAAGTACAACATTTGTATTGATATGAGCCCAAAAATTTATTGTAGTTTTCATGTCTAGCAGGAACATCAAGATAAATTTGTCTTATTGCATTTTTAGCTAGTTTTAAAAACCATTATACATGATCATTGTATTCGCGAGTTTATAATAATATTGTTTCGAGCTTGTTTTCAAATTAACAACGAAAGTAAAAAATTAAACCATGAGCGCGATTCGAGAACTCGACAATCCATCCCTCGGGCCTGGACATAATATGCTGCCGTTTGAGCTACCGTGTGAAGGTGAGTCATAGTTTGAATTCATTCTTTCATTATTATTATTTAACCGTCAAGGGGTCGGAGCGACATCTATAGCCAAAGTGTAATGTACTAGGTACATAGCTTATCAGACGTTTATGCAAAAAAAAAACAATGTTAGTAATATTGCTCGTAACATCATATGTATGATACCAACCTTATAAGCGTCAAAAGTGATTTAAATTAACAAATGTAATTAATTCAAAAATATATAATTTTTATTTCTTAAATATCGTAAAAAAAATTGCTTCGAATCTGGCGTATGCCGTAATCAAGTACAATTTTATTTGTTGGCATTGTACACAAGTTGGCAGTTCTTAAGTTCTGTCAAAGTGTAGGTATTTCTTATATTTGATGGACTGTAACAAAATTGAAAAAAACTCATACAACTAATTTACATAAATTCAGTTATTTTTGTATTTAAAATTGTTGCACATACATTACCAAACATAATTAAGTACAGCATATTCGATCTTTCGCTTCTTCACACTACATAAGGGCGCCAAAAAAGTTAACAGACCATAGCGTTCCAAAATTATTAAGCAGCAAACAAGCGATTACAGCAGTGGAATGCGTACAACAGAGAAAGAGCTTTACAACTTTGGCACGTAAAGCGTCGAAGTTAAGCCATTATTTCTCTGATCGTATTGGTACGTCCCCTTGACGCATAGCACGCAATAAGCGTGCGGTGAATGCGAATAAGTCCGAGACGGTGTTCACGTGAAGACGTCATCAGTGAAGTTGAGGACGATGTGGTCGGGGCGCTCGACGTCCTCTTGGAGCGGGGGTGAGGGCGGGAGGGAGTTAGAAGGGTGCTGTGGCGGGGGGGTTGCAGGGGGGTGCTCTCGGATGGTGTGGAGGGGCTCACCTGGATGGGAGGGGGGCTCCGACTGAAGGACGTCCTCCATCGCCTCCTCGTTCAAGGTTTGTAGCGCCCCGCATATCATCTGCTCCTCGAGAGTTACCTGTCGAATAAAAATATACTCACTGTTACACTAATATTTCTCATTTATATAGATTTGTGTATTCTTTTTTTAATTTAATATTCAAGAACTTCTTCAAGTATATTATGTTAAAGTGTATAAACAAAAGGGAAAATAATATTTTAAACTGATTGTGAAAAATAAAAATAATATATTTGATTCATCAATTGAAAACTGTACTGACTTTTAAAAGTTAACGTTTATAAGTAATATATGAAAACAACGTGCAAATATTAAATGGGTTGATAAATTAATAATATAATTATTGTGCTTTTTCATAAGTTGGCTACCTATAAACTATTTTACTACAGTGTCTTTATTTAGTAATCTTCAAATTTAGTTCCAATGTTTCTTTAGGTGTTTGATGATAGCCATATAAAAGCGCAGGTATTGTAATCTTTCTAAGATTATTAGATCTTGAACTAATGTAATTAATGACTCATTTACCGTGCAGAAACAAGAAACAAAAACCATCTAATAAACCAATGCCTCCGTCAAGTGTATGGTGAGTTGAGTATATTCATTAAAGTGGGTATAATTATCAGGATCATAGAACCGAAAAGGTGGCTTGATATTCGGTTAATTTACTATCAATTAATGTAAATATATATAATCAACCCGCTGTTGGAAAGCGTCGACGTGGTGGATGATGGAATATGCATTCCTAAAGGATTCCTATTCACTCTGAACTTGAAGACGGCAAGAATGTTCTATCGGGAGGCCTCGTTTATATTACGGGTATTCCAAAAATAATCTCTAGTTGACTAGTCGCAGTGAAACCAGTACTATTAGTACATGTTTAGATAGTTTCTTCCAGGTATGTACGTTCAGTCATCAGAGATGGACTGATGAAGTGTCAAATCAGATGCACACGATTTTGTGAACATGGCGAGAATCTCATATCGGAACCACTCGTTATTAATTAATTATTATTATTAATTACACACTTATTGCAAATTAATATAAATAATTAAATACCATATATTATTAGTGCACATTCCATATGTTACGGCGTATATATTTTTCCTACTCAAGTCAAAGTTTTTTTCACCAAAGTTCATAAAACGGGCATTATACTCGTAGTGTCTTCAAGATTACGGAGGCGTCGAAAACAGATATTATCGCGTGTACATACGCATATAGCTGCAAGTAGGCCACAGTTACAATCCACAACGTCACGTTTTACACAGATCAGGTACGAAGCATCCTCTGGTAATCTAATCTGCATCTTTGTGAGGAACGGAGAAGGTGTGATTTCGCAGTCTTTATATGGTGTTGGGTTACCACCGAATGGGATTAGATGGGATGAAGTGCAGGCATCGAAAGTGACGGAGGTGACCTTCCACTACCTACCGACACAGCTAGATTCAGCATCACACAATAGTCAGTTTAGGGATCACGGCGACGCCCGAGCCCCTCACGAATATCCATTGGTTCCTCTTTTCGGTCATCAACCTAAACAATGCCGCAGTACCAAAGTTTTCGCTAAATGACGGGGCAGCCTTTCATGTTACGATAAATTTAGTATATTTTTAAAACCGAAAAGGTTTCGATTCAATCTTAAAATTGGCTTGACTACATCATGCTGGAGTATCCTGTTTTCGGGAATACCCACCCTGCGTCCGTATATTTTTAGCCTCCTTACCCTAAACGTGATCCCTGAGAGGTGCTAAATGGGCGAAAAGTTCTGGTTGTTTAGCATGGGTCTGCCAAAAATTTTTTTTTGGTTAGGAGGGCAAATTAGTAAGCGTAGTAAGTGATCACCGTCGCCCACGAACATCCGCAGCACCAGAGATCTCGAGGAATCGTTGCCATTATAGAAAGCCATATCGCCAAGCCGTAGGCTTGGCGATATGGCTTTAAACAACCAGAACTTTTCGCCCATTTAGCACCTCTCAGGGATCACGTTTAGGGTAAGGAGGCTAAAAATCTGCGGACGCAGGGTGGGTATTCCTCAAAACATAGGATACTGATAATTTCAATGTTCTAAGTAGTTCCCGATTGAGCTAACTACTCAAAAGCGAAGTCACAGTCAGATGCTGGTAAAATATAAGGAAACAAACTAATAAAGGTCTAAACTCATTGTAAACCAGTCACCCTACACTTGACGGAGGCGTGCATTAAAAACTACAACTACTGTACTACGTAATCACCTGGTATTCCGCGTAAGGCTGCAAAATGTTTAATACAATTACACACATGTGAATATACTTTGAAATGGCGGAAGTATACATTATTTTTATTATCTTAACAATTTCTATAACATTTGGTATACCTAAGGACCTGTCAGTAATAGGCAGCAGCTTCTCTTCATTTTAAGGATCCATAACGCAAAGCGTAGAAGAGAAAATATTTTCTTGAAGAACATTTCAATATCCTAAACATTATTGAATAATTAATATTTTACTTGTATTGAATTATTCGCAACAGATTTACTTTGGGACACCTAAGAACTAGAAAATTCCATCTTAGAAACCTTTCTCCCATATTTAATAAAGACAAGATTACGATATATTAATATCGAGAAAAAAATTTGCTAAAATATTATTCCATTTCCCTTCGTTTTGCTGCAGTTGAAGTACATTGAAAAGACCAATAAGAGAATTTTGAAGCGCTCGTAGCCAAGTTTGCTTAGCCATTCTGAGCTAGCTTTAAAATTGGACCCCAAGCTTAGCAGAGGTAGGGATCTTGTTGCGACCCTGAAGGTAAGGACCTAGGCTATTGTAGTGTGCCATGCGATGATATACCTGTTTTTCAACATTGCTGGGTCGGCTGCGTTCTAGCCCTGATCTTGGCTTGACCGAGTCTGTTTCCACCTCTGTTGGTTTTTCGCTGACCACTGTGGAGAAAAACGACAATTAATATTAAAATTATTGCATTGTTTGATAAAAATATCGAGGACGTGGTATCACAGTTATTTAGAATTGGATAGAACTGACCGATTCATAAATATTTATAAATATTCAATTCGAGACGAAGTAAGAAAAGCAGTCTAGATTTTTTTATAATTTAAAATAATGCGCGCGTCTTGCCACATCCAAATCTGTTTTGAGCTTTAAAAGTAATAAAGATATTCATATGAAACCTAGAAAACATCAGACTCCTTTTGGGCAGCTGTGTAATTAGATGACAATATAATAATATGATGACAATATTAGATAGCGTTTTTACATTATTTGGTTAAGACATTTGGCGTAAATACAAGGTAAGTTTTAATGTAAAAAGAAAAGCCAACAAAATAAATGAGTAATGATTACATAGCGAGTCTTTATAAATTTTTGGATGTATTTTTTGAACATAAAAAGTCTTAGTTCTACAGATTATGATAACCATCACAAGATAACTTAAGACCTCGATATTCATAAATTATTTAATTCGCAGATTGCTTTAATTTGTTGGTTAATTTCAAGCCCGTGATGTCCTGCTTAGACTTTCATAGTTTACTTTTTTGTCGCATGTGCCAAGCTCTTACCGCTGTCTTTTACGCGATCTACCGCGAATCCAACATAAATTATAAGTAAAAAAAAATCTTATTTTATTTATTTCAATATAAGTGATAATAATTTATAAGTAAATACCCCGGTCTACACCGGGGTATACTATGATAAAGAAACTGAAATAGCCCCGAAAATCATCCCCGCACTCTATAGACAGGAATATTGAACAAGTGAAAGGGAATGGTTTTCGGAAATGAGAAAGATATTATTGCAAATACGTAACATTCTTAATCCAATAACTCATTATCTTCCTGTATTAGATGAGAAATACGTTGCTGATAAGCATAGATGAAAAGATTGATACGTAATAGTTTATGTGGTAGTATATTACTAGTACCTGTAACAGCGGGGGCAGTCGATGGCATGTTGGATTCCAGCTCGCGCAAGTTTATGATGAGAAGCTTGAACAGCTCCCAATCGCCGAAGGGCAGTTCCAAGATCTAGACCGATACAAGGTATTAATTAATTGGCGTACATATTTGAAGCAAAGATGGCCCAATGGCTATGGACTGCTGAGCATTCGAATTTTGGAGAATTCTCTCTCTTTTCCGAAGGCAGCCTAGTGTGGTTATGAAGATAAACTTGTTTTGATATTTTTTGAGTATCGTTTATGGAGTTCAAATGTCAAAATGAAGTTAATTTTAATTATCATTTAAGTTTGAGAAGGTTCTGATGTCCTCTATTTCTAATAGAGACAATAGTAAAAAGTCGTGACTGTCGTGCATAGAGGAGTAGAATCTTGTGTACCTATATACTCTGTAGTAGTGCAGAGTTATAGCATGCAGTGTTCGGTATGGCCAGTTCGGGCCCGGCTCACTCCACACTTTAGGTACAAAGCTAAATGTACATCGGCGTTTCTGTTCGGATGGGATTATTCAACAGAACATGCCGCATCAGAATAGATCAGAGCTATGCGAAAGAGAGAAACCATGTAGGTGAATATAAATATTGGGTACTCCGTGCTTTGCGAGCTGAAGTGCACTTTATTGCTACGTAGCTAGAGTTGTTTATTTATTGGAATGGTTTTGCGGAGTGAACCTTCTGGTGCTTATGCTGTGGTATGACGTAAAATGGAGTAGAGTGAGTACTAACGGGCTCTAGGTCCGACAGACGGCAGACGGCGAGCGCGAGGCCGCACACGCGATGCCGCTGCAGCGCCGCACACGCAGCGCTCGCGCCGCCGCCCAGCGCCTCGCGTACCAAACTACACACGCGCTCTACGCTCAGCGTCGACAGACGGATGTTAGACGTGTCCACCTGTATAAACAAACAAACCACTGTTAAATCATCTGGAAGTGGTCTTTGGTGATCCTAATCTCATTCCTTTAAGGAATTTTCACATAGATCTCGTGTGTAATCCCTAAGTTTTTATTATGTTCAAGTACGACAAAATCTTCTACAATTGCGTGTCCAGAAATACTCGTAGGTATGTACGTAAAAATAGTAAATTGTTATGCAAGGCAGCTAACTTTTTATTTGGCGGGAGTGAGGAAGCTACGGATTCTAGGATTTCTTCAGTGCTAATTAATAAATACATTTATCAACAACATCTGAGAATATGGCTAAGGCCAGCAGTAAAAATTCGTCATTGGAGACTTGAGATTGTATATAAAAAAGGTCTAATCTGTAATGGAGGTCTCAAGTTAAGTCAAGATTTAATATGTATCTTCACGAGTTCCAGATAAACATGTTACATCGTCACTCAGATGAGGCAGATGTTTTTTTAAACACCTTTTTATACAATATTATAGAAACTGACCGTAGTATGCCGATCCTTAAATTTAAGATCTGAAGTGGGGAGAGCATCTTATATCAACATCAACTTACCAGTCCAGGGAAGGCGGTCCTTAACAGATGGTATGGGTTCTGCGCGGGTACAGGTTGAGCTTGGGGCTGCTGGTACGCCGGCATCGGCTGTGGGACGAACCCTTGTCCGTTATTCGCCCAACCGACCCACATCTGTTGTGGGGCTATCGGCCCGGGACCTGCCACTTGGCTTGGTGGGGAAGCACGCTGAGGAAGAAAAGACATTTTGTTTATGAAAAATAGCAAACGTTGTATTTAAAACCAATGGTATTGTCATATTATCTACTAGTAAATTTCAAGAGTCCGATTCTACGTAATTTAGTATATGGCATTGGGTATCTAATCTCTGTACATTACTTTGAAGTTCAGTGATACCTGTAAAAAAACTGGAAATAAGCCTTGCCGATTACCAATGCCAAGACCCTATGAGTAAATGTCTCTTGAGAATACCAAAAAGAGATAGATAACTGTTTTTTTATTGCCAACTGGCTAGGTCTTTGGTTTGATAATTGTCTCAGCTAAACGATGCTAAGATGATTGTCGGGCTATTCCTATAATGGGAACTAGCTCTCATGGACAGCTGCCGGATCATCACCAATCACCTACTTAATGGTGTGTACCATTAGGTGATTGGCGACGGATTTTTTAGTAGTAACCATCAAGACGATTATAGGTCCAGATCTGTATGTTGTGTAATTCAAGTCCGCGGTAGAAGTGGAACCTGGTACTATCTGTAGACATTATAATACTCACTAGCACAGAGCTACGTTTTTATAGCCGATAGACTAGCCTTTGACATTGTAAGTGAAAATTCGGTTGAAGACGTTGTTAGGCTAACATAGAATTACTGGCTATCAAGGACAGCTGCGGAACACACCGAGGGTGCTTGGTGACAGATTTCTACTTGAGGCGGATAGGCTGCCATGGGGCATACCCCCACGCTATAACGACTGCCATCCTAAGAGATTAACCAAGAATGACGCGGCGGCTTTACTTGCCCTCTGAAGCCAGACAGCTAACCCCTACATATTGGTATTATAAAAATGTATTGTTATGGTGTATGTCCTCAGCGATTTAAGCTTACATGTTTCCTATGGAATAGTTTGGAATGTGGATGTCGCAGATGCTGCGGAGTGCCCCACGCGCCGCCGGCGGCTCCCATAGCGCCGATGTCTTCTTCCGCGCCAGATTGTAACTGTTCCTCTGTAACAATAATGCTTCATTGCAGGCGTTTCCACGGGAATTTTGAAATGCTCTATGATATGATAATATACGAATATGATAATATTATCAGAGTATTCCGGACAATAGGTGCCTTTGGGCTTGAACGAGTAATAATGGCAAATGATTAACCTTTTATTGTATGTGCACACCGACGAGTATACACAAAATGTAGTACAGTAGTAAGAAATGTAACTTTTCGTGTTCTTCACTTGTGTTTGTCCAGCTTCCACTTCATTAGAACATAAGTGAACAAAACATTGACCAATCGACACGTTTTTCTACATAAATGGAGTTTAACTGTGGCAAATTAAACTTTTGTATTGCATTAACCGTACAAGTCCAATAGCATAAGAAGAAAAACTATAGTCAGGCGAGTTTATGTGGGGCCGTCTCGCCGATATACATAACAAGGAACGTGGCCAATCTATAGGAAGTATAAGTCAGGTCAAGATAGTAAGGTCCTTAACACCAGCTGTCTTGTTTTGCTTCCTCGGCAATATCTACAATCTAATAAAAATCTAAACAATTACAATAATGTTAGAAAATTATTAAATGTAAATATAAAATGTATTTATTAAAATGTAATTATAAAACGTGGAGTATCTTGCTGCATATATTTTAACATCAAGTAGAATCTTTTAAGTTACTTCTTATAAAAATCATAATTGTCCAACATATACACATGCTCAAATGTTTTATATAAGTGTTAAGGCCTGTACAAAACAATGTAACGTAATATTTGTTTAACTGCATTGTTTGCATAAGTTGTACATTGTTATTTATTATTTATTGCATAAAGGAATTTTAAAATAAAAAGAGAGATGTATCGAGTCATCCCACTCAGACTTTCTTGACTCAGTTAATAATTCTGATGATTAAGTTCCTATTCAACAACAAGGAGCATTACTTTGAAAATAGTTTGTACGACGGCTGCGCACGGTAGTTTAGAAGTAAACCATTACCATTTTAATAAGTTTAGTAGATGGCCCACCATACCCAATAATAACCTTTAAATATAGGAAATATTATTCGACCAAAGTATATCAGTACTAATATTATAAATGCGAAAGTAACTCTGTCTGTCTGTTACGCTTTCACGCCAAAACTACTGGACCGATTTGAATGAAATTTGGTATGGAGATAGTTTGAGACCCGGGAAAAAACATAGGATAGTTTTTATCCGACTGCCCAAAAAGAGGTTAATGTTTTCGCGCGATAACCGACAAACGCGCGGGCGGAGCCGCGCCCGGAAAGCTAGTATGAAATAACTACAACTTATTAAAAAAAAACTAAGACAATATCTGTTTACCTTTGATGACCTTCTTGATGTAGGGGTCCAAGTTGATGGTGAACGGGAGGAATATCTTGAGGTCAGCCGCAGTGAGCGTGGAGCGATGGAAACTAAGGAACACGTCCAATTTCCGTTCATCGCGGTCTAGCTCCATCAGAGCGCTGGCTTCGCGCAGACCGGACATTAGGGGTTTCACTCTGATGAATAACATTTATTGCTTTAAACCAGGAACATTCATTTATTTGCTTAATTCAATTGACGTTTCGTTCGGGTCTTTAGAAAAAGTCATACAATACAGGTCCCTAATGTATGATTCTTTCCGCAAGGAATTCTTTCAGTTAAGCTTAATTCTTATATTTTCAAAATTTTAAACAATACAAAGAAGCTAGTCCAGCGCCTGTCCATTTATCGGTTATACACGACGACAAATCAATTATATGTATCAGTAGCAGTAGAACTCTTTGTACGAGTTCGTCCGGGGTAGTACTGCCACTATGAGCAACAATATTCACATCACCGTGATCTTTATGTCACAGGGTGATGGGTGCAGTGCAGTTCGTCACAAGTGGCAACAAGTGCAACAGATATAAGCAGTGGTTACCGCTTAACATTAACGAAGCAATGATAGCCGAACATTTGAAGCTATGGACTGCGGTGGAGCAGGTTCCATCGCTTCCGCCGGTTTGAGCATCACCCCGTGGTGGAAGGGCATTTTTGAATTGCTCGTCTGACTAGGTACCACCCTCACGTAGAAAATCTGTCATCAAGCACCTAACAGTTTGTGTTCCAACAACAGCCAGTAAACTTACAGGCACATGAGGAGGAACTCAGTGTGACGGGCGCAGAGCAGGTCGTGACTTATGATGAAATGCATCTATTATAGGCAGTGGTTACCGCTTAACATCAGGTGGGCCTCGTGCATGTTCCGTCACAAAGTTATAAAAAAAAACCAGGCGGCCCTCGTGATTGTTCCATCACAATAGCATAAAAAATATTTTGCTCAGGGAATAACACATTTCTGTTATTGATACGGTTTCTGAATATGTGAAACGAATATTTGGCCAACTAAAAGGGATGTTCATGAACTAGCGCGCACCCTCATTGACGCGCGTAACTAAAGGTAATTTATACCTTGTGCGAAGAATATGTAAAAGTATTTTGTTCATACACGAAGTATCTGTATAATTTCCATAGTTTTCATATGTTGTGACTCCAATTATACATATTAAATTTTAAAAATTATGATATTTACTGGGGCCACTTGTGTGTGGGACTTACTTTTCATAGATATGTTTGAGCGAGGTGGAGTCATCTATGTGTTCTTCGTATGTTTCGTGATGGTAGATGATCCAGGAAGTGCGGAACGGCCACTGCTCGGTCAGGTTCACCCACGACGCGAGCTGGTACCAGTTAAACTCGATTTGGAATGCTTTCAGTAAACGACCTGCCAAATGAATGTCGCTACAATAGTATGGGTCATGGATATTTTGATTTGATGATGACTGAATATTTTTGAAATAAAACTCATCAATAATGGAAATTTTAAAGCAATTAAATGACATAAAACATTGCCTGCACCTATTCGAGTACCGTGGAACACATTTCCAAGACTTGAAGACTCAAAAAAGGTTGCCAAAATAATTCACCACATTAAAAACATTTTAAAGCACTTTATCCAGTATAAAATTTCTACAGAGATTACGCTGTTGGTGATGGTTCAAACTAAGACAGTTTTGAGAGTATCGTGATTATACTGACCAGTAATGTACAAGACGTTCATGAGCCGCCTCATGCTGCGAGGGTTGACGTCACTGAAGTAATCGTCAGTGAGCAGCACCCGACCCAAGTCCGCAGCCCCGGCCGCCGGAGCCGCGCGGTGGAGCCCCGACGCGACCGAACTAGCCACCGACTCCGAAGGGCGAAGTCTTCGCGTCCTTGCAGCTATCACGCTGTTACTTGGGACTTCTTTAGGCTGGTTTTTGATGCGTTCTTGGCTTGACATCAGCTCTGACGTCGATGAAAGGCGACGGGCTGACACCTACATATTTGTAAGATTTAGTATAAATTTCATGATGATACATTTTTAGTTCATGGTAACGAAATACCATCCCACTTTTCAACCAACAAATCTAGTGAAGAATAACTGCGGAGCAAACCCAAAAGAAAGTTATTTGTTTTTGTTACGCTATTGTGGGGATACTAGCCCGAGGCCTACTTGGTAAGTTCTAGCTATAACAGATGCAGTTCGGGATAGGTGGCTAATTGCACTGCGCACATCACCTTGAGACATAAACTTGTTAAGTCTCCTAAGTCTGTAATTTCACTCCTTCCGGCCCTCAAACCGGAACACAGTAATATGTACATTACTACTTGATAACTAGATTTAGGAATAAAGGCTTTCTACTGCTACTGAAATTTAAATAGATCAATTCAATGTCTTATGCTGATTCCTCCCCACTATCAAAGTGATAACGAAGGTCATAAACCAAGTGGAAATTAAAAATCATCTTCCTCTGTCCAATCTTCACAAGACGTGGTGGAAAAGTAAAGTAAAAGAATTAGACATTAACATTTTATGATTTGTTTTTTCATATACCAATGTATTTTCATTTTGGGTCATAAATTTCTATTCACATATTTTCATTTTGGATCATAAATCTGTTTCCCTCTTCCCTCCAAGGAAAAAGCTTAGGAATCTACGGTTTAATAAATCCTGTGTTCCCCATCATGTGCAGTTTAGTAGTGCAAAATGGACGTCATAAAATTAAGAAATTATGAACACATTTTAACTGTCACGTTTGTGGCTATGAGTAGTATGAACTGCCAAAACGTAGTACAAGATGGCACTTATAACGTTTCAGTTAAATTTCGCAGTTAATCAATTACTACTTTTGTGTGAGTGAGTGTCTTATTATTTCAGGTTTGAGTGTAGAAGATAACTTCCTTAAATCCGGCTCGAAGGACCACTACGCCCAGTGCTCTCCGTAAATTAGTAATCCGTAAGTTAGTAAAGTTATGGAAAAAAGTTTTCTATAATATCCAAACCAAGCTTATTACGTTTAATGGTATGGTTACACGCGGGTGGTACGGTGTCCGAGAGTGCAATGGTGCGCCGGTTTAGGAATTACGACATGACTGACCTCGCGCAATGAACAATGCTTTCATCATATATTATTCATACCTTGAAAGCCTAAGCAACGTAACATGTTGAAATTCTGCGGTTTCGTTGTACGTGTATGCATGTAATCGTTTATGTACGCGAGGTATAGTAGTCGGCGACCTTCGCTGTTCATATAGTTCCGTCGCAACTTTTTAATTTGGTCTGAAACTATCCTTATTGTGTTAGGTCAAGAACTTTTGGATAATTCCAAATACTTACAGATCTCTGAAGCGACGTAGTGAGATCGTCCACTCCGTGCGTTTGCAAGCGCCTGGCAGCAGTTTGCTGCGCCACCTTCACCCTGCGCAGTGCAGAGTTTTGCAAATAGAACGGCAGCTGCACCATATTTCGGAGGTAGTCCCATCCGCCAATGTTGCTCTCGGAGAACGCGCGGCGACTGTTTACTTCTACTGCCTATTCATATAGAATTGTTTATTGTATTAGGTATTGATCAATAACGAAGGTGATACATGTATTAAAATGCATACCTATAGCAGACTTTACTCAAATCTTCCATAGCGAAAAGCTATTTTTTCAAAGATCTCCAATGGCGTTTCTCAAGAACAGTAGATACTTATGGTCGGTGAACGCGTTTCCGGTACCCCGTATTGTAGGAACTTCCCGACGACGTCCTGAATGTTGATGTTTCTATACTATGTATATTTTAATTAGACGCTTAGATAATATATATTACTATTTATCCGCATTTAAATCCAGAAGTATTATCAAATTTAGTATTGTTGGATGACACATAATTATTATTATTTACTGCCAATCAAGTGAAAGTTTTTATTATTTACGTCAGTCCTATAAACACACACATGAATTATTTAATAAAATCACAATAAATAACTAAATTACAGGAATTTAAAAATAATACTGTGTTAGGATTGTTGGATATATTTTTACAGGTAATTATAAATAAGTCTTGTTTGTAGGTCAATTTACATTGATTATAGATGTCACGCCGTTCATTGATTATAGATGTCACGAAACCGGACGGGAATCAACAATCTGTTAATTCCCGTCCGGTTTCTGAATCACATATTATCTTCAAATTACGTAACATAATTGTTGATTCCAGATTAATTTGTTTAAAAATTTGTGTTCATTTACGTTACGTGTGTTCGCCTATGTTTCTTAGGGCCCGTTTCAGAATTTCCTAATAAAGTTTCGGGTTGCTATGCAACACATAAAATAACTGAATGATAAAAATGACAGTTGACATGCAGCGCGTTTCAAGCTTTAACCGATGGATAGGCTAAATCGATGACTGTGAAACGCAAAGATAGTATTTTGTTTAATAAATATGTTCTGGGTAGTAAAACCAGAACTTACTCGAAAATTCTGAAACAGGCCCTTAGTGTTTTTTCTTTATTTATTGGATAGCAGTGTCTATTGCTTTGACATTCCACTTTTGTTGAAATACCAATTTAGTCATGTAAAAAATATAAGTAGAAGCCAAAAACATTGATTATCACTTATCAGACACCGATGTTTATTTACCGACTATAATCATCGATTTAAACATTCATCACCCCTAATTCATGCATACATGTAAACATAAATAATGAATACATCGATACGTAACATGAAGGACGGAATCATGCATATTCACAAAACAACAAAGATAGTGTCTTGAAACTATTATCACGATATCGAACTTCAAATAAATTCAGAATAACACCAATCGCCTATACACAGTTGTATCAAGGGGAACACCAAAATTATATTTTAATCGAACAACTGACCTCCATCCAAGCAACCTGCATGAAACATAACAACTAGTTTAATCCGAGTCTACATTAATATTATTGAGAATATTATGTAGCTAAATCATTTTAAGATAGTAAAAGCGGCGAAGATATTACGACAACTCCCAGGTCCTGACAGATTGGTGTTTCTCTAAGTATTATAGCCATGACTGAAACTTTATAATCTTAACGAAGATAGCCAAGAAACTATCATGAATCCTATTAAGACTGAATTTACACTGAAGTGGCAATGGCCGTTTTACTTTTAAACCATTTTCGCCCTTGACTCTACCGTTACAATACATAGTATAGCTTGATATACTTGCAAAATCGCGCGACCGCCCGCCTGTTGTCACTTCGGTGCGAATCAACGGTAAGAACAGGGGTGCTTAAAACAGAGACAAATGGAAATACAAGGAAGGAGTAATCTTTTGCACATCACAAAGACCGGGAGATATTGAAAAAAACAGCAACGCCACAAGACGTATAACAAAGAAAGTAAATTTAAGTTCTGAACGAAGATGGCGTAGAATTAGAACTAATTATTTTTCACAGCTAACTAAAATACCAATAAAAAAATAATATGAAACACTGTGGAGGGACAGTAATCGTTACCTCGAGTACCCCGAGTCCTTAGACATCATTCAACTTTTTGACGTTTTAAGTTCATCAATTGATTGTTGTTTTTAAGTTATCTTAGTCATAATCATAAGTATTGTTTAGAGCGATTGTCACTATTTTCATACGTCCTTACCTTGCTAATGATATGTGGGTCGATGGCCAGTAGCAGTATGAACGGGCTCTTCGGGTCGGAACAAAGTGCATGTACGGCGTTCAGCAACGCGAGGACCTTTTCTTGTTCGCAGCTGTCCAACGCGTCCACTACCACCACTAGCCGCGTCTGCTGGCCCGTGAACGCGTCTAAACATGACACCTACAACACCAATAACGTGTTACAAACACTTGCCGAAAATCTAAAACAAAACCTAAAGTTGATTGAGAGATACGGTATAAATCCAAACAGGATAGTTTCGCAGTGAGGTACAAACATTTGATATTGTTATATCAGAATAACAAGATATGATAACTTTGGTGTATGTGTATTTTGAAGCGCTCGTAGCGAAGTTTGCTTAGCCATTCTGAAGCGATCAGCAAATCAAATCAATAATTTATTTGCAAAAATACAATACTTTCATAATATTTACAACAAGATCTTATTTTTTATCGACAATTGTATTCTGCCTGCAATCATTCGTGCAAATATTAGGTAAGTTTATACATACTAACACGAATATAATAAAGTTAAAATACAAATAAATAAAAAATAAATTGTAAATAAAGTCAAGTCAGCTTTTTAAAAATTCAGACACAGTATAGAAGCATTTGTCTAACAGCCAATAAGTCAATTTAGTTTTAAATACATTGTCCTGCAGAAGTTTTATTTGGTAATTTGTTATACGCTATTTTATTATGTACGCTATTTTTTATTTGTTATACACATGTTGTAAACATTCTTTTCATAGATCCTTTTATAACATGGAGGATAATACAAGAGGTTTTCATATATCGCCCTTTTCTGTTATGTGAAGACCTCACTGCGTTTTTTGAAATAAATTGAATGTGTTTTAGCGAAAAGAAAAATTTTCGAATATACATAGATGGTAGTGTAAGTATTTTACATTTCTTAAATAAAGGCTTACAATTTTGCTTTGTCTTAAAACCATACCTTGTTTATAACTCGGATGCACCTCTTTTGTAGTTTAAAAGCTGCATCCGAATCAACAGAGTTTCCCCACATAATAAGGCCACAGTTGAGGCACAATAGATACATGGAGCTTCTTAAGCAGTAGTTTAACTACGAAGAAATTACCCGAATTCAGTCACGTGATCAACCGTGCGGCCTTCCCTATATCGAGGAGGTACAAAAAGATACAACTTGACTGATGTTCACATGCTTTACTGCGGTGTTTACTTACAGTTTAGTTTTAATAAGCTGTCAGCAGATTGACACTATAGAGGTTGTAATCTTTTCATCATTTTAATAGAAGAAAAAACCCAAGGAGTTTTAAGGCAATAACAATCATATAATAACTTCTTTACTGGTGGCCTTACTATGTTACCAAAAACATTGGCCTAAATCAATTCTGCGCGCGCTTGTGTTCTCTCAAATAAATAGATATATATAGTTATATTATATTAGTTTTATATATACCTATTCACAACAAAATTTATTTATCAAAAACAATTATTATAAAAAAATATTTATTTATAACAAACAACAACACTTAAAATTTCGATAGTGATTTCCCTATAGTGCTCTGATCGTCATTTGTCATTGAATTCCAGGATACCGCGGAGTCGAACTACTGTATATATGTGTATTGTGGCTGAGGACTGACGACACATAGCCATGATAAGCTGCTAGGGCTGCTTCTACAGAAACTGTCTGCCTCAGTTTCTTGAGAGCGAAAACAAAACGGCATAGTTTCTGACAAACTGCATTGACATGAAGTTTCCAATTTAGGTTTCTATCTATTAATAATCCCAAAAATTTAATAGATTCAACTTTGCCAACTTTCTGATCATTATAAATTATGTCTTGTTTCATTGGAATAGTATTGTATGAATTAAAATAAATTATTTTAAATAATAAACTAAATCAGACAAACTGTAAATTGCATCCCCCATTAGGGGGTTTGCCATAATCCCCACGCTTGGCCGGCGTCTCAGTGTAAGATGGCAGTACTTTAGAAAGAGCTACTGCCACTTTTACCCGTCATTCCACAGGAATATCGCATGTTCAAAAATATTTTATTAATAGTATTTTAGCCAAATAACAATTAGATGTAGTACCTTGTTTTTCTCACCATTTATGACCTCATCGTACTACAAATACCATAGCAGTGCTAACATCAAAAAGTTAGTAGATAGTGAACGAGACTCACCACATGCGTCAACGCTTGGACCTCCGGGCGCAGCGCTAACGTGGGCGCCTCTCTCCTCAAGGCCCTCGCCAGCCTCGCTCTGGGCGGCATCACTAGGGCTGCCAGCACTCGTCCCCACGTGTACAGGTTGGCGAGTAGAAGCACGCCGGCGACAGCGCACGCGGCGTACATCAGCCCCTGTTGAATATCACGCCGCCTGATCGACGACAACCCTCACTCACTGAGCCGTCGTGTTTACACATACCACGATCATATACGAGATAAAACAAAAAACGACGTTGCCTCTATACAATGAACTTAAACATTTGTTTTTTTGTCTCTTATGCTCAATTACTCCAACTTTTGATGCGCTCGTAGCGAAGTTTGCTTAGCCGTTCTGAACCGATCAGCAAAGTTCAGCAAAGTCCGCCGTGGTCATAAGTTGGATGGGTGACCTTACTACTGAGCGCTTCCGTGCTTCGGAGGGCACGTTAAGCGTCGGTCCCAGTTATTGTCCTAGGATGGCAGTCGTTATAGCATGGTGGTATGGCATTTTGCGAATGCCCGCCTAGCTAGCTAACACCCTGAACTAGAAAATATGTAAACAAGCACGTTACGGTGTGTTCCGGCAGTTGTTCTTGAGAGCCAGTAATTCTAGGTTACCCAGAACAACATCTTCGACCACATCATCACTTATCATCAGGTGAAATAGTGATCAAAGGCTAACCTATCAGTCATAAAAAAAGCTTTATACATTCATAGTTGTATTATATAAACTTTTACCCACAGCACTCTGTAAGTTGAAGTGTCTATAATGTTGTGAACCGATGTATAAAGCATACTTCAATACGAGATAAAGAAGTAGTTTTACAATAAAAAATCATAAGTTGCGCGTAGACTACCAGAGCGTAGCAACAAACCAGTCTGCAAGAAATAGCTGTTGTGTAACATATTTGAAACTATATATATATATATATATATATTATGTTTATTCGTTACATACAAAAATACAAATCTTTCCTCTTTATAATATTAGTGTATATAATCATGAGTTGTAATTATTTTTAAGTATCTTATTTATTTTTCTCAAACTGGGATGAAAAGTAGAGTGTGGAGTGTATCACAAGTCGTAAAACTTTTAACCTCAGGCGCAATAATTTGAAGCCCTCGCTGCGGTTAGGATTCTACCATAGAACCGTTCGCTTCCCTCTGAATTCAAAATAACATCCTAAAAAATATTATTTAGCTCTCTTGTGGTAAAATATACTAGTTATAATGAATTGGGGATTCGATTCCATGTACTTTATTCTAGCTAATATAAAATGGTATTGAAAGCATGTGTTCTTACGTGGAATCGACTTCAGTATCAGTGAGGAACATGATGAGTACACAAACACCGAACAGTATGCACGTGAAGCAAAACTCGAACGTGATTATGTGTGGAATGCAGCAAATTTTACGCCATCTGAAAACATTATATATTATTTATATAATCTCATTCGGTAATATTCTAATTATGAAATTAAATACAGACTTTTATTGGCATATTTTATGTACATACTTCTTTAAGAAAATTAAAAAGTTGAATTAAAGCATTGTTCTCCTAACAAAACAATGCTTTAAAACATTTTTTTAATTATTAAAGTACAATGTGTCCCGACCAAAGAGGTTTCAATTCAATTTAAGTACACATTATCTATGGTGAGCGAGATGCGCGCGCAACGCGCTGCGCTGGTTCCGAGCCAATAGACCAATAACAGACATTTTCCATTTTGGCGCTATTTCGTACATACGAATTTGAGTAATATTTTGTTGGATAAAACTTTAGTAGCAAAAATGTCAAGCAACACCCACGATACTGATGATTTAATTCCACCTGACATTCTAGAAACAGCTACGAAACTGACGAATAGTTTTTTGCCAGAAAAATCAAGAAAAGCGTATAGCCACAGAGAGTTGAAATACAGGTAAAAAAATGTTTGATGTAGCCATGAGATTAAATAAAGTAGGATATGCAACTGCATATAATTAGGTATTAAAACACTCGTGTAATCTTATTTTGGAACTCGCCTGCGGCTCGTTTCAAAAAACTACACTCATATTTTAATACCCTCTATTATATGACAGTTGCATAAACTACTATTAATATACGTATATAATATACAGGGTTATTAGTAAGATGCTAACAAACTCTTAGGGTTAACATCTGCTAGTCCTAACAAACATTTTGAGATTTATTTTTGTTCTATAAATATTACTTCAATTCTACATGATTATATTTTTTCTCTCGTTGTAATTGTGTAATGTAATTCGCGGAGCATGCATCAAAGCAAAAATGAAAATATTATAAAAAATAATTTAATAGTTTTACTATACTTTAAACTAACAACATTTGAAAATCTTATACTTTAAAACGAGCACGTTCTGTTTATCCATGTTAAAGACTGCATAAATCCGATTCATACTATGTATCCAATTTCCATGAAGGAACTTCAAAGGTATAAAACACATTCACCCAATTGTATGGATTGGGTGCAGTGTTTTATTTACATACAACATTTAGTTCACATACCGATTGTATTTGTCTAACTTTCATTAAGAACTGGAAAATATTGAGTTATCTATTTAATTTCACTCAGTTCTGTAACTTTAAACGTTTTCTATTTTATCTACATTACTATGCACAGTAATTATATTTCTCTATGATAAAGAGTACACCCAAACCATATAGGTCTTAATGCAATGAAGCAAACTTTATATATAGTCACGCACCTTGCATTCTTTTGTACTAGCAATCCTGAATTCACACATGACACCAAAAGAACAAGTCAGAAGAATGTATCCGAAATGTGAACTTACTTCCATCCAGAAGTGGAAGACACTGGCTTGGGTCGGAAGGCGCGAGTGAGCCTCGTGCAGATGCGTCCATACTGGCACTCCAACGCTTCTGCTAAGCTTGCGATCATCTGTACTACCATCGCCTCTCCCTCTTGGCCGCCCCCGCTTTTCATACCTTCCGTGAAATGGAACCTGACAAATGAAAGATGCGTAGATACTTGTTTTGTTATGGACTATCCTGAATGAATATTAAGGATAAGAACCTACTAAAAATATGTAAAGAAATGGAAGTCAAGCTCAAAAACAGCAGAATGCAAAACTACCTTGGCGTAGTTTACCTTAACGCGACCAATCGGATGCGATCATTTCTAAAGCCAAATCAATGTAACCAATCCAATTGAATTTGGAAGTTTTTTGCGTCTTTTGTTAATTATGATCTAGATGATTCCGAAATCAAAGCGGTAATTATAATATGACAGTTACACTTCTTTACATATTTATTCGTGAATAAGAACAAATTCAGAGTCTAATGCTGGGTATACATCAGGTGTGTGAGGAAAAAAGCAGCAACAGTGAGCCTAAGAATATGAAGCAAGCCTTTTGGTGGCCCTCTCCCACCGTTCATCTGCCTCGCACTTCTCTTGTGACACTTGCTTTATACTGATAGAAAATAGGTTACCGAGTAAATCCTCACAATGTATACCAACTATTTTTCGTCAATCAGTTATCTCTTATGCTTTCGCCGCCTCACTAACTATTAAATCTATGACTATTTGTGTAATCATGATAATTACACAAGATAAGATTCCAATAAACTACTCACTTTGAATATTAATGTTGCTACATAAGAATACCTTAAAATTACTAGTTAAAACCTACACTATGGGAACGGCTAACCAATGGTTTGTAATTTGTTTCTTTAATAGTTCCTTAACATCACACGTATGCATGAATTCTGATCATGCATTCATAATTTAAATTCAATTGTTATCAATGTTATCATTATCTATGATGCGCAAGGATTAAACCGGGTTATAACCAGACATTCCCAGATAAAAGCTTGTAATCTGAAATTCTGTAAAGGCTATTCATAAGTTTGAAGTTTAAATTATTTTACACTGCTGATGAATTTCCATGACTATAAATAAAACTAGTAGTTAACATAGTCGTCTCACCGCAACGACACGATGCACTGCTTCGCGTGCATGTGTGTATAAACACGTATACTTCTAGAAAGAACAGTAGAAAGCGGTATAGGTGTGTGTAACAGAGCCTGCTATATACCCACCTAATAGGCGTAGCGGGTAACGCCCTGGGATCGTTGGGTCCGGGCGGATGGCAGAACACCACCTGCAGCACCAGCAACAACGAGCTGAACTTCCGCCCTAACGCCGACAGCACGCCGCCCGCCCACCACCATTCATATCTGTCAACAAACGTACAGGTAAACTATTATAGCCAGGGAAATACATCGTAAATATTACTGAGATAAACAAAATCATCAGTGCTAATGCATTTTTATTTCTATACAGTGACGAAAAGAGCAGGTCAAGTGGGCCTAGAGACGAACTACTTAGCATTCCATGGATTCACCGTGAGGGTGCCGTGTCCATGGCATTGCAGAGGTAGAGGTCCAAGTAACAGCGCCCTAGGACATGCAACTCAGGGAGTAGGTTAAGGGCCCCTTTACGATTTTATTAATACTCGCTTACACCGCTCGAGCCTCTTCTCAAGCAACTTAACACAACTAAAGTTTGGTAAGATCCTATTGATGCCGGGTTACTATATAGCATGCATCACTGCAAAGTGAATATTTTTTTTAAACGAAACCTTCTTCTAACATTAATAAATAGGAAACCTTATATTGCTTGCTTTAATTTGTCACTATTGAGAAATTCTTCTTACTATCCAAAATAGTACGCTAGTTTGTTTAAAAAAAATCTTGAAATCGCATTGATTATGTACACCAATGACAATACTTATAGATACAATAATATAGATTTTACCGAAAACAATGTGACACGTATTTAAATGGCAGGAAAACGTGCGACACTCACTTGTTGCCCATGTACCACAGTATATAGAGCGCGATGTTGATGGCAGCGAATAGCGCGAAGCACACTGCCAACGCGACATAGGCCGGCGCGCCGCTCACCGCTGTTATAGCGCCGATGGACAACGCAACGTGCCACGCGCCCCAAGACACGGCCCACGACCAAACCCATCCCGTCTCGCTCCATTGACGAGCGAAGTTCTTCATCTCCTCTGAAATTCATATGTAACATAAGGTTCTTAGTAAAATCAAACTGATATTGCTCAACGTGATCTGCTTTCCAACTAGAGCCATCTGCTGTATTAAAAGCTGATGGCTTTAGTTGTAACGAGCTATGTCATCATGAGATAAACGAAATCAATGTTAAACTAATCACGCTTATAAAAGTTTACATGGAATGGTTAATGGTTTAAGGCCTCCTGCGTATTCCAAATCTATGGAGACACAAATTTCGTTAATATACAGGGTTATTGGAAAAATGCTAACACCTCTTCTGGATCACTTTCATTTAACACAAATCCAATTATCCAATACATATATATTAGTCCTTCCATCTCTTCCCTTGGGTGAATGAGGCGATCCTAAACACGCCTGCCAACCGAGGGGGTTATGGAAACCCCCTCTTAACGGGTAAGGGTGTGTTCAGCAGCGGACAATCCGACTGATACAGAAGATAATACAGTTAAAACACTTACCCTTAAGTTTATTGAGCAAAAAAGATTTCCCCGATCCCCATCTCGCGTACAAGCCCACAGTAATCGGCACCGATAGACTAGGTTCTGATAGCATATCTGCCAACGCAGCGCTATACAGTTCATACCCCAGCATGTTTTCATTGTCTTCATTGGTATTCAGTTTGCGCGCACCGAATATCTGCCCGAGTATTGTCTTGTTGTAGCTCATGTCGATATTGTACGGAGTCTCGTTGAGCTTGTTCGGTTTGTATAGCAATTGACTATTCTTTGGATTTCTTAGGAGTATTTCCACTATTTGCTGTGGAGTATATAAAAACATTTTATTGTAATAAATTTGTTTCATTTTATTTTATTTAGAAATGCCGATCGCAATAATGTTTTAAAAAAAATATTCAGCATTATGCGTTACAGACTTTTCCAAGCAGGAAGGCGCGCTCCTTCATATTTATTGATTGTGTGTAGTTACAACTACGACAGCCAATCCAAGCGAACATATATTACACCCACACTAAGACATAGTGTACCCGTACAAATGCGTATCAACAATTGACTGTGGAAGGGCGCGCCTTCGTATCTCTCTCGACTTATATATAGGACGTTCCATGGATATGCCACATGAAGCGAAAGTACCTTGAAAATTATAGATGGAACAATTTACTGAAAGAAGACATTATTTGAATTTTAAAAAAATTCAATCTACATTCAAACATATTTAATAAATTACGTGGTTGAACCGGGAATCGAACCCATTACACGCTTTATCATACCGATGGAAAGGCTTCATCATAAGGATTATTTTTTGCTAAATAACATAGTGTCAGAAATAAAAGGAAGACCATGAATTTTAACATTTGATGAAAAAGTGAAACTACAAATAATAGTTTGTATTTTCTTTAGCTCAAGAGGTTGAAATTAGAGCAGTAACAGAGGCAAATTTTATATTTCAATAGGAAATGAATTTTTACACACACCTAAATATAGATATATAATAGTTTTAAGTTCATACCTTAGATCTAGCTCTCATAGCGATATGCAAGGCGGTATCGCCGCGGCTGTCGGCCACATTCACGCGTGCTTTCTTTTCTAAAAGCAACTGCACCATTTCGGCGTTTCGAGATCTTACGGCACGCATTAGAGGAGTGTCTCCACTCTGTAATAATAATGAAAAATGCTGAAAAAATTATATGGAAACATTTTAGTTCATGAAATTCACTCAGTGCGTATGCGTGTTATCCCTGCATGTATTTGTCACTGTTCATACGCAACGTGAATTGATATTAAATACCAAATACAAATGTATCCACGAAAACAAAAATCTCGTTCATCTTTTACATACCAAAGTATCTAATAATCATTGATTCGTATTATTTCGAATTCAGATTATAAAATGACTATATAAATGGGATATGAAATAACAAAAGAATTCACAAACTTTATACTTGATTCTTTAATAAGGAAAAAAGAAAATCGTTCTCGCGATACAAACAAAAACCTCTGTGAACACGTAGTCCAATAGCTTAGTCCGATTAGTCTAAGCTATCGGACTAACTTTATTTGTCCTTTTCGTCCTAGAGAGTCGGACCACGAGCATTCTATTATAGCCCTTGGTTCGGATTATACGTTGTTTTTTTATTCCCTGAAAAAAGATTGGAGAACATGTCATCCAATCGTGGTACTATTGAATAGTCAGGCTAAAATTGCCCCTGGTTTTGCTTCAGTCAAAAGAAGGAAAAGCAATGTAGAGCAATTCTTATAAAGAATTAATTCGAACGTAACGCCATGCGCATGGCGAATACAAGAATTTTACGCAAGGATATAAACTTTTTAAAATAGTAAATCGTAAACATCAACAGTCAGAGACACAACAGAGATCTTTAAGCATTACAAAAATAGAAACACACTAAAATCCAGACGGACGAACTATATTTTCTCACGAGATTTTCACGTGTGTATACGTTAGTATCAACATTGAAAATGTATTTTTGTTATTTATTTAAAAATATTTCATAAATGCCTGTCTTTCATGATATTTATATAAGTTTTTTAAAGATACGATAACTTTTAAAAGATTTTTTAAACTTACCAGCATGTCTGAAAGATGTTGCTTTTCTGACAGTTAAATGTTGAGTTATTAGCTCTATATATATAAAAATACCATAAGTGCTGCCAAGCAATACATCAAGACGGTGTGCAAGGCTCATTAACATCAAAGCAGGATATATTTATCATGACGCTTCAGTAGAATAATTACTGTGCCCGTGGGAGGCAAAAGTTTACATTCAGACCTATGAATAAATACTTCTTGAATCTAGTTATACTTATTGTTTATTGTTGGCAGATATACTCTAAGATAGGCATTTTTAATGATATTCTTGGAGGTTCTGTTAATCAAAATCATTTAGAGTCGATACGTCCTAAAATTTCGTAACCCTATCTGAGTTACATCTATATCCGGATAAGTGTTTTTTTAATCTAAAAAAAGTAATAGGTCTTTAACGTATAGATATTTTACGACAGGCGTCTTGGTGATCACAGTGTCTCGTAGCTCCCCCTTCTGGTGTGGTGTGTTACCCTTTGTCGCATCTTACGACACCCACGGATAGAGATGGGGGGGGTGACATACTAGCTGGGCACCGCACGGGCATTATTATACATACAGTTGACATTATTCAGCAATAGAACTCTTTGTGAGTCCATCTCCATCCGGAGAAGTACCACTATACCTATTTCTACCGCCAAACAGTTATGTCCACATTACTAAGCTGTGTTCTGGTTTTAAAGGGTATGGGTGCCGGTGAAATTACAGGCACATGAGGCTTTATGGCTCAGGGTGATGGGCGCAGTGCAGTTCATTACTTGAGAGAAATGCATCTGCTATACAACAGAGGTTATCGTTTAACACCTAGTGCTATCTCCGTAAACTAGTCAAATATAAAAAAAATTACTTTTATTTTTCTTGGATTGATTTTTATGACACCTGACAACACAACATCTATAGACAAAGAGATTATTATAAATTATAGCTGAGGCACAGCAGCCATATTTATTCTAAAAATATATTTAATTTGTTATCACTTAATTTATTCTATAGATTGTTGAAAGTCCTAATATAAATTCTTTTAATAGATTTTTTTACTTTACTATGTTAAATATGTCAAGCTGCCTATTGTCACATTTAAAAACAACTAATCCAAATTATTCAATACCCATAATTTCATATTATATTATGATAAACAGGCCTATAGGTCAATAATAAAGGCCTATCGCATTTTTCAGGTTACGTCTAAAAACTACTATTGTAGTGCGTATAACTATACGTTTTTACCTGGCTCACTATGTTTAAGAGATTCATGGACGATCCCTTGACTGAAAAATCCAAAAAAATATGAATAAGTCATAAAAAGAGTGTCAGTACTATGCGGATCTCTGTACCAGGAAATCATGACGCTACCATAATATAAAATCTGCGACCACTTCAGCCAGTTTCCTAGTTATTATACGAGGTATACGAACTAGGAAACCGCCAAGAACTACTTACATAAGGTCTATAAATGTCAACTTACAACTGTACTATGTTCCAAATCAGGATTGGAAGCAAGCAGCAGCCTCAATATCGCCAGATGTCCCTTTTCAACCGCCGTGTACACTGGAGTCTTTTTATCCTTCCCTGGTAGATCAACGTCTACGTGTTTCTTGAGCAATGCCTCAACTATATTCTTGTGGCCGCCTTTTACAGCGTGGATTAGTGGAGTGTCTTTTGAGTGGTCCTGCAAGAGAGTTAGTTTTGCTACAATAGTTTTTTATTTTATTTTTATGGCTTATAGGTTAACCTTTGACCACTATCTCACCTGATGGTAAGTAATGATGTGGTCGAAGATGTTGTTCAGGCTTGCCTAGAATTAAGTTTCTACTTGAATCAAGTTTCTACATGAGGATGGTGCCTACCACCATGCTGTAACGACTTCCATCGTAAGATAACAAACCGGGACCGACGTCTTAACGTGCCCTCCGAAGCACGGAAGCGCTCAGTAGTAACGTCACTAGCGGTAACCCATCCAACTCCTGACCGCGGCGGACGTTACTAACTTAGGTGATCGATTTACAACGGCTAAGCAAACTTCGCTACGAGCGCTTCAAAAGGTAATAATATTACAATAAATACGAGTGGAAAACTCAATCCAAACATAATGCGTGCAAGATTACACGATCAAAACATTTAATCCAAAACACACGCTACACTTTGTATTAATGGATAATCGATAATAATTTACTATTAAATTCAAAAAACGCGAAATGTTTATCTAATTATAGTGAAAAACCATCAGTCTTGCTGGAAATTATAATGGATTCTTACAGCTTTGTAGTGGAGTCCCCATATACACGATCTGATAGAACATTTTCTGCTGCAAATGCCATTCGGAAGATATAACATTAAACGGATGTGGCTAAAGTTCAGTCAATTTATTTAGTACATTTCCACAGTATTTTTTTACATGACGTATTTGTGGAAGCAGAGATTGATATAGAGTACCTTTATAAAAGCAAGCAATTTGCTGCTCTATGAGATTTATCATAATCTCCTATAAATATTTTTTAAAAGATATAAATATGTAAACTTCACCAAGTCTTTATATTCTTAATCATACAATTTATTCTGGTTAAACTTAAATTAAAACTAACGAAAAACTTACATTTTAATTTAATTTTGAACAGCGGCGATAACCACGATAACAAACAAAACTAGCAGATAGCGATGCCAGAATCCAGATTGTCGACAAATAAGTTGTAATAAAATTCTGAAAGCATAGTGCCCACATATGGAAATTCAAGTTGATTGAAACTCCTATAAATTTATCTTTTGACCAGAGAATAAAAAACTATAAATATATTATATTACTGTGTTAAAATAATTTTACCTGAACGTTAATATATGCGCCTGAGTTGATGAGTGCCAGAGCGATATCATAGTAGCCTTCCTTGCAAGCAATAGCTAGCGCTGTATAGCCATCCTTGTCTAACGCATTCACATTCGGCTTGTGTTCTAGTAGCATTTGGACGATCTCTGAGTGGTTTCCTGTAAAATAAACAGTCCTTATAAACTTCATTATTAAAAAACTGAATAAACTCATTGTTTTTTATTTTCACATTAAATTTTAATCTTGTACGAATAACTCAATCAATTTCAATACGTCCGTGTCGGGTCACCTAAATCTAAACATTTACTTAACATCAACAATTTTCATCTAATAAATTAAAAATCCCGTATGATGCCAATTGCACCTCCCCATATCATCACATGGGTGTCGTAAGAGGTGACTAAGGGAAAAATACTGGAAGGTGGGCACCAGCGCCTTCTAATGAAGTGCCAACTTACACTGCGATCCCCAAGACGCCTGCCAAGCGTGGGGATTATGGCAAATAGGGGGTATTAGGTAATAGGAAAGGCTGTGTTCAGCAGTGGACGATGCGGCTGTTACAGTACAGATAAAAAAAAAGCCGTAATGTAACAGTAATTTTAAGACTTTTGCGATTTGAACACACAGTTATAAATATGTAACGGGACTTAATCGCGATAAAATCATGTATATTATTTATTTACCTCGACGTTTCGACTAAGTTGCATATATTACAGACATCCGAGTAATCCTATACGTTTTATAAACCCTAAAATCGATCTACTTAGACATAGGCCACGAGCGTACGAAGAAGCAACCTGTATAACTATTACTAGCAAGTCCACTAGAGTAGTCTTAAAAGTATCTTTGTTAGTCAAAATTAGCCTTAGTATTTGCCTTAGGATGTACTCAGTGGATTGAAAATATTGAAATGGACATAACAGAATTATCAGTAAAATCAACTCCACTAAAAGATTTAATGACACACAAGTATAGTGGAATAGCTAGTAGAAATGTAGCCAATAATGATGTAGACCATTATTAGGGGAAAAATTCGTTGGTCTATTTTATGAGGATTGGAATGGAATAGACCAGCTAAATCGTAAATCAGATGTGCACCTACACAGTATTCGGTTGTATACGATGCCGCATACTGAGCGCTTCCATTCTTAGGATTTCGATGCCTATACAATGGAATGGAGATATGGAGAGATCCTAATTTTGACATTTGATATTTTTCAATCCTTTAACTAGGATAAGAAACGTGGATTTTTAGTAGATGCCACTGCAAGTGTGTCGATGTTTGTGTTTGAAAGGATAAGAGATACGAACCGTGTGCGGCCTGCAACAGCGGCGTCCAGCAGTACATGCCGGCAGTGTTGGGGTCGGCGCCGGCCCGCAGCAGCGCCGCACTCGAGGCGACGTCCCCAGCGCGCGCCGCCCACGTCAGCGCCGACGTCCCGTACTTGTCGCACGAGTTGGCCCGCGCGCCCGCGCCCAGCAAGCGCTGCACCACGCCGCTGTGGCGACGCCCCGCCGCCCATACTAAAGAACTGGGAAAAATCAAATAACAGCTATAATCGGTCAAGCCTTTTTAATGAGAGTAAATGTGCATGTCTTCTCATCTTTGAAAAATAGGTGGATTAAATCATTTTTTTAGGTAAAGATTTCTAATGTTGCTTAAATTTAACAAACGTCGTTTACTTAGGGCCGTTAAGAATGTGGGTCTTTAGAATCAATGAATCCACCAAGGTAAGAGCTTAGCCTAAGCTGTTAAGTAGCTGTTTTCGTGGGACTGTTTAAGTAGGAAAGCACTCAGGTTTTGCCATGTGCGTGTAGAATTTAAAGTAAGTTTGTCGGGCAATAGTGCACACACTAATATAGTGATACTCATAATAAGGCAGCTACTATAGACTGATTGTTTTTTATTTTCAATTCAAATCATTTATTGCGAATAAAGGTGATACAGAGATCTTACATTAAACATTTTGAGTTACACTCTATTCGGCCTTTATATGAGGCATGCAATATTAAGTATATGCTATTTATAAAATCAATAATAAAATTAATATAGTTGATTTTATATATATAAAATAATAGAACAATAGGTATGTACGTCAGAAAGTCAAATAAAAAACAAGTTCAATGTCAAAATTATTAAATAAAGTAAAGAAATAAAATATTAGATAATTAAAGAGAATTATATTAAAAGAATTTATATTATACGAATATTGTCCGAATTGCATTATTAATTTATTATTCAGATTACATACATCACATTAATTAATCATTCAAATATTTATCAATTTATCAACATTGAGACAACAAAAGCTTTTTAAATTATTTTTAAATGTAAGAATATTTTGCTCTTGTATACTGTTTGGTAGATGATTATAAATTTTAGGAATCATACCAAATATATTATTTCTAAGTAAAGCAGTGTTAAGCTTCATTGATTTTATTTTATGTTGATGTCTTTTACTGCGTAATGTGTCAAATAAATACAAATTCAATCTTGCAAAGATCGAGATTTCATATATGTACAGAGAGGGCAGGGTCATTAAATTAAACTTTTGAAAATAGGGTACACAGCTGTCTCTCCGTTTACGACCAAGTATGGCTCTTACACACTTTTTTGGGCTTTAAAAGCTTTAACCTTGTCATCGGAGTTTCCCCAAAATATAACACCGTAGCGCAATGCACTTTCCACGTGACCATGGTAGGAGGTCAATACAGCCCATACATTGACAATTTTGTTCAGGTGATACAATGCATAAGAAAATTTACTTAACTTTGAACACATTTGTCATTGAAGTTTGGAACAGAATAGAGCGGATGGCTATAGCTCTTAATAATAACAAAAATTCAAGTCAAGACATTGATGCTACGATTGTGGAATGCACTGCCTGTGCATATAAGGCTTGCCAAGTCGCTTTCAACATTTAAGACTTCAGTAAAGGATTATTATTTATCAATTTCTGCTTGATATTTGTTTATATTTATATATTCGTGTTTAATTTATATATTATATGTATGTATATATATATCTATATATATATGTGTGTGTATTTGTTGATTAGTATTTTGTATATGTATAGTAACAGTGTATTTTTATTGATATTTATGTATTAGAATGTATATTAAAGTACCTACTAGTAAACGTCTTATATATAATTTCAAGTTGCCACAACCGCCTATTCCCTTTTTTGTTTCTGTCCATCCAAAGGTTGTCTGGAAGAAATTGCTTTTATAGCGATAAGACCGCCCATTGTAATACCATTATGTAAGGGTTTTTATTGTTATTATTTAATATATGTAAAATTTGTAAATTGGTTTGCAATAAAGAGTTATTGTATTGTATGTATTGTATTGTATTGATGCCTACTAGACAAACAATCTTGGCGTAAAGTGAACTCACAACATTGTGAAAACTTTCAGTAATCCATCGCCTTAAGGCGATAATATATTTAGAATTAAAGAGACTTGTATCCAAAAACTAATTTCATACAACATACCTCAGTGATGAGGATACACCTGAAACTTGCCTTATTAGAGAAGTCTACAAGTTTAAGCAAGTATGTTTGGATTGTTATGGATAGGCACTACGAACAAATCCCCGTGAAGAAGATAGAGACGACCTACACCTGATTAATTAAATAGCCTAAAATATTAAGCAAGTACATTAAGATTTATGGTCATATAATTTTTAAGATAATATTTCTTACATTGAAAAATGTAGGCGTTGACATAGCAATTTCTCTGTGTACCTACATGCAATAGAATAAATTAATTGGGTCTCCGTCCGCGAACTTGACGAGGTCAGTCATAGATTTTTTTACAGGGGTCAAAGAGTACGCGCTAGAGACTAATAACTTTCTACTATTCTGTCAAACAAAGGTGAAAGTAAACACGTATTAGTATTAGTAAGTATTTTATTTACAATCATCATCACCAACCTCAGATTGGATCTTAGTTGGTCGGTATATGTCTTTCGCTAAGCAAATATGTACGAAATTGTGAAGGTTTTGCCTTTGGTTATAAGGCTCGCCATTTATCTGACACCATTCTGCTTGGGAATATTTTTTGGTAGTATACTCGCTACTTTTTAGGTCATAGGAGCGTTACAATATACGATTATCCAATGGGAGGCCGGAGGAGAGCAGTCCAGGATTCTCAAGCCAAGAACTGTACAACAACTATTGCCACTTTTTTTAAATACTTCTATAATTCAGCAACTAGAACAAAAATTAAGCCTTGTTCGCACATAGTTAACAGAGACAATTATATATCGTATACTTATCCATAAGTATATGATATAATTATACTTGAATAGACTAAAAACCAAAAAACGTGACCAATCGTAAGATTTGCTTCAATGTTTTTCCTTGTTAAGAACACTATCGAAAGAACCTATACAGGAACAAATATTATGTGCAAAAAGACGTACGTATAACTTGATTGGATGTGATAAATTACAACAGCAATAAGGATAGGTAATATGTCGTCTTGCGGTCCACATTGTTGGGTCATATTATAGAGTCATAAAGTATGTATTTGCATAATATTGCGACATACAACTACGAATGGAGACCGCAATTGGGTTTTTATGATAATGTGTTAGGAAGAGCAGGCTTGTGATTTTAAATTGTGATTAAGAAGGTAATAAAAAGAGAGCTTATGTGTCCTTAACTGATCAAAGACGAGGTAAAAAGTAAAAGACGACAAAAATTTCAAATTGGGTAACTAATTTCGCTTTTTTGAGTCGATAAAAACCGAAGACAGTTTGTTTCAAAAGCATAATATTCAATTCCAAACGGTCTGATTAATTTACTAACACGATCTACTATATCCAGGTGCTTGAAATTTTTATTTTTCTCAGTTTTGGTTTGGTTAATCTTGTATGGAGGTAGTAAGCCTCTTCAGCAAGAGTCTGCCGTGAGATACCACCCCACTGTTCACACCTCCAAGTGTGTGCATTGTGCAAACATTGACGTTCATTAAGGCTTGTGTGGCTGCGATCAAATTTAGGGTATACGAATAAAGTATATATGATTGAAGTTGTGTGGCCACGATAGTGGACTGTTGAAGTGAAATTACTAGATGAAGTAAGACATAATTTGTCAGATCGATGATCGTTAGCAAAAAAGTAATAATATTATATAGCTATTTTACTTAGCTTAAAATAAAACCCACTTCCTGCACTAATATAATAATTGGATCAAATCGGTGTCATACCTACTAAAGCCTTTGAGTTACGAATACATGAGGTCCCGACTGCAACATATTATTATTTAATACTTCTTGTTGTAGAAAGTTGCTTTCAGTACATTAATTTGAACAAAAAAAAATTTTTATTTGCGTTCCTTTAAAAAAAAATATTTTTTTTAGTGGTAATTTTTACAAGATCATTCACTCGCCTAATATACAGGATTATTGGTAAAATTCTATCAACCTCTTAGGGTTGACTTCTGCTAGTCCTAACATTTTGTGTTTTATATGTGTTTTTGACGGAATAAGCACGAGGACCACCTGATGTTAGAAGTCTCTTGGGCCTGAAATATATTATTTCGTATTTTTTTATTACTTTGCGCGACGTAAATATTCAAAACTCTATTTAAAGGGAGCGCGGCGGGCGCTCTTGGCTCGGAGTAGGCATTGTCATTTACTACGAGACTCAAAACTTAAAAGTTTCAGACACTATGTACTGGAAAAACTTATTGTTGTTTTTACCCTGTAGTGTTATTTTTTGTAGCTATTAGGCTAGCCTTTGACCACTATTTCACCTGATTGTAAGTGACGATGTGGTCGAAGATGTTGTTCAGACTAAAATATAATTATTGGCTTTCAGGGACAGCTGCCGGAAAACACGGGTGATTAACGACAAATTTTCTACTTAATACAATTTTTTACTTGTTAATCATCAACAAGAGTTGAAATTCACATTTAATCGCCACGTTACAGGAATAAAGGATTCAAGTCTTATAAGGAAAAATATTTTTGAAAGACTGTTAAAAGTAAACTTAAAAATAAGAGGACCTGTTGATGATATACCCAAAAGTGAATCGCTGTGATAAAATGTTGGGGATTCACATTTCGCAGTTTAAAGTATCAAAATTCGTAGTCTATGTACTTCCTTAAGTTCAAGGCTTTGTTTATGCATATATAAAACAAATGGACATAATATTAGCCTTCAAGATTCGTGGATTTCGAAGCACGTTTCTACACTTAATGCACGTGTCAATATGACTACTGATTATAAACAAGTTTTCGAGGCTCAGTCTCCAACTGGGGAAATTGGATGGACTGTGTCCTGTAGATGAATCAAAAGAAAGCAAGCCCGTTGGGGTAGCCGTATTTCCGACACTTGTAAGTAATAATAAAAACAAATCAATAAATACGTGACTAATGTTATAAAATTTAAAAATAATATTCAATTCTTTAGGAAAATATTTATAAGTATATTAACATGCGCTTTTATAATATAAAAAAACGTACGAATTTCAAAATAAGGTTCTAATCTACGAATAAATATCATAACTTAAAAATCAGGACACTCACTTGATGTTATAGTTGCCGTGTGCGTGTACATCCGCTCCTTTCTCCAGGAGGTAAGCCAGAACATCTTCGTGACCCTTGTACGATGCCCACATAAGAGGAGTCCATCCACCCTGTAGAGAAAGACGTAAGTGAGATAAGTATTGACTAAATAAAACAAATCTTCCTATTACACTTATTTCCGCTTATTCCATGTATTAGAAGTCAATACAATATGTTTTTCCCTAACTTAAGCCTGCACCGAGGCAGCAGTACGTAATTGTGGTTCATTTGATCCCGTGCTGTATCTTTATTTCTTAATTTTGAGTTCTGCAATTCATATATATAATATTTAAGGATTCATTCTATAAATCATACAATTTAGAAACACGATTACTTAAAATTTCCTCGATAGAAAAAAAATCCAAAGTTATATCTAAAAAACGAAATAAACCCTTAGTACGGCGTAAATATTTCACGGAAAGCCATCAGTCTTTGATTAATAAAAAGATCAATTTATTTTCTATAACGTATACACGTTATATTTTCTAAATAGGTATTCGTTTTTATAATACAAAGGAAATACCTAAATTCACGCACGTTCCGTCCATTTTAGCCAGAGCCGCGACGCTTCCTCCCTATCCGCTTCAGTACCGCTGCGGCCGTCGGACGGGGAACACGTATCGCTTGAGTTCACGCACGGTTTTAAAAACTATATTTGAGTTTACGTAACGATTTTGTTTATTTACTATGGGGAACAAAGTAAACAAATCAAAGAAGTGAAGAGGTTGGCGAAAAATTAATGCAAATCGCTTCCATGAAGAAATAAAGTAGGTAAAGTTCATATATTTGTTCCTAATTTTACTTACCCCAATATGCATTTATTTTAAAATCACACTGAAATGTTTCAAACACAATCAAATTTATCTTTCAAGACTCCTCCAGGCCGAGAGTATGGAAAACATAGAGAATACTCTTACTTCGTAAGTATACTCAACCTACATACCTATAACTGCGTAGGTAGTTTAAAACGAGTATTTACTTTATTTCAGCAATATTTACCTACTAAAACGAATTCAAATTTTACCATTATTTTTTCTATTTATAGGGAAAATGTAAGGGAATACATTTGAATCATGTGATGACGCGATGCAACAAATATCACTACAGGCAGAAAATTTTGAAAGAAAATTCTATGCTTCGTTTGTATCACATGTAATACTTATACAATTATTATATTATACCTTCCAAGTTTGGGTACTCAATTAAATCTAATAATTTAATTAGATTTAATTGAGTACCCATAATCTTTAAAATTTTCTATTTATAGGGTGAATGTACCAAATGTTGGCATTTCACAGCAAAGCACATATTTTGATTTATGTGATGACACGCTGACAGAAATACCACTACAGACGGGAAAGTTTGAACACAAATATTTTTTACTTAGGTAACTGTACCTAGTTCTGTACCTAGGTAAGTATAGTAAATATACAATAAACAAAACTTTTAAAAACTCTTTGACAAAATATAAAACTGACTTCCCAGACGTGAATGAACATATTAAATCCATACGTTGTAATCACTACGATATGTACTGACTTCAACAATAGAATTCACACTTTTTTGTATTTGGAACACAAGGAACTTAGATGGGTAAAAATAAATGTTGGTTTTGTAGCGTGAAATAGACATACATTTTTAAAAAATAAATACCAAACCTATACTATATTTTTAAATATAGACCTACTTTTAAGTAGGCCATCAAGATAAAGGAAATTAAAAGAAATTACAATTAATAAATAGCTCAAAAAAGTTATTGATTGCGTAAAAATGGCCAGCGTTAGTTGAAATTAATAATAGTTATAAATATTCGTAGCCCATATTTGTCCGTTTTGTTTGGCAAGCAATCAATCATTACTACATTTCATCCAACTTATATAATTCAAGTACACAGATATTGTTTAAACAGTGTGCCGGGACACTAAAAGTCAATAGAATAAATTAATTAAAAAAAATGTCTGCTATTCACAATTTCGCTTCGGTCTTTTTAGTTATACTTTTAAATTGTCTATTTTACAGCCGGGTATTTATATATATAAATTAATTTATTTTATTGTTCAAAAAGGGTATCATTAGATGATACTTCGTGAACTGTCAACTAATGGTACGTTTACAAGTCATCTGATGAACCGATGACTTGAACGTACTTGAACGTGACGTGTTTAAAGAAATAATATAATAAATTTGATGTCAATTGCTAATTTACTAAACCATCTAAATATTTCCGAATTTCCAGGGTATTGGATGATACGGATTGTAAAATTTACCACACTCCAGAATTGTAATTCCATAAAAAAAACTGGTTAGTTTTTGTTATGGAATTAAATTATCAAATAATAAATAAAAAGTTCCTTTAAAAACTATTTGTTAATATATAATGTTGTAATATATAAATTAAAATATCTGTTTTATTACTGGGTGCCATATACACAGGCACAACATTTTTGTCTTTCAGCGGAGGAAGAAATAGATGATAACATGAATTACTCACACAAAGGAAATAATGCCTTGAAGTAAGTTCGATATTGATCATGATGGTTTTATGTGTCCTAGTAAAATTGTTTCATGATTTATCTGTGTACATTAAGCATAATACTTACATATATTTACTTCGGAAGTGGTGATTGGTGGTAACTTTGTTTGCTCTGAGATAGTTTTTCTCTGTGTTTTAATGTATATTTCAAATATGGTTATGGTTACACAATTATGAATTTAAATAAACGAAGGTATGCTTAACCTTGTTTTTAGATAAATAAAATGAAATATATTTTGATTTAATTAAAATTTGTTTAATTTTTAGGTTTCTACGCATCAGTTGCCTGGTGAATCAGATCAAGAGAAGATTATATAATAATAAAACCAGAAGAAAAAGTAGAAGAGATAAGAATAAGTGGAAATAGAGTTGTCGTATTCATGTATTTATTTGAACAATTGCAGGAAATTTCGCAGCATGACTCTGCATTTAGTTGCAATTTTAATCATTTAAAAGTAGTCGGAGAAAAAAGAACAGGGTTTGTATCAAAGTACGGGTGTGTTTGCAAAATGTGCAACGCCAAATTAAGTTTTAATAATTGTGAAAAATCCAATAATAACAAAGAACTTGATCTCACCGAAAATGTGGTAGGTGGTTTCATATCTATAGGTGTAAGATACGCAGGTCTAGAACAAGTGTCAGCCTTACTTGATATACCTTCTATGTTGGATCATTTGCCAAGTGTCACGCAAGAGTCTGTGAACTATGGAAACGGCAAAACAAAAATGTATTGAAGAAGCAGCAAAAGAAGAGTAATATTAATGCAGACGGAGTACCTATGATTACCGTAGTTGCTGATGGTTGTTGGTCAAAAAGATCATTTAAAAACAAATATAACGCATTGGCGGTTGCTGCGGTAATTATTGGTTACAGAACAAAAAAAGTCCTTTAAATTGCAGTTAAAAACAAATATTGTATGATTTGTACACGGTCAGAGAACAAAAAAATCCCAACTTAAAAATTACGAAGTATCCTCAAGTGGAATGGAATCCGTAGCAATAGTTGAAGGGTTTAAACATTCCTTACCAAATCAGGGCTTGATTTACTCCAAGTTAATTGGGACTCCAGTGCATATAAGAGCATATTAGAAGCAAAACCTTATGGAAACTTATTGGTAGAAAAATTGAATGCACTAATCATCTGTTACTTTTGCACGAAACTAGACGAATTAACCAAAAACACCTGCAAATATCGCAAAGTACTTGGAAAAAATATACTGCACTTGCGTAGATGTGTTAAAGGAGTTGTCAAACATATAAATTCAAGAGATTCAAGTTTCACCCAAATAAGTAATTGAATGCACCAAATCACGTTTTCGGAAATCACAAACTATGCAAACCTTATTTCTGCCAAATTATAGATCAAAATGAACCAACAGAATTAAAGATTTTGTTGCTGAAATGAAGTCTAGTAATATTTTTGCTGCTATCATGAAAATCATGTCCAGATTGGTAAACTAAAAGCCTAATGACTACTATTTATATGATGTAAATAGTAATATAGTAGAAGTATTAAACAATGTTATCGCGAAATTTGTTGGCGGTAAACGAATTCATTATTCAAGTCGACAGTCTTATACAGTTCGCTAACTACACCGCTAACCACTAAATAATCGTATATTTGCAAAAAGATTTTAATGCAAAGTCCTAATCCTATTGTTAGACGCTTAGAATTTAAACGCGATAAAAAAAGAATTGATGATTTAAAAACGGAGATCATCAAAATCTTTTGTGACAAAAAAGTGTACAAACACTACCAATGGCAAATATTATGGCGAGTCTTGTCAAAAGCCAGATCTAGAACAAGCTGAATTTGATTTTGCTAAATCAAAACTTATGAAGAAAATTAATCTTTCTGATGATGATCGCCAGTCACTTAAAAAAAGAACTATTTTGCAGGCAGATTCGATTGAATGGCACCAAGAGAGAAAGTTACGCCTTACTGCGTCTACTTTTGGAAAGGTATGCAACAGAGGCCTTATAAAATGTGCACCTCTAGTAAAAAATCTTGTAAATGTGACTGGTGAATTAAGCCACGTAAAATCCATTCGTTATGGCAAGGAACACGAACATATTGCGTTACAACAGTTTGCTTAAGTACTCAAACTCGACAAAGAAGCTAACTTCAATGGTATAAAAAAATGTGGCTTATTCATCGATTCTGAACTGCCATTTTTGGTGACAAGTCCAGATGGATTGATATATGATAAAATCATTGAAATCAAGTGTCCGTATTCATCTAAAGACAAAACAGTAGAAGAAGGAATAGCAGAAATCTGGAATCAGGAGAGAAACGGAAACTTGATATGAAATGGATCCTATAGAATCTCTAAGGGATCTTTTTAAAGAAATTGATATATTAACTTTACCGAGTCTGTATATATTTGAAAATATTATGTATGTTCGGAAAAAATTGAGTAAATTTAAATTAAATAGTGACAACCACGGTTACAACACTAGGAATAAATATAAAATAGCAGTACCAGGTTTTAGACTAGCAAAGACAAATAAAAGGTCCTTTTTAGGTAATTGTGTGCGGTTTTATAATAAAATTCCTAATCATATTACAATGCTCACAGAAGGAAAATTCAAGTTTCATGTGAAAAATATTTTGATTAAGAAATCATACTACAAAGTTCGTGATTACTTAAACGACAAAGATGCTTGGAAAGTTCCGCCTCTGCCAAGCTATCACCTGTCACCTACTTAATATAAACAAATATTGCAATAATCGTATTATATTGTATATAACACATTGTTACAAGATGTTTAAAAGAATGGCCCCGAGTTTCTGGCCCGTTCTTCTCGCAGTGGCTCTATAAATATATTTTGCTGAACGTGGCAGTACAATGTAGAATATTTCAATATTAAAATTTGTAATTGACATTCATAAGAGCGTCGTAGACGCCTAAATTGAATAAATGAATTTGAATTTGACAATAAATAAACAACATGATTTGTTTTACCAGGTGCAAGGTCAGCTACACATCACTAGGAAAGCAATTTGTTTATTTGTTGTGTGGACTGAAAAAAATATAAAAATAGAGAAAATAAAAAGAGATGATGAATTCTGGGAGAAGAATATGGAAAAAAAAATTAAAAACATTTTACTTCGATTGCCTGCTATCAGAAATTATTGATATTGATTCAAGGCTAGACAGAAATTCGTGAGCCAAAATATATTTTAGATGCAATAACCAAAAAAAACAATTCTTCCCGCGATTCTAATGCCTGAAACAAAGCGGGAAAAAAACTTAGTTATTTTCTCTTTCTGACTTTCATGTTCCTTGCCATAACTAACCAAATACCTGTGTAGTCAACTTCATTATCAGAAATTCAATCGAACCTCCCTGCAAAAACTTTAAAATTTATGAACTATTTCATGTGAATAATGTGTTATCTATGATCTGTAAATGATTTGCCGCTAATTATCTTCTCTTAAATTCAAAAAAGACGAAATGTTTAAATTTTTCTTTACCAAATGTTACTTAATGTTGAACTAAACATTAGGCTTGGCCCTAATAAACTCGCTATTGACAATACGACAGTCTTCTTAGGAATCAAAATGGATCCAACTTCACAGTGTGATCCACATATATGAATGATTAATCCGGAAGTCTTAGTTTGGCTGCATATGCAGTTCGTAAGATAAAACAGTTAACAGACGTAGCTACTTCTCGCCTAGTTTATTTCGCGTACTTCCACAGTATTATGTCGTATGGTGTATTGCTGCGGGAAGCTGCTGCTGAGATAGAGACAATCTTTATCTAACAAAAGCATGCAATTCGAGACAATATGAAATTAATCCTAGGGAATCTCTGAGGGATCTTTAAATAAATATTAATATTTTTTACTTTCCCAAGTCTGTATATATTTGAAAATATTATGTATTTTCGAAAAAAAGTGAATTTTAATTAAACTGTGACAATCACGATTACAGCACTATAGTCTGTTTTTTTTAACAAACGAGTACTGAGTATGTCTCTTGCACATTTCCGATATTGAGAGAGTGAGAAGGGTCATTGCCGTCATTGGTCAATGCCTTTGTTCTTGTTTTGAAATTGTTAAGGGCCGTTCATATTGAATACTTATGAACTGTAGTGTAGAAAAAATTACGTCATTATTTTATGGTTTAAATTTGCATACTTAGTTTATTTACTTCAATTCTTGTAATGTTAAAAAATATCGTCATTCTTCTGTTGAACTTTCTACGCAGGTAATAGTCGAAGACTCAACTGAATGTCACTATACATGTAACTACAGCGTTCATGTGGAACGGACTTTATGTTGTTTACGTGAGCCAATAGCAACGCAGTAAAATGTTCAGTACCCGTTTGTTAAAAAAAACAGACTATAGGAATAAAGATCAAATATCGGTGCCAGGTTTTAGATTTACAAAGACAAACAAAATATCCTTCTGAGGTTATTGTGTACGGTTTTATAATAAAGTTCCCAAACATATTACAACGCTCACAGAAGGGAAATTCAAGTTACACGTGAAAAATATATTAATTAAGAGATCCTACTACACAGTTTGTGATTACTTAAACGACAAAAATGCCTGGACAAATCCGTCTCTGCCAAGCTACCGCCTGTCACCCACGTAATTTAAACAAATATTGTAAGAATTTTATTATATAGTAAATGTAACGCATTGTTAAAAGACGTTTAAAAGAATGGCCCCAAGTTGCCGTCGATGCTTGCCCGTTCTTCTCGCTGTGGCTCCATACAATTTTTGTATGCTGACCGTGGCAGTACAATGTAGAATATTTCAATATAAAATTTGTACGATAAATGACTTTGACTTTGAATAAAGCATTTAAATATTGAAAATCATGTCACATCACTAACAATCACTGAAAAAATTCGGTTTAAAGTTTGTAAAGATTTCTACTATTCTCTTCTACTACTAAATATCTTTCGATTTCTTATTTAGCTGATTTTTTCAAGTAAGTGCCCATTACTACGCAAATAGCCGAGATTGCTGCGTAAGTACTATTACTATAATGTAGATTTATTAGGTGTCTCTCAAAAACCTACTAAGGGATGTAAATTACTCTGTCCAAAAATATACCAACATCGGATATTCTTGGTGATTATTCGTGGTCGCACATAATATACCTACGTATGTATATATATACTTTACGGAAATCGATTTAGTACGTCTACTCTGAGTGAAAAATGTAAATTTGAAAAGGGTCGATCACTGGGATTTTTACCCTATTTATATACCCGTTCTGTATTATATGTACCTACTGACGTACCTCGATGTCGTGGAAAAAGGTTTTTTACGTGAATAAGAATATATTCAGTAACAGTATATAAATAAAAACTAGTCGTTTTATTATGTATATATATAAATAAGTAGCACCCTAGCTAGTCAATTGGAAATTGGTTACGTTTACTTGGAAGAGTAAATTATGTATACCTACTGAAGTACCGATAAGTCAGAAATAAAAAATAATAAATGTGGAAAAACGTTTTTTACCTGAACATATTCAATAAAAGTATTTGAAATGTATTGTTTTATTTTGTAAATAAATATTAGTAGCACCCTAGCTAGTCGAATGGCGCAGCTCGGCGCGGCGGGTCAGCGCATAGCTATTTAGTTGCTTGATCTTGTTGGCGGCAGCAGAGGGGGCGCGGCGGCAGCGCGGCGCGCGGCGTCACTGTGTGCCTTACTCACGCACACATACGCGGAGCGCATAGAATACCTGAAATCGCTGAGCGCCAGAAGCTCGGTACCCCCTTAAGTTATGGCTTCGGTTTTATAGCCCGTCACGTACCTTAATTAAATTTTCATGAATGTATATTACCCGATACCAACCGGGTAAAATATTTATTTATTTGCATTTGGGTGGGCATTTAAGTTAAAAATACCCAATTATTACGCCTGCCTAATATGCACTCGCCGCCCGCACGACACCGGGCGGTAGCGAGGGAAGACACCGTGTACCGTGCCCTTATTGGCGCGGGTAACTGGAAAAACATGCCATATATTTCATATATTTTTGCTTCACCGGCGCCGTGCTGGTGAGTGGAAAATCGCACAATGTTCAACATATATTAATTATACATATAATATCATACACATAAAAAATAAATATATACCTATTTATAATTGGACTAAAGACTATTAATGCAGTCCTGTAAACCCCTATTAACGATGAGTGGAACAAATCCAACTGCTGTTGGGTACCCTTGTCAAGTAAGGGTACAGCACAGTGGAGAGGTGACTGAGCGTCCAAGCTCAGTATTGCACTTCAGGACTTCAAAAACGTTATGCCGCCGCAGAGCTCCTAGGTAGTTCTCAAGAGCTGCAAGGATATCCTTTCTATATGGTATAATGATCCCTACTATGTACTAATTACGGAGCAACAGCAGCACCCTACTGATATGGCTTCACAGTGGAAGTGAGTTGATCATTAAGCGAACCATCCCCTAGTCAGCATTTAAGAACAGCCCTTAAGAGAGGGAAATGAAGTTAATTTTAATTAAACACTGGATTCATAGACGTCATTTTACTGAGTCACCAACGTGGTGTCCTCCAAATTCTATTTGCTCTTCATTTTGTCTACTTTTTTTGTACCGTGGGAATGTAACATTTATATTCTTACAAACACGTCTCTGACCTACCTATATATTTATTACTAGCTGCTCCCTGCGGTTTCACCAGAGTATACAATGATGAAAAGTGATATTTAAAATTATCCTGTGTGTTCAGGATCTAGGATCTAAACTGTCAGTATTCCAAGTTTCATCCAAATCGGTTTAGCCGGTTTTATATACTTTAGTCGGTTAGGCGTGAAAGAGTGTACACCCTCACTCACATTGCAAAATTACGCATTTATAATATGAATCATCATGATCACATCAACCGCAACGTCCATCGCGCATCGTTTAACAAATGTATCTTAGTGTTAAGAGGGAATTTGCTATAATCCCCATGCTTGGCAAGCATCTTGGGGATCACAGTATATAAGATGGCAGTTTTTCAGAAGGCGCTGCAGCTCAACTCCTTTTTATTTTTATTCGAAATAGATTAGCGTTTGACCACAAAAAAAATATCTCAGGGTATTTTACCTTCCGTCACCTTTTACGACTTTATAATAATAGTGTGCTTCTCAGAAATTGGAAGACAAGGCAAAGTCGTAGCAAAGTAAACATAAAAAATACAACGAAGCTTTTTTTATTACGCAGATGAGTTTTATACGCATCATAATAACATGTATATGTTTTTTTACTAATTCCCATCTACTAACCAACATGTGCCTACTCTTATCCCACACATACTGTACATTTTTCGCTTTTCATCTATGACCTATTTTCGATTTTCTTTCAGCCCCATACGGTGCCGGGTTAGAATTGCACCTCCCCATATCATTCCGTGGGTGTCGTAAGAGGCGACTAAGGGAAAAATACTGGAAGGTGGGCAGCTTCTAAAGAACTACCAACTTACACTGCGATCCTCTAAACGCCTGCCAAGCGTGGGGATTATGGCAAATAACTCCTTAATATGGGAGGCTATGTTCAGCAGTGGACGATCCGGCTGTTATAGTAGTATACTATGACCGGCCGCCTCAAGGAATTTTAGAATATTACATACTTGTATATACACATCAAAGCTAGATTTGCACCCGCCCACAACTTCCCCTACGACTTGTAAGAGTCGACGAAAAGAAAATTATCAGCAGCGTCTTCTAAAGTACTGCCACCTTAACCTGCAATCGCAAATACACTTGCCAAGTGTGGAGATTATGACAAACCTATTCTTATAGGGGAGGTATTTGTTGAACGGTGGACAAAGGGCTGTTGATGTACATCAAATTGAATTGGTCCGTTTGTCATTTCCTCACTTCTTAACCTATCACCCAATTTGAATGGGACAGGGATGCCTGTGCCCGTAGATTATGGGATACTTTTCACCCTGATTCCCAACGAAGGTCCCGTAAGATAAAGTCAGGAGTCACATCTCCACGGATTAAGTTTCAGATTGTCTGTGTATATATAATAATTACATAATTATTAGTCTAGAATATTATAAGATACCTAGACAAAAAATAAGGAAAAACATAATTAAAACATAGAATTGTAATTTATGGAAATTAGTGTTATTGTTTTTATAATGTTATTTGGGTACCTATCTACCTACTAAAGTATTATAGAATCTTTAAGCCGCGGAAAAGATGTCTTTAACCGACGCGCAACGGCGAATTCGAAAACATTGACGACGATTTTTAATTCGACGCGTAATATATTATTTTATATACATAAATGTTTACTTGATCATGTTGTCTTTTTTAATTTTGGGAAGAGTATAACTTTGAGTTGGTCTTAATAAAATTTCAACAATTTTAGTCGGGTAGTTTTTCAGTTACACTCAATTAATTGAATAAAAAAAAAACATTTGCCAGTGAGCATGATATACCTTTATGACCTTATAATTGAAACTATTGCCGATGGCGAATATTATTATAGATGAGTGACACAATGGATCTTCTTCACAGCATGTATCGCTTAAAATACTGAAAGGATTTTAAAAAGCGGAATCGAATTTAAAACTGAAAATATGAAAATTGTTGAAGTTTTGAACGAGTAGAAAATTTGTCACCAAGCACAACAGTGTGTTCCGCCAGCAGTCCTTGAGAGTCAATACGTTACAGGCACATGAGATGTCTCAGGGTGACGGGCGCAGCATGTGATGTAGTGTGTGATATGTAGCGTATTGTGACATGTTCGTCACTTAACATCAGGCGGTCTCTATACGTGTTCCATCACAATCTTATAATATATATACTTATATACAAGTCGATTTTTAATTATTCACATTATTAAAAGCTTAGTGTGTTTAAATCGTCTTCGACATGTTATAATATGATTTCACATATTTCAGTGATATAGAAATCAGTTCCATTATTTTATTTATCCATTTTACACTACTGCCCAAAATGAGTGTAATGTTTTTAGAGTTCGTGTATACTGGGTGTTTCTTTATTTCACCAAAACCATTAAATGCCTTAACGGAGATCTAAAAGATGATTATATCATGAGCGACAGTGACTATAAACTGTGGCATTACAGTCGTGTTTTTGGGTTTTTGTAAATTTGCTTTTTAAACAAGATAATCTTAAAAACCCTATATCTGGATCAAGACATTTGCATAAATATGCAAAAAAGAAAACCTCCGGTATTTTGGTACTAAAAATCCAAAACGACATGCCTAAAACTAAATTCGAATGAAGGTTTTAAAAGAGACGAAACCAAGAAGCATCGTTGGGTGACGTTGAGCAGTTACTTTGCCTTTATCCATTACAAAAATTTGATCTCTTCAGTCAGAGTCGTTATAAGTAGAGGATAAGGGATACATTTGTAATCCCTTACGTAATCTATTCATACTCCAACTTGCTGTTCGGCTGAATGACTTATTAAATATATAATTATATCATATATCGAATATGTAAGTCACTGGATATCCACTTTAAAATAATATCCCCGTCGAACACTACTAAAAATAAATACAGACAAAACGAATTGTTCACATTAATTTATCTCTGAATTACAAATTCAAAAGTCTGTGTCATTGCCTCATTGGTAATGAGAGCATTAATTCAAGTGATATATTTATTAGGCGCCGGATTCAACTCTCCATGGCTTTAGAAAACGTGTTCAAAGCTCGAAAGGACCAGTCAGATCGTACAGACGAACCAGAAGTAACGGATAAGCTCGGTTTTCTTTTTTTCTCAATCGGTCGTTCCATACTTAAATTTATGTTTACGACCGAGACGCAAAGCCTGCCCGCGCCGGATGTACGAGTGCGTACATTATTTAACTTGTGATTATGTTATGAGTTGGAACCCAACATGTCTACTGCACTGGACGTGGGCTATCTTTAAAACGGGTCTCGAAGTGGTCCCAGCCATTACCCTCAGCAAACATACGCAAGTATTTATTAGTATAACAACTTAGATAAGAGACTCTAGCTTGAACCAAACTAACCAATAAATTCCTGGTATTGTATTGGTGTAATTGCACTAAGAAGGTCTCTGACATTAGCGTCTGCATACTTGGAAAACAGTATTTTCACAGTAAGTACCGTGTAAAATCACCAGCAGTTTTAATAACCAGCCACCCGATTCAGAAATTCTAATTACGTAAAGCATGACCCCATTTCAGAATGTCCTCTGTCTAAAATAATATTCAATGAATTTGTCCATTTTGTTTTCTGAAACCATTATTGGAATTAGACTTGCTGGGTACGTTTTTATCCGACTTTGGTGACAGACACGCCTCCCACGCACACAAATAACTAAATCAATAGATACGTTACAAGCTTATTTATACGGAGCTATTAATGCGGCATCTTTTTTCATTAATGAGGACCGATTTAGAGGTGGATATAATTAAAACTGTAAACAAATCATTAGCGAGTGTCATTCGAGCTTTTATGTCAGCCAAAACGACGACGGCAGTCATGCCCACTCTCAACAGTCTCAACTAACACCATTGATTGATGCATCACATAACATGCAGAAATAATGTGCCGTGCTGTTTACGAAATAAGATAACTATAGTTGCTCGTATAGGCTAAAGTATGGGTAGATATGTATACACGTACTCTATATTTCAACGAAATTCAGAATGTATATTGTGAATGTCAGTGACATCTTGGCAGAGATCCACGTCAAGTATAAATATACTAATTTTCATTGCACAGTCCAGCTAGAATCATATTGGTCATTGATCTACTAATTATTTAATCATAATTTATTGCATTACGTGCACTTGCCAGGAGATAATTTGTTATAAAGAAAATTAACTTTGACATGTTCCAGGGCTAACCTTTGCGTGTATTTTAGTCCGTTCATAGAGAGAGCATTTAGTATTAGAAAAACCCGTCTTCTTACTCCACTAATAACCTTCCCAAGGAAAACTGAGCCAGATGTAAAATCAAATATCACAGTTACAATGTTAGGAGAATATTGATAAAATCTTTTTGCCTGCGAGCTATTTTGGAGACCAGCCACATAACCACAATGCTAGATGTCACATGTCACAGACAATGCTGCGATCCAGACATTGATGGAAAGTAAACATCTGTCGAAAGGTCAGGCGTACAAAATGTTCCAGTTTCCAAGTTTCTTTACAAAATTATCATCATAATAATTATTGTTGTCGATGTATTATTAATTTTTATAACTGATTTTATTGGAATAAACCACTTATAACCCCAACAGAATAGTAATGAATGTCTACTTTCTAAGCACTTGCGTTTCTCCAGCTTTGTCTTGGAGGGCGGATAGTCATCTACTGGGATATGTTTCAGACTATTCGGACAAACCTAACAACGATCCGACTGAAGGATCAACCCCAGGAATCTTGAAATTATAAATGGATGTTTTTAGCCACGGAGCAGACTAATAACAACAAAACTGCTGGAACGCATTTTGTCCAATTATTTGCTACTAATAGGTAGAGAAACTATCAGTCTGACGAGCATGCACAAAATCCTCTTCGTCTATGCTGTGAAGCTCAAGCTCGGGGTTGGAAATTAAGCACATCTTCAGCGCATGGCAGTCGAAACAAAACGCCACTGGCTATCCCCGCATCACACAATTACAATTCACAATAATTTCACACAATATTTTGATGAAGATAATCGTCACATTATATCTTTAGTGCTACATATCTCTTGAGTGAGTTACAAGTACGTAAAACCACGTTTATTGATTGATATCTTTAAAAGCCACCTATAAATTTGAAGATTTTTCTACGAGCTACTGCTACATACATACAGTCTAAGGATCTACATTTATTTTGCGCATGGGTTCCTTAGGTACTAAGCGGGTCACATTTTTTAGGTTATATTAACTTAAGTAACCGAGGATGACTATCCTAGATGAAATCTATTGGAGATCGCTGAAGCTATTACTTTTTTGTTCAAATCGCCCATCAGTGCTTATTTTTTACTGCCGGCACGACACAATTACACAACTCAATAATTAAGAGTGCAAACTGGCCATCATTATTAGGACTTATCAAGCACTTTTTGCGGCTCTTAAGTATATGAGATGCGAGACACTAATCGATCGGATGTTTGCAAATAACAAGTATGTACGTATGAGGTCTGCGCTATGGCTGTACTCGAGATAGAAGTAAATAATACTTACGCAGTCCCTGGAGTCCACTTTAGCACCTCCATCGATCAGTTCTTTGACGATGGCGAGGTTGCCGCCCCGAGCTGCAAACGCTAGCGGTGTCCATCCGTCTGCATCCGCCGTAGTTGGGTCGGCGCCCGCGCCGAGCAACAAGAGCACTGCGCCCGCGCGACCATTGTCGGACGCGCACATGAGCGCCGTTGTGCCATTCTATATCAAACGCAATAATTAGAAGACCACCACAGTTAATAATGAAAGTCAAACATACTCAAAAAGTCTATACTTCATTCAATTTACACCATCAACGAAGAGCTTTGGCTCGCTGACACAAGAATCCTTCGGACATCAATACAAAGACAAATACTGCCACATCCTGATGTGGCAGTATTTAATGAAGCGCTCGTAGCGAAGTTTGCTTAACCATTCTGAATCGATCAGCAAAGTTAAGCAACGTCCGCCGCGGTCATGACTTGGATGGGTGACCGCTGGTGACATTACTACTGAGCGCTTCCGTGCTTCGGAGGGCACGTTAAGCCGTCGGTCCCGGTTGATGTCTTAGGATGGCAGTCGTTACAGCATGGTGGTAGGGCACTTTGCGAATGCCCGCCTGGCTAGCTACCACCCTCAAGTTGAAAATCTGTCGCCAAGCACCTAACGGTGTGTTCCGGCAGCTGTCCTTGAGAGCCAGTAATTCTAGGTTAGCCTGAACAACATCTTCGACCACATCATCACTTACCATCAGGTGAGATAGTGGTCAAAGGCTAACCTACAATGCGTAAAAAAAAAAAAAAAAATCCTTACTCATGGTTAATGGTAATATAATAACACTGTACTCAACCGTTGCTTGACTGACAGGTATAGGTAGGTAGAGGTAATAACTTCACAAGGAACTGAGAAAATTGATAGACGTTGCTCCTCACCAAGGCGGTTGGGTTCCTACTCGTATCAAGGCTGTTTACTAAAAAAACACTTCCGAATTATGGCGATATTAGTATAGAATAATCACACAGGTACCATGTTCAAAAGTTTAATATTAAAAAGGTGCTGTGTCATCGTCTCTGATAAATAATTTAATTAGTACTCAGGCTGAAAGTGAGCAACATAATGTTTACTCCAATTTGAATCCCTCATAACCGGATCAGATAAAGTTGTTATTTTAAAATTACTCATGGTGCCTAAGTGCCATATTTCTGATGATAAGATTGTGCTTCTGTTTACGATAGTTTGCATTCTAAGAAGTTCATTAGTTGCGGTGGACTAGGCGAGTGAATAACATTTTTTTAATGTTTGAATATGTAATGATCGTATAATTATCATATTATATAAAAAAGTTTAAACAAAATACTATGAACTATATACAACACTACAGCTACTACAATAAAAGCATTTAGACACCTATAAGTCATAGCAGACTCATAGGCAGTCCAAATGCTCCAGCCCACTCCCAGTTGGCAGCGTGCCCAGCATGCTGGCAGCATTGCCCCGTTGAATTGCAATGCTTATTCGTTGAGCCAAATATGTGCCAGCATTTTGATCACGCGTCGCTTCGACCAAGCGCTCAGATAGGTATAGATGATCGTTAGGTATGGAATATATAATATTGTAGAACCTCTGACGTCGTGGTCTTTTCCCGTAATTAGTTGACTCGGTTTTTTTATTTGTAATACAAATCAACTCGTTTCTACTCTGCGGTTTCATAAAAAACTTACGTGGATAAAGTTATAGCAAATAGTTAGGGGGATATTAAAATCAATTATATACTAATGACGATGCGATGCACAAATTTTCTATATTTTTCCTCCAACCAAGTAGTTCTTTCAATCATCAAAACGAATAAGGAAATTATGCGAAAAATACCTATTCTGTATTAAAAATTCAAGCAAGTCTTGGTCGCTAGAATCGCTAGCCTATCGGTATTCTATCGTATACATTTTGGAAAGTGTGCGCAGGAATTACACGCGTTGATTCCACCATGCCCCTTTTATCAGCGGACAACAAGGCGCTCTAATGGCCGTCATCCTTTCATGGTTGACATTCCTCCAGTTCGTTCGAAGAGTTTTGCTTCAACATTTATCACCCGTACAGCGAAGGAGTGGAACTCATTGCGTCTTTGTTTCCTGAACAGTATAATTTGGGAGCCTTCAAGTCTAGAGTGAATAGGTATCTTCTAGGCAAGCATGCCACATCGTCACTTTCCATCTGGTGAGATAGCGGCCAAATGCTTGCCTATAACGCTTAAAAAAAATATGCTTACTATAATTTAATTATGCTTAAAACAAAGTTTTACTGCTAACAATACTATGCGGTACGATACTTTGTAGATTTTATAGACATATTTTAATAGACATGTTTCACTCGTTATTATCGTATATAGTACGAAACAAAGGAAGAATTCTAAAAATATAATTCCCACGTCATAAGATTAGTTTAACTGTCTAGTTCGAGATAATTGAATTAATTAAAATAAGCATCGTATTTAAAAAAACACACGCTCATTAGTATAGCAGTTTATTAACATAAATATGGTTATTAATGTAATAAATATATTTTTCAAGTATTTTATTTACTTACGTCTTTGATTTGCAGATTTCTAACGTTATATATCAATCTTTAACGCTAGAAATTTGCAAATCAAACACAAACTGATAACAAATTTTAATGTTCTATACGTATATTTGCCCGTGAGGTGCCGGGTTATAATGTCACCCCCCCCATTGGTACCTGTGGTAGTCGTAAAAGGCGACTAAAGGTAAAATACCGGAAGTCGGTTCTGAGGAACTGATATCCTAAAATGCGACCCCAAGACACCTTCCAAGCGTGGGGATTATAGCAATTCCCCATTTAATAGTGGAGGCTGTGTTAGGCATTGGACAATCCGGTTGATACAGAATACATATATTGATAAGTTACCTCATCTCTGTCGTCGATGATGACATTCTTGTTGTTGTTGAGGTACTGCTGCAAGTCGGCGGTGTTGTCGCTGTTCGCTAGCTGAGAGAGCGTGCGGAAGCACGCCAGTGACACCATCGACTCGCTGCGGTGGAGGCTCTACAACAAACAACCAAAACATTCACATAACATTACACGTAATGATAAATCACATTATAAACAATACAAAAATCAAAAACTGCTAACACTGACATACACACTAATGTCTCTTCACAGAAATTATAGACATAAGATAAGCGTTTAAAACAGGTTTAATTTCATCACTGCAAATCTTTAGAATATGACGTATCCCTATTCGAATAAGTATGTGGTACGTTCATTATTAATACACTGAAAAGCAGCTGCCATTAAAATGAGTTTTGTTGTTATATTAATACAAAAAAGAACAAGCACCTCATTTAGATGTAAACTCCAACGTAACATCGTACTTGTGATAAATGAGAATATAAGAACAGACTTAATCAAGCGTTGAAAATAATAACTTAATTGTTCTCCAATTCGAAAGGATAACCGCCAGGTACTTATTAAGAACAAGTAAACGTTTGCTCGACACTGTTGAGACTTATAAAGAACATTATTTATAGATTTACTGATAATCTGATAAGAAATGATATCACAAGGTAACCCAATAGAGTACGCAATTTATGATTATTTAGGAGGCTTATTAATAACAATAGACCGAAAAATTATGACAATTAGCTGCGTATAAAATTGGAGTTTGTTGATATTTTTATATATAAAAAGGGTATAATTACAATAATTTAACTGATATATCACGATTACCCGGGAAAAGGAAATATTTATTTGTTGTAATTAAATGTGTATTGACCATTTTTATTATTTTCAAATAGGCAGCCGGTGTTAGGAACTTCATGCATTTGATTACATGGAAGTCATGCGCAACACAATACCAATAACGCGCACACAAATATACATGCATTTATGTTTCAAACACATAAGTACTTCAGATAAATGTTAGTATCACGAAATTTCCACACTGTCAACCATCTTCAAGCAGACCGTGTTTGAGTGTCGTCGAAGGGCGAATCCATGAAAGGCTCCAACGAAACCATGACTGAAACGACGTTGCTCTCCAGGAGGTGCAGTCACAGTGAACTTGGGCACGGTGAACTGCGGGCCCGCGGACATAGGGCCTATATGATCAGACGGACTGCCAATATGGAGAGGGAGGAACGACCGGCGGCGTTTGGAGTGTTGAACCGGTCCAGGCGGCGCCAGCATTGACCCCGCAAAACTATTACTTTTTGCGCGTTTTTGAGGGGTCAAGTCATCAGACAAATTTTCTTCAGATTTTTCAGAGCCACTTCGTTCACTTCGCTCAGTATCCGTTGTCGGTGGAGACTCCTGCAAGACTTCCAGCAGTGGATTCGGATCCAGGTGCATGGAGGGCGGCATAGATACATTCTTCGGTCTGTGTATGTTTGCGATGAGGCAGCGAATCGTGGGGTATTCCTGGTCACCGGGCTTCCGGTCCGGGATATGCGGCGAGAGGGACATCGTGACACGGCCCCGCGCATAATAGGACGGGCGCACGGCTCAGCTCCTGTGACAGATTTGTTAATGTCGTGACTCGCGCACAGCGGATAGCACGCTGCGACTCACGATGGGCGGATACTATTTAGAGCGCGGCGCGTCGGCGGCGGCGGCGTGCCGAAGGGCGGGCGGAAGGCGGACTGCATGAATGAACGCGTATAGAATACGTACGAGCGAGTAAGTGCTGCAAGTGCGCAGAGAGATGCGCTTGAGGATCGCGGAGGCGGTGCGCTGAGCGACTCGCTCTGGAGGCAGCATTTCGTGCGGTGTCTGACCAGACTGTGCCGGCGACTCGTCCGAGAGCCGTCTCGGTGAGCCGACACCGAGACCCTCCCCGCCGGCCGCGGGTCCCCATTGGCCACTCAATATTTTCTATACATTATCAAAATCATTCATTCATAACATAACTAATAAAACAAATTTATTGCATGTAATTTTAAGACGTAGCATTTGAAAACTTGAATAATATCTAGCTCACTTGGATCCAATACGTAATGTAAAGTTACGTAGTAAATAATATTATTATTAGATTATATAGTAAAATAAGCAAACATTAGATCATATAGAATTAATCATATGTTATTTTTGTAAGATATCTAGAAACATAAATATGTTTTAACATCGGCCACCTTAAATGTATAGTTTTTTTTATCGCCAAACAAATTAGAAGATATTAGCATCGGTTGCAGCACAATGTACGTGCGCCTATTTTTATTGCGACCGGTTAGTTGTGTGTCGGCTACTTGTTTAGGCACCACGAGCAATAAGAAAGATCAGTACCGAGAGGTTAAGATCCGCAACGTGAGCAGAGTAAAAAGATTAACGGGGTTACAGGATTCCTCCTGGTTACCGCACCGGCGGCGGCTGCGGCGCGTCCGCCCCGCGCATGTACACTGAGAAAAATGACTGTCATGATTCATGATAATTGTAAAGGAATTTTGAAATAAATATCCGTATTCCCAATAAAAACGGACCAAGAGTATTTAATTATAATTTGCATGTAAATCAGAATAATTTACCATGAACTGATGTTACGATAAATAATCAGGCAACAGCACAAGATTTCTTAGTGCTGAATACTCATGTTTTGTCATTACGCGTCATAACAATATATCATGATGAACTCGGAATTATCCCTAACAGTTATGACAAAAAGTCGTGAAGGGAATCATAAAAATTTAAGAATGAATGGTATAGTTTCATTAATGAAATGATAAATTATTGTGAAATTCACCAAAATAAGAATACATTTTCCTAACAACTTTACGGGAAAGTTTTGATATATTTTCGATATCATCATAGGAGTCTTAAAAGAGCTTTCTCGTTTATTATCGTGAACCTGTAAATAACTTTTAATGCGTAATTCCTGGTGATTCTGCTGCACTAGACTGCCGAGTGTTGCCGATTGCTGCCGATGTCAATATATTTAGTATAATATTAGCTGAATATATTTCGGTACCGTCGGATTATTTCGTTTGCGCGATGCAGGATTTCATACATTCTGACGCATTTTGTATAGGAAAGAGCGTAAATAGCGATAGCGCCATCTAGGTAGTTCAAAAGGAACCACCAGTTCGAACTCTTTTCCATTAATATGGCTGAACAGATGTATCTTAATAAAATCAGTTCAATTAATACAGAATTACTCTATACCACAAAGAAGAAGATGAATCACTGATGATGACTCATTGGTTGAACATTTTTGACCAACAGGCTAAAGCTAGAATGGGCAGAATTGATATTGGCTTCAACGTGACCTACATAACACAAAAGGACATTAGGTTAGCGTAGAGACAAATTTTCTACTTGAAGGTGGTAGTCAGCCAGACGAGCATTCGCGTAATGCACTACAACATCAAGGGACGTCGTGCCGGTCACGAAAATTTAACATGACATTACTATCATTTATTTTTTCCCAACAAATAATTATTTCACAAATTATTTAGAAAGTTACATCATAGTAAATTATTGGTAAACCCGTTAACTACTCATGATTCAATAACATTTTGTGGGTAGAAAATTATGTTTTTTTGTCATGCTCGGTCTTGATATTTTATTTTCGGTTTCGCACTAATTCTTGATTAATTGTCGTGCTACATTTTACTCACGACAAACTTGAAAATTTATTATGAAATTCCTGTTAAAAAGCAGGTATATCGTAATAATTTAGTATTGAGTTACTTTATTTTTAAATGAAAAGCTGTCATGACATCTGTTTGTTATTTGAATTGAAACTTGTAGTGATGGAACCAAAAGTATATTTGCCTTCGTGCTGTTTCATCATACTCTTGATATAATTACAGGCATCAGCATTATTAATTATTCTGCACGTCAGTAAGTAATGAAGGACGGAAATCATTTTTCTCAGTGTACTGTCACCGGACTTCTCGACGACTTGTCATTTACAGAACATTGTATCTATAATACTTTTTGTCCTAGTGCTATATTTACTTTAAAAAAGAGCCTGCGAACCCAGTTTATAATATTTTATTTGTTTTAAATTAAGATATATTAGCGAAAAATTTTACCTGGCCATAACTTCTTATGAAGGACGCTGCTCGAAGCATTTCGACGCCACATTAAATTCGTTCTCTTGCACTAATGAAATGCTTTAATTCAATAAAAGATTTTATTCGTTCAAGTTCGTATATGCTCGTTCGAAACATACTGTGTTCTATCTAAGCTGGTCACTTACTTATAGCCTACAATGTTTTACGAAAGCTTAGCTTCTGTTAATATTGGGATAAAGGCGTTGAAATCTAAACAAAGGGCTTATCTGATAAGACGAAATATTCCGATAGTTACACTGTATCATTAACATTGGTTATAAATAAAGAAGGATAAACTGAAAGTAAACTGAGACTTTGCTGAATACCACAAAATATACAATAGGTAGTGTTCAACCGACTCAATTCTCGTCACGTTTTTCATATTTTAATAACGATAAATGAAGAAACAGGTGTTTGAATATTTCTTGTGTAGTAAATTAAGCAGTTGTTTTTTTTACACAAGGATATGTATACATTATGGCATTATTAATTTTAGAACAGAATAGTATTCGGGCAATTTCCTGTGTGAAACATCGATTTTCATCAGTCGATTTTCGCTATGTGCAGTTTGACAGATACCGTGAGATTCGTGAGTGGTACTTATTACATTACACAGAAACCAAGGTTCAGATCACTAATCGGAAATCAATAACAGGAAATAGAAGATTATCTTCCTAATCAAGAATAGAATAAGTAACAGTAGCCTTCATATTCTTCCAAACATATTGGAAGAATACGTACAAAAAAGTTTGTAGGTATTCATTTGAAACGGAATGGATACGGTACAAATGAATGTTTCCGCTTTACCGTCTTATGATAATACATATGTTAATTTTTCCATTGTTATAAAACACGTTGAAACTAGTGGACGGCTTCATCTAAAAAAGAACATGTATAAACTTTAGTAATTTCAGTTTCGATTTATTCAGATTATTTGTAAACTGTTATGGGTGAAATCGCAATATAAAACCGAAATTTGTCGCTTACAGAAGTTTAATAAAATTTAAAAATAAATTGTGGTAACCGGTATCTGAAACAACATAAAAATAGTTTTTGATCTTGAATTCCTATTTGAAAGAAAACTTACACGAAGGTATATAGGTTAAAATATTAACAGCACATCCCATGTATTGGAATTGAAAATGATAAAAAAAAATACGTTCATGATTCCCCCAGTAGCAATTATTCTATATTTATCTATACCTACGGTTAACCAAATTTGATCGTTTCATAGTTTTCGTTCTAATTACCATGACATGACATACGGAATACAGAAGGACACGGCGTAAACAAAACAATGGCACCTTTAAAATATCGTAATCCCCTGTGCTATACAGTACCTATGTGTGACACAGCTGAAATTTTTAAGTTATCGTTTCTATTGTGGAGAAAATAAGCATACTTTTTTGTAGAGGTAATATTTTTTTCTTCGTGCAGATTTAATAAGTTGGCTATTGCCTTGTTAATGAATAATAATAGTTTTTTTTTCAAGAGTAAAAAGGGGTTGGTAAGTATTCAACACAGTGCAATATAAGCACTAACAATGGGATCTTTGCCGCGCAGAGATAATAAATTTAATGTATGTACGTACCTATGTAAAATTGTGGTAATACCTAAGATCTAGTACTACATAAATGGTAGATTGTAAAAGGAGCATAAAACATGTCATTTAGCGGAGGCGTTACATAACTTAAGCCGAAGGTGAGGGCTGCTGGTATGAAAGTCTAGGCTCAAATGGGTTTAATGCGCGAGTTAAGGTTTATGAGCAAGTTATACACGCACAATTCACTTAAATTGCGAGAAATGAAACAAATTATTTTAATAAAATAATACTATATAAGTATACTAATATCTCTAAATGTTTTTTTGATATTTGAACAATGCTCTATTTTGAGTGCCATTGTTCCGACAAAATGTATGTTTGGGTCTTTAATAATACCCCTTATAAAATGTGTATTATAATAGACCCAGGCAAACTTCCCACATGAAATATATTACATCTAAAACATAAAAAAATAAAAGAATACTTTTTATGCACTTATGCTTAAAAACATACATACTTTTATGAATTAGATTTTATAAATCAGTTTTAGACCACTTACACTGGGCATAAACAAGAAATTTACGAGCAAAAAATATTTAAGCAACAACAGCTCTTAAAAAAGTTCGTATATTGTAAATGCCGTCAGCTGATGCCCAGATACGTAAATACTTAATAAGTAATAATACATTGGAATCAATGTAACTAATTGAATACAATTAAAAACCCATACCATTATATCAACCAGCCGGCATTCTTATGCATATCACGCAAAAATATATTCATGATAAGTAGGTACAATATACAAAGTTTGTATGGAAATGCAACTACATGCAATGTAAGTTGTCGTCAAGCTTCACACGTCAGCTAAAGTATACAAATCAAATGTTATACAAATCGTATGTGATTGACACGTAAACGATTTGTTTAACATTTTGTATTTATAAAAATATGGGGTATTACACTTAAAGTATAACTTCAGCCAGCGTATTGACTCGCATTAGTAAGGAGTACCTTATCATATATATTCTAAGGTCAAAACGAAAATTTTCATTTGAAATTGTAATATTACAAATTTCCTATTCAGAACCCACATAAATAAATTTTCTAAAGATTATTTTATTCCACCTGACATAAAAAATCATGATTATGATTCAAAATTACAGTAGATTTTAGTTTTTTTGTGTTTTCTTTGTTTTTTTTAAATGTCTTATTTGTTTTGTCATTCGCGGCCACCGATAACAGACCGCTCTAAGTTGGTTTTACGTCTAAAAGGTTTAATAGCTGAAAAGTTTTAACATTTGTTTGGTACTTTTATTCAAAATTTATATATTTTAGGTATAATAATTTCATTTAAAAAAAACAGTATTTTCTCGCTTCAATACGCCCCGATCGTTTCCTGTTTGTTTGAGGGCAAACCATGAAACCATAGTTTTAAAAATATGTGCGAAATTTTGGACTTTTCACATACAAAAATTTACCCTAGGTGTACCACTCCCCATGCATTAGGAAAATAATAAAGTTACATCCACAAGGTACAATAGCGAAATATACCAAAAGTTGAGTAAAATTAAATTACACTGGCTTATACTATTTTTTTCCACCCGACGCGACAGGAAAAAACTGTATTTAGCTTCTAAATCACAGTAGATTTTCTTAAAATTAATTGGTTTCCTATGTCTTCGTCTTAGCTAGCGAATGCATCGCAATGCCACGAAAACCGTTATGAGGTGATCTGTATTTATCATAGGCGTGCGAGTTGCTGAATCAATTGTCCTAACCTAACCTGCTTACTTCACATCTCTATTTCATATAAATTTAATAAAAACTATCTCAGGCAATACTGAGTTACTAACATTATGTGTTCTTTTCTAATATGTAAAAGTTAAAAAACTATCGTGGTATGTTGGAGTTCTTGACCAAATCGCGTTGCTACACTTTTATCATAGAACATATAAGAATACAACGTACTTTTATAATAAATCTTCTTGTCTTCCGCCTATGCTTCAGCCTTCAACTTGAAACATAAAGTCGTGTCATCTCCGATTAAAACTTTTGTTTTGGGGTACCTTAGGTAATGACGATATTGTTTCTTTTTTTATGTTTTATTTAAATTGTTTTATGATAGTACGTTATTTCCTGAGATAGGTAATAGGTGAGATTACTGTTATAGACAGAATCTTTCAACTCCGAGCCTTCTGTTCTACACATAGAGTGTATCTCAAGAGACGGATGCGCGGAAGAAAACTTATTAATATTATCTACGCTCGCCTCTGCAGCTTCCGTGCAGGTACAGCTCATAATTATAGCAGGCGAGGACTGCATTTTTAGGAAACTTCAAATCAGTTCTGAATCAGTTTGAAATTATTATCACATTTCTAGATTTGTTATGGGATATAGGTAAGTATAGCAAAAAGTAGTTGTCTTTAATCATTTTTCCTGCGATTCATAATATAAACGCTGTGATAATAATAGTAATATCGAGCATAATGTATACTATGACTACTACGACCATAGCTAAGTGCAGCTAAGCGTAAACAATTATAAAAATAGACAAACACATAGACAGGTACCATAGTAAAATCAGAATTCTGGTTTTACTATGCAGGTACCTCTCGTAAATACCGATTAAAATACACTTTCGAAAATTCAGACATAAAGCGCTGACATATGCTAAAAAGCTATACTTGAACAGATTTTTAGCAAAATATATTTAGTTTGTAGCAGTAAGAAAATGATACTTATATTAATTTTGATCATATTCTCTAAGGCCAAGAAAAGTCCGAAACACGTTTCCTTGATGGAATAAAATTGTATAATTGACTCTAAATTACGCTTGTAACGCAAATATCTTAATTATTTTTCTATGAATTTGTATGAAAATATAACAATAAAATAGCTAAACATTATCAAGATGGACAAAAAAAGTTAATTTTCTTTACGTTATTACTTTTAGCAGTCCGATAGTGACAAAATTTCAGTTTTAGACAGCGTCTTAACAATTATTATATGTAACCTCGCAATAATAACTATGTCGTCTGTAAGACAAACCGTGGCATACACTGCGTTAAGACCGTAAAAGGTCAACTAGTAGAATATTATATTTGAATGAAATATAAGGTACAGGTTTTAACCCAACACTATAAAAAAATACACCTACATTATTGGGGGCTTTTCCTTTGAAAGACGGTATAATAACATCTGTCTGCCAACGTATTTTATATATTCAGTTGGCTGTCAAGCAAAAACCGAGACAGGTGTTATCTAGTCGCTCAAAACAGCTATAGCGCTTAGTTCAAAACTACAGTCACTTATTTTTTGTACCTTCACGATCGAGCAAAAAACACACATCTATATACTAGCTAATCTAGGTTTTAATTGATTAGGCTACTCATTTCAATACCCTTGAAGAGTAATGAAATGAGTGATAAAGAAATGAGAGTATGAATCTTTCAAAAAAATTCCAAAAATATTGGATCGCTGAGGTCGGTCCACATTGCGCTGCACTATTTATCTCCGAAAAGTAGTTTTGCTTTGGAAATATTTACACGCCAAAGCAATGCGGCGGTTTGGTAGCACTATAGCTGTTGCTCATCATATCAAATCACAATAGGTAATTAAAAAGTACAAGTTATTACCTACCTCAGTTATCACATGATCGGTAACCGTATCTCTGACAAACTTGTAATATGGAAAGAGGCTCCCATAACTCCTAGGAACCCTAAGAGGAAGCATGAGAGGTCTTCTTTCCGTTCCCGTAGACGTTCCTGGCAAATTCCACGACATGAGTCCACTAATATATCTACACTTCTAGTCCGAACACCTTTAATACTGTACATTGTATGCCATATCCACATTTGACTTGATTACACAAACCCTTGCGAACAGTGACGACACGTAAGTTCACGATTTGTTCCGCTTCGAGGGTAGAATGTAGGTACACACTAAAACTGGGATTTCTTGCCCTCGCCCCGGTTAAATTAAGTGTTTAGTTAGCTTTCCTGCCAGTAACATCAAACTGCGCCCAAGCATTGATAAGATTTTATGGAAGTAATTGAATTGAATTACCTACCTACTGAGGAGGCGCTTATCGCACTTATCGTATGTTTGTCGAGTCCTACTGTTCCTTCGCTACAATGTAACGTATATATGTATAAAATTTAGGGTAAAGGAATATTTCAATATTACTTTACCCTAAATCAAGCAACGAAGTTTCCTTTGAACGAAAACGTTTTATTGTTTATTTTCATTGCGTGATTATTTTTGTCATAACATAAAATAATGATTGATAAATATTATTCCAAACTAAAACTATAGTTATTATTTGAGACTGTGTCCGGAAATCCATAATGAATGGGTAAGGAAAAATCAGTAGTGGTTCGTTTTAATTATTTTTTAAATTGTTAACCTAATAATTTTTTTTACAATTAGTAAAACTACTTACTAAGCGCCATCTTACGGGTATTGCCAAAATTACCAGCTCAGACACTCAGCATGTGGTTTTCACTGTCGAGCAACTTGCGCTTGCGCAATCGTTAGGTGTTAGAGTTTCAATAGCATAATAATAGATGGCGTTATTTGAATGACATTTTGGTAATAATAAAACCTAAAATCTACTGGAGTCAATATTTTGTTTAGTCATAGTAATCTATACTAATATAATAAAGAGGGAAGATTTGATTGTTTAATTGTTTGTTTGTTTGTTTGCACTGAATAGGCTCTGGAACTACTGGACCGATTTGAAAAAATATTTTAACTTGCGAATCCAACATTATTTCTAATGAACATAAACAATAGAAGATTTTCAAAAAAGTTAGGGATCCGTATGAAAAAATCGATAAAATAACCCAGAGTGAAAAAAATACCCAAAAAAATCATTATATCGCGTACGCTGCGGAAATGGTTAAAAATAGAGCAAAGTGATGTAATTAGATGTAAAATTGTAGGTACTATAATTTTATAGAAGACATTAATATCTATAAAAAGTCCGCAATGCTATAAGTCTAACTATTACAGTTATGTCACAATAACTACTTTTTTAACCGACTTCCAAAAAAGGAGGAGGTTCTCAATTCGTCTGTATTTTTTTTTTTTTTTTGTTTGTTACCTCAGATCTCTTGACTGGGTGAACCGATTTTGAAAATTCTTTTTTTGTTTGAAAGCTGACGCTTGTCGTTTGGTCCCATTTTAAATTTTATCAAAATCGGTCAAGCCATTGTTGAGTTACACTAAAAAGATAGAAAAAAAAATTTTAACAAAAAATGGAACCGACTTCTACACCCAAAAGTGTGAAATAACTTGTCGAAGTCGGTACCATGCGCCCAATATTGTGATAATAGGTACTCTTGTACCATCATGGTACCGACTTCAACAAGTTATTTCACACTTTTGGGTGTAGAAGTCGGTTCCATTTTTTGTTAAAAAAAATTTATGTGTTAACGGAATTTAAAAATTTGTTATTTTTAAATTCCGTTATAAATATAGTATAAAGTAGTCATAACGTAGCTTCAATGGAGCCGAATAGCAATGTAAAGTCGTAAAATAGGACAGCAGCATTGTTTGAATCTTGCCACGTATGGTTATTTGCGAATGCTAGTCTGGTACTCGTTGTGGTACTCGTACCACCCTCAAGTAAAAAATCTGTCGGCAAACGCCTATAAATCGTGTTCCGGCAGCTGGCCTTGAGATCCAGTTCTGATTCTAGCCTAAGCCAGAACAACATCTTATATCATATCATCACTTAGGTACACGCGTAACTGAGATGATGGTCTTTCGCTAATCAAATCAATAAGTATTATAAGTCTGTTTGTTTTAACAAACGAGTACCGAAAATTTTACTGCGTTGCTATTGGCCCACGTAATCAACATAAAGTTCGTTCCACACGAACTCTGTTTTTTTTTTTTTTTTTTTATGCTTGATAGGTTAGCCTTTGGCCACCATCTCACCTGATGTTAAGTGATGATGTGGTCGATGATATTGTACAGGCTAACCTAGAATTACTGGCTCTCAAGGACAGCTGCCGGAACACACCGTTAGGTGTTTGGCGACAGATTTTCAACTCGAGGGTGGTAGCTAGCCAGGCGAGCATTCGCAATGTGCCCTACCACCATGCGAAGTTACATGTAGTTACGTTCAGTTGAGTTACAACTATGTAGTTACATTCAGTTGAGTCTTCAAAAAATATTGCTTGCAACGAATCAATACTAAAGTTGTAACTTTTGAATTAGAGTAAGCAACAAATCTTCTCGTCATACGTTTGCCGACGTATTACTTAACTAAACCCAATTGAACTGGTTTGGTCTCAAGTGAAGGGGTATGGTAGGAAATAACAAAAGATATAAAATGTATGAATTCTGAACTCTTTTGTAACAAGGACTTACTCTTTTGTTACTTTACTTAGGTTTTAGTGAATAGATAAAAATGGTGGTCATGTCTCCATTATGTGACAACCAAGATAGAAACAAAAGTATACGGAGTCGGCAATCGTGTACAAAATATGTTAGAGCAATTTATTATTGATACGTCAATAATAAATTGCTCTAACATATTTTGTGCAGAAAGTTCATCAGAAGGATGGCGATATTTTTAAGATTATAAGAATTGTAGTAGAATTATTTGATTTTTATTTTCTAGTGCATATGCAAATTTAAATCATAAAATAATAACGTAATATAAAAATAATAATTTTTCAACAGTAAATTTTAGAAGTTCTATTCAATATGAACGGGCCTTAACAATTTCAAAACAAGAACAAAGGCATTGACCAATGACTGCAATGACCCATCTCACTCTGTCAATATCGGAAAATACTCGTTTGTTAAAAAAACAGACTATAGTATTTTTTATTCATGATTAATCAACTTCTAAAATGTTAACTAATAAAATATAAAAAATAATTATTTTTAAAATAAACAAATTCCGTAAATGAAGTAGGTACCTATATTAAGTATATGGGAGAAGAGTTATTAGATCGACAATTGAGCAAAGTTGTTTTTAGTGCGATTGCAGACTTTAAATACTGACCTGCATGAGTTAGAGAAATAGTCTGGAATCACGTGAACGAGTGATTCTAATAAGGACTACTGAGCACAGCCTAAAAATGTTCTCTCGTGTGAAACATACAACTTCTCACCTCTACCAGTGAGAAATTAGCAAAGAGGATGTTACACAGAAAAAATAGTACCTATAGGTACTGTCATTTCATTCTAGGTTTATTTTTATCTCTGTGTCTAGAAGTTTTTTTTGTAAATTGTGCTGCAGACTACGAATCATAACAATTTTTAATAAGTTTTTTCATTAGCTTCGTAAAAAGAAAAGTTGCAATTGATGAATTTAATTAAAAACAAGATTAAATATTTGGCCCCATAAGTGTAAATTACTTTTTGAGCCAATTAATTGATTATTATTTTTGTAAATTACACGTTTTTTTTATATCCAAAAGTTGATGTAAGAAAACGTTTCCTAACCCTCGCAGCAAAAATCGATTTTATTATTGTAGTATATATAGATAATAGAAAAACAATACTGAACGTAAAGTTGAAAAAATAATGATTAAGCTATGATAGCCAAACGGTTGTAGCTATGGACTGCGGTGCCACTGATCCATTCAATGGTTAGATCCCGATGGCCGGCTTCAGCTTCACTCCTTTGTGGGAGGGCATTTTGCGAATGCCCGGCATCAGGCAAACCACCACCCGCAAGTGGTAAATCTGTCGCCAACCACCTAACAGTGTCTACCGGCAGCAGCCCTTGAAATCACTTAGTATAACTATATAAGTCGGTACTTAATAAATAAAACTAAAAACTACTCAGTAAAACTGCGTCTGTTATAGGCAGAGGTTAACGCTTAACATCAGCTGGACCTCGTGCTTGTACCGTCGTAATAAAAAATAAATATATATATATTGCAGATTATTTAAAGAACTTAGTTCAGAAGCGATACGATATTGTCGACGATAATAAATTACATTTGACTCTCAAGATTAGGACTATTGAATCATATGTATTGCTAAAAATCTTTGATGGATCGTCCTGACAACAATGATCAATTGAATATTTTAATCAAATTGTTATCATGAAAACGTCAAGTTCTTATAACATCCGATTGGGAATGTATAGATAAATTTTACCCTATCAATCATTATTCATGATACATTGCAATTTGCATTATAATACGGTTGTAACGGTAATGCCGAAATGGACCAATTTGTAGAGCACATAGAGATGTCTACAGATTCCGAGAATGAGCAGATTCCCACCTCAAAGATATATATGACACATGGTGATTTTAACGCCTACCGCACAGTGCCGAACGGCTTGTTCGAGCACTGCCGATGATACGGGGATATCTCTTCGCGACGTGGCTGACCAAACATCTACCCTGCTGGACCTTCTGGAGTTCAGTGCCGGTAAAAGAAGGAACTTTTTTTAAAGCGGGGGGTGGAGAAATGCTTTCGCGCTACTGTTGCACCACGGGAAAGGCGGAAGGGAATGTGTGGGACTTGAACCCACCAAAACCCCCTTGAGCACTCCTCCGCCCAGTTGGGGTAACATGGGCCTGAACCCAACTGGGCCTCCACCCTGAGGGGCAACCATGCTCACCAAGGCTCCCAAGACATGAAGGGCCTTGCAAGCTGGTCGAAAATCCCCCGACTATCCACAAGTGAGCCCCTGTTTGTCTAACGGCGTGGGTCGGCTCGGACATAGTCTTCCCTGACCCGCTCCGACGGCTCCTTTCTGCACCGTTACCGTTTCGAGGAGAGACCACCGGCTACCGGCGGCCTTCTGTCAGTCATTCATTAATTCTGTCACTTTGACAAAGTGTCAACAAGTGTTGTGACAAAGTGGAGCCGCCGACTGAACTTAGTCCAATTTAACCCCAAAAAGAAACAAATTTGTGCGTTTACAGCTAAGCTATGGCTTAGTCACGACCCCCTTTGTCGTATCCCTACGTTTTGAAGATACTCCTCTATTATTCTCGCCTACCAGCTGCCATAAGAAGTATTTCCGAACCGAGACGACTTAGGAACCTTCAAGAAGAGAGCAAATTCCCTCCTCAAAGGCAGGCATTGCATTTTTTTTTTTTTTTTTTTATACCACTAAGTTGGCAAACAAGCATACGGCCCGCCTGATGGTAAGCAGTTACCGTAGCCTATGGACGCTTGCAACACCAGGGGTATCACTCGCGCGTTGCCGACCCTGAAGAAATCTCTTCACGCCCTTTTTGAAGAACCCCATGCTATACTCCATCGGGAAAACCACGGCAGGGAGCTCATTCCACAATCGAAGCGTCCGCGGAATGAAACCCCTTTGAGCCCGCACAGTTCGATACCGTTCTGGTTCCAATGTGTGAGGTTGGACTCCCTGTCGATGGCGAGAGTTGCGATAGTGAAAGGTAGCCGTGGGCATCAAGTCGAACAATTCTTCAGAACACTCTCCGTTGTACAGACGGTAGAACACGCATAAGGAGGCAAAGTCTCTCCTTAGACTTAAGGGCTCTAAACCGCTTGTGAGCTCGGGATCGTCGACAATTCTGATGGCACGTCGCTGAACCGAGTCTAAAGGCCCAAGCTGGTATCCAGGTGCTCCCGCCCACAGGTGACAGCAGTACTCCATATGAGGCCGGACCTGCGACTTATAAAGTTGCAGCCTTTGCCCCGATGTGAAGTACTGCCTCGCTCTGTTGAGCACTCCAAGCTTTTTGGAAGCCAGCTTCACCTTGTCTTTCAAGTGACTTCGGAACAAAACGTCGCTGGAAATGTCGACGCCAAGGATCCCGATGCTTTGAGTGTAGTTCAAGGAGGTGTTCTGGAATTGTGGAGCCACAGACCATGGGGTTTTCTTAGCGGTGAACGCGCAGGCTTGAGTCTTAGTGGGGTTGAAATGGACTAGGTTTAGTCGACCCCAATCGGAGACACATGTTAGTGTACTCTCGATTTCAGACACCAGCCGTTCGCGGTTTTCCTCCACCTCGGAACGAGGGATATTTGCACGGCCCGTGTAATGGGCGTTCCCTGTACTGTCGTCCGCATAGCAATGAATGCCGTCAATAGACAGCATATCATTGATATGTAGTAGGAACAATGTAGGTGACAACACAGAGCCTTGCGGGACGCCAGCATTTATGTCCATGCTATCAGAGCAGCTACCGTCAACTACGGCTCTTATGCATCTGCTGGACAGAAAGCTGGCAACCCATTTGCATAATCCCTCGGGAAGCCCGTATGATGGTAACTTCGCTAGAAGACCTCTGTGCCAGACCCGATCGAACGCCTTCGCCACATCTAGGCTCACTGCCAATGCCTCACCTTGACTCTCGATGGCGAGTGACCAACGGTGCGTGAGATACACTAGGAGGTCACCAGCTGAGCGACTGTGGCGGAAGCCATATTGTCGGTCGCTCAACAATTCGTGATCCTCCAGGTATCTCAAAAGCTGCGTGTTGATAACACGCTCCATGATTTTGGAGAGAAGGGAGGTGATGGCGATAGGCCTGTAATTCGTCGGGTCTGATCTGTCGCCCTTTTTGGGCACAGGGTGCACGTGGGCAGTCTTCCACGAAGACGGGACTTCCTTTTTGGTGTAGGAAAGTGCGAAAAGACGCGTCAATACTGGACACAATTCAGGAGCACACCGTTTCAGTACCACTGCCGGTATGCCGTCTGGCCCACTCGACTTATAGATGTCCAGAGAAAGCAGTTCCCGCCGGACCTCCCTTTGGGTAATGCTTATCTCCGGCATGGAGCTAGCACACTGCGGGATGGTAGGCGGTGTAGCGCCCCCGTCATCCAAAGTCGAGTTCGAGGCAAAGAGAGAGCCCAAAAGGTCAGCTTTCTCCTTTGCACTATGGGCCAAGTTTCCGTCCGGCTTACGGAGTGGTGGCAAGGACGACTGGCAAAAGTTTCCTTCAGCAGCTTTGGCAAGAGACCAGAAAGCACGGCTTCCAGAGGGAAGGCTAGTCAGCCTCTCACCAAATCTGCTGACGAAATCGAACTTAGCCTTGGCAATCATTCGCTTACTGTACCTGGAAGCAGCGTTGAATTTGCGTTTCGCATCAGAGATGTTAGGGTCCTTATTAGTTCGGGCCGTGGTCCAAGCCTCATACAAAGTTTGCTTATTTTGTCTAGCATCTTTGCAGGGCCGATTAAACCACGTTCGCTTCTTCTCCCCTACTGCTACTAGCGGGTTTGGAATATAACATTCCATTCCCGCCAGTATCGCCTCAGCGACGGCAGCTGCACAGGTGTCAGGATCGTCTGATGCGAAGCAAAGCTGTCTCCACGGGTACGATGCGTAAAAATCTCGCAACCCATCCCAATCTGCTGACTTGTAGTGCCATACACGTCGCCTTCCGGGAGGCCGGGGCGGAACAAGTCGGGCGCACGGCACTTGCGTCCGGACGAGACAGTGGTCCGATGACCCGAGTGGTGCATCCACTGTTACTGCATAGTTGTCCGGTCGCGTAGTCAGCAGAAGGTCAAGTAAGGAACTAGTATGGCTCTCAATATCTGGGATTCTCGTAGGAGAAACAACCAGTTGTGAGAAGCCATAGGCCAGGGCAAAGTCGTGAGCAGTTCTTCCCGCAAAGTCAGTGGACCGAGAACTAAGCCACTCAACGTGGTGAGCGTTGAAGTCTCCTAATATCACTAACTCCGCGGAGGGGTACTGCACCAGTACTTTGTCAGTCGTCAATTGCAGGTGCTCAAATAACCGGATTGTGTCCGCGTCACCACTGTGGGACCTGTAAAGGCACGCGTAAACTTTGGTGTGGCCACCGTGATCTACACGCGCCCACAAAATCGACAGGTCCCTGTCTTCTAGGCCATGGAGACGGCGACAGCAAACATCCTCCCTGACGTACATACATACCCCAGCACGACGCACAAAATTGTGCTCCAGCTTGTACCCGGGGTAATGTAAATACGATGTATCATCAGGGCTGGATATTTGCGTCTCCGTTAGAAATAGAAGGGTCGGCTGTGCAGTCTCAAGATGTTGGTGAACTGCATTGATATTTGCGTGAAGTCCCCTGATGTTACAAAAGTCCACTGATAGTGTGGACGGGGAGGCCGCTGAAAAACCATTTCTTTTCTTTTTCCGAGGCATTAAAAAAAAGGGATTGATTGAAGAGATTAAGAGGAAACGCTGTGCCAGTAGCGAGAGGGATAAAGTGCAGTGTTATTAGCCAAGAGTGCTGGACAGGTAAAACGGTTTGTTGGTGTGGCAGCCGGAAGGGCCCCCGGTCCCCCCATGATACAGACGGCCGGGTCCACTCCGGTCTCCTCCTCCGGCACGACCAACTATACCATGGATTATGCGCAAGCGGCGGGTCAGCCTCCCAGGGCGGAGATTAAGTGATCCCTGGGCTCGGGACCCCTACAACCTGCGGGCAGCCAGCGGGCAGCTGTTTCACCGGGTCTCCCTGACCGCCACAACAACACACCGCGCCTGCACAACACTATGGTGGTGCCACACCGCTGATCCCCAAACACTACCAGCACAGCGCTTCCTCATGGAGCTCTGGCGACCTTACTCACCGCAGGAACACAACACCACATTAAAGCAGTGTTATTTGGCTGCGATCTTCTGTAAGGTGGAGGTACTTCCCCAGTCGGGCTACTCCGAATTTTGAACGGGTCAACCCGTTATGCCCTTCCTCTCTCTCAAAATGCATCCTCAAGACCTCTGATTTTGCTGATGTCCGTGGGCGACGATGATCACTTATCACCAGGTGAGAAGACTGCTCCTTTGACGTCCTACTCCATTAAAAAATTAGGTAAATCAGGGTGTTTTGTGAGTGCTCTTGACTTTTTACCATGGTGAAGTTGAAAATCGGTCACCAAGCACAAAGATGTTCCAACAGGCGCAGACATATGCTAAATTGTTTTTTTGCAATAATTATTTAGTTTGCAGCAGTACCTACGCAAATTGTACGTCTCTAATCTTAATATCAGTATAATATTTGGGTCCTGGGGGCCAACTGTAACGATACACAGTGCAAGTGATAGGAATGAAATATGTATCACGGAAGTGCAAGCGAGATACAATATATTTATAATATAGCGTTATCCCGCTCGCACTGTTCCGAACTCCGTTGTTATTTAACGATTTTACAATAGTTTTACGACATTTTATCGGTTGCTGCACAACAGCTATCTGTAACTTTTTATAGCTTCACTTATAAAATAATTTTACTGTTTTATTTTAAAGAACACTAGAAATTAAAACGTACGTATCAATCAAGAAATCAAGTTTAAATCAGCTGCTAGAAAATTACTTTTTTAACACTCCGTTAAACGCCCGGGGCACAAGTGTGCCCGAGGTATAAATATTTGCTTGTTATTTTAAAATATATGAACCATCTACTTTAATAGCTGTCCCCTATATCCTGATGTATTTGTTAGTGACTCGGCAACAACGACAGTGCACGGGTTTATTTTTTATCAACACATTAGTCATACTAGAGTTCCCTTATTTCCTACGTTTTGAATAGAAAAGTCGATCCTTCAATCAAAACAACACTACAAATGAATGTGTTGGGACCACACATTGTTGCATTTTTTAAATATTTTATGACAAAGAAGTAACTTTCTTTGTTACGGTTCTAAGCATAAATAAACGTTGATTTTGAAAACTCTAATACTGTTTTACATATATATTCTATTGTATAAGTAATCCTCATTTATAAAAGGGGCACGGTGGTGCCCCGCGCGTGTAAATACGTCGACTAAGACCGTGTGTAACGGAGTGTTAAGATGGATAAACGTGACAGATTTGTCGTTGGAACAGTAATACTTCGTATTAAATGTCACGTCAGAGTTCGCGAAAAGAGTGAACTATTAATTGTGACGTCATCAAAACGACGAGCGATTCCATTACCATTTGTAAGCTTGCTTAATTGACGTGGAAGTATAAAATTTAGCAGTGAGATTAAATTATTATTACTATAAGAGGTGAAAGTAGGCCCCTGGCTTATACTGAAACACATTTCTTTATAATTTTCTGAAAAGAATAAAATTTGAATTGTCGGCTCTAATTTACGCTCTTAACGAAAGTATCTTAATTATTATATATTTGTGTAAAAAATATAACAATAGAATAGCTAATCATTTTGAAGTGGGACGAGTTTTCAAATTTTTTTATGTTAGTCAATAATTTTGTGTGAATAAGTTTTATTTCGTTTCTCATCCAAGCTGCTGGGGATTTCACAATCAAATCACTGCCTCTCTTTTACACCATCGCCGTCCGATAGTGATGGAACTTCAGATCTTATCAGCGTCTTAATCCTTTGGCATCCGAGATAACAAGAACAATAGAATTTCATTATTATTGTACGAGATCGTCTACGCGGATGCCAATGGGGGGCCAGTTCACAATTAGGATACGACATCTTCGCCCACATCGATACATATCGTCACTCCAGTGGTCAAGTCGCCAATCTAGCATTTTGGCGTTTTTAACTTTTTGACGGGCAAAGTATTGCTTAGATCAAGAGCACAATGTGGCAAAGTTTCACTTATGTATCTATAAAATTACTAAGTTATCACCTATTTCTTTTTCAGCTATCTGCATAAAAATGACTTTTTACTATTGTCAACTGTTCTATGTGCCCGATTGATCAGTTTACCACGCCGAATACTATAAAAACATTATAACCACCTATAATATATACATGTAGGTCAATTGGCCAATGTGACAGTTTGGCTACTCTACTTTGGTCTAGTTTAATGGTATAGATTAGAGGAAGAGGATAGCTCAAGTGAATAGTTAATTATTTTTACCACAGTGATTGAACTGTTGCCTACCTATATACCCAGCGGTGGCAAGGAAAATAATTTGTCATTCAGTTCCAATTCATTAGTTTTGCCATTTGCCAACTTAATATAAATTCATCAAAAAACTAATGCAACAATTTATGATGAGTCAATAGAAAGCAGAATACTATAAAAATAGAATCATACTGTATAGAGTGAATGGAGAAGATAATAATATTGTAGAGATTAACTAAACGACATTCAGGTCAAAAACTGTATAATTTTAAGAATAAATCTTAGTTATTATTATGACAGAGATTTGGATTCAAAGAAGACTCACCAAAAGACATTTTAGGTCAAAAACGATTATAAGAATAAATATTAATAATTATGACAGATTTACATACAGAGAAGTCTATTTTGTAAGTATCTTATCTTTTTTAGGATTTGTATGATTAAAATAAGTGATGAAAAGAAGTCCCTAGTAGCAAATAAAGAAAAAAATGGAGAAGAGAAGATAATAATATTGTAGAGTTTAACAAAACGACCTTACGGGGCAAAAACTGTATTGTTATAAGAATATTAATTATTATGACAGAGGTTTACCTACAGAAAAGTCTCTTTTGTACCTAATCTTTTTTGTGATTATTACAAACGAACTTTCAGGTCAAAAACTGTGTACTTAGTTAAAAGAATAAATATTAAATAATATGACAGGGATTTACCTACAGAGACGTCTCTTTTGTACCTTATCCGTTATGTGATTTTTATATTTATAATAAATAATGAAAAGAAGTTCCTATTAGCAAATAAGTCGATTCAGAGAAGCTTTCCGTTTTTGAATTATTATGTTTTAAGTACTACAATACTACATTTTACGTGTTTTTATTTATTTATTTACTTTATCTTAATCAGTAAATTCCTAGGTAGGTACCTAAATTAGCAATTAATGGCAGAAGTTTGTTTACACCTTCTACATTATGGCTAGTTTAATATGAATTAATGCATTTTATTGATGTATCACACCACAGTATACTCGTCTAATTACCACATTGGCTATTTTACCTGAGTACATTTAAATAACTACCTATTACAACTAACCATGATAAACTCGCCAATCTGCGATAACTTCATTTTTAAAAACATTTTAGCAATTCATTTTAGACTGGCATAAATACCTTTGCCTAAAGTTAATATATAGCCTTGGTTTCAATACCTATGAATAACCCCTGATTAACGGCAACTAATAAAACTTTGTTTCCGCTCTCCTGAAAATTCAAAAATTTTCAGTTTGGTTACTTGACCACTGTACCCACGAATACCAACAATGTAGATAGTGGTCAGTGGCTACGATGATAGGCATCTTTGACATTGGCATTGCATAATAATATACTTTGGTATCGGCCTTTTATGCATGAATGACACAATAAACACGTGTCTATCCTCCATAGTTTATAAGTCCATAGTTTATAAAAGAATACCTACTTGAAATTATGAATCACACGCTTGACTTTAAAATCATGGTTTAATAATACCCGCTAAAATCACGCTAAATACTACATTCCGCATAAAATGTAATTTTGACGTCAGTGGCATGTTTTCATATATTTTGTCATGGTTAATATGATTCGCCTATCACACGCTAAATTACTTAGCAAGAGCAACACATTATCGTACGAAAATCAAAGCCAAACCAACGACTGAGCACGGTAATGCTGTATTAATAAGATTCGTACCAGCGCGCATTGTAATCACATCGAGGCTGTTGACTGTAAATGTCAAATATGCGCAGTTTTGAAAAAATATTTTCATTATTTCCTTACACATTTATATATCTGTGGAGCGCTGTCACATAAACTTTTTTCTCTTAATCATGAAAAGTTTTGGTATTCAAGTCGCATAATCAATTTTAGTAAAGTGCTTCTAATAATAAAGATTCACTTTAGGAATTGATCGTTGCGGGAAAAATAAAAAAAGTGCGAATCGGACTCGTGCACGAATGGTTCCGTACCATTAGCTATACAAGTTACAACAATAGACTTCATATTTTAATCTTTTTTGTTTTAACGTGCGCGAGTCCGACTCGCACTTCTATTGGTTGTAATAGCAACAACATAAATACATCATCTGTGAAAATTTAAACTGTCTAGCTATCACCGTTCTTGAGATACAGCCTGGTGATAGATGGACGGACGGACGGACAGCGAAGTCTCAGTAATAGGGTTCCGTTTTTACCTTTTGGGTACGGAACACTAAAAACAACACGATGACTTGTTTAGAAACTCCATTCAAGACTATTTACTAAAGGTATTTCTTTGTCAGGAACAATAATTGATAACTTTAACTACTTTCTATTTTAAGCATCCGAACAGTAAAGGTAAATTTCTAAATATGATTACAAGCACTACCGCGTGCTAAGCGAAAATCATATTTTACTGATTGGAGCTGAAATTTTATGCCCAAGGCGGGAATCGGACCCAGCTCCACCGATATCGCGTCGGATGCCTAAACCTCCTCGGCCACCTTGTGCTTGGCATTTCTGCCGAAATTTCGATTCCCGCATTGGGCATAATAAAAAAATGTACTCCAATAATATGTAAAATAAGTAAAGGTAAACTTAAAGAACCTCGACATGCCAATATTTTACAATTGTAACCTAATTCATGATGTTTATTAAAGCTTGATCTGGTTATATCCTTATTCCTATCACTTAACATTTGTTTGTAGTACAGTAGATAAATTGATAAATTAGGAACCGAAAAATTCAAACTACGTAATTAAATACTTCATGCTGCCAGGCAGATAACTCTTCAAATGGTATTAGTTGTCTAAGACAGCAGAAGTACCACGATCAAAATATAGAAAGACTATACACATTTCATTATATAACAGCTCTGGCAGGTATTGTCACGGTAATGTTATTATAGATAACATTATTATAGATATATTTTTTACGCGTGATGTGTTTTTAAGTTTCAACAATTTATAATGTTTTTTAAGGTAATGAATAGATTCAGGCGGTACTTTGCGGAAATCCATATTTAATAATAACAAATACTTTTAAAAGTACCTATAAAAACAGTAAATAATTCTTCCGGTTTGGCTGCGTGGCGTTTGTGACGTCACGCCGGGTTACCAGGAAGAAAAAAATCTTCCGGTTTGGCTGCGTGGCGTTTGTGACGTCCCGTCGGGTTACCAGGAAAATTAGGCGGAATTGTCACTAGATATATTTTTGTATTTTTTAAGTGTTTTATTAAAATATTAATTTGATGTTTTCTTAAAATATTTGAAAAATATTTGTTATTATTGAATATGGATTTCCGCAAAGTAACGCCTGAATCTATTGATTATCTTTCTATTAGATGTCAGAAAAGTTTAGATAACGAGGTAGAAACTTTGATTGCGTAGTTAATTAACATAAAAAAAACTATAAAGCTCGCTCTCAAGGTACAGGAAAATCCTTTAAGTTCACTTTCCGCTTATATCAGAGTATGATCCGCGTGAGTGGCAATGCATAGTAACGACCACAAATTAACCACAACATATCAATTACCGGAATGGAAAATTTTCAAGGCAATTTTTTGGCGTTATAGATTTTTTTATACAGTCTTACGTTTTAAAATAAAGCAATTGTTTTGGTATTGTGATATATTTATGATTATTCGTTATTTTATTGTATTTGGTGTGATAAGAATCATGTTTTACTTTACGTCAAAAATTAAATTATCCCCCGCCAGACTCTGTACTATGCTAAGGAAAATAAACCAGCCACGTGCGAGTCGGACTTGCGCACCGAGGAATCCGTTTTACAAAACTGTAGGTATCTATATAAGTAAAAGTTATTGTATTTTTATTAAAAATTAAATCAATAACATTTTTAAAATATTAAAAAAAAATAAAAAAATATTATGATGTAGGTAACTAAATGTACGATTTTCGCAATTTTTCGTTTATCTGCGCTATAAGACGTTACTTCGTACCAAATTTCAAGATACTGAGTTCACAGGAAGTAACCTGTAGGTTATGATAACCCTTGCGAGTGTCGAAAATTTGCGACATAAACTGTATGTTCTCGCTTATATTTTGATTGCGTAGGCTTAGAAGTTTGATTTTTTACAGCTCTAAGGGATTGAGTCTGTAAGATTAATTTCAGCTTGATACTCCACGCGTTCCTTAGAAAAAGGGTCTTGACGGACATACAGACGGACAACAAAGTGTTCCTATAAGGGTTCCGTTTTTTCCTTTAGTGGTACGGAACCCTAAAATGAATTTGATACACTGTAGCGCAATATAATCTATAAACTATTTCGACAATAATTCACTATAAACAATTTCATTTTACAACTTAACAAGAAGTAATAACTGATCTATCCGTTATTGTCAATCCTACTCTAGGAGTATACTATAAACCCAGAGGCAATGAGGATTGACAGTAACTCCCCCTGCCACAGATTACCTATCACCGCTGTAACATATTACATAACGCATATACGCTAGCTGTTAGAACTTCATTTTCATTACGCAAGGGCGAAGAGTCTGCACTTTTCATAGTGTCACAATACTTGTTACTAACTCTGGCGATGGGGACAGCGGGAATTACACCAATAGAAGATGTAAATGCCATAATTTTAAGGCAATTTTACTAGATAGCTTCAAGTCAGCTGACATATTATATCAACTCACAAGATTTGTTTAGGGAAATGATAAAATCGAACTGACTTTTTATCATTTCCGCGACATATATTTATACATAGCTTAAGGGACAGAATTCTAAAACCAGATGTTAGATTTTGTCCCCACTTCTCCTCGCGTGTTTACTTCGCGGTGTACATGGCGCCACGTCCGCAAGTCAACGGTAATATTTTATTTGATTAAAAATTTAGAGCGCTCTCTAGTAGAACTAGTAGAAACTATCTTGTCACACACGAATGTGATGTGTGCTGAAGCGCCATCTAGTACGCATACTTGATACCAACCATTAGTTAATTGTATGCTGTAAATATCATAGTGTGACCCAGTTAATAAATTTACCATACCTACAGTAGAACAAGTTTAGTCTTGATTATTACCAACTTGTTTAATTTTTGCAGTTTTTGTGTATGTTCATTTTTAATGAACATGAACTATGGTTTTGATGAACATGAACTATGTATCTACTTTGATGCAAGGCGTAAGCTGTTACACAAAAGATGGTTTATTTATTACAAAAACAAGTATATTGTGTAAAATTTACACAGAAAATCATAAAAAAACTTTTTTACCCCTGATCAAAATACAAATTGCGGGTTATACTATTGGATATTTTTAACTGACTTCAAAAAAAGGAGGAGGTTCTTAGTTCGTCTGTTTTTTCTTATATGTTTGTTACCTCAGAACATTTGACTGGGTGAATCGATTTAAAAAAAATCTTTTATTGTTTGAAAGCTGATACTTGTTGTTTGGTTCCAGTTAAATTTCATCAAAATCGGTCAAGCCGTTTTTGACATACACTCCAATAACTGAAAAATATTTACTTATCTTGATGAAATAGTCGTTGACAATGAATGAAAATCGATCCCGTAAGTAGGAAGGGTCATAAAAAGAAGTGTTTTTTTTTTTAAATAAAAATGGAAATGACTTCATCACCAAAAAGTGTGAATTAACTTGTCGAAGTCCAACACTAGTACCACGTGCACAATATTGTGATAATAGGTATTTTTGAACTATACTGGTACCGACTTGAACAAGTTATTTCACACTTTTGGGTGTTGGAGTCGGTTCCAATTATTTTTTTTTTTTTATCAAGTAGCGTAGTTCATTCAGATCCTGGCTTTGTTTCCGCTAACAATCAAGGGTACCTGCTCGTGTCATTACTACAAGTCATATTAAGATTTCACTAACAAAAAATCACATGGAGAATGTAGTAGGTAGGTACAGTTATTGTTTCAATTTGTTAATAATAATAAATACATCTCGTGGATGCTATTGTGTAGATGGGTGGAACAACAAAACTTCTAACAAAATAATACCATTATTGAAATCACCCAAGGAGAAAGATAAGTATTTTGTTTGAAAATTTATTACTTTGTATTACTATTCATACGTAATACCACATTATTACATATCGATTATAAAACCGTGGTATTACTGTTATTAACTGTATTTGTCAAAGATTACGAAAGATACGTTTATGTTTGTAAACGACACCCGTGCCGTCACTTGATGTATGTACTTGTATAGGTAGTTTGTAGTAAATTGATAATGTTGTTCTACTGTAACTATTACGCTGTGGCAACTCGTGTCCATCAAAGACATACTTTTTCGAGATCTATGAAAAAACGTGTTCAGGTAGCTAGATTAGGTAGTACCTATTTAATGTTCACGTTCATTAGATATACTAAACTCTCTAATTATATGAAAACATGGAAACTCGAGATACCTAATAAATTTGCAAGCATTGTAATCGTAAATTGAATACGCGTCAGAAAACTTAATTATACGTAAATATAATACGTATCAAATAAAAAGTAATACAAATAAAAAAGTCACCAAAAATAATCTAGGTATGTGAGATTCGATCCACGGTACTCGATCTTCTGATTCGACTTCAGTAGTTACACACTATACAATCATTGACCAAGGTGTCGAAAATTACACACATATCGTTTATGCCTTACTGTCAGACACATTATATTGGTCCACGTACATACGTAAAATTATTATTGTATTATTAAGAATTATGTCGTAAAATTAAAATTTGACCAAAAAGAATCTCTTTACGCTGGATTCGATCCACGTGCCTCTCAATTGCGAAGCGATGTCACTTACTATGCGCTATTTGAACGACGATTGATGAGTCGAAAATTATGTACATAACCTTTGTGTCTTATTGTCAGAAACTGTATAAATTAATCATGATCCATCTAAAATAATTACAACACATTCATTACGAAAAATTCTGAATATTGCTTATAATAATTATTTTAGGTAGCTAAAGTTGTACCCATGTCTTGTAAAATGTTTGAAGTGTTTTTTATATTGCGTTAGGGTTCACAATCATATCATAATTTCATTAATATAAGAGATATATACATAGGAACATGGAGAAAGGAAGCCATAGATGCTTACCTTATTATGTCCATCATGCGTTTTTGACGATTTTTTGCATTCCCAAAGCGTTTATTTATAATTTTACCCATGTTTTATTTTAATTGAGATCGCCGAGAAAAGTGACACAGGTCCGACGCATGACGCGGCTGACCGCGATATGAGCGAGGATGATAGCAATATACGTAGATCGCTGGAGTAAATAGTGCGACATGATGTTAACGCTTCTCGGAATGAAAGGGCGTATGTGACATTTTGTAAACAGGCTCAGTACGCATTAACTGTGCTTTTTTTGGATTAAAATAATCAATGAAATTTATTGTACTTAAAAAATCAATATTTTAGAAAAAAAAAACAAATTTTAATACACTAAAATCTGGCGGAAAAAGTAGGAATCCTCTATTTTCAGAGGTGTTTTTGAGATTTTTTTCTATCGAGCCAATTATTAGGAAACATGTTTTGAAATCGATGATAGTATTACTTATATCCTTAAGTATCGTGTATTTAAATTGCAGTACCATCCGGTACCTGGTTTATGAGATTTTCCATATCATGTTGGCACTATTTCGTAATTTCCGAGCCTTAACCACAAGGACTAATGATAGGAGCGGAGAAAAAAAACAACGTCACAATTCTATTAAAATTCTAATAAACGCAAAGAGCTCTGGAAAAATCAGATAATGTCTGTTACATATATAGTCAAAAATGTTGGTAAATTTGTTACTTCATGATCTATATTGGTGAATCCCTTATAAAAGCGAACTAATAGCTAAGTACTGAATTTAACTATACTTAAAAGGATAAATCATTAGTCATCATTAGTGCCTTTAGACAAAACGTACAGTAATTGAGTTCGACTACTAAGTCTAGTGTATATTTGGATGGGAGCCACGACTTGATGATGTCATTACTAAGAGGGAGTGATGACGCATAGAGACCTGATAGCGAGACGACCTTGTCTAGCCCAATAGCTATTCAAACAACGATCCTGGCCCCGTAAGCTAAGTAACTACCTCCAAATCTGTGACGTTATAGTGGACATTTCGTAGGCTTCACTGACAATCTTCAGTTTTGCGGTTTATTTTGGGATATCTTCGCTGATATGCCAAGATAGCATTTGACATTCAAAAAGTGTCGATTGGGAAACAAGTTCCGTTTGTTATTTGCACAAGTGTTTTTTTATTTGGAATTGCCCAAGAACGTATTGAAATTGATGATGTACGATCAGACCATGACTCATCGTATGATAATAATTATTATTCCATTCCGTCCCAATTTTACTATATTGCTACTCATATTAGGGCATGCAATCGTTCATTACATTAATTTTACTGCTTATCAACATAACATATAATGGACGGCATTATACTATGAATCCTCTATAATTAAATGATTTTATCTCTCGATTTACTGTCGATACTGCTCAATATTATTATTGATGCGATTGATATGCCCGTTTGATTAGGGCCTATTATGATAAGAGCGTGGTACTTGTCGTACGCATTCGCAAAATAACTAATTAAATCTGAATTAACTGATAGTAAACTTGTTTATGCCAATGTTAATATTCAGATTCATTATTTGAGAATAATAAATGTTATATATTTTTAGGGTTTTATATCAAGGGCAAGACGGAGCTATATAAATGAGAGTCCGCTGTCTGTCTGCCCGTCTGTCCGCATTTCAAGGGTATATCTAACTTAAGATAATTAATAGATCCAGGCGTTACTTTGCGGAAATCCATATTTAATAATAACAAATATTTCAAAATGATGTTAAGAAAAATTAAATAATGTTTTAATTATCCATTTAAAAAATACATTTAGAGTCAATTTCGCCTTAAAAAGGTTTTCTGTTAAGCCCACGTGACGTCACAAATGCCACACAGCCAAACCGGAAGAGTTTTCGACGCGTTTTGATTCTACAATAAATAAGACATCGCACGATCGCAGTCTCAATCGTGCGCTCGAAGAGTCAAGACCTCCTGAGGATGCTATATTAAGAAAACATAAATTATTTATTTATGTTTTCTTAATATATTTTAAGAATACATTAAATATTAATTTAATATATTCTAAAAATATTTGTTATTATTATATATCTAACTTGTAAACGGAATGAGTTATTTAAACCTGAAATTTAGACATGTTTTGTAGAACGTTGATCCAAAGATGCATATTGCACAATAGATTTAACTAAATTATTTTTCAGTGAGGCATGACAAGATAGCAGAAATAATAATATTGTTTGCACCCTAGCATGCGAGCGTCAAAGTCTAGAGCTTAACGAGTAGAGTACAATAGTTATTTATCATGCCATAAAAATACTAAATTTCATTAAATATTGAAAGCTGAAGTAGCGAAGGATTTTAGAATTGAACCACGAAACGAGCGAGCGAAGCGAGTGGACGAGAAACGGAGGTACGAGGGGCAAAAAAGATTTACCGCCGAGCGGAACAATTTTTCATCTCGTTACAGCTAGGAAGATATGTTGGGTACAATTTAGTACTGCGTAAAACTAGCTTATATAATATAATTTACTAGTATTTATTTTTGTTACCAAATAAATTATTTCGATGGGTAATATTGAAAGTACTTTTTGCACGCTAGCCGATATAAAACACTTTTTCACGCAGATTTAGATATACATATTAACAAAACCTTTCCGAGGTTCTGCTGCTGGAAAACAGCGAGCAAAATGCGTATTTGCTGCAAGAGTGAGACAAAATTATTTGAATTTAGAATACCAAGAAAACTAATATATATTTTTTAATTTTAATGTTTTTCTTTATTAACTGAAATAATTGGGTGGGATTTCTAATCGTTGGAACGAATTTGAGGTCAAATGCCGTTAGAATTGCTAGGTTTGGTCACCGACTAAATCAATTATACTTATTAAAAGGATATTACTTATTTTTTCAAAAAAATTGAAATAAGATCTTACCCTAAATCATTAAAAACAATAAATAGAAACGCAATTGACTGCCAAATGTGTGCTAGGCAGAATGTTAAAGGTGAGGAAACCATGAAAGTTTTAATTTATGTGAGTAATAAATAAGTATAAAATACTATAAAACAATTGGTTTATGAAATAGGTGAATTATTATCGTTAAGTAGGTAGATAATACACTTCTAATTACTAAAGAGGTATGAATGCTGTTACATAACTGAAACAGCCAAACTCGACTCTATGCGATAGTTGAGTTGTCTGACCTAGACCGTATTTCATTAGTGGATTAGGTTAAGTTCAAGGTGAGTCATAGATCCGACACAGAGCACACCAACTCCACCAGGTCTAGTGATATATAAAAAATAAAGAGCCAGGAGCTCACGTTGGAGATACTGAGTGGAGCAAGCCGGCGAGGTTCGTAGCGGGGCGAAGGTTGAGTGGGTGAAGCGACTCTCAGGGTGACATAACTAGAGTTCTGGCGAGAGCCCGTAAAAGAGTCAAAATAAATATTGTTATGTTTGCAATAATGCCTGCTAAGCTAATTACATTACAAAATTACAAATTTATTTTTAAATATTATGTTAGTAGTAGTATTAATTAATTTAAATGAATATATTTTGAAATTATAGAGTAATATTTTTTTAAATATTTCATTTTATATCTCCAATTGTAACCTCCCTGTTTTGTCAGTATCAGCTTTTTGTGCGATATCTTATATCGACCAAGCCTCGAGTAACGGTCAAATCATTTGTATTTTCGTGTAAGTTCAATATTGTTAAGTAAGTATTATATTTTTTTCCATACTTAACCGCAAACCTTTAATAATTATTTCTTTAGAACAACGCATTGTATTGTTTTTGGATGGGGTATACGAGGTATCAGGGACCTATTCTTTATAGACGTAACACATTTTTTATAAATAATTTTATAGGTATGAATTTTGATAAAAATTAAAAAAAAAAAAAACTGAACTAGAAATCTGAACTTTCGATATATTATGTACTATGTCCTATATTCCGTTGAATTAAGCAAGGCCAAGGGTATTTTTACTCTAAAGTTTCAATTTTACCACGGAAATCATTACTAGAAAAAAATATTTCGTGGTACCATCAAAGGAACTGTCTAATGGTACCACGGCAAATAAACGTATTTAACCAACAAATATTGAAAACGCGATTTTTTAATGTACTTTTGAAGTTATGATCAAAACCAAATAAAATTAAGCGATGTCCGGCTCCCACGTGTCCAGTTTTTTCTGATTTGAATAATTGGAATACTGAAATGCTTTGAATATCTATAATGATTGAAATTTCTAACACTGTTTTTTATTGCTGATAGGCTAGCTTTTGTCCACTATCTACCTTGATGGTAAGTAATGATGCGGTCGAAGGTGTTGTTCAAGTTAACCTGGAATAACTAGCTCTAAGGACAGCTGCCGGAACACACCGTTAGAGCTTAGCGACAGATTTTTAGCCAGGCTGGCATTCACAAAATGCCATAACACCATGCTATAACGACACCCAAAAGCATGACAATCAACAACCCTCCGCAGCACGGAAGTGCTCACTAGTAAATGGCTCAAGCAGTCACCCAATCAAGTACTCTGCGCAGAGGACGTTGTTGTTTAATCTAATAGTGGATAGGCTAGGCAAGCTGCACTGCTCTACGAGGATTCTAAAATCTCTATTTATTGTAAAGTTTATTTAAAATCTGTATATTTTTCTGTCTCATTTATTTACCGCTCTTACGAGAAAATATGAATATAAAAACTGTATAGTCTATTCTATAAGGACGTTAGTGTAACAGATACGCCAGATATGTTCCGTTCAAAAAATAATTGTAGCTTTTGTTTTTCTAGCAAAGTAGACTGATAACAAAACATCTTTTATTTATTGCCGATATCTACATTATCTACTTTAGGTATATCAATAATGATTTAAAATTTACTGCTCTAAATATTTATTTTATATACGTAATATACGTCTAAATATTCAAAGGATTATTGAATATTTATCTTGATCAAATACCAATTAAACAGATAGTGTCGGAATCCACATTAGAATCATTCGGTATGTAGTCACTTTCGAAATACGTGTTTCACGTCAAGTGGCCATAAAAATAAATCTCTTGATATTCGTGAACTAAGGTCATTACATTAGATAAGGATATCATCAAACTGTACCTACTACTATCACATCGTTTGTTCACGACTTAAACATTGTGTTTGTTTTTGGAGTCACACCTCTATCATGAAACCTTAAATGTTTCACCACGTTCTGAATCAGACACCTTGTTTTCAGAATTAACAGCTAGCAACATGAGTTCATAACCACTACGAATGATTCTGTGGCATTCTTAAGGCTCGGAAATTACGAAATAGTGCCAACATGATATGGAAAATCTCATAAACCAGGTACCGGATGGTACTGCAATTTAAATACACGATACTCAAGGATATAAGTAATACTTTCATCGATTTCAAAACATGTTTCCTAATAATTGGCTCGATAGAAAAAAATCTCAAAAACACCTCTGAAAATAGAGGATTCCTACTTTTTCCGCCAGATTTTAGTGTATTAAAAATTGGATTTTTTTTCTAAAATATTGATTTTTTAAGTACAATAAATTTCATTGATTATTTTAATCCAAAAAAAGCACAGTTAATGCGTACTGAGCCTGTTTACAAAATGTCACATACGCCCTTTCATTCCGAGAAGCGTTAACATCATGTCGCACTATTTACTCCAGCGATCTACGTATATTGCTATCATCCTCGCTCATATCGCGGTCAGCCGCGTCATGAGTCGGACCTGTGTCACTTTTCTCGGCGATCTCAATTAAAATAAAACATGGGTAAAATTATAAATAAACGCTTTGGGAATGCAAAAAATCGTCAAAAACGCATGATGGACATAATAAGGTAAGCATCTATGGCTTCCTTTCTCCATGTACCTATGTATATATCTCTTATATTAATGAAATTATGATATGATTGTGAACCCTAACGCAATATAAAAAACACTTCAAACATTTTACAAGACATAGGTACAACTTTAGCTACCTAAAATAATTATTATAAGCAATATTCAGAATTTTTCGTAATGAATGTGTTGTAATTATTTTAGATGGATCATGATTAATTTATACAGTTTCTGACAATAAGGCACACAGGTTATGTACATAATTTTCGACAAATCAATCGTCGTTCAAATAGCGCATAGTAAGTGACATCGCTTCGCAATTGAGAGGCACGTGGATCGAATCCAGCGTAAAGAGATTCTTTTTGGTCTAATTTTAATTTTACGACATAATTCTTAATAATACAATAATAATTTTACGTATGTACGTGGACCAATATAATGTGTCTGACAGTAAGGCATAAACGATATGTGTGTAATTTTCGACACCTTGGTCAATGATTGTATAGTGTGTAACTACTGAAGTCGAATCAGAAGATCGAGTACCGTGGATCGAATCTCACATACCTAGATTCTTTTTGGTGACTTTTTTAATTGTATTACTTTTTATTTGATACGTATTATATTTACGTATAATTAAGTTTTCTGACGCGTATTCAATTTACGATTACAATGCTTGCAAATTTATTAGGTATCTCGAGTTTCCATGTTTTCATATAATTAGAGAGTTTAGTATATCTAATGAACGTGAACATTAAATAGGTACTACCTAATCTAGCTACCTGAACACGTTTTTTCATAGATCTCGAAAAAGTATGTCTTGGATGGACACGAGTTGCCACAGCGTAATAGTTACAGTAGAACAACATTTTCAATTTACTACAAAGCTATGTTGAGTAAACACCGTCCTTCTGTCCACTACTATAGAAAACACAAACTTTCATACATGGAAAGTTATTGAAATATTCATGGTATTATCGAGTACGTAATATATTAGTACATATAAATTAGTAGTAAAAAGATGGCCGTAAACGTTTGATGCGATAGAGATAATGAAATTCTGAAATGAAAACTTAATACAAAAAGATGAAGCCTAAGCTTCTGCTTTAGAATGAGACTTTCCATGGTTTTCTTGAATAGCATAAGAATTAAGAACTGACTAAAAGAAAATGAAATAATTAGCACCATACCAATACTTACGTAAGAACATCGAGTAAGGTGCATTATAGAGGACTTAACTATAACGCCCTTAATAACCAAAGTGTAGCGGATATACTACCAAAGAGAGTATTCCCCAGGACGTTTTGGTGTTAAGGGGCGGCCGGTAATTCAACAAAAGTTAAAATTATACACATTATAGCCATTATGTTTTTAAATGTTACATCTTCTGTGTTGTATAAACAACATATGGTAGCCATATAAACAACCCCATATATTGGATAGGAGGATGCTTCTTGGTTATTGATACTATCCCATAACTTAGTTACCAATAAAATTCTTACCCCCGGTTTCTGAAACGCAAATCAGCGACAAATTATTTTAAATACTTGTTAATCCATTGTCATACGCAGATTGGGTTTCTAAAAACTTCATGTGACTGTTTGTCAACACTAATGTCAAATCTCCAATTAATCGACAATTATTTCAATTTTGGGTTTCTGAAAAGCTTTTCGGTACGTTAACGGTTTGTTAAACTGACTAATTCTAATTGCCCAAAATCGACCAATTATTCTAAGATTAACGTGTTGATATCGTAAAAATATATAAAAATAGTTTTAAGCATTCCTACCTACAACGTTTACTCTAATAACTGATAAGATAGAACAAGAACAGAATTATATCAAGTATGATTACTCTAAAAACACATATTGCTATTTTTCATACCGAAGGTACTGGGTAGCACTTCACCACTATCTCGCCTGATGTTAAGTGACGATGCCATCGATGATGCAGCTCGCTTACCCTGAAGATACCTATTCACTCCGGTTTAGAAAACCCCCCCGTAATTAACCAGAAACACAGACTCAGGCAGAGTGTTCCATTCCCTAGCGGTGTGTATGATGAGCGAGTATAGAACAAGAGTCCGATTATAGAACTACGTAAATATATTACTAAAGACTACGTGATTATAGTGTTGCTGCTCATTTGTTACTCAATAGGGTGCTATAACATAACCATAGCAGCCATTAAACAAACCGCAGCTGGGTAGATTGTAATACCAACAAAAGCATTTCCAAGATAAGTAGGTTATGGACCTTCCAAACCCCAACCCTCTTTGAGAAAACACCTTTCGGCTGAGGGCGTTAAGATATGGTTTAAAGCTCTGTTTAGCGCCTGATGTGCGGCTACAACATATTCACGTTGATGTTAGAAGTGGTATTATTTTGTATTGATGCGCAGGAGGTCCATAGTTAGAATCTCGCCGCGGTCTTCCACTTCACCGCATGATGCGAGGGCGGGAGTTTTTAGAATCATTGATAGGCTTGATAGTTGTTGGCCTTCAAGTAGAAAATATATTACCAAGGATCTAATGGTATGTTACGACGGCTGTTCTTGCCTATTCTTCTCTACTGACTTCATCATCATCAGACGTCAATCACTTACCATCAGGTGAGATTATAGTCAAAGCGTAGCCTAGCAGCAATAAAAAATGCCACTCATGATTTTTTTATTTTAATCGATTTTTACGATATAAAGCAACAAGTAAGGGAAGACAAACACGCACATTTTCACGTACGCTAGTGACTTTCACTATCAATAAACTATTACTGACATAATAACTATAAAATTAAAGAGTATTTATAATCATCATGATGGTATTGAGGATAAAGGGATTTTTTTTAATTTAATTTTTTATAGCTGATAGGTAAGCCTTTGACCACAATCTCACGTGATGGTAAGTGATGATGTGGTCGAAGGTGTTAACAGGCTTAACCTAGAATTACTCTGGCTATCAAGGACAGCTGCCGGAACACACCGTTAGGTGCTTGGCGACAGATTTTCTACTTGAGGGTGGTCGCTAGCCAGGCGGGCATTCACAAAATGCCCTTCCACCATGCGGTGAAGCTCAAGCCCGCGGCGGGATTCGAACCATGGACCTGCTGCGCGGCAGTCCATAGCCAAAGCCACTGGGCTATCACTGCTGGATTCATAAAAATTAATGAAATTTGATAATTCCACTAGCGATAACCCATCAATGTTGACATTTTAGGTATTAGAGCGTACACTCGCACGACTGGACTCTGTCAGTTAGAAATCCGAGCGCAAATAGTATTGTTGGATGTGAATGCCCAAATCTGCTTGTATTTTGACAAATAGGAACGCTTCGAACTCCTCTCTCTTGTTGTTTTACGTTTACGATCATCCGTCATATTTAATTGGTAACCATAGTAACGGTGGTGATGCCAAAAATGATTTGGGATTAATTTCATGTCAAAACAGAAGAGACAACGCTATGTGTTAAAAAAAGACAGAACACTAGAGAATGAATGAATTTGAACGACATTTTCAAATTTCATGTTATCATAGATAAACAAGCATTTTAATCAGGTGTTCTGTAATTTTTCATTAATATGCGTTCCAGAAACCCGTTGAAAGTTAGCGGATTGTTAATTGTGATGGCTTGTTAGATGAATTGAATTTTGACACGCGTACCGAAAACCGGCGATTAATATCGGACACCAAAAATATTATTTGAAAATCAATAAAAGTTTGTTATTTTTCTAGTATAGAAAATGGAGGAGAAGAACGACGCATTGTTGATATACACTATTACACAAAGAGTATATTAAGACAAATCTCGAAACATTCACCTTTCGATTATTTTTTTATTAATATGCAGGGTTATTGGTAAAATGCTAAATCCAGGGAAACCCGGACGGATGGCAGCCCTACTCTCATAGAATGTCCGATTTTATGTCGCACTCCGGTGCATCTTCGCAACATAATCTACCTATACAAGTACATACATCAAGTGACGGCACGGGTGTCGTTTACAAACATAAACGTATCTTTCGTAATCTTTGACAAATACAGTTAATAACAGTAATACCACGGTTTTATAATCGATATGTAATATTGTGGTATTACGTATGAATAGTAATACAAAGTAATACATTTTCAAACAAAATACTTATCTTTCTCCTTGGGTGATTTCAATAATGGTATTATTTTGTTAGAAGTTTTGTTGTTCCACTCATCTACACAATAGCATCCACGAGATGTATTTATTATTATTAACAAATTGAAACAGTAACTGTACCTACCTACTACATTCTCCATGTGATTTTTTGTTAGTGAAATCTTAATATGACTTGTAGTAATGACACGAGCAGGTACCCTTGATTGTTAGCGGAAACAAAGCCAGGATCTGAATGAACTACGCTACTTGATAAAAAAAAAACAAAAATTGGAACCGACTCCAACACCCAAAAGTGTGAAATAACTTGTTCAAGTCGGTACCAGTATAGTTCAAAAGTACCTATTATCACAATATTGTGCACGTGGTACTAGTGTTGGACTTCGACAAGTTAATTCACACTTTTTGGTGATGAAGTCATTTCCATTTTTATTTAAAAAAAAAAAACACTTCTTTTTATGACCCTTGCTACTTACGGGATCGATCTTCATTCATTATCAACGACTATATCATCAAGATAAGTAAATATTTTTCAGTTATTGGAGTGTATGTCAAAAACGGCTTGACCGATTTTGATGAAATTTAACTGGAACCAAACAACAAGTATCAGCTTTCAAACAATAAAAGATTTTTTTAAATCGATTCACCCAGTCAAATGTTCTGAGGTAACAAACATATAAGAAAAAACAGACGAATTAAGAACCTCCTCCTTTTTTTGAAGTCAGTTAAAAATACCCAATAGTATAACCCGCTATTTGTATTTTGATCAGGGGTAAAAAAGTTTTTTTATGATTTTCTGTGTAAATTTTACACAATATACTTGTTTTTGTAATAAATAAACCATCTATTGTGTAACAGCTTACGCCTTGCATCAAAGTAGATACATAGTTCATGTTCATCAAAACCATAGTTCATGTTCATTAAAAATGAACATACACAAAAACTGCAAAATCAAACAAGTTGGTAATAATCAAGACTAAACTTGTTCTACTGTAGGTATGGTAAATTTAGGCTCGCGGGAACTATGATCGCAAAGGGTTAACTGTGTCACACTATGATATTTACAGCATACAATCAACTAATGGTTGGTATCATGTATGCATACTAGATGGCGCTTCAGCACACATCACATTCGTGTGTGACAAGATAGTTTCTACTAGTTCTACTAGAGAGCGCTCTAAATTTTTAACCAAATAAAATATTACCGTTGACTTGCGGACGTGGCGCCATGTGCACCGCGAAGTAAACACGCGAGGAGAAGTGGGGACAAAATCTAACATCTGGTTTTAGAATTCTGTCCCTTAATGAGATGGAACGGAAACCTTGGGGGCAAAGTATTGGAGCATGGAAAACGCAAGGAGAAAATAAAATATCAAGGATTTGGAACAGATCCAAGGCAAGATTTCTTGGAACCTATAACAAGTTAGTATAAAGTAAGTCACTGGACATTTTATTTCAATACTATGAAAGGAAAATAACCAGCTCAAGGTGAGGAAACAATAAGCACGGCAATAAACAAAGGTAATATACATATATTTTATTATATTTTCAATTGATCATATTTATAAGCCTGAAAGGAGTTACGAATAATGATAAATATTTTATTCGTAGAAAGGGAGTACTAATTACGAGAACTATTGTATGTACCTACTTAGTTTACCATTAGTTCTACCATAGGTTTTACCTGGAAGAAGCTTCATTCGATATATCGTATTTGTTTAATTAATATCCTTGCTAATTATGCCGTCTGGGTGACTAAAGAATGCGGAAATGCTTAGAAAATAAAGAAATAGGTAGTAAACGACAAATGAGCTCATTAGTTTTACTTATGTACTAACTAACTATTAGCTGTCTACATAAACGTGACACTGATTTGCATAAAGATAATTATGCTCCGTAATAGCCAACTATTAGCACAGCTACACAGAATAAATCTATAACCAATCTCTTAGTTAAAGTAAATCAATCAAATATTTTGACCATGTCCTACTTGAGATAGGAAAATAACAATTAAAATCATTTCACGCTTCGCCACTGGACCTTCTTTGTAGTTACTATATTACTTACTATATTCTTTACTAGCGGCCCGCCCGGCTTTGCTCGGGTATTTAACAAAAATAAAATTTAACATTTAACAAATAAACATAAAAAGTGATGTGACATAACTGTAATAGTTAGATATAATATGGTATGGCGGACTTTTTGTAGATATTGATGACCTCTATAAAATTGTAGTACATCACTTTGCTCTACTGTCGAATTTTTCACACGTTGGAATACATTGTCGAAGTTTTCATACGGATCCCTAAGCGTTTTATCGTTTCATTGAATTTATAACTGCAAGTTATTTATATTTATAGAATTGTTTCATAAAACCCTTCATTTTAATACCCCACTCAATGGGTATTGGAGAAAAACATTATTTTCTCACTAATGGCTTCTAAAATCCGTCAATTTGTATTTTTACTTTTTTTATGTACGTAGTTTCACCTGGGCTATAAAGACGAATCTATAATGATATATTCATTGAAATCGATTGAGCCGTTTAGAAGTTATGGTGGAATTAAGAAACATACATGAACCCTGAAAACATGACACTCCAGCAGTCATGTAAAAATATAAACCTTTCCTCTTTATAATATTAGTACATATAGATAGAAGGTTTCCTCGTGACAAAAACATTTAGGATGTCGCCAAATTGATTAACATGTTCGTTATAAAATTGTCCTTCGATCTAGATTTAATCAAACTTGTTAACGATACGCGCAAATATCTGTAAATCGTATGTCACTTGGCATTCGAATGAGAGGCATGTGACAATATGAATTATACATGCCATTACAAGAGGCGAGCATCACTAATATGATGCGTGATCTCTATGACTGTGATGGCCCCGGTTCAATTGTTAGAAATTAAACTGGGTACGCGCGTTTCGTTCTCAGTAATTGTGACATATTTTGATTGCATGCAGCTGCGACCAACAATTTGACACGCTAGTAATCATCGCCTTCCATGGTAGATTACGTATTAGTATTAGTATGTCAGCTTAATAATAATAATTTCCACAACCTTATACAAAACGCTTCAGTTGTAAAGTGACACGTTTGAAAACATCTACGACCTCTGGAAACAATAACATTATGATTCCAAAAGGATATTATCGAATGTTGTAGCAGAGAGGCCTCGGCAATCAGACACGTTTCCGTCATTATATCACTCTGTATGTATGTAGGGACATCACATAATGTGAACTGTGATATTGACATACTTCAGATTCAAAGGGTCTTCGAATTAATGGCGAAATTACGCACGTTTAATGGCATATTACATATCCATACCTGTAGATAAAGTTTTATTATGATACTTGGCCAAAGACATTGGGTGTGATATTTTAACGACATAATAATTATAATGGGAGTGTCGAGATATAAAGGAGTACCTACTATAGAACTACATATCATCTCCTGCCATTACCCCACTTATTTAGGGTCTGTAATACATGCCTTCTCTAACAAAACATGTTGTTTGCATGGTGGTAGGGCATTTTGCGAATATCCGCCTGGCTAGCTATCACCCTCAAGTAGAAAATCTGTCGCCAAGCACCTAACGGTGTGTTCTGGTAGCTGTCCTTGAGAGCCAGTATTTCTATGTTAGCCTGAACAACATCTTCGACCACATCATCACTTACCATCAGGTGGTCAAAGGCTAACCTATTATGCATAAAAAAACATAAAGAACAACACAGGAACATATAAATGTTTTCGCTAACAACACAAGGACAATATTGGAAATAGCTTTAACTTCGGTTTTGTGGTCAGCCATCTGCCTGACTTCACCCTTTCTGAGGAATGCTTTGCTTGGTGGTCTTCGAGCAAGAAGCTTAATGTTGGTATAGGTAGAGATATAAACACTAACATTTGGCGAATACGAATTTATGTGCCCAATATGTAGCACTACCTCATGTAAGTGGTGGCATGCTGCTAATGAGTATAGAACTAAATGAATGGTATGCAACAGAGAGGCTGTTTTATTGTGTATTGCGGAACACGCACGAGGCCCACTTGATGTAAAAGAACTTGAAGAAAAAAAATTTGCCTATAACAGATGCATTTCGTCACAAGTAACGAACTGCACTGCGCCAATAACCCTGACACATACAGATATTAAGTCTCATATGCCTGTAATATCTTACTGGTTCTCAAAAGGCCTGCTGCCGTAGCACTCTGTTAGGTGTTTGGCGACAGATTTTCTTATTGAAGGTGGTAGCTAGCCAGGCGAGAATTCGCAAAATGCCCTTCCACGATGCGGTGAAGCCGGCGGCGCGGCGGTGGGGATCGAACTAAGGGCCTGCGGCACCAGCGGAAGTCCATAGGCTATCACTGTTTCAAATCTCGTGACGGATGATTGCCTCCGCGTAAGCTATGGCATAGTAGAATGTGCTGTGGTGTGTGTGTTAGTAAGGGTGTGTGTGTGTGTGTGTGTGAGGCTTCAGAATAACTAGGTATGCAGGGGCACGTGGAAGTAACCGGAGCGTGTTCATTGTGTCAATAAAGCAGTTATGTGTTTATGAGCTAATTACGAAGTAACACCCGAAATGCTAGGTTTGAATAGTGGTACAAAGCAGTCAAGTTTGTTCTCGGCTCGTAAGGACGCAGTTATTTGTGGACATTTATAACTCATTTATGGGAATCATAAGAAGTGTAGTAGTGATTGTATGTTTACCCGTATAGAACAATTCGATGACTAGCTAATTGGTTAATAATATGTAATAGCGCCTACAAGGTGTTCTTAGTACTGAAAGTTCCTAGAATTTTGGAAGAGCGATACTTTATCCTTTTCTAAATCCGATAGTTTTGTTTAAAATATATATATATTAGCAAAGTTTAGAGGTGGCCCAAGTGGGCATGTGCGAGTCCTGTCTAACATGACCTAGATTGTTTTTTTAAATTTCTTTTGTTACTGAAGATACAGTCAAAGTTACAATGCCTTGCAAAAACCGAACATAAAAACTGTAGTTTGATGACCGTTCAGCGTCAACTAGCATGTTCCACAGGAAATAGCACGGGCAGTAGGTAAAGGTAAGTACATATTCAATTAAAGATATACAGGTACGGTTATTCATATCCATAACTAGAGATATTGATGGTGAGTACGTTATTGTGAAAAAAGAACAAACTTTCCGGTATAGAAGGACGAGACGTCTCTTACAACAATGAGTACAGAGCATGCTATTTCAGGCACGGTTGTTAAATATTGTTACTCTCCACGTTTATTGTCGTCGCATATTATTAACAGTTTTAAGTACCTCATGAGGCTTATGTGGTTCTCCCCAGATATCGCGCCAGTGGATGAAATGGTGCAAGTGGTTCATATAATTGTGGTGCCTGTTTTGGTGATGCTTTTTCCTCGAATCTGTCGGCGAAGGTGGGGCTGTGAGAGACCCTCGCCGATGGCCACGCGCTGGCACCACCACCGGCAGCTGCGAGCTCAACAAGCGCTCCGTCTCCGGACCCTCATCGGATGACACACTATCCATTAGCAACCGTGGTGGCCTCGGTCCATGCGCTCCCTTCCCCAAACTAACTTGCGGGTCTCGCTTGCTCATATTCATGATGATTAAACTACACCGACAATAACAAAGAACACAGAGCTGAGTGAAAGCTTGAGTAATGATAACATTTCGCAAGCGATCGGCTGTTTGCGCGAAACGCAGCGAGTGGAATGTACGTGTGGCGCGGGCAACGGCGGCGACAGACTGCCTGGTCTGGCTTGACCGCTGCTGCCTGGCATGCCGTTGTCAACATCGTCGCGGCCTTTGTCGCCGCCTCCGCCTGCGTGCTGTGGGATGTGCTGCGCTGCGGCGGCGGCGCGGTTACCAACGCACGTGGGCGCGCCAATGCCGGCCGTTGTTTTGACAAGTACTCTCAATACTACAACCTGCTCGAGGTATAATGGCACATACTTAAATATACATTTAAGTATCTATACCACAATATTATCATCATACAAAAAATATTTAGACATATAATTGATATTGAAGTATGGTTCGAATGAGGAAATAATCACTGAAACTAATTATAATATTATGATGACCTTGAAAATTCATAGGTAAGTATTTTTGGTAGGGTTAAAACTCGTGAAAATTGCATAGCACTCACGTAAGATTATGTGACATGTGCATAAAATATGATCAACCAATTTTTTTGTTAAAATCTGATTTCATTTTAAGTAGATCAGAAATTTACTTACGCAATAATTAAAATAAAAATAAAATATCTATTTATTGCCTTCAAAAATTACTAATTACTAAATTAACACAAATTTAAAAATGAATTTTGGCAATAGGGTTATGCTCAGCTTGTGCAGCAATGTTCTCTTTTCAGAGGAGCATCGCTGCGCTGTTTTTCAGCATATCCCTGCTGTTCTCGGGCGGTTGTTTGCCAAGACATATAATAGTTATTAAAGAAAACGGTTTACTAAAGCTTAATACGACAAATTAGAAACAGCTTCTGCAAAGAATTTGATGACAATAATTAAAAATGAAATATTAGAGACTATAAAATAATAATATAAACCAAAACATGATCTAACTAACCTTTGAGCTAGAAATATAAACATTTATAGTAATTGTACTCATATATTGTTTTCATTAAGTAAGTATACTATCACGTTCGTTAATTTCCTAAACTTATCGCTTTTCTTCTTTCACAGTACCTATGTAATTATATATGTATATGACTAATATGCTTTAGTTTGCTGTCATTAGTACTGTTGATGAGGACCGTGAAAATTCAAAGGTATTTTTGGTAGGGTTAATAAAACTCGTGAAAAGTGCATAGCACTCAGGAGATTATGGTCACATGTGCAAAAAATATAAACAACCAATTTTTTTTTAATTCATGATAAGATCTGATTATTTTAAGTATAAAGATCAGGAGTTTATTTACGCAATTGTAGCCTTATATTGTTTTTATTAAGGATAGTATCACGTTCGTTCATTAACCTAAACTTATCGCTTTTCTCCTTTCATAGTATATAATTATACATAATATAACTTTCATATGCTTTAGTTTGATGACATAAGAACTGTTTTTATCTCTAACAATAAAAGAGAAGATTAACCTATGCGCCTCGAAGATAATTATAACAATAGAAATTGACAATATTGTCCACTGCGGATGTTAAGAGGTTAAACTTGAAAAGACGATTTTTCTTCGGTTTTTTGACCGACTACAGCAATAAAATGTTTAATGCCAAATGTTATTTGAAAATAATGTTGTTGCTGCGTTAAGACTTAAGATGCTTATCGCCATAGATTCAGTCGAATGACTGGGTTGTTGATGTTGGGCTTTGTCAGGTTCAATTTTTCATCATAATAATAGCTAGAAAACGGTAGTGCTTGGGCTTTTTCAAGTCTTATGTGAAGCGATTACGAAAACTTCATCAGACACTAGAAAAGGGATTGTGATGATGGAATATTCGCAACAGCAGGCATGTTTGGACTCTATCTATATATCTACGAGTATATATTTACTACTGAGTATTTCATGTTTCTGAGGGCATGTAATCAGTCACCATTTTTATCTTAGGATAGCAGATTTTACAGCATGCTGACAGGATATTTTGAGATAATCTGCCTACCTGAAGTAGAAAATCTGTCACCAAGCAACATTTGCGACTGAATCATCACTTACTATCAGTTGAGATAGGCGTCAAAGGTAAGCCTATCAGCAATTAAAAATTAGCACATTATCACCAGTCACCATCCTCACTTTTTAACATTAACCACTTTCATATTAAATTACCATCATTATCAATAACCATTGTCATTTCATCAATTACCTCTGCAGGGTAGCCTATCCAAGAATTTGAACCATAGACCCTGCACTGCAGTTTATAGTCATTGCCACTATTGTGTTAGAGTTGAACCCTTGACACAGATTATTTGATATTTACTTCAGAGATACCCACGAGTAAAATGCTATGCAACAATTTCTCATGACATGCATGCTAGGTGCACTGGACCTGATTGTAATAACTATAGTACTTGCAGTACCAACAGTTTAATTTAAAAAGAATTGTTTTCAAACTGTATTCTTCCAAATCGTTGATATTGTAGAGTGTGAGACTCCACATTACTTTGCAAGTTTGCTGTATGCTATAAGCTCCATATAATGTGTGATTTATTTTCAATATTAAACACTTTCCTATTTTTAAGCGACATTGTAAAGCATAACACAATCAAAACCAAAACTTTTCAATACCTTTAATAACCTTTCATTGACACTGTTAACTATTGTACCTACTAAATAAGTCGTGAAACATGCAAGATCAAATTGCACAAACCGCGTAAGAGATTCGGATAGGGTGGGAGAAAGTGCATAGATAAATAAATCAAAACATTCCTTCATAGATTAGAATAAGTTTGAAAATTGTTCATAATGTTTTATTTTGCTGGTACAAGCACAATGGTTGGTCGTTATAGCCGATGAATATGATAAGTTTCATTGTTCTAAGCTATATGTTGATGTATCTGATGTTATAGGCAGTATTTTCACTTAACTGTTTATTAGGGATTCAGCCGGGACCTTGCCATTTGGTTGTAATAACCGAACTGTCATTATAACCGATGTCCTTATATTCGGGTTTGACTGTTTTACATAAAAATGTTTTAATAATTGTAAGAATGCACTTAGTAATGTAACATAGCGTTTAGTGGTAAGGAAGATGACATACATCATCAAGAAAATGTTGCAAAGTATTTTACTCATGTAGTTAATAACTTGGTGATGATACTTAAATACTGGCAATTATTTAGTAAGGTTACATCAAAATTACATCTTTTATAATACAACTTATGATTGCAATTGCTGCAGTGCTGTATGTTAGTTTTTTTTTTATAAATCATACACATTATTCATATACATTTTTTTAAATTATGACAATAGGTAGTTTAACTTTAGAAGTTTTCTATAGTATAGGTAGTTCAGTCTCTTGTGCCTGTAATTTTACTGACTCTCAAGGACTGTTGCTCGAACACACTGGTAGGTGCTTGTCGACAGATTTTCTACTTGAGGGTGGTAGCTAGCCAGGCGAGCATTTGCAGAATGACCTTATCACACCACTTGGGGAATCTCAAGCTGGCCATGGGAATGGAACCCTGTACCTGCAGCATGGCAATCCATAGCTATTACCGCTCACCCATCACTACTTCACAATCATTTAGGTTGGAGATTGTTTGCAAGTTAGATAGGGAACTTGACTGGAAATTACTACCCAGATTGAAGGATTAAGAGGCCCTCTTTATGATGAGCAAAACATTCTACTTCACTCCTCAATCTTTCATTATTATTTACAAAATTTGATAAGATTATACTAATTCTGCAATGGATAAGCAGGATATTATGATTATCAAAATACCACAAATTATTCAGGTGGCTTAGATTAGGTTGTATTGTATCACAAAACCGAATCAGAGCACCCACCTTCCAAGCAGTCTTATCTGCCGTACCCCTAGAGTGTTTTTATAAGCCAGAGGCGCGAAGGGAGTTTGGTGCTAGTCTACTAGAAGACTAAAGCGCCGCGTACCCACAGCGCCGAAGCTGTCATAGAATTACTTCACTTGTAATAAGACATTTGTGTCTAATTATTTTCATGAAGAAGAAGCTAATTTTGAGAAATTTCATTAGTATTAAAATCTTGGTTTCAGTAATCCCCCTCCTTTCAATGGGGAATATTCCGCTCTCTCTCCCCCTAACCACTATACATAATATGTACTAACATATACCATATCTAACTCAAGTCTTTTCAGTGTATGTGAGTATAAACATTTTTTTTATTATTATTATATAAAAAAAAACGGTACTCCTCCAAGGGGATGCTACAACCCCCCTCCACCCCTTCCCATAGTAGATATGTATGTATACTGATTCTAAAGTCCTTCCTTTTTAGAGCTTTGTTATAAAATGAATAGTTTCAGAAGATTATTCTACATCAATATGAATGCATATTATTAGTAATCAATTGACTTGGTCCTTAGATAAACATGTATGTAACAAAGTAAGATGGTTTGTTATAGTAGGTTTAAAGTAAAACTCAACCAATTGTAAAAGACTACCAAACAAAAACATTGTTTACTTACTAATTTCTAAAACATGATACTAATATGCCATAGCCGCCGTAGGTCATAACATGCCCTAATACCATTAAAGCTATGCCAATAATATGTATTTGTATAGGCAAGGCCCTACATCTTATGTTTAGTAATTTTTATGAAACCGATACATAATCGGATCATGTTCTAAACGGGTAAATAATGTGTAGGTACAGAATAATATAAAATAAATAGCATTTCTTACCAAACTATATTTATAGAACCTCCAGGATCCGGATATTATCACAACACTTGACACATTATACTTATCTTATTTAGCATTACTTCTGTACATACATCACTTACATTTTGATTTAATATTTTTTAATTTGAAAAGAAAAACCATTCCTTTGTGTCAATCTGGAGTGCGTTCGATTAGAGACGATAGAGTTTATAGCAGTTTCAAAATCGGGATTATCGCAACAGTTCGGGAAGCAAAATTTTGTGTTATCTCATAACTTTGCTATTTATGCTGACCAATGCCCCAAATCGAACGACATATAACACTTCTTTACAATAACTTTATACTCAAAGGAAAGGATAATGCTCGCGCGGAATTTGATATATATAAACACTATAACATGTGACATACAGAACTAGGTTTTCAAAACATTCTTCTGTGAAAAACGTTAAAAACTTCCAATTTTTTTTTCTTTCTTCTTGGCCACAACGTGGTTTGCGTATTGTGCCAGTTTCATGTTTCAGGTTTCAACTTTCAGTGGTTTTACATACTATGAAAATATCCTTTTCATCCCACCATCTCGGAAAGAGTATTTTTAATCTTCAATATCTGAGTGGAAAAACCGTTTTTATTCTCTAGAGGATAAAGTAAATTGAATTTAGAACATCGTGTGCACGAAGTTTGTGAATTAAAAAAAACATTAAACCTATTTACTGCTACCTCTATGGTGCCGAATATATCATACAACTTTTTTTTAATTTGTTAAAAACTCAAAGTCGGAACCTTCTTGGTGTTCTTTTTTCAATTTGCTTTGTACGCGGTTCTTTACGCGGCATTTTTTCACGTCATTGTTAAACCTTATATTAAAAACAAGAAACTTGAAAACAAGTGAAAAAACTAAAATGAGTGATTCTATTTCCTCGCTGAGGTGGAATGAAAAGATACGTGTTGCACTCGAGTGCAAAGATTTTTCACCTCGTGCTCTTTTGATTCCCTCGCTAACGCTCAGGATTCTAATTTAGAATCACTCGCTGCGCTCATGATTCAATTTCAGAATCCTTCGCTTGCTCGGTCATCAAAATTGAACACGCGGTTAAAAAGCAACTTTGCACTCTTGTATAACAAATAACTATTTTGTTACATAGGGCTTTTGTTTGCGAGATGTGTTGTATCTTTGTTTAGTTTAAACATAAGTAAATAAAACGGGGAAACTCGGTATTCTTATTATAACGGGATTTGGATGAATTATATCAACAAATAGGGGTATAATGAATAGATTCAGGCGTTACTTTGCGGAAATCCATATTTAATAATAAATATTTTTTTAAATATTTTAAGAAAACATCAAATTAATGAGATCGAAAACGATCGCGAATAATTTCTCAATCGTGCGTTCGCAAGATCTCCCGAGGATGCTTCGTGTAGAAGCGAACACGTCGAAAAAATTCTTCCAGTTGGGCTGCGTGGCGTTTGTGACGTCACGTCGGCTTAGCAGGAAAATTAGGCGGAATTGTCACTAGATATATTTTTGTATTTTTTAAGTGTTTTATTAAAATATTAATTTGATGTTTTCTTATAATATTTAAAAAATATTTGTTATTATTAAATAGGGGTATAGCTACGATTAGGAAAATAGGAAGGTATATAAATATTTAATAGGAAATATTACTATGGCGGAGGGAAAGGATGGAGACAAAATTACTTATTTTCAATATAAGTTAGAAATGATTAAATAATATTTAGTAATAGGAAATATTTTATGTTACTTAAAATATATAAATAATATATATATTTGGTAATAACAGAGGAGATATTTATATACATATATTACAATTTGATATTGTTTAAAACCATAAAATCAGCCATGGCTTTATACATCGATGGCTTTTTGCAGGCAAGAAGAAACGAAATGTTTATGGTAAAAAGGAGATCAAGTGATATTAGAGTTGCAAAGAAAGAAGAACGATCATGTAATGGACAGGGGAGCATTATGTGATTTTTATCGGCGAAAGGTAGCCACATTCACACGTAGGATCACTTACGATCTTTAATTTGGCAAAATGAGCCGGACTACTTATGTGTCCTAAACGAAGTCTTATGAGTGCAGACGTGGCCATCTTTCCAAGATTAATTTTAGCAAACCACGGTTTTAATTGTATTTCAGATTGAAGGGAGAAGTAATACTTGGCCTTTCTTTCTGAGGTTTATCGCCAATTCCTATTCCAAGAATCCTGAAGCAAGATCATGACAATAGTTAATGTAAGGATGCAAGTCACCATACTTCACAGCTTCATTCGCTAGGTGGTCTATTTGCTCATTTCCCTTTATGCCACTTTGGCTAGGTACCCAAAGGAACGTAATAGAATACCCTTTTAGATAGCATTTATGTAACTTGTCTCTAATCTCGATGATGATAGACATATGACTGTTTGATTAAAGTGGAGATCTTTCTAAAGCTTGAAGTGCACTCATTGAGTCCGAAATAACTAGCGATTTTGTAAGTTTTACAAGTAAAATATAATCTAGTGCTTACACTATTCCCAAACATTCTCCTGTAAATGTAGAAGTTTCTGGAGGCATTTTGATTTTTTGGACAACATTATATTCGCGATGGAATACACCAATCCCAACAATACCTTCGGCACCATGCTTGGCTGCATCGCAATAGATGTGATGCCACTCTTCCCAACTATCATCAACTACAGAATTAAAGATTGAATTAGCGTTGTAACTATCCTTATCAATGCCTAAGTTAAGACAGACAACGGGAGAAAGTATAAGTGCTTCATAGTTTGTGTTAAAAGGAGCAAAATATTTAGAACGATGTGTCGGCGCTTCCAACGACTTGAATTTTTCAAAGCTGTTAGCAAGACAAGGTTTTGATTTATATTTTTAATATGGACAAGATGAAATGATATCTACTAATGTGAATGATTTAGGAATGAGAGCGTGGTTCTGAAATTGTAGAATACGGAAAAAGAAACGATCAGATAGAAACTGACGCCTAATAAATAACGGGGGTTCAGCACATTCAATTTGTAATGCATTTAGGGGGCTAGACTTCATTGCACCAGACATTATTCTTAGCGCCTTAGACTGAATGACATCTAATTTTTTAAGTGCAACTACTCTACAGAGCTCTAGCAAGAAGCTCCCATAATCTATGACACTTCTTATCAGATCATTGTACACCAGTTTAAGAGAAAAAGGGTGCGCACCCCACCAAACACCTGCGAGGCATCTTATCATTCACATTTAGTCGTCGTTCACATTTAGATTCGATATAATTACAATGAGGAATGCCAGATAGCTTAGAATCAAGTACTAATCCTAGAAATTTCACTTATTGGGCCTGTGGGATCTGTTCACCATCATAGATGATATCAAGAGGTGGAGGGTCGCGTCTTGAAAATAGTACTACGACACTTTTGGCTGCAGATATTTCTAAGCCATGTTTAACAAACCAGGACTTGAGAAGACTTAGAGACACTGTCATTTCATTACACGCATTTATTAGTAACGATCTGTCTGTACCTAAATAAATGAGTAAATCATCAGCATACTGTAGCACCTTAACAGGGTGTGTGAGGGATAATTCAAGGTCATGAGTGTATATGTTATAAAGCAGATGGCTTAAGACGGATCCCTGTGGGAGACCTTTCCACAATATTCTAAAATCATCAATTTGTGAGTCGGTACATTTCTGGACAAACAACACACAAGTATATTTTGTCAAGAATGTAAACAACTTGCATTCATAACGGCGTTATTTGTCAGTCTTACTAATTACATCATGTCAGGTTTTTGCTTTAACAGATTCGCCTATACTTAAACTGTCCATATTATACGAGTAAAAACAATATAAGCCCGACCTTGTAACCTTATTGTCTCTGGAAGCAACAGGCTCCCATAGGAGATATCTTTATTGTATTCCTAATTAGTCTTATAGCATCGATGTTCGTAAGCTATTAATTAAATTAAGATACTGTGCATATATTACGACTGTCATCCAAGGCTTTAGCGGAGCCTTTTTTCTAGATAGCTTTGTTGTCGTCGTATTTTTATCTATAATATTGTTTAATGTAGATACAAGAAAATGTGCTAATTCATTTACATCTACCAAATTGTAAAAGTACAGCCATGAGAAGTTACGTATAGGTATCCATTTCTATGCCATCCAGGTTAAGCTTAGACATTTCGTATTGCACTTTTTTAGAGATGTTAACGTCAATATTTTACCACAAATTGTAGTGATATTTCCGAATATCGAACATGTGTGCATTTCACGGTCTATTACCTGCTCATTTACATCGAATCAGACTTAACAGTTGCTTGAATCATGTCATGTTGAGAAGTAATAAAAACACAGATACTATTATTTTTTGACACGTTGATCACCGATCATGCACCTGTACTTTTTCAGGCAGATCTTTCTCATAAGTCATCATATTACAATAAACTAAAAACTTTCGTTGAGAAAATGGATTTATCACCCAATGCTTCAGAAATAAAAACTTTACATTTTGGCGATATCTTCAACTGCTACGACCCTAATCTAGCAACTAATATTTGCCATTGATTTGATTGATTTCGCATTCAAAGTGTAAAAATTGACTCTTCTCTAAGTAGTGGATCAAAATTAAACAGTTACTATATTTTTTTATCACGTAAATGGGTAATTTTGTAAAGCTTAAATTAAATTTGAATACCTACAGTCACTAATAATTGATTAAAACTCACGTAAGTTTTACACATATTAAATGATTTTTTTGAGCCGATTTCACTTACGGTTGTATTACGTCGTGAATGCGTCTCGACCGGTTTCGCGACCTTCAGAGTCGCTTCATCATGGAGTGCCTGCGCTCACGACCGCGCCCGCGCATGCACTGGCGGTGGCGTGGCGACGGCGGCGGCCGCGGAGCGAGCCGCGCGCGCTGCTGCCCTCCTCGCTCGCTCTGACGTCACCGACGGCGCCGGCGCAGGTGCTTCATTGGAATCTTCGTCACTGGTACTACTGTCGTTCCATACTACCAGAACCGAACACACTGCACTGACTGTATCTTGCGGCAAGATGACTGGTACATTATTCCTAGTGGAAGTGTTAATAACTGGTTTCCACGCTAGTGGCAAATTCCATCCACGGTCACGGTTGAAATTAGGATGACGGTCAATTTCTATGGCATCCCGTACCTTTCGCGGTATCATGAACCTTTCTTTTGCTAATACGGAAGGCTTATTGTTAGGAATTATAAGGAAATACTACTATGTTTTAAGAATATTTGTAATGTTAAAAGTATTTGTATTGACTTTGCCTAGTCACGTGCACCGCACTTGTCTGTGGTAGGACTACCACAAACAAGTGCGGTAGGGGGGAGGCGTTCTGTTAATGTCAGTTACATTTTACAGGCAGTCTTGCTTTGGCGGTCGATTCGAACGGACGACAAATTGTGACATAGTGAATAAGTAGTATTAAGTGAAAAGTGTGTGTGTATATGTGATAATGTTTTAAAATGAGATGCGTATAGCTATAGTATATATTTGTAAGACTTTGTTAAAAGACGTTTAAAAGAATGGCCCCAAGTTTCTTGCCCGTTCTTCTCGCAGTGGCTCTATAAACTGAACGTGGCAGTATAATGAAGAAATATATGCGTGAGAATCAATTTTGGTGTATACTTTATTTTGATAATTTAGTATTCCCCTTACAACTCAGAAGTGGGATCGACGAGTTTTTCTAGCAAACTACTCGTTAATCCCTAGCCCAGATGAATTTTTTTTTCTTTCTTTTGTTTCAAACGTCGATATTTAAGCGATAATTCAATAGATATCCTATTGTTGTTTTATATGAAATAAAACCCATAATTGATTCTCATCAGCTATGCATATTTAAACATAAGCATTCATGTGTGTGATACTTCATAATTGTCACGAGAACTAGTGAAGATTATTATTTGTGCCCATACATGCCAAATCACACATATATCTGAGTATGCTGTGAAATATTCCCTTTAAAGGCGGTGTCCTTGTTTAATTTAAAACTATTGACGATGTACGATGTTTCTACCAGGCTGCCATTATTATGTTATTAATAGGGAAAGTGTTATTCTATGGGTATAGTATGATGTGATATCCTTGATTTGAAATTCATCGGTACCTACATCACAATTGTCATGATATTTTCTTTTTCATAATATTGTCTTTCTTATAAATAAATGTATCAACAACTAGCTAAAACTTCTAAAAAAGTTTTAGGTAGTTGTTGATAAGGATTTTTTATGCTATTTATGGATTTGATTAATTAGGTATATGTCCCATAGTGAGATAGAAGTTGGAAGTGGTATATTTAAAATTGTAAATTTCATAGTATTTAACTAATATAGAATATTGACTCAAATATTTTAAAGGAGACACGGTGTATTGGTGGAAGAAGAGGAACATATTGGTGGAAGTCTTTCAATACATATGTTTGGTTCATTAAATCTGAGAGGGCTGGAAAGGCCATTGGTTGGGTTGGTAGTGGAGAAAGAAACCAACCAAGTTATAGAAACATTGTGCCAGTGTAGTAAACATTATATCTCAGGTTGTTCAGAATTCAGTGCAGGCTTTGGCAAAATTAAATTGTGATTATAATCACATTTTAGCTCATGAAAATTCTTTAGGCAATTGAGTAGATACATCAATGGGGCTTTTGCTATCGGCTTTAATTTTGAGAGACGAGAATAAATTATGACAACTTTTCCTTTTAAAATCAGAACTAGAATGGATATTATCTAGTAGGATAAAGATTGAACCCAAGCACAATAAGCGGCTATCCGCTGAAAGGGCTTGTTGAGAATTGAGATTACACAGGCCTGATTCTCCTTAGGTAATGAAAATTATAAATTCTAATGGCAATAAAAAACCATAGTTATTACGATTTCACCAAACAATAAAATATATGGAAATCAATAATCTCAATCAATATTTTTCAACATCTTCATCTTTTGATGCAAATACGAAAGCATCTACATTAAGCTGTCTTTCTACAGTTACGTCAGTTTACTGATAGTGATATTAAGAAGAGTATGTTATCCATATCGTCGAACAAGTACAGTTGGTAGCGACAGTATCAGTCGTAATATGACTGTGACTTACTACTTGGGATTCTTATCTCTCTTATTATATCTCCTACAGTAATTTAGAAGTTTCATAGTTACATCATTGTTAAAACTTACGTAAGTATTCGACATATTAATTTACTATATACGGTTTGCACTTACGGTTATTACAATAGCACAGACATGAGTGATAACGATGACAACAATAGTGTCCATAGCAGCGAGGTGCAACCGGTTCCGACATTGTCTAGCAGGGCTGAGCGGGCCGCCACCCGCGCCAGGCGCGCCGATGCCGCGGCCGCCGCCAGCAGTGCTCGAGCGGACGTTGTCGAACCCGCCCGTGTCGCTCCTTGATGAAGTGGGTCCGAATCCCACGAAACTAGTCGGGCGTCGTCGCGTTCTCGACTATAATAATAACCGTAAGTGCAAACCGTATATAGTAAATTTCATAGTTACCTGTATAGACGCCGGAAACGTATTCGGATTGATGGTACTTTCCGTTTTTACATCATGTTAGGTTACGTACGACAGCAGGTGTTCCTCAGGGCGGCGTTTTGTCTCCTCTACCCTTATATTATTTTATTTACACTGTCTCTGATGAACTTACTTCGTTCACTTATATACAGATGATCTTCAAATGTATAGACATGCACACAGAGACGAACTACCTGAGGCAATCCGTTCTGTCAACTCCGATCGGCAAAACATACTTGAGTGGAGTAAATCTTATGGAATCAGTGTGAATCCCTTAGACTCAGTTTATAGTTAATATAAAAAAATCGCTCGGTTTGGTCAACCACAAGTCCTATTTGATAATGTACATTTGAAATTTGGAAAAAAAAAATCTTGTGATACTCATTGATAGACAACTATCACGGGAACCACAATTGGCAGAAACCAGTCAAAATCTGTTTGCTTCAGCAGGCTTTCTTCGTAGATTACGTTATTTTCTTCCAATCACCACAATAACTTGTACAATCTCTCTTATTCCCTATTCTCGATTATGCTGACGCTGGCTATCTGGGTCTTACGGAGGAGCAACTTAATAGATTAGTACGTTTGCAAAATTTCTGTATTCATTTCATATGTGGTTTACGAAAGTAAGACCATGTTTCTGAATTTCACAAATAAGCTTAAATGATTACCCATTCGCCTTCGCCGGAACTTGCATATACTATCCATTCTTCATACTATTCTTTTTGCCCTTTTTATAAAAAAAAAGTTTTGAATTTCCCTCTGACACATCTTCTAGATACTTTCCATACGTCTCACCAAATCTCTAGTACTGAAGTTTTCTTGGAATGGTTAAGGCACATTACCAGTCCAGCTTGATCACAAACTGCAAAAAGCATTATTATATTATCTGTTTTAATAATGTTTGAATGATATATGTAATAGGTATTATGTTATTATTAAACAAAATACTATGAACTATATACAACACTACAGCTACTACAATAAAAGCATTTAGACACCTATAAGTCATAGCAGACTCATAGGCAGTCCAAATGCTCCAGCCCACTCCCAGTTGGCAGCGTGCCCAGCATGCTGGCAGCATTGCCCCGTTGAATTGCAATGCTTATTCGTTGAGCCAAATATGTGCCAGCATTTTGATCACGCGTCGCATCGACCAAGCGCTCAGATAGGTTTTGGAAAATACGATGAGCTCCCGGTCCCCACGGACCCAACGTCTCCACACCAAACGGCTCAAATATGTAACCCATACCGAGGTTAGCATATTTGCGCCGCTTGAGTTGCTCCGCCGAAGTAGCCGCAGCGCCAGCCCTCACGTTGGTTTCAGAAAGATGTGACGGCGCTAAAGTGTCCACGCACGTAGCGTCCCACACTAAGGGCCGTCCTAACTTCCACGGAACCAGAGTCATGCCGTCAGGTCTTTTACCATCGTCACGCATCAGACCATTCGGTTCGAGAATAGCTGGAACATTGGCGCTGGTAAAAGCCCGGCGAATGATATCGTTAAGGCTGGCGTGGCGGGAAATTCGACCAGCACTTCGAGAGCAGGAGAGGCCATGGTGACCGAGTTGATCAACTGCAGTACCACACTGGCAGTGATGTGCAACACAACACCTTGCACCCAAGCGTAAGCTAATAGCTAGACGAAAAGCAGATGGATCTATAAGGCTACCAGTTTTGTAAGAAGGAATGGCCTGTAACCAAAGACCGGATTCCCACACAGAAACAGCGAGAATACGAGCACGATCTGCGATGCTAGAACACGTATTTAAAAGATCTTTCCGTGTTAGCTCGCATAGGGGCCGATCCCACTGTTTCTGAGATGACAACATTTTTGGGAATTCAGTATTTGGACAAGCCAGTCTCCATGTGTTTTTGGCCTCAGCCAGATATGCTACATCGAAAGAGCCTAAAGATCGTGCAAGAATTTTTTCTACTAATTTGTGTGTACTGTGTACAGAAGACAAAAAAGCTGGTAATGCCACACTAGAAATTATATCGTATCCCTATGCCCCCCAACCTCACAGGGAGGGAAGCTTGCACCCAAGCCCTATCATCCATCTCAACATTCAAAACCGACACTAACGTATCTTTTACTAAGTTGTCTAAGCTTAACAAAAGCTCACTGTGTTGCCACAGCTGACAACATCTTAAATAGTATGTAAATTTAGGAACGAAAAGGCAAAATCTTATAATTGTAAAAGCCATATGGGCGTTAATTTTGGATAATCTGCTAGAAGCATTTCTAAACTTTTGAATTTGTATTAAATATATACAATATGTTATTAAATATATACAATATACGTTTAATAACGCACTGATCGAGGAACTCAAGGGTGCTAGTGTTGGCTGTTCGATCGGAGTGAGATGTATTATTGACCTGGGTTACGCCGACGATATGGTTCTGACTGAGCCCTACCATCAGTGCAATGAGAGTGCTGCTGGGTGGGTGCGAAGAGTGCGCTGCAGCCCACAACTTGCAGTGTAACGCTGAGAGGTCAGTAGCAGTGATGTTCCGAGCTACAAAAAGGGATGGAGCTGGTCTTCCTTTGTCCTTGATTGGAAAGCCCCTAAAATACGTTTCTTCGTTTAGGTGCCTAGGACATGTTATTGCCAGTGATCTCGTGGACGACCATGATTTAGATGGAGGAGGACGGTCTCTTGCGGTTGGAGCCAATATGCTAGGTAGAAGGTTCAATGGTTGTTCGCGTGGTGCGAAAGTGTTGCTCTTTAGAACATGTTGTACTGTACTTTACCTTAAGCAATGTTACCATATGCTTAAGGTGCAGTATAATGACTCTTTTCGCGTAATGTTTCGCCTCCCGCGATGGTGCGGTGCTTCCACTGTGTTCGAGGAGGCCCGCGTGCCGGTTCTCGATGCGGTGATGGGACGCCGAATTGCCGGATTTAGAGTGTCACTGTATAAGTCTGTGGATACGACAGTTAAAACTATTTACGACAATTGATTTGATTATCAAAAATATTGGTCTAAACTGTTTTAAACTTTATTCAAATTCTTATTTATTTAGGGTCGGGTCGGGAACAGTGACTCGGATTTTTTTGGACATTCAAATTATGAGGAAGAAGTTGAAGTAACGAGCTGAAATTAACACCATACATGCGTAGGTTCTTAATTTTTCTCCCTGCAGTGTCACTTTTTCAATCAAAACGGTATTAAAGTTGTAAGACAATGTTTTTTAAAAAATGGAATATGAGCCACTGTGTACCGGTACTGGGCTACTGTGGTTCGACCCTGTAGTACACAGAGACTCTAACAGTACACAGTGGTTCGACACTATAATATTCAATGAAAACCATGGTTTATATTTAGTTATGTTTATTGGTTTCAGTCAGAATCATCTCTTAAGCCTATATTATATTCATCAACATAAATCACACAAAAGTTATAAAATCAAAACGTCGAGTCAGATTTAACAATGAAGATCAGTCTTTTTTTCTGGCATTATTTCTTTGTTGTTTGTGATCGAAAATCTTATAAATAGTTAAATTTTTATTTCAATTTCAAGCAAGACACTTAAGAGTAGTAATTATAATGGCGTGAAGAAAAAAAAATAGCAAAAAAAAATGTTTTTTTGTAATATCGAGTGCAAAAGTGTTTTATGCATATAAGTTTATATGAAAAAAAATACAGCTTGTTCTTTATTGCGAAGCAATTTTACTTGCATTGCATAGGTCTTTTGCTAAACATATACAAAAAATAATCAGCACAAAATACCGAGATACAATACAACTAACGATATACCTACCTGAAAAGTCTTATAAATCAAAAAACAATCTCCAATAGAAATAATAATCAAGCAACAATTAGTTGTTAACTTGTAAATTATAAAACACAAATGTTTTCTTTTAGACAACGAAAAATCAACAAAAAGTACCCCGGTACAATAAAAAAGATCAATATATTTTTTAAATTAACACAGTAAAAAATGTTAACATTTTCATCTGAATGTCAACGTAGCTTCAAAGAAGACAAATCCAATGGAAAGCAGTACTTTGGTCTGGAGGAAGTGCCAACCATCGTTGGCTTGGGTAGAATGTACTTGATATCATTCTCTTTAACTATGGAAAGGTCAGGTTTATCTGGTATATGAAATCTTTCTGTTCTAGGTTTGTGTCTGAGAAAAGGTACATAATATTCTAAATCGTTGTTCCTACCCTCCAACACCTTGCCGATATACAGCAATCTTAGTTTTTTTGTTACAAATTGCGCTATAATAATTATATTCTCCTTCCCGTGTTGGACGAGGTAATGGTTTTTTTAGATGGTTCTCCGTTAACACAAACATTTCTGGGTCAGTATCATCCTTGTTATTGTCCGATACATCGCTATATTCTTCTGAGTCTGTTAGCTTTAATAATTTTTGGTCCTCTTCTTCTTCTTCGTCACTTGTCACCACTTCACGAATGTTTTCGTTCTCTTTTACCACTCTGTCTTGTTTGTTTTTCGTCGGTTAATACTTTTTTAATGGTTTTCTTCTTTTTTGGCACTCTATTCCCTTCTTCTTCGTCACTTTGCAATACTTTTTGAACTGTTTTCTTCTTTTTTGCTACTCTGCCTTCTTGATTTTCTTCTTCTTCGTCACTTTGCAATACTTTGCGAATGGTTTACTTCTCTGTTGCCTATTTTTTTTTATGTATAGCACTTTTTTCTTTTTCTATGATAAGTTTCTCCGGCGTGACAGTTGCGATCATACTACGTCCAGCTTTTTTTTGGCACTCTATTCCCTTCTTCTTCGTCACTTTGCAATACTTTTTGAACTGTTTTCTTCTTTTTTGCTACTCTGCCTTCTTGATTTTCTTCTTCTTCGTCACTTTGCAATACTTTGCGAATGGTTTACTTCTCTGTTGCCTATTTTTTTTTATGAATAGCACTTTTTTCTTTTTCTATGATAAGTTTCTCCGGCGTGACAGTTGCGGTCATACTACGTCCAGCTTTTTTTTTGTTTCACTTTTGTATTTAATTGTACATATCGGACAAAGTAGGTGCACAGTGACTCATGAGCCACCGTGTACCTTTTAAATTTGAGCCACTGATCACGCCGTCGTCATTTTGAATTCAACGGCGTACACATGTCACCTGATTTGCCGAAGGACAACCGAAACTACGCCAATGCCTAGTATATTGATGTCACTTGCCATGAAAACAATAACAAGCATCTTAATCTTTAAATTTCAATACATAAAAACACGTGTAATTTACCTTGTAAAGTAATTTTTTACTCACGAAAACAAACACGCACTTATTCTACATCTAAACGGCGCCGGAGCTTGCGAAATACTGGTTTGTATATGTTTGCGTGTCCAGCGCTACCGATGAATGAAGGAGACAGGTAGATATTGCGGTTCTACACAGAATTATAGGCGTGAGCCAGTGTACCCGACTGAGCCACCGTTCCCGACCCGCCTACATTAAATCTTTGTAATTGTCTTTAAATGGATCTGTGTTATCCGTAATAAATGAATATTATTATTATTATTAACATGTATATACCTACATAAATAGGTATGTAAACATATACCTATTTATGTAGGTATATGTTTTTGTTATTGGATATGTACATTACATATTAATTTATAATTTTTGATTTCTTTGTTGTACACTACTGTTCGCTTTCGTGCGAAGAGAGTGCTCCAAATAGCAAGTGAGTGCGGCATGTAACAACTGTTGCATGAATGGGATACAGCGAGTGCGTCGTGTAACAGTTGTAACATAGTGAATGTCCAGCTTTATTTTCGATTTTTGGAATCCGGGTCCTTTTTTGAGGTTTGGAACGTTGCCCAATATGACAATAGACTAAAGCTAGTCGCCGTTTATCCATCCATTGCCCGTTCAAATGTGTCTGTGGAGTGAAGTTACGGAAAAAAAAGTTCCGTAATTACGCGAACATTTTGTTTATTTTTTTTTAATGTTTTTACATACAATCATTAAAATGACTTTATGTAATTTTTTGGTAGAAATGTGTATTATCTTCATGTTTAAAGTAAGAAACTGAAGGTTTTTCCTTAAAATTCAAGAATATTTACTATTTTCTTAAATATTTAGGTAGGTCGAGTTTGCCCGCCTCTATCATAATAATTTACTTTAACATATGTCGTAAATGTTTATGTTTCGTATTTCTTGTTTATTTAGCTACCTTGGACATAAATTTTGTCCCATAGAACGTGACACAAGAGTCACAAGAGCCGATTGTTTACATTACGGCACGCGGAACATATGGCGTGGGCGGCGCCTGCAATTGATCATGTAACTGTCAAATGCTTTGGCGCCAAGTGCCGAGTGCGGCGTGCAACAATAGTTACACGCCTGACACCAGTCGATATCTTTTATAAGTTTGTTTGTAAATGTACTTTTGTATACTTTTGTTGGTATGCAATAAATAGTATTCGTATCGTATCGTATAAGAAATAACAGTAATTATATTTTTAATAATAATTATTATCTCAGTCATTAACATAAAAAGTACGTTCAAAAGTATCATTAAAAACATATCAAAATTAATGAAACTACAAAATTTCGTATAAGGACAAATTCATGTATTATATTTTCATAAAATTACAAATCATGGTGATGCACTTATCAAGTGAAGAAGAATATAAGCTGATACGTTTTCTAGGGCGTGCCTTGTCTGCCGAGTACTGAACAATTACCGACAGTGATAATCACCAGTGATAGTTTCCGGAATTTATATATATTTTACAGTTAGTTATAACAAAAAAAAGTAACCGGTGTAAAAAAGGCGTGTAATTGTAAAATCTTAACGTTTGTAGTACTTACCAATATTATTAGTTGAAGTTGCTACAAATGTGTACTGTACGAAGGGCACATATGAGTTAATGTGTATGTAAATGAGGTCTATACAATATTTTCATTGAATAAGTATCTCTATTCGGTTTTTATGACTTAATATTGTGACATTATACCACTTATTTTGTCTGTAAATGCACATTTTGGAGTCACCGAACTTTTCCTTTTCAAGATATAGAAACATGGCTGACAGAAATGCCCAAGGTAAGGGGCCAGAGGACGGTGATACGCTTAGGCGTAGATTGGATGGTGATGCCCGAAGTAAAGAGCCAGAGTGGACGGTGATACGCTTAGGCGTAGGTTTGATGGTGATACCAGAGGTAAAGGGCAGGTGGACGGTGATACGCTTAGGCGTAGGTTTGATGGTGTTGCCCGAGGTAAAGGGCCGGTGGATGGTGATACGCTTAGGCGTAGGTTTGATGGTGATGCCCGAGGTAAATGGACTGTGATACGCTTAGTCGTACGGTGTTTGATGGCGATGCCCAAGATTCAGGATCAGCGGACGGTGATACCCAATATAGAAGCTTGGTTTTATTTTGCGTATTTAGAAACCGTTACATAATTATCCTAAAATACTATGGTAAGATATAATGTAATAAATTATTAAAGTACTTTGTAACTTGTCATACAAGTTAACAAATAATAAGTTTCGTATGAATTATTGTGTGATCAAAATAATTATAGTGAAAAAGTTAAGACATCCTAATAATCAATTCTGATATATTATGTAAATAGATATTAAGAACTAAACTATGTCTGAATTACTTGTTATTAACTAGTTTTATGTAAGTATCTCTTATACAAAATGTTATTTTACACAACTATGTTATAATACTGTGCTCAGTTCTGGTCAACAATCAGATACAAGTAAACTTCATGTACTTACCTACATATTATAAAACGTGATTAAAAGCGAAGAGATATAATTATATAGTTAGTAGATCCTAATAATCAATCTTGACATATTATGTATATATATAAAAAAAACAACTTGACAATCAACGTGACAGGTCAGTAAATTTCAGATTTATTTTCAAAAAATAATTAATTTTATTTTCAGATAGTAGATAGGCATTTTCTGCCCATCACCCGCATTCTTCCTAGTGGAATTTTGCGAGGTATTGTTTGTGGGGTTCGTTTGGGCCTCTGTAGTTAGTTTCAGTAGCTTATTTATTCAATAGCTTTTTGACATTTCTTGTCGAGCTAATTTCTAATCAGTTATTTTTGTTTCCATGGCAACGCTGCCTGCGACACCGGCGCGCGCACTACGACGACGGTGTTGACGCGAGCCTTCATCCGGGTTGAGACGTCACACTAGAGATTCTAAGATAAGCTTTGCCTTATTTTGTAAACAATGCTTTGTGCCCCAACTATTAATGCTGTGACGGGGATCTTTGTATCGCAAGATAGCCAGATGTTGTGTCCGCAGTGCCCCCAGGCTCGTTATTTCAAAGGTCATAAAGGCCTCAAAATTCACCAAAAAAGGTGTCATAAACAAATAGAAATTCCCCTTTCGGCACCAATTAATAATCAAAACGTAAGTAGTATTTATTTTTTTTTCATTCCCGTACCACGTATTTCACGTGAATTTTGATCCGTCTAACAAAAAATCACTTACTACTAGAGTAAAGGAAAACTGCGTGAAATACAGGGCACGGGAAGAGCAAGCTTTTGGCACAACTATAATCATTCCACCTCTGCGGCGGAATACAAAAACAAATAATTTCGATTCAGCTACTATTAAATTAGTAGAAAACAAAATTACTGATGGTGATATTAAAAACGCGGCACGCATCTTGTTTTCGAGTGATACAATCGCTCCTTTTACATCTGATACGTTGAATTCCCTAATTGAAAAGCATCCGCATGCAACTGCAGGTCTCCACCTTCCCGAATCTCCTATACAAGACATTGTTGAGGTGACCCCACAGGATGTTTCTGCAGCCGTGGCATCTTTTTTAAGTGGCTCAGCCGGTGGCCTTGATGGCCTCACGCCTCAGCACTTAAAAGATATTTTATCTTTTAGTTCTGGTGAGGTAGGCGAGACACTTTTAAGGGATGTGACGGCTTTGGTTAATTTGATGTTGTCGGGTCAGGTCAACAATGAAATTACCGAAATTCTGTACGGTGCGAATTTATGTGCCCTAAATAAAAAAGACGGTGGTATTAGGCCTATAGCAGTAGGCACCACTTATCGTCGCCTCACAGCCAAATGCGGTTGTAGGAAGAAGGTTGCTTTTTTAAGTAATCTTTTTCAACCACTGCAACTCGGTTTTGGTTCACAGGGTGGCTGTGAGGCTGCTGTACATTCACTTCGCACATTTCTTGATCAAAATTGTGGAGATGTGCTTTTGAAGGTGGATGTTAAAAATGCATTCAACTCTTTAGATAGAGGCACTCTTTTGACTGAAGTGAAAGATAAAATTCCGGAATTATACCCTTTTCTTTGGCAATGCTACGGCAAACCGTCAAAATTAACATACCAAAATAACGTTATTTTATCTTCCGTATGATGTCAACAGGGTGATCCTCTGGGACCAGCCATTTTTAGCCTTGCGATCCACTCAATAATTCAACGTCTCCAATCAAAACTTAACGTTTGGTATTTGGATGACGGAACCTTAGGAGGCGATGCGAACACGGTTTTGGATGACTTGCGAGTACTTATAGACGATTTTCGTGTTATTGGCCTTGAACTAAATTTTTCTAAATGTGAACTTTTTGTTTGTGATACTTGTCCGGATAAAGTTTCGATTATTGAAAAATTCAACTTACTTGCGCCTAATATAAAATTAGTAGAAAAAAGTTCGCTTCGTCTTTTGGGTTCACCGATTCTTAACGAATCTTTATCACCATTTGTCGAAGAACAAATTCAAAAGTTTAGAAATGCTTCTAGCAGATTATCCAAAATTAACGCCCATATGGCTTTTACAATTATAAGATTTTGCCTTTTCGTTCCTAAATTTACATACTATTTAAGATGTTGTCAGCTGTGGCAACACAGTGAGCTTTTGTTAAGCTTAGACAACTTAGTAAAAGATACGTTAGTGTCGGTTTTGAATGTTGAGATGGATGATAGGGCTTGGGTGCAAGCTTCCCTCCCTGTGAGGTTGGGGGGCATAGGGATACGCAAAATTTCTAGTGTGGCATTACCAGCTTTTTTGTCTTCTGTACACAGTACACACAAATTAGTAGAAAAAATTCTTGCACGATCTTTAGGCTCTTTCGATGTAGCATATCTGGCTGAGGCCAAAAACACATGGAGACTGGCTTGTCCAAATACTGAATTCCCAAAAATGTTGTCATCTCAGAAACAGTGGGATCGGCCCCTATGCGAGCTAACACGGAAAGATCTTTTAAATACGTGTTCTAGCATCGCAGATCGTGCTCGTATTCTCGCTGTTTCTGTGTGGGAATCCGGTCTTTGGTTACAGGCCATTCCTTCTTACAAAACTGGTAGCCTTATAGATCCATCCGCTTTTCGTCTAGCTATTAGCTTACGCTTGGGTGCAAGGTGTTGTGTTGCACATCACTGCCAGTGTGGTACTGCAGTTGATCAACTCGGTCACCATGGCCTCTCCTGCTCTCGAAGTGCTGGTCGAATTTCCCGCCACGCCAGCCTTAACGATATCATTCGCCGGGCTTTTACCAGCGCCAATGTTCCAGCTATTCTCGAACCGAATGGTCTGATGCGTGACGATGGTAAAAGACCTGACGGCATGACTCTGGTTCCGTGGAAGTTAGGACGGCCCTTAGTGTGGGACGCTACGTGCGTGGACACTTTAGCGCCGTCACATCTTTCTGAAACCAACGTGAGGGCTGGCGCTGCGGCTACTTCGGCGGAGCAACTCAAGCGTCGCAAATATGCTAACCTCGGTATGGGTTACATATTTGAGCCGTTTGGTGTGGAGACGTTGGGTCCGTGGGGACCGGGAGCTCATCGTATTTTCCAAAACCTATCTGAGCGCTTGGTCGATGCGACGCGTGATCAAAATGCTGGCACATATTTGGCTCAACGAATAAGCATTGCAATTCAACGGGGCAATGCTGCCAGCATGCTGGGCACGCTGCCAACTGGGAGTGGGCTGGAGCATTTGGACTGCCTATGAGTCTGCTATGACTTATAGGTGTCTAAATGCTTTTATTGTAGTAGCTGTAGTGTTGTATATAGTTCATAGTATTTTGTTTAATAAATACTTGTTCATGGTAAAAAAAAAAAAAAAAATAGATAGTATGAATGGAATATTTGTCATTAACTAGTTTTAAGTTTAATATATGAAAAACACGGGTGTTTGAGCGTGAACTTACTATGAGTCGATATCGCTATCGACAATGTTCCGGGAACCCCCGGAGTCTACATGATTCCATGCGATTGTGGTGAATGCTATATAGGAGAAACAAAAAGGAACGTGTCCACAAGGCTCCGAGAACACATTCGCTCCATGAGAAACGCGGACAGCCATCAGTCTGCTGTAGCAGAGCACGCCCTGACATCTGGGACGACGCACTACATCCGTTTCGACAAAGCCCGGGTTTTAGCTAAGGAGAAGTTTTACGTACCGCGCAAAATCCGCGAGGCTATAGAAATTAGTCGTCGTCCTAATTTTAACAGAGATAGAGGGTGGGCGCTGTCACAAAGCTGGAGAACTTGTCTTCATGGAGGTTTGAAAAATGTGAAGCAGGAGATGGTGGACACAGTTAGTTTTGCTTGTCGGACTGCGATGGTGTCATCTGAAGAAAGCAGTAGCGATGAAGATGGTGCATCGCATTCTTTACCGAAAACGCAGCGTTCGCCACAACACTCCCCGCAACGACCCCCGCCGCCAGCGCCGTCGGCTCGAGCACAGCGAGCTGCCGCCCGCAGTGTGAAGCGTGACGCGACCGCGGCGGACGTACCAGACTAAAAATCCTGAGGAAAGCTTCCGGTAGAAGCCGAAACATTGTCGATAGCGATATCGACTCATAGTAAGTTCACGCTCAAACACCCGTGTTTTTCATATATTAGATATAAATATGAGCGTAAGTTTTTATAATATGATAGTTTTAAGTTCCTCTTATAATACTGTGCTCAGCTCTTGTCAACAATCAGAGTATTTGATTTGTGTACAAGTAAACCTCATGTACTTACCTATTAATTATAAAACATGATTAAGAGCGAAGAGATAAAATAATATAGTTAATAGATTCTAATAACCAATCTTGACATATTATGTAGATAGATAGTAGTGTCTATAGTATGTGTTATTAACTAGTTTTAAGTATCTCTTATACAAAGTGTTATTTTCCACAACTATGTTGTAATACTGTGCTCAGCTCTGGTCAACAATCAGATGGTTTGATTTGTATACAAGTGAACTTCATGTACTAACCCACAAATTGTAAAACATAATTTAGAGCGAGGGGACTCGCTCATTGACAGGATGGCCGAGCTGTTAGGAATTATAAGGAAATACTACTATGTTTTAAGAATATTTGTAATGTTAAAAGTATTTGTATTGACTTTGCCTAGTCACGTGCACCGCACTTGTCTGTGGTAGGACTACCACAAACAAGTGCGGTAGGGGGGAGGCGTTCTGTTAATGTCAGTTACATTTTACAGGCAGTCTTGCTTTGGCGGTCGATTCGAACGGACGACAAATTGTGACATAGTGAATAAGTAGTAAGTGAAAAGTGTATGTGTATATGTGATAATGTTTTAAAATGAGGTGCGTATAGCTATAGTATATATTTGTAAGACTTTGTTAAAAGACGTTTGAAAGAATGGCCCCGAGTTTCTTGCCCGTTCTTCTCGCAGTGGCTCTATAAACTGAACGTGGCAGTATAATGAAGAAATATATGCGTGAGAATCAATTTTGGTGTATACTTTATTTTGATAATTTAGTATTCCCCTTTTATTATCGAACCTCAAGAAATGGCTCGCCTCTTGAGCATGTTCCGCCACGGCGGATCTACCTGTGTCCAAGTTCTTAACACTTCGTATATGCTCGGTTATTCTCGTCGCAATGTTGCGACGAGTTCCGCCTATGTAGCTCTTGCCGCAATCACAGGGGATTTTGTATACACCTGGTACGTTGAATGGCTCCTTGTCTTTCGGTGACCTTAGCAGTTGCCGCAATTGACCGGGCGGGCGATATAAAGTCCTTATGTTGTATTTCCGTTGCAACAAGGCACCAATTTTATCAGTGACACCTTTTACAAACGGTAAGTAGATTGGAACACGGTCAACTCTACAGGCCTTTCTGCGTTCTGTGCCATATGCCCAACGCGTGCACTGTCACCATTTGTATCCGTTCTGCTCAAGAACCTGTCTCACGTGATTCATCTCAGCGTTTACGTACTGAGGGTCACATAAACTAAGCGCTCGGTTAATCAGAGTTTTCGGCACGGACATCAGTTGAGATGGATGGTGATGAGAGTCTGCCCATCTGTGTGTGTGGGTTTCCGGTAAACCGAGTGGGTTACGGAACCGTCATTTTCACGATATACCCGCACATCTAAGAACGGCAAACAACCATCACGCTCCTCCTCAACCGTAAACTGAATTTTCGGGTGCATCGAATTCAAATGGGCGGTAAATTGCGGCAACGCGTCTTTGGTAATAATGGCGAAGACATCATCAACGTAACGCCACTAGTAACGTGGTTTTTCGCTTACACTGTTCATTACCTCTTGCTCAAAATATTCCATGTAAATATTGGCCACAACAGGAGCTATAGGAGAGCCCATAGTGACTCCTTCCACTTGTAGGTAGTGATTACCCCGCCAAAGGAAATAACCGTTTCTCAGACAACACTCTGTCATCTCTGTGTATTCACTGGGCATACCCGCATCTTGGAGTAGATCGGCAATTATGTTAATTGCATCCTCTAAAGGAACACTGGTGAACAGAGAAGTCACATCGAAACTTACCATTATTTCCGTCGGTAGTATACGTATATCAGCCAATAAATTAACAAAATGTCTGGAATCTTTCACGTAGGAATGTGTTTTTCCTGTAAACCTTTGTAACATTGTTGCCAGATAACGAGATAGTTTGTACGTAGGCGCATCTATCTGACTGACAATAGCCAGCCACCAGCGTGGAAACCAGTTCTTAACACTTCCACTAGGAATAATGTACCAGTCATCTTGCCGCAAGATACAGTCAGTGCAGTGTGTTCGGGTCTGGTAGTATGGAACGACAGTAGTACCAGTGACGAAGATTCCAATGAAGCACCTGCGCCGGCGCCGTCGGTGACGTCAGAGCGAGCGAGGAGGGCAGCAGCGCGCGCGGCTCGCTCCGCGGCCGCCGCCCTCGCCACGCCACCGCCAGTGCATGCGTGGGCGCGGTCGTGAGCGCAGGCACTCCATGATGAAGCGACTCTGAAGGTCGCGAAACCGGTCAAGACGCATTCTCGACGTAATACAACCGTAAGTGAAATCGGCACAAAAAAAAACATTTAATACCTACAGTCACTTTCATTAGTGAAGTACAAGGAAGGGTTACAGCGATGACTCGATTATAGAGTTTACTGTTTAGTAACTAGAGCTGCATTGCCGTGTTGTTAGGCGCGAAGGCGATGCGACGCCCGTCTTGTAGGCCGATCTGAGAAAATAATTATCGGCGGCGGCGCGTGGTCACTTAACGATCATTGAACTATGTTTATGATTCTGGATTTTAACGTAAAAAAACTGTACCCAAATACTGCTTAATATACCTAGTTAATAAATACATTTACTTAAACAAAACCATAGCTGAAGTTACTGGACTATCGAAAAAGACGGTGTCTACGAAAATTTAATACTTTTCGTAGAGAACAGGTTCTTATATAGTTTTACAAAAATTATAAAAAAAATACTTACTGTGAAAACCTTCTACATTGCACTTTGAGAAGAGAATATAGGTATTAATTACACTGCAGCAGGGAATAGTTAAGGCTATCGTTACATGATCTAGGTCAGTGTTTTTCAACTGTGGGTCGCGACTAGGGCATGGATACCAGTATTCGGTATTACCGAAAAACCGGTAATACCGGCCTATTTAGAGTACTTTCAAATACCGGTATTCTAATGAAAAATACCGGTATTTCGGTATTATGACAAAAAATAAGTTTATATGCATGAAAACTAATCAATAAAAACCAATGCGGCGGCTACAGATTATATGAATAACATCAACAACTTATTAAATAAACCGACTTCAATAACCATAAATTCATAATCTGATAAGGTAACGTTGATTTCTACTTAATTAAAAATGTCATTTTAAGATTGGGACCAGTCAATGTGTCCGGGCAATTGTGAGTAGGTACATAAATGGTATTACATATCGTCGGTTCAAAGGTAAAACACACTAAGTGACATTTTGACCCAAAATGAGATTTTACTACTTTTGCTTCTTTAAAGAGAAAATCTACGACAAGAAAAAATCACTAAGTGCGTATTGTGCTCCATAACAAAACTGTGAAGTGAAAAAAGTCTTTACCTCCAAATCCTCTGTAATCCCTTTGCAGGTAAAACTCATTTGGCACTTAATTAATTTTGCCTGAAATCTTCATTCTAGTAAGTCGATAGTGAACTTTACCTGGCAACTCTATCGTGACATTTGTCACTTGTGAATTGACATTTGGTTTGGAGGTTATAATTTAATGTTGGCGGAGTCGATTTTCGGTGTGAAAGGTGACACACGTACTGAGATTTGATAAAATAATTTTTTCGTGTTTTAACATTAATTTTAGCCCCAGGATAACTATTATATTATTTATTTGGTTGTGGTCAGAGTAAATAACCTATTATTATGGGACCGGCACCGGTGCTGGTGCCGGTTCCGCCGGACCCCCCTGACCTACCAAGTCGTTCACCATCACCGATGCAGGTGACGCATCTTCCTAGCGCTACCAAGCGTAGATTAGAAGACGATATAAAAGCTCCTGCCAAGAAAACCATCGTGAACAAAGAGTTGGCAACAGCTTCTGTACAGTCGGTCTACACTCATCCAACAATGACCATTTTAGGTATCCGGGCATATGAACAAACGGATTCAGGCCCTTTAATTGTACATGTGTCTCGCACTGAGCCGGACCTGGCCGCAGGTACGACTTTAAAACCAATCAAATTCGGCCAATTTTTATATTCCAATAAGATAGAAAATATATGTCGCGACGGAGTTAAGAGGGTTGGAAGCAACAAAATTGCAATCGAATTTAAAACTGCAGTTGGTGCTAGCAAATTTTTAGAAAATCCAATGCTTAAGCTTTACAAATATGAGGCATTTATACCAACGTATAATGTTACCAGGATGGGCGTAGTCCGCGGAGTTCCGGTGGATTGGTCCATGGACGAATTTGTTGAATCTTTGACAATTCCTGGACACTGCACTCAAATACTTAAAGCTAGGCGGTTAAACAGGAAGAATAAAGTTGACGGTAATGTGGTTTGGGAACCTACGCAAACGGTGGTCTTGACTTTTCGAGGTCAAGAATTACCTCAACGTGTGTTCTCATACTATTTCTCGTTATTAGTTGAAACTTACCAATACCCTACCATACAATGTATGAACTGCTGCCGCTTCGGGCATATTAAAGCACAGTGCCGCTCAGTCGCGAGATGCTACCGCTGCGCTCAACCTCATAATGGGGATGAATGTAATATACAAGAATCTAATTCTTCATGCCTGTATTGTTCTGCCCGACATTTCTCAACTAATAGAAGCTGTCCAGAACAAGAAAGACAAAAATGTATAAAAATGACAATGTCAAATGAAGGTATCTCATATCAAGAAGCCAGTGTCCGAACGCCTAAACTAGCAAAATCTTTTAATCATGTAGTAAAGGAAACTGTCCCAGATGCCTTTAGGGCCTCTCAGGTTCTCACACCAGGAGTCAACTCAAACACACAGCATCATTCTTATAGAAAAGTGGAAATTCGTAACCCTTGCCCCCGTGCCCCTCTAGATAAGTCTTATGACAGATCAGCTCATCAAGCCTTAATTGCTACTGAGCGATCTTCAATACCTAATGGGTATGCTCTCCAAATGTCGCAACCATCCTCCCAATCAAGCGATCAGTCACAAAATCAATTGTTAGCTCAACTGCTAACAATAATGATAACTATCATATCTCAAAACTCCATCAACTTACCGTCCCACGTTGCCCAAATGGTGTCCCAACTCACAACTTTAATAGAAAATAATGGATCTGTCCACAATTCTCCAGTGGAATTCCAAAAGTCTTCGTCCGAAGACGCATGAAATATACTATTTAATTAAAAAGTATGCTCCCGTCCTGGTGGCCATTTCGGAGACCTGGTTGGTTCCCGGATCTCATTATAGAGTTTCGGGTTACTCCTGTCTCAGGGATGACCGCCAGGATGGGTACGCTGGGTGCGCATTACTAATTAAGCGCAGCTTAACCTTCTCCCAAATAGCTCTACCTGCTCACAGCCCGGATATTAACGCCGTTGCTGTTCGAACTTTTGATAAATCTTTTCTATCTATATATATCCCTAAACCCCACTCCTCATTAATCCCAGATATTTTATTGATTATCTCATCGCTTCCATCCCCAGTTATTTTAATGGGTGACTTCAATGCACATCACACCTCTTGGGGCTCGGCTAACTGTGATCTATTTGGTTATTCCCTCTTGGACTCTTTTGATGAAGTTAACCTATGTGTTGTTAATGATGGTTCACCAACTCGTAGAGTTCTTCCATCACAAAACCCTCGAAGTGCTGTAGATCTCACTGCTTGTACCCCATCCCTCTCTTCCTCTATTTCCTGGGAAGTGCTTCCCATATCTTACGGTAGTGACCACTACCCCATTTTATTAAAAATTTATCATAGAGTCTGCCCAGAAATGTCCCTAAACCCGCTTCTTAAATACAGACTCTCAAGAGCTAATTGGGATTCTTATTCTTCTTCCCTTGATCAGAAGTTAAATTCAATTTCCATAATATATAATCATGAAGACCCACTATCATACTATGCAAAATTCATAGAATGTATAATTGCTTCTGCAGATGAACACATCCCTCTGAAAAAGCCTAGACATAACCTCTCTTCGCCACCTTGGTGGGATTGTGAGTGCACATATGCAGTACAGACCCGTAATGAAGCTGAAATAACATACACAGCTTGCATGACTTTGCATAATTTTCTTATATATCAGCAAGCAGCTGCAAAAGCTAGGAGACTACTATCTTCCAATAAAAAAAAGGGTTGGATCAGTTACTGTCAAACTTTGACACCTACAACTCCTCCTTCTTTAGTTTGGAAGCAGATTCGACGTTATAGAGGTTTCTGTAACTCATTAAATATTTCTTCTAATGATTCATCATCTTGGTTAGAGGCCTTTTTAAGCAGACTTGCTCCACCATATGTTCATTTAGCACTGTCTTTTAACATGCCAAATACCATTCCCCCATCCTCAGGAAATATGGAGTCTCTGTTTTCTTATGACGAATTGCAGCTTGCTCTAAATGGTTTGTCTGATTCCTCCCCTGGCGTAGATGGAATCCCTTACTCTTTCCTAATCAGATCATCAGAACAATCTAAAAGAGTTTTATTAGGTCTCATCAATTCTTTTTATGAACATGGCATTGTGCCGGAGTCGTGGACTACACAGATTATTATCCCTCTCCTGAAACCAGGTAAAGATCCATCAGATCCTAATGCTCGTCGACCCATTGCCCTATCAAGTGTCCTAGCCAAGATCTCAGAAATCTTGATCAAAAATAGACTGGAATGGTTGGTCGAAAGTAGAGGACTTCTTGCCAAATCTCAATTTGGTTTTCGTAAGGGTATGAGCACATATGATGGGCTTAGCATTTTAACGACTGAAATATTAATAGCTTTTAAAAAGCAGGAATACCTTGTAGGTGTATTTTTAGATATTACCTCTGCATATGACAACGTGCTGCTTCCAGAACTCAGAAACAAACTCTTACAGCTGAGTATTCCTGTGAGGATGGTTCGTTTCATATGTTGTCTAATAATGCAAAGAACTGTCATAGTTAGAACACAAAACTTTTTATCTGGCCCACGAACAGTATGGAAAGGTTTACCACAGGGATCTGTACTAAGCCCTGTTCTTTATAGCCTATACACCTATGACTTAGAACTGTCTGTTAGCTCGTTTTGTCATGTCCTTCAATACGCTGATGACCTAGCATTATACCTACCTACTAAGAACATACTAGATGCTGAGCATAAATTAAAATCCGCTATGCAATACCTGGGAGAGTGGCTGTTCAATCATGGTCTTTCCATTTCAGCTAACAAAAGTAGCATTGTAGTGTTTACCAAGAAGCGGTATATCCCAGGTCTAAACATAACAGTTGAAAATGTAAACATTCCTCAGAGCGATACAGTAAAATTCCTTGGAGTTTGGCTAGATAGTCGACTGACAGGCACACCTCATTCCAATTACGTTGTTTCAAAATGCGAGAAAAACATAAACATCCTACGCTCTCTGTCAGGAGTATGGTGGGGTTCTCATCCTTACTGCCAAAAGTTGCTGTACAATGCAATCGTTCGTAGCCATTTAGACTACGGCACATTCTTATTAGATCCAGGAAATAAAACATCTACCGACAGATTATCGAAAATACAGTCTAAATGTCTTCGTATAATACTGGGTGCCATGAAGTCGTCACCAATAAATGCTATGCAGGTGGAATGCGTGGAGCCTCCCCTGCATCTACGGAGACAATACCTATCAGATAGGTTTTTCTTCAAACTAGTTCAAAACAGTGAACATATCCTTCTTCACAGAATTAAAAGCCTTTATGATTTATATAGATCACAAGGCTATATTTCTGATAACAAACTTCCATGCATAGTTCGCAGTTTTCTGAAATATTCCCAACTTACCAGCCCTGTTGTCCAATTTCCTATCATACCACTATTTTCAATAAGTTATGAATCATTGATTTTTCAACCTACAGTAATTCTCAATTTTGGCATAGATAAAGATACCATTAATCCCTCCCATAAGTTCAGTGAGATAATTGATAGCAAATGGAAGAATTGGCTAAAAGTTTATACTGATGCTTCAAAATTATCTAAAGATAAAGATGTGGGTACTGCTGTGTGGATACCTAGATATAGGATAATTATTAGTAACAAATGCCCGTCTATGTCATCAGTATTTACTGGTGAAGCTGTAGCTATCTTAGAATCTATACTGTATATTAAGTCTCATAATATAAACAAAGCCCTAATTTTTACCGATTCAAAGAGTTGCCTCCAGGCAATTATGGCTAATCAATTTAAATCTAAATCAAGATTCCCCATAATATTAAAGATAAAAGAAGCGCTATATTACTGTTACCAAAGCGGGTTAAGTGTAATTCTGGCATGGATACCAGGCCATATAGGCATCCCAGGAAACGAGACTGTCGATTCATATGCTAAGCAGGCTTCCACTCTTGGGAACGAGGATCACTATAAAATTTACGCTCACGACCTTACTATCGTTTGTGAAATCCAGATGCGTCAGGCGTGGGATAAAATATGGCAACAATCCAAAACCATCAAAGGTAAATTTTATAGTGAAATACAAAACTGTATACCAACAAGACCATGGTTTTTCAAATTTAAAAAGATGGACAAGAGGACTACCTCTATAATTTGTCGCCTGCGGTTGGGTCACTCGTGTACCCCGGTATTTTTAGCTAAAATCCGAATACGAGATCACTCATTATGTGAGTGTGGCCTGGACGATGGCAATACGGATCATATATTTTTCGACTGTCCAAAGCTGAGTTACTCTTTGTATAACAAACTTCCCCCAGATATCCCTCTCCCTGTTAACTTCAATAGTCTATTGTCACTTGTGTTTACTCCATATGTATATATAATTGGTAAATGTATTTCAATTAATAAAATTAAGCTATGAATAACGTGATGGCGTATATTCTAGATGTATGTTTATGTATATATTGTTATGTAGTTAGATATTATATTTGTTTGATCGTACATGTCCTAAGTTCTATTAAAAGTTATCCTGAAAGAAAAATTAAGCAACCGATCACTTGTTAATTATACCGATCAGTCTCTTTCGTTTGTTTCCCACTCTATCCGTGCGACTCGTCATTGGCGAAATTGTGGCAACACCACAGAAGCCACCCACAAAAAAGAAGTTGAAGTTTAATGTTGGCGGCAGACACAATATTGCAGTTTCTTTCGATTTTACATTATTTTTCACATGAAAATTGGTTTTAATTGTCATAATGAGTGATTACCGAAACAAGAGAGGTAAAGAACTAGTTGCTCTCGCATTGTCGGACTCCATGGCGCAGCAAGAACTTGTAAGTTTTTTTAGATGTTGGTTTTTTTAATAATAATAAGTTTAACTTGGTTTCCCATTTTAATGTAATTAATCTCTAGCTAATATTGATTAAAACATTACAGAACTACCACTCTATACTGGAAGCGCAGCGTGACTTATTTGAAACTTATACCGAGCATGTTGAATTGGATGGTCAAAGAGATGTTGAAGTCGAAATTCTAAATAAATCAGGATGTACTATAGAGGTAAATCTGAGTGACTATGTATTACTTAATACTTACCTACTGCATATTATGAACATGGGAAAAAAGGTTTCATTACCTATAAATAAATGTGCTATTTTAATACAGGAACAAATTGAAAATGTTCAAAAGTGCAACAAGGAAAATGTACTACCAGGGGATATTATCATAACGTCAGTCAGTCAATCTTTTGATCCAGAAGGAATTAATAATGAAGATGTAAGTACCTACCCATCGCATTCATAAATAATCAATTATTTTTTTGCTGATCGGACAGTTTTGTAGCCGGTCCCTCTGACTTTACCCAGTAGTCTTACCTTTTAGCTTTTTATTTTTGTAACATTGATTCGTATTTCAACAGGTTGTTACAAACAGTGTTATGGAGTATGACAATGATAATGTTTCCAACACAGGAATTGTCCCGATGGAGTCTGAAGTTGAAGCCCCAATTATTTCAGGAAGTAGTTATACTGAAAATGTGAGTATTTAAAGTTATATTGTTATGTTTTCCTGTTACACTTTTCTACTTTCTAGTTGCAATATATCGGGCTTAGAGCAAACTATCAACAATAACTTTTTTTTTTCAGATAATTATTTCAAATAACAGAACAAAGCTTGTGGATTATCCTTTAGAAACAGATGATGAGATGGATGACTTCAGTGCAGCATCTGATGACGATCCTTGTTACCAGCCACCTCAAGAAAGTGAAGATAAAATATCTGACATTTCTGATTATGAGATAGAAGAGGGTAATGTTAGCAATTTAACAAGATGTAGACAAAGAAATACCGCAAATTGGAAAGCCAATATGACAAAAAAACACCGAGCAGAATGTCTACCATATAAAAACAAGAAAAAGGAATGTGAAGCTAAAAGCTCAAAACCAGTTGATTGCACAAAATGTAGATTTCAGTGTACTCAATTTTTCACAGAAGAAGATAGAACAGCATTATGTAAAACTTATTGGGGATTCGCAGATTACAATAGACAGAAAGATTTTATATTAAAGTATGTGATTGTGGTGGCACCTAAACGTAGACGAAAAGAAAGATCAAGTGAGAATCGTACTTTATCTAAAATGTATTATTTAGAAAATGCTGGTGGTAAGCACAGAGTGTGTGCTAATTTCTTTGAAAAGACTCTAAATATTTCAAATGGGCCTATAAATACGGCCATAAAGGGCGCAGGTTCAACAGGATGTTTCTCTGGATCAGACAAGAGAGGAAGAAAAATACCAGGAAACAAGACCAGTGAAGTAGATGTTTCCTTAGTGAAGGAGCACATTGAAAGCTTTCCTGTAATGGAAAGTCACTATGTTAGAAAACAAAGTCAAAAATTGTACCTTGAAAGTGGCCTGTCTATTCTTAAAATGTATGAGCTATATCAATCATTTTGTTTGGAAAGGAATGCAACACCTGTAAAGCAATGTACATACAGGCGCATGTTTTGTAACAATTATAATATCTCCTTCTTCAAACCAAAGAAGGATTTGTGTGCTACTTGTTCCAAGTACAAAGAAGCCAGTTCTGAACTAAAGAGTGACATGGAAACTGATTATTCTTTACATCTTATAAGAAAAACAGAATGCCAGGAAGCAAAAGCTAAAGACAAGTTAAAAGCCAGCGAAGACCCAACATTTGTAACAGCCACATTTGATTTGCAAAGTGTTTTACAATTGCCATACTCTGATGTTTCTCTATTTTACTATTCAAGGAAAATCTGCGTATATAATTTGACAATTTATTTGTCTACTGGAGAAGCTCATTGTTATACTTGGAATGAGATAAATGGAAAGAGGGGAAGCAACGAAATTGGTTCCATATTGTTAATGTTTTTGCAGTCGCTGCCTGCTACAGTAACAAGTGTTTCCTTGTTTTGTGATACTTGTGGTGGGCAAAACCGTAACCAGCAAGTGGCGGCCGTGTTGTTGTATGCAGTAAAAAAATTGAGCATTTGAACCAAATTGAACTAAAGTTCCTGGAATCTGGGCACTCACATATGGAGTGTGATTCAATGCACTCCGCCATAGAGTCCGCAAAGAAACATAAAAGTGCATTTACCATGGCAGATTGGATTAACATTTTCCGTTCTGCAAGATCCCAAAGAGGAAAAAACAAAACCAATGGTGAGTACATAGTGCACCACTTAAAGTATACGGATTTCTTTGATTTACAGTCTTTGGCGTCATCTTCGATAAAGAATAGAAATAAAGACGAAGATGGAAATACAATCTCATGGTTGAAGACTAAATCTATAAAAGTCGAAAAAGGGTCACCAGAGATACTGTTCTGTCGGTATGATCATTCTTCAGAATACAAGAAGGTAAACGTAGTTGGTAGAGGTCGCAGAAGAACAGCTGCAACTCTAGTTTTAAACCCTGCATATTCTGACCTACTGCCAATATCTACGAAAAAGAAAGCAGACTTGGTTAAACTTGTAAATGCTGGCCACATACCAGAGGAACTTCATCCGTGGTACAAGAATTTACCAGCCATAAATCTTAATGGTCCGGAGCGGTTGCCAGAACCCGACGAGAATGAAAGTGGAGATGAAGATTAACTTCTAATTACTAATTCGATTATACTTTTATAAGATTTAAAACCAATTTCATTATATACACTATTTTACCTAAAAAGAAATAGGAAAAAATCATTAAGTACATTTTTCTTATTTACATACAAAATAATAGATTTTAGACAAAAATATAAAAATACTATTATAAAATACATAGTTTTACATGTTCACAGAGAGTTTCAGTACCTGTTATCATTCTATTGATTTTTCACACAAAAAAACGCAAAAGCTTAATTATCTCCATTAGTCAATTATGCCACTAAATGAGTTTTACCTTTGAACCAACGATATATGGTGGTAGTACTGTTTATATAGTTTAACAAAACTTATATATCGTCCGCCGACCACCGCACGCCCCTCAGACCCACGCGGTGCATCTTTTTATCTCACGCATATTCTCAATTGCATTGTTCGCTCTCACTTTATTCTTCAGTTCTCTATTCACAATTCCCTAATACTACGCACATTCACGTGGTAGGTAATCATTATTTCCGAGTATATTACAGTGATAAGAACTGTGTATGAACTGATATCTCACACTGCGAGCCCCAAGACGCCTACCAAGCGTGGACATTATGGCAAACTCCACTTTAATGAAGGAAGCTGTGTTCAGCAGTAGACAATCCAGATGATACAGTAAGAACGGTGTGGGTAGTTTCCGTTTTCGGGACAATATTACGAAAAAACTATCATTTAGGAGATAATCGTTAAGTTAGAAACTCTAAATTCTTTCAAATTTAATAAGCCTCATAAAGCGTATCTACCCTACTCAGATTGATCATTCGACAATATCAGCAGATAGTGCCAAAACTGGTTGTGACGATAGCGCGAGGTGCCGGTTCAGCTTCAATTTAATAAGAATTAAATAAAACGATCGACAATACTCTAAAAGAGAAAAGTACATAAAAGGATATTTTACAGTAATCACAAGGGATATACAACGAATCTAATGGCTCTGATCCGAAAGATGATAAAATCTGATGCGATACATTATTGAATTATACACCCGGAAATGACACAGTACGAAAATGGCAGCAATAGAGGACTTTATTGGGATGAACTTTATAAGACCTTACCTCCAATTAGTATAGAATCCGAAATAACGTTTTCAGTGACGAATTTTATCCAAACTATATCTGATTGTTTATTTTTAGAATAAATAATAAGTATTTGGTTATTTATTGGAATAATAAAAAAACATAAGAAAAAGTACCAAAAATTATTAATAAAAATTAAGTTGATTAAAGAAATTACTGTTTCACAATAATTTTATTAAAATAAAATAGTTATATCAATTCAGTCTAAAACAATATTACATGGAAAATATATTTTTTCTGCGTTTTTAACATTTATAGTGAAATATCGGTATTCTGGTATTGAAAATATTGATACCGGTATTGCCAATAAGTCCAATACCGCCATGCCCTAGTCGCGACCCCTAGGTGGTAAGGTGGGTCGCCGGCAAGAGGAAAAAGGCAAGGAAGACTATAATAATAATACAATTTTAGTCAGAAGGAAAAATAAACGAGCCCATGGTTTAATTTTTAAAAATGTATCACTTCTGGTGCTATTTTTGAACCGTTATTTATTATAACTATCATTTTCTTATTCTCTTTTTAGTTTTAATGTCCACCATTGAAAAGAATCTCAGTTCATAACTTCATACAGGTGTGACGTGGTGAACGGTACAAATAATTTTGAGCTTCTCCCTAGCTAGATCTGGATATTCTTGTTTTCTTTTCTTCCATAACATGTCGACACTCCGTGAACAAAAATATATTGCCGTCTGGAGCTAAATCTATTAGGCATTCTTTTAGATTTGTGGAAAAATCAGTCAGTTAAAAAGTAAAGTTATAGAATCCGCTACGTCTAAATCACTGCTACGTCCATTTTGAAATTCAGAGTGGGGAAAGTACACTAAAAGTTTATCTTGCAAATTATGCAAGCTCTGTATCATGCATGGAATGTGAGAACTTCCACAAGCGTCTGGTCTGACGCATATTAAATAATCTTCTGAACAGATGGAAACGACTTAAATTATTAATTCCAGGCAGTTATCGGAAAATTAAGCAAAATCTCTCTTCTCTAACATCAAGACAATAGGTATATAAAATTTGTTTTGTACAGATGGTGCAAGCAGTGATACTGATAGCCCAGTGGTCTGCCATGCATGAGGTCCATGGTTGAAATCCCGCTCTGGGCTTGAGCTTCACCACTTTTGGCATTGTGTTTTGTGAATGCTGGGCTGGGTATGTACCACCCTCAAATAGAAAATCTGTTGTAAAAACAAAAAACATGTAAAACATAGTTATAAGTATATAACGGGACTTAAGTAACAAATATGTGTTCAAGTCGTGAAAGTCTTAAAGTTATATAACATATAAAACCTACAAAATTACTTCCAGCAACTTGAGGACTCCTCCTTTTTATGAATGAATATGGTTACAAATAAATATTTAAATCATTTACGAACAGGTAGCTTTAATCTGCGATAAATCTATGTATGACATAGCTGTGTTATAACTTTATAGCACATCTTCCGGTTATGGCTGCTTCGAATTTAGTGATATATCGCTTCTTCTGGATCTACAAAATGTCCAAGGACTAAGCACAATTAAACCAGTATTGAAGAAATCTCTGTACCACATTTCAACAATTCAGCCATTTCACTGGTGAATGTTAACAAACAAAGAATCTATATGGCGCTCTCTGTAGGGAGGATAGTTTTCTTTCATAGGTAGGTAGGTTTTGCATTTAACATTAGTTTTTTTGGTCTATCTCAAGATATTCTCATGCACTATACATTTATCAGTTAAATTTAGTGTGCCTTTTCAAATGTCTATGTAAGTCACTCATATATGCTGTTACATAGTCGCACATTTTACATTTAAATGGTTTTTCTCCTGTGTGTATTTTCATATGTCTGTTTAAATCACATGTTTGTGTGGCTTTATAGTCACAAATACGACATTTAAAAGGTTTCTCTCCTGTGTGCATTTTCATATGGATATTTAGATGACTTTTTCTAGAACACTTATAAGTACACATATGACATTTATAAGGTTTCTCTCCAGTGTGGATTTTTATGTGATCTTTTAAGTGACTTTTACGTCCAAATTTTTGATGGCATGTATCACATCCATATGGTTTGTCCGCAGTGTACATTATCATATGCTTATTGAAAAGATTTGTAGTAGTTGTATTATCACACATATAAGAATCTAATGTTTTGTCTTTATTGTGAACTTTTATATCTGCATTTAAACTGCTTGTTTGTAACCTTTCATGGTTACAAAAATTGGTTAATTTATATGGTTCCTCTCCATTGTGTGTTTTCATATGAGGTTCATTATTATGTGCACTAGTATAGTCACACATACTGCTTACATGGGGTTTTTCTGTAGCATGTGTTCTGATATGGCTTAATAAGTGTGTTTTACTGGAACATTTATAATCACATGTATTACATGGATATGATTTGTATTTGGGGTTTATTTCTATACACATTTTTAGCACTTTGGCTTGGGTATTTTCTCTGTTGCACATTGTAGGTATTTATATCTGAAATATAGTTAATATGAAATATATTATTATTCATAATATAACAATATTATTGGCCTTTTCATGGAAGATATTAAACTAGTAAAATGTTAGTATAAAGAAACAACATTAAGTCCTCATGATAAGTGACAGGATAGAATGTTAACACCCCTATTTCCTGAGGGTATTGTAAGATTTTCAGGGAAAAATAGCAAAATGTGGGCAGCAGTGCCTTCTGAAGAACTGTTATCTTAACCACTAATTATCACTCAGAGAAAATATCATCTAGTTATGATTGAAATTGTATTATTATCATTATCTATGATGCTCATGGGTTATACTGCAATCTCCAAGATGCCTGCCAAGAGTGGGGATTATGGTAAACTCCCTAAAAAGGCTATGTTCAGCAGTGCACAATCTGGCTGATAAGTAAACTCTAAAGTTTTCAAATATAATACAAGAAGTTATTTCTTGTGTTGGACAGCATTTCTTCAGAAGAATAAGTCATACCTGAATCAGTCCTAATAATTGTCATTTTGAATGGGTGCTGTAAACAATTACTGGAGTGTGTTAAAGTGATGGTTTATCCAAGGCATGCTAATAGGATTGATACACACATTCACAGCATTCTTCCAGGTAGTTGATTTCAACCAATATTTGATAGTACCAGTTTACAACAATCTTACAAGAACTGCATGCTAGTAAGGCATTATGGAATGACTTGCCTAGCTAACACCCTCGGGTAGAAAATCTGCTACGGAGCACCCAACATTGTATTTTGTTCGGCAGCTGTTTGAGAGCCAGTAATTCAAGGTTAGCGTGACCACATTCTCGTAGGTACGTATCATGACTTACCATCAGGTGACGTAGTGATCAACGTCTAACTTAACAGCTATAAGAAAACCTTTAAGTCTAGACTGCAACCCTCGTTCGTCCGAGCTACAAACTTATCGAATTAACCAAATCTTGTCCAGCTGAAGCGATTGTTTCAGTTTAGCTGTTTACTTACGGCACAATAGCGAGGCTTATGCTGGCAAGATTCTGATGGATATGCACAACGTAAACATACGTGTGGTGTGTGAGACTTCATTTAGTATTATTACTTTTTTTTTTCACGTCGTCATACTGTCATACCTCAGAGCAATTAAGTAGGAATTGAAGTCCTTCTTAGTTTGTCAGAGCGTCATACATACAAAGAAAATTACAACAAAACAAAGCTGGGCTCAGGTTAAGATCAAAAAAGATTAAATTGGCGGTTAGTTTCTTTTTATATGAATTAGGTTTTAATAAGGTATGCCTGCATGTGAAATATTAACTCGAGAAAACAAATCGTTTTCTAGAAAAAATAAATTTAATTATGTTAATAATTTCGCAACGTTTGACAGTTACATATCTCGAACATAGATCAAATAGAATATATACTACGTATAGATACAAATCAACTGAACAACGAAGCCATTGTTAAAGGTGAACATGAATTGGGACTGATGACAGTAACTATTAAGTATTCTGCGACTGTCTAGTGCTTGAAAACGGGCGAAATCACTGACATTTATGTAAACTAGTGATGGGACATTTATATCAAAGCTGCTATAGTAACCTATTCGACTTCAGTTTCCTGATTTAAAAAATAAAACACTTATTTTTATATATAAATTTTTATTCAGATAAACTGTCATGACCGCTATTTCTTTTTAAATGCAGACTTTACCTTTGAATTCAGCGGTACATTTCTTTGGTACTAACCTTAAAACAAAGTTTAAATTTAAATAAAAAAGACGATTTCTCCGATTACTATCTTAGTCTATATTACAAAAATAAAATGAAATTTGACTAGGTATACAGCCTTAAAATTGACATTTTATTGAATCGCATAACTAACATACACATTCAAAATGTAATTTTACATGGATCAATAAATCAACAATTTATCACACCAAATTAAATGCTACATAGAATGGGCAAGTGGCTTTATTGAACTAGGTACCTACATACAGTTATGGATCTATCAGTATCATACAAGTTGAATTAAATATTTAATAAAAGAAATTGCACACAGAAAAGACGAATGCATGAATTGAACTATTAGCTACATACAATTATAGAATAGATTTCTATTCTAGAATTGTAAGTAGCTAATAGTTCAATTTATGCATTCATCTTTTCTGCGTGCAATTTCTTTTAATAGAGTAGAATAGAATATATTTCTATTCTATTCTACAATTATACTAAAATATATATAGAAAACGGTTCCTTAAAAAAATATTGAACTATTTGATATGTATCACAAATCAAAAGAAATTATACATAGAACGGGCTTTATTGAACTAACAACTAACTAATAAATTAATCAACTTAAGAATGTTATTATGACAGAACAAGTCATAATAGGGGGGTAACATTCTAGCCCGGCACCCCACGGGAAACCACCGTTAGGTGCTTGGCGACAACTGTCAGAATGATGCAACACAAAATAAATTATACACAGAACGGGCATGTGCCCCTATTGAACTAACCACTAACTTATACATCAATTAAGTGAGGATTGGACATACAATATTTAACTGTCAGAATGATGCAAATGAAAAGAAATTATACACAGAATGGGCATGTGCCTCTTTTGTACTAGCCACTAACTAACTTATACATCAATCAACTAAAGATTAGACAAACAATATTTAACTGTCAGAATGATGCAAATCGAAAGAAAATGATACACAAAATGTGAATGTGCCGCTATTGAACTAACAACTAACCTATACATCAATCAACTTAAGACTAACATATAATATTTAACAGTCAGAATGATGCAAATCCAAAGAAATTATACACAGAATGGGCATGTGCCCCTATTGAACTAACCACTAACTAACTTATACATCAATCAACTTAAGATTAGACATACAATATTAAGTGTCAGAATGATGCAAATGAAAAGAAATGATACACAGAATGGGCATGTGCCTCTATTGAACTAGCCACTAACTAACTTATACATCAATCAACTAAAGATTAGACAAACAATATTTAACTGTCAGAATTATGCAAAGAAAATAAATTATACACAGAATGGGCATGTGCCTTTATTGAACTAACAACCAACTAAAACAGCAATCAAATAAAAATTAGGTACTATATCATATTTAACTATCTGATCAATACAAATCAAAAGCAGTCATATCAACTTAAAATAATACAATAATCAAATTAAGATTATGTACCCTGCAAATGAATTAACTATATATTTATTATATTATATAAACTCAATTATTCAGTAATAAACAAATAACAATACAATATAATACTTGAAAGCAGGAACAACATTTCCGCTTCTACCAAAGATCTGAAAGAAAAATACAAAAAAACATTTAAATTTTATTACAGTAAATACTACCGTCATTTGCATTAAATACACTGAAAGTGACTAATTTTAACACGAACATATTTAATTTATTCAATCAACAATGTGTGATGTGATGTTACAGATCAGATAAGTGGAAAAGACGACCTAGACAGTATATTTTAGTAAACAAATGACGGTAGATCCGGCTACGACATAATATATAAAAAAACAATCACAGGTGAGAAATAAAACATGTTATTTCTTACATCTGATTGCTTTAAATTTTTTAAATGCCAAACTTTGCATTGTTGTCATATTAGATGACGATAACCGTTCAATATCAGTACCCTTCAAAATTCTGTTGATTGAATTACACCAATTGTGTATTTGCAAGCGGCAAACTAATGAGATAAATTTTTTTAGTAATTCTACATGATGCTGTTGACATCCAAACCAGTCAACAACAGCATTTCTGAGAAATATATCTCGAATATTTTTCACAATATGCGGATTGTGAGGAAAACATTCGAGATACTCATTGATAACTCCAATGAGCTCTCTAAATAGTCTAATGAATTTCGCGGTAGGATAGCAAAGATTTGGTCCCCGTAACGCTCTCCTCTCTCTTAGGGTAATCCAATCGTGGATTCCAGATAAGTCTGTTGTTAAAAAATGATGTTTACAAGTTTGGCATTTAAATTTTTTCAATAATTTGCGCGTCACATAGCCTGCTGTAAAAGCTGAAGCTTGTGCGCGAATCTTCTCCCGCCGGACTTGTTGAAACAGTGGTGGCACTGTTTCAACAGGTCCAGCAGAATTATTGGAGCATCCTGCATTATCTGCCAGTTGATCTGAAACAGAAAAAAGAGGTATGCCCTCTTGCTGGACTTGTTGTGACAGTGTCATTGATGACACTATTTCAACAGGTCCAGCAGATCTTTGGGAGCATACTGCGGTATCAGCCAGTTGACCTGCAACAAAAAATACATTGGCAGAATCATTATTTCCTAGTATAACTTCTGATCGGACTACATTTTCAGTCAGGTCATTCTCACAACTAAAATTTGGAGAATACGGAATCAATGCTTTAGAGAGCAAAAGAGATTTAAAAGCATTTTGAAAAGTATAGCAGTCTGGGTTTGTGTTGCGGTAATTTAATGCTCTAATACGGCCAAAAAAGTTTTCTAGAGGATCTTGATTAAGATTTCTGGTATAGAAATATTGGACACCAGATCCCTGTAAATCAGTCCAGATGTCAATGAAACTTTTCAAAGTTGTTACCCAATTTTTAATACTAGGCACTTGTTTGTTAATTGAATGACCTAACTGCTGGGCCTGTTTACTATTCCTATCAATAAAATATATATTCTCTAAGATATTAATTGCCTCTCGCCAAAATATAACATGTTTTGATACACCTGTTTTATCCAGTTTCGCCGGTCCTCTCATCTTCCCTGGCGCTGCCCCTCCACGAGACCCGTTGACGCTGTCGAACAGCTTGTCAAAGAACAGCACTGCCTCCGCAGTATTTTTCATCGTAGGGCTCACCAGGGTCCCGTCTGCATGATTTTCTAGGAAAAAATAATATCTTATTTTGACTGATATTATAAGTGCAAAATTGCATTTTTTGTGGCATGTCACACGTATCCAGCAAGACCACGAAAGATAATAATGTTTTCTTTGTATGCATTCTTCTTCTGACCATTTAGGCTTGTAGCTCGAACTGGGCCATGATCTTCTGCGTAGCAGCTTCTTACTATATATGTGATATGATGTCCAATCTCACAGAAATAAGCCATTAAACAAGTAACCTTTGTAATTACCATCTTAAAAATATTATTTCTAGATAGAACAATGCGTTCCGCACATCACCAGCTAAAAATCTCATAAAATCTTTAATTTTACCTACCCACAGAAAACATCAACTCGATCATATATTTTGTTGCTACGAAAACCTATCTAGTAATCTCAAATTGGCTTGAAAAACACCTAAGTTAACAAAGGAAAAGTCATAATAAAATCATTATTAATCACTTACCATATCTCGAAGTATACTGGAGCATTGCACTGGTCCTCTCACTTAGAACTTGTGTGCAATTCTTTACTTTCATTTTTTTTATTTTTGCTGGGATCACATGCTCGTCAGTTAGTTTATGCAATAAACGTATACCGCCCAACTCACAATCCGCTTTATATACTTCTACAATATCATCCCATCTAGCCACCTTGCCACGGAATACCATGTCTTTGGTCAAAAAATTATTTCTAATACCCTTTATTAGATGGGGTGGATCATAAATAATATTCAATTTGTGATGATTGATGTAAATTTTGTTGTCTGGAAAAAAAACTTATTATACATTTCTTTTCTGGACACGAGATTGGGGTTGTTATAAGAAGTTTTTTAAGCATGTTGTGTTCACAGCAAGAAGGACCACCCTCTCTTAACGGTAGAAAGCGCAATAAAGCATTACATGTTTCATGAAAATATTATTAATATAGTAACCTACTCATATACAGTACTCGATAGTATTGAATCAATACAAATAGTTTTTATTATATGTCTCCAATGTGTTATTATGTGTACTATGTGTGCAATGATAGCCGAGCGGTAATAGCTATGGTATGACTTGCCGCAGATCCATGTTTAGATCTCTACCGCCGGCTTGAGCTTTACCGCATGGTTGAAGGGCATTTTGGGAATGCACGCCTGGCCAGCTGTCAACCTCAAGTAGAAATTCTGTCAAGTAGATATATCGTAAAGGGGCCCCTTAACCCTACTCCTAGGTTGCAAGTCCCAGGTCTCTCTAGCCTCTTCCTCTGCAACGCGATGGACCCGGCACCCGCACGGTTGATCCATGGAATGCTAAGTAATTCGTCTCCCATATATACTAAACAAAAACGACTGGAGTTTTTTAGACTCTATTGTTACAGAAGAATCTCTTTCATGGGCAGGAAGCATTTTCAACAACTGTGCCAGCTACCAAACACTCCGTTATAGGTTAGGAGTTAGGTTGGCTAGGACAGCTGGAAGGGGATATGTACAATACACCCCAAGCGGGACATCAATGCAGGGCTCAGGGTCCCCATTTAGAATAACAATAAGAATACAGTAACTTACCCCCAGGGACATCATTTAATAAGTTTTGTCGTCTAGTTTCCTGTTGGAAACTTTTCATACATGACAAGAATGTAGAGCCCTGATCACAAATTACAGCTATAGGTTTAAGTTTAATTTTAACAGCAGCATCCACGACATCCTGAAATGAAACGAAAAATTAAATTACTTCATGATTTAAAGCTGTGTTAACATGAAATTAATATTCTTATTCCTTGCATGCCATATACTTTACAGTTGTGATCGGATATTTTCAAAGCTATCGTATTTTAAGTCAGATAATTGCTTTAGCTCATTTATTTATAAAGTATAAGAAACGAAATTAGATCAAAAATATTCTACTGTAATCATTTTGCACGCTAACACTGCTGCTCTACACTAGACACTGGCCCTACTCTACACTTTAATTTGGAAACAAAAAACCATATAAAAAGTCTGGCTAAAATCAAACGGGTATGAGCTTTCTGAATGGTCCTTGAAATGTCTACACACTAATTGTTTCTTTAAATGTTTACAATGGTACTTACTCTTAGAATGTTTTTTAAAACTAATGCTGGAGTAGCACCTTCACACATGTAATATGCGATTGGTTGTGTCCATGATGTACAAATACCTCGCAACATAACAACCAATGCATGATCACATAGTTTTCGTTCTTTGTTTGGTCCGAAATTCACAAAACCTTCTATTTCATCAAGGGACTCAACAAAGTTGAGATGCGGTGTAAGTGCTACTTCGTCAAAAACTATCGAGCAAAGTTTCTTTTTGTCATCCCAGCTACTTATCAACTGTTCCAGATGAGCAAGTAATTTTGCGTTAAGCCCTGAAGTGAGTGACATATTTTTGGTGAACTTGTTAAGAGTCACTTTTGAAGGTAGAACAAACAGTTTTCTTAAAAACCGATAACCTTTTGGACTTTGCTTCATTATAGATAAAGCAAATATTTTCTCTTCATTGGTAAAGCGCCTCCTCTTTATATATTTATTGCATTGGTTTATTTGCATCTGTAAAAATGTTTTCGCTTCAGGTGTCATACTCTCAATTAGGGAGTCAAAAGAATTTTTATCACATAGTTTTTTAAGTACTTCTATTTTTTTCTCGCAACTGAAAGCAAGCCTTTTTTTTGACTTCATGATGTTTAGACATTTGGTATACAACCGTTTACATTTAGGAGTAAGCTGTTGAATGCTCCGAACTATTCTCTGTCTTCCAGCCTTTGTCAAACCTGAAATTAATTACGATGAGAATTATTACTAACCAGCTTTTGCTTGTGACATCACCTTCATGGACAAATTAAAATCATATCTCTACTCAATTCATTCACATTCATTTCTAGAGATAAATAAGCATTATTTACAGACGTCATTTAAGATGCATGAACATAAAGAGGATATAGGACACTGCAGACTGCCCAATGAGACAACCTTTTGCTTAAAAGATCTACCTTGTTGCTGTGTGCTGTTTTAGCACCCAGGGACTATGTGTAGGGAATCCATTTTAGGGTACTTTCCTGCAGACGCCAGAGTTCTATGAGCCCTGCCCACTGCTATTTTACTTACTAAATAAAAGCTCTAAAGTTATGTCAGTGACCTTTGTTTGGTGTATCAACACAGCTCGGCACACTGTCAAAGGTAACAATATTTTTAGTCAGAGACTTGTGAATGTGAAACCCAACAGCACCTTGAGACTGGATGCCGCCGGTAGACATAACAGAGTTGGTTACCCGAGTTATTTTGTCCTCACTCTCATCATGTTTTCCGTGCTTCGGAGGGCACGTTAAGCTGTCAGTCCCGGTTTTCGTCTTGGGACGTTAAAACCACCATGCTTAACGACTTCCATCCTAAGACGAAAACCGAAAAAAGGCATTTTGCGAATGCCCGCCTGGATAGCTACCACCCTCAAGAAGAAAATCTGACGCCAAGCACCTGACGGTGTGTTCCGGCAGCTGTCCATGAGAGCCAATAATTCTAGGTTAGCCTGAACAACATCTTTGACCGCATCATCACTTACCATCAGGTACCAGCGGTCAAAGGCTAACCTATGAGGCATAAAAATTAGTAATTTTCTAAAAATTATGGTCCAAGCGGAGCAAGGTCTCAGAGAAATATCGGCGTTTGTATGTTTATATGTTTTAATTATATTTGTCCGACGATAATTTGAGTAGTGTCCTATAGTCACGAATTATTAGCGCATACTTTATGCCAATGGAGTTTTTATGAGCCAAATCATCTAAGTGCGTGTCGAGATATTGTGAGGTTCAGTTCGAGCGAACTATTAATATAACTTACATGTTCCAGAGTTAGTTGACCCAACTGGAGATTCCTGATGGATTGCGATAGTAGGCCCATATGTAGAAGCAACTTCAGCAGGTCTCGAAGTTGTAGCTACCTCTGCTATCCTTGAAGTCCCAAATGAAGGCAGAGTCTCTTTTGGAACTTCAGGCTCCACAGTCCATGATATAGGTGGATGACCTGGAAATGTTGTTTTGAATTATATTTATTAAAGTGTCTGTTTATAATTGTATTATGTATATTTATTACTAACTTGCGGCCCGCCCCGGCTTCGCAGGGTATTTAACAAAAAATATTATTTATTATACACACACATAAACCCTTCTGAGTCAGGTTACTAAGAAAATAATATAATAAAGAATGTTTGAACATGTTTTTTGAAGCAGTGATGGCTCAGTGGCATTGGCTATGGACTGCCGCGCAGCAGGTCCATGGTTTGAATCCCGCCGCGGGCTTGAGCTTCACCGCATGGTGGAAGGGCATTTTGCAAGTGCCCGCCTGGCTAGCGACCACCCTCAAGTAGAAAATCTGTGGCCAAGCACCTAACGGTGTGTTGCGGTAGCTGCACTTGAGAGGCAATAATTCTAGGTTGAATAACATCTTCAACCACATCATCACTTACCATCAGGTGAGGTAGTGGTCAAAGGCTAACCTAATGTTTTTATTATATTTGTCCGACGAGAATTTGAGAACCATGTCCTATAGTCATGAATTATTAGCGCATACTTTATGCCAATGGAATTTTTAAATTTGAATATGATCCAAATCATCTAAGTGCATGTCGAGATATTGTGAGGTTCAGTTCGAGCGAACTATTAATATAACTTACATGTTCCAGAGTTAGTTGACGCAACTGGAGATTCCTGATGGATTGTGATAGTAGTCCCATATGTAGAAGCAACTTCAGCAGGTCTCGAAGTTGTAGCTACCTCTGCTATCCTTGAAGTCCCAAATGAAGGTAGAGTCTCTTTTGGAACTTCCGGCTCCACAGTCCATGATATAGGTGGATGACCTGGAAATGTTATTGTGAAGGATATTTATTAAACTGTCTGTTTATAATTGTATTATGTATATTTATTACTAACAAATAATTCATAACTACAGAAAACTATTTATTTGACTAGAACATATTTTTGTTGTAAGTTTCTAGAACAATAAAAAGTTATCTATCTAAAACTAAACAAAATATCTACTTCTACAGGGTGGTGATTAAGGCCCAAATGAAACTAGGCCATAGATTCTTAACTATTATGTACATTGCTAACTTTGATTGAAATATTCAAGCAATAAAGTCATCAAAATAAAAAGCCAATTCCATACCATGACCTTGTACCTTGTTTACTTTGATTTTGTATTTGAAACAATAGAAACGCTCTGGAAATTTTTATGGAAAGGTATTACTAACTGGAAATGGCAAGCACTGACAAAAAAATAATAATAATTTTAAGTTTTACAAAAGAATGCCATTTGAGAAACTAAAATAAGGGATAATTTTTATGATTATGGTATCTCCTATAATTCTGATACATATGGAGATAACATGTTCAATGCATTTAATTTATAAAATATAAATACCCCAATATATACTTAAAAAATAAATAATTTATTAAAAAAAAATAAGATAAGTGTTGACTGAACATGCACCATCTACAAACTAAGATAATGATACTAACTAAGAAAAAACTAAACTACTTCTTTACAGTGTCAATCTACACATTCATGAATTATCCTCAGAAATACCTATCAATGCAGTGTTTTTAGCATAGGTGTGGTCGTGCTTAACCTTTATTAAGCATTCCGTAAGCTCAGCTGAAAATAATATTATTTCTGTTAATATTCATTATTACAAAGCATGTTAATGAGGGACTTTTTCCCATATTTCTCGCAATATCATTATAACCCTTACTTTTCTGAATGTAGCAGTAAATGTAAAATAATTCAACTACAATAAAATTATCTTCATATCCTCGAAAGTGAATACAGAAGTGTGTTGTGTGCAGCACGAGCGAGAAGACATTAATCCAAAACATGTAACACCCACATTTCCAAGATTTGTTTTTGGTCTCATCTAATAGCTTTAAAATATGTTTTCTGTATCACACTGGGCGAAATACAAGAATATACTATGAATAATAGTTTTCGCTTACACATAAGACATAAGACAGGAACACAAGCTCATACTGTATTAAAGCCTGGTATGGTGCTAAGAAAGAAGGAGTCATGCATTCAATAAACAGCAACAGGGAAAAATATGATAAATGAGCAACATACCACACCCACAGCTATGTGAGTAGTTGCATGCTGCTCATTTTTATGGAAAGGTATTACTAACTGAACATACGTAACATTTAGCACACTTTGCCTTTAATTGACTCTTAAGACTTCCACGGCAGGAGATGGGGGGATGCTATTCTAGCCCGGCATCCTGGATATTAAATAACTTATAGAAATAGGTTCCAACTGACTCTTTCAATTTGTTTAGCCATTACATAGTTATTGTGTGACACATTCAAACCAGAAATATATAAAAACATATTTTGTACTATTAACAATTATGTAAGCTTATTTATGTATTATAAGATGTAACTTACTGTTTGCCATAGAAGACTGGTCAGTATTTGTCAGCATTGGAACGGCATATTGGTCAGTGTACACTGAAAAATAACATGCAAAATTGTTAAAAATGTACTATTTATTTGATAATGAAGTTGGGATTGAGATCATGGTGGATAAATTAGCAAACTTCCCATATAGTACAGTTTTAACCATCACATACCACTGCTGTCTATGTTGCATCTACGACATAGCTCCGCTACAAGCAATTTACTTGCCTATATATCCTATAAGTCTGTTTAAACAATTACCCATATATATGTAAACTTAAAACATATCTATTCTGTATTAACATGTCCATACTAATATCTAAATATTATCAAAAAATAAGTTTTTATTTTGTTTTTTTTTTGTTTAATACATGTGCAAAACCGAGGTGGGCCACCAGTATGTAATAGTGTACAGTCTATGAAAATGTTACTATATATATATTATACAATAAATGATTACCAAAACAAAAATGTGTGGTCAGTACGTCGGAGTAAAGAAAAAGTATTAGCATATTATTTCCACACTGAACAATAGTTTGTATATTTCTAAATATTATGATTACAAGCTCTACCGCGTATTAAGCGAAAATCATAAATTTTTACAAATTATTGGAGCACAAAATTTCGGCGACACAGCCGACCCCCCGGTAGCTTAAAGATAAAGCATCCGGCGCGAAATCGGAAGGACGCGGGTTCAATTCCCGCCCGGGGCAAAACATTTTGTGCTCCAATAGTTTGTATATATTTAAAATAATTAATTAATGGTGATTAGCTTCTTGAATCAATTAATTTCAAAAATAGTGGTCCTATATATCTAATTTTGTTTACCTGGGAATTATCATGTTCAGTAAAATTACAAAATGTGTCATATTGGAAGGATAAACTATTATATGCATATATCCTTGCATGATCTTTGAATAGCGATGATTTATTAGCAATTTAGTGATTAGTTTTGTTAAAACATATGACATTTTGCATCAGCGAAGACAATACCAATCACTTAATATATAAACATTAGCTATTAATTGTTTTTTATGTAAGAGAATAGTGCTTTTTTAGATTTTGTCAAATGTTAGGTTAGTTAATGTAGCATTTATAATCCTTATAGAATTATAAACACCTCAGACTCATAATACTTTTCAATAGAACATACAGAAGAATATTTAGGTACTTACTCAAGCATACAGGATTGTCAGGTTTCCTGGTTTCAATTTCTTTCGGTGTAAATAAGGTTGGGCAACCTATATGCAATCTTCTCCGCCCCCGAAGATATTTGTCCTCGAAATGATGCCTGCATATCCTTGGAGCATTTATACCAGCTACATTTGGACTGTGTGGCTGCACCAAGTCCAACCATAATTTCTTCCTGTCTTGATGGCCAGGAAAACGAAATAGCTGGCACGTATTTATTTTACAGCTACAACTAGCAATGCAACACGAGCGAGAAGACATTATTGTAAAACACACAGCAGCAACAGTATTTTTTTTATCCTGGTTTGTAATATAATAAAACAAGAACCATCCACATTTACAATCAGAATTTCTTATTTTCACAAGCAAATTGATAAATAAAATGGTGGGAAATGAACTGAAACAGGAAAGAATGAATGATACCACCACAGAGCAAGTAATGTCAAAAGCCTACCAACGTTCATCGGTCACAGTCCGCTCCGTTCATTTCTAAAATCGTAGATAAAGTTTTGTGATTAACCGCCGTGATCTCGAATTCTCGATGCATACATCACAGATTACAGTAGCGATGGGCGATTATTACTAAATCTAATCGACTTAGTCGATTGTTTTGTTCAGTCGATAACAGTCGAATTGTTACTAAATTAGTATTAACATAAGATTTATGTTATATAATACGGTTTATGTACGCTGCGCTGCAAATCAGTAGTTAAAGATCCCTGCGGCTCTACTTACGACTGCAGTTGATATGTGATTGGAGATAAAAGTAATTCAATTATCTGACTAGTAATAAATAAATCGATTGAGGGAACATTAATTTGTTCGTTGTAGTATAACAAACTATTAATAGATGGGTATTTAAGGATTTCTAACTAAGTGAGATTAAAAGGCCAGAGTAAGAATTAAGTAAAATAGTTTGTTTTCAATATATCCACTAATGATTTTTTCAACTTGCTCTTAAAATGTCAAAGGCAAACTTAAGTAAACAAATTTAATTTATACTTAAAAACAATCGACACAACACCGTCCCGCCCCGTGCGGCCATCCACGCTTTCGCAGTTCAGCTACGCGCACGACGCACACTCATATGCATTGCATAGCGGTTTGCGGTGTGCGTACAACTAGTAGTTCATCGATTGTTATTCGAATACTGGCGCTGGTTACTATTCTACGGAAATGTGTTGTCGGTGCGACTATTGTTATTGTTTACGAGTTTGTTATCAAATCACGATAGTTTAGGTTTATATACCTCTAAGTTAATATTTTTTATTGTAATAAGCGACAATGGATAACAACGCAATGACTTTTTACTACCAAAACTGTCGTGGTTTGAGAACAAAATTGGAAGTTCTTTATATGAATATTTTATTGCACAACTATGATATTATTATTCTCACTGAGACTTGGCTGACTGGTGATATATATGACAATGAATTGATGGATTCGCGATATGTTTTGTTCCGAAAAGACAGGGACCGTTCGGGGACTGGACGAAGGGACGGAGGCGGATGCGTTGTGGCCTTGAAACGCTCACTAGCCAAAAATGCACGAGCACGCCATGTCAGCCCCCCCCCCCCCCCCCCAGCACCTCCCCCTGCGCCCCCTACTGCAGGCCTCCCAGATATAATTATTGATTACGTTACGATTGTACTTGAATTTATGAACAATTCTTATACTATATGTGCAGTGTACATACCTGATAGTCAAAAGGAAGATGTCTATCGTTCATACTTTAATTACCTACAAAACATATATGAATCTAACACTGATATCACGTTTTTTATGATAGGAGATTTTAATTTACCTACATTAGACTGGCGACCTGAAGACACCTATATGCTTCCCTTACAAACTTCTTCTATGAACCGATCTGTTAATCAACTTTCTGACATTAACTAACAGTTATCAATTTAATCACATTAGAAACAAGAATGGTGGGATACTTGACTTATTTATTTCTAATAAAACCATATGTGATGTCGTTTCTGCTCCAGTGCCGTTAGTGCGAATAGATGGATATCATCCGCCTTTCTACGTAACAGTAACTACTGAACGTGAATGTAGGCATATGCAGCGTAAGCCGCTAATAATACATTGCTTTGCCAAAGCAAATTATCAAGTACTAAATGATGAAATAGGAAGTGTGGACTGGGACATCCTTTTTGAAAATAAATCAGCTGAGTGTGCTGTTAATACATTTTATGAAACTATCTACAGTATCATATCTAAGAATGTACCATCAAAAATCATAACAAATTGTAGTTTTCCTATTTGGTTCAATTCATCCTAAAGGCACATATTTAACAATAAGAGGTAAGCATGGATAAAATGGAAAAAATATGATAACTTATCAGATTATGAGACTTTTTCTTTATATAGACACAGACTTGAAATTAATTCAGAAATATGTTATAAAAGTTACATCATGAAAGTTGAAAATACTATTAAGTGCAATATTAAATATTTTTGGTCTTACATCTCTAACAGAAAGAGAAAAAGTGATGTCCCGAGTTGCATTAGCTATGAAGGAAAAACAGCAAGTGACCCAGTAGAAATTTGTAACCTTTACTCGAATTACTTCCAATCGGTGTTTGAACCCTCAACTGTTACTGACGAATATAATGCAGATAGTAACTTTTCTTTTTCTGCAGATAGCCACACGTCAGATTTAATTATTAGTGATGTTCGTTTTTCTATAGATAATATCAAATCGGAACTGCGTAGGCTTGATCCAACTAAGGGCGCTGGAACTGATAATGTTTCACCATTATTCCTAAAATACACCGCTGACACTATTTGTTATCCTGTCCACCATATATTCAACCTATGCCTTCAAGAAGGTGTTTGTCCTCGTGTTTGGAAAATTGCCCGCATAGTGCCCGTACACATAAAGAAGGATTAAAGAAAGATGTAGAGAACTATCGCCCAATCTCAATTTTGCCCACCTTATCAAAGCTTTTTGAGAGGCTTATACGTAATTATATTTATCCTAGCTTACATAACGTCATTATTCCCCAGCAACACGGATTTGTTCGACGTCGATCTACCGTTACAAACTTATTAGTTTATACTACTGAAATATTTAAAAACTTAGACAATAACATACAAACAGACAGTGTTTATACCGATTTTAGAAAAGCTTTCGATCGGGTGGATCACAGGATTTTATTAGACAAAATAGCTTATAACGGTATTCGGGGTAATTTATGGCGCTGGTTCAATTCATATATCACTAACCGTTGCCAGAAAGTGGTGATCAATGCCTATGAATCCGATATGGTTCCAATTAGTTCTGGGGTACCCCAAGGATCAATATTAGGCCCGTTACTTTTTATCTTATACATCGATGATATAGAAAAATGTTTCAAGTTTTGTAAATTTCTAATAGATGCCGATGACCTGAAAATATATCATTCAATAAATACATGTCAAGACCACTTGAAATTCCAACAGGATCTTGACAGATTTTCGGAGTATTGTGTTAAAAATAACTTAACGTTAAGTATAAATAAATGTAAATCTATAATTTTTACTCGTAAGATAAAAATAAGTAACTTTACATACGTGTTGTGTGATTCTAATCTTGATAAAGTTCAAATCGTTAAGGATTTAGGAATAACATTAGATAGTAAATTAACACTTGATGTACATATTCAAAATATAATAGCCCGCGGTTTTAAAATGTTTAATTTTGTCATAAGGTCCTCTAGTAACTTCAAAAACGAATCAACGTATTTATTGTTATATAAGTCACTGGTTCGATCTCAGTTGGAATACGCTGTGGCAGTATGGAACCCACTTTACAAATGTTATATTGATGATATTGAAAGAATTCAAAAGAAATTCTTACGATGTGTGTATTACAAATTTTTCCATAAAATTATACATTATGATGAGCTACTTAGCAAATATAAATTATTGGATTTAAACTCTAGGAGACAACAATTAGATGTTATGCTTCTGTATGACCTATGTCATAATAAATATGACTGTGCAGTGTTGATCAATGAGCTTCGGTATAAAGTACCTTTTAGACCTCAACCTCGCCGTACACATGAAGTGTTTGCTGTGTCGTACCAAGGCTGGTCATCGATCACCACTGTGTCGTATGACAGAATCCTACAATACTCTTTTCAATTCTATAGATATATTTCACGAGCGGGTGAGTTGTTTTAGAAGGTCTTTGTTGGATCTGCTCGAAGGTAGCGTCAGTCATCACTCGTGATGATCCTCCGTTATTGTGCCTGATAAGTTAACTCAGCCTACCCTACTCATGTAAATACTGAGACTAGAAGCCATATATTATTATGTATTTCTGCTGACCTATACGAGTATATTTATACTATGATATCACTTTTATAAGTTTACTTGCATATATGTTGCGTGTATACTTTTTATTTTTTTTCTTGATCAACTATTTGAATAATTTTCTACTCTCTACCTAAGCTATGTCTAACTTACTACAAATGTTTACATAATTTGTGGTTAACGATGATGGTCTCACAATTATTATTATAAATAAGATTACCTTTAATTAAGAAATATTGTGAAACTGTTTGTTGATCCTTAAATAAATTAAAAAAAAAATAATCATAGTTAGGAACTACTAAATCGACAATCGAATGCGCAATAGCCCAACTTTCGATTCAGTCGATTGTTTTTTTTGTAAGAATCGCCCATCGCTAGATTACAGCACAAATTAAATAGATATGTCTGTTTGTTAATATTAGCAACATTGCTATGTCGCAACTTTAGAACGCAACTTTGTTCAATATTTTTAAACGAAACCTTTATTTCACTAACTTCGTTGTTGTTTCTTTGTTTATGGCTTCTGCGACTGGGCGATATCGCAATTTTGCCAATGTCATGAGCTGACTGTACTAGACCCAATGACAAAAGAAAGAAGAGGACTAGAAATATATGACCTTTATAATATTAGTACGTTATAGAAATACGATGCATTTCAACACAGAAATAAAAAAAATGTATGCATTTCACTCCCACGCATGTGATTGTATTAATGTAAGAAGAGACAACATTACTTTTACAGCTCTCTAAAATTGCAACAATAACATATGACGTCACTTTGGTCATGCCCATCGGCCAACCCGCCATCTTAGTTTCTGGTTGTTGAGTAGAACTAGAGATGGACATTTAAAATATACATCGATGTTTTTTCTGATGTAATGCATTGATCGGTTGCATCGATGTTAATAAGATGTATTAATACACACATCAATGTTTATAAAACATCCATTGTTTTCGCAATGCCATAATAAAAACTAGGTGTTTTAAAGAAAACTAGGTAAGCACAAGGAAAAATATGTTATAAAATTCACAATCACATGACAGTCAAGACAGCTTTATTTTATTTACATATGCCAATTTGTTTTTGCTATGGAAATTTTATAAACATATGTTAAATGTTTATAAAATGGCAATTGAAGATTACTTATATTATATATCCACATTTGGTTATAAATCATTTATTATTTTATTACTATCACTATTAGAGTAATTTTGTTTTTATATAATAAATAAATTTTCTATAAATAATTGACTTTTATTTATTAATATTTTTTTAAAATTAATATTTGATTTCTTATCTGTTGATTAAATTTTAAATTATGCTTAAATTTTATAATTTTCCTTTACTTTTGCCATATTGTTTTCAGTCGATAAATTTTCTCCTTGAAGAATTGATCTCTCGAATTGTCTTACTACAATTATTATATTAAAAAAATTGAATATCTCGAAAATAATTATTTAATTGGATCTGGGCGGTCACCTTTTTAGGGATAGGGTGCACCAAAGCCATCTTCCATGATTTTGGAACAACGCCTGATGAGTAGAAGAGCCGGAAAATGTCTACTACAGTAACAGTGCCTATCTACTTCCTTGACACTGCACTTACCTCGTCACTCCGGAACAATTTGTTATGTCTCGAGCAGTAGTGTTTGCACAATACTGATTTTGGCCAGTAAAGTACTTCTTATTTCGGTATTACTTCTTATTTCGGTGGATGTGGATGTCAAAAGATAAGAACTCAGAGTACTTTGTTATTATGTGCTTACCTGCTGTGACGATTTTTGACATTTTGATCGATTAATCGAACTTGTAATAAATAACGAGTAATTACTTACAGTCATGGACAACACTGAGAAATGGGCGGAGCCGACGCCATTTTACTTTCTATTTCGACACTCGATACGACCATAAAGTTCATGTCCTCTTCTTTCTTTTGACATTAAGAAGAAGTTAAGTTCTTTCTTTTGTCATTGACTAGACCGACAAGTGATGGTGAATAATCTGTCATAAATGTAGGTACGGTATGGTTCTATGGGAGCATCCACATGCTGCTTCATCCCTTCCTTGACTTTCCTTGGCTAATCTGGGGGGTAGTTAAATAAACGTTGTTGACGTAGAACCGTCACGCGATCGAGTCGAGAGCTCCGTAAACTTTCCTCGAAATATTGCCTAAACGACAGTTTCTCAACATCAGCCGCGACCATGACGCATAGAAAATCATCTTTCATCTCACAAGACAAAAGCGTTGAATGCAAGGGAGAGGGAACCAAAAACTACGCGTCGTGTATCATCTGGCACGCGGGGTGAGCTGAACCAGGTAGCCTGTCATTTGTTTTTCCGAACAATGTCTATAGAATTACATTACATACAGAATCCCCATAGCATCATAGCCTCTGACAAACTAAGAAGGACAAACAGAGTCCGGTACAAAATTAAACTGAAGCCACCATTTTATACATGTGTGCAATGGAAGTGATGCCATATGAAAGAAAAAAATACTTATTTGTGCAGCAGATACGTTTGTGATGATACAAATATACAGAATATAATTAAAGCAAAATCAGTTCGTTAGAGTACAATACTAGTGCACAGTCACCACAATTATTATCGTTTAATATTTCGTAATTTAAAAAAAAAATTAATGCTAAATCTGTTCATAGAAAACTTTACAATAATGCACATTCCTCACGTTTATTATTTTATATCATGGTTCACAATTTTTTTTATGATATTCTTAAGTGACGCTCTCTAGGACAATAAATAATTTACCAAGGGCGTGTTAGGTCACATATATGGTAGGGTTTCGACGCAGGTGCCGTAGTTGGAAATAAAACTACTTGGCGAGTCCTTTTAAACAGACTTCAAAAAATTATATAATCAATTTGACCTAAGTGTATGTAATATTGTCAGAAATGCACAGTTTTTGGTGTTAAAAGTAATGTATGTTTGTGTGTTAGTATATTAGTATGTCTGTCCACGTGTTACGCTTAAACTTGAAATTGCATTCTACAAATTTCTGTTTTGGTGAATAAAGTACCTCTTAACTTTGGAGTTTTTGTAACTTATACCCAGTGAAGTTTTGTGAATTTTTTTAGTTTCAAACATAACGTGTAAATAATATTATTTATTTACTATTAATAATGCATAAATAAAAGTAATTTAAAGAAATTAACCGACTTTAATAATTAAATAAATAAGTTATAAATTACACGAAAACTATCAAACTGGGCATCTACTGAAGTAGGTAGATATGTAAACTAATTAATTTTGAGGTCTGTAATGGATGATAGTTTAGGCCTTTACGTAAGTACATACTTTGGTAGACGACCAGTTTTTTTTATATTACAAAATTTCTTACTATTTCCACTATATGATACAATAGCCACTTGGATTTCCCTAATAAACATTGGCTTGTTTAATTTAAGTACCTTAGTGCTAAAACACCAACTTATAATTTCTGCACACTTTTGGAAACAACTTAAAATGTATGTCTGGCAACACTTTTGTTTATATTTTTATTCGGAATTATAACCTAAATTGGGTTGTATAATATTAAAGAAAGTACATAATATTCAAATTTTACGTGTGTTTTAATACTGAAGTCGGTTTTTAATTTATTTATTCAGTTATTTGTGACGTGCATAATGTGCAACGGTCAGTCGTGAATGAAGACAAAATTAGCAGAATTTGGATACGTTTGTTGAGTGAGTTGTGTCGTACATAAAATAGGCTGAATTTTATGCTTCACTTTTGATTTTTATTAGACTCCCTCTTTCTTACTTATTGCTCTGAGAGCATAGCCAGCCACAGCCAGACTTAGGTTACATCTTGTCATGTAAATATTTAAAGCTGTGCTACACAGTCGGAAACGAGTCTCTCACCACTCCTACTAATATTATAAATGCGAAAGTTTGTGAGTGTGTATGGATGTTACTCCTTCACGCAAAAACTACTGAATGGATTTTAATGAAACTTTACAGTAATATAGCTTAGACATCAGAATAACACATAGCATATAATTTGTAAAGATATTGTGTGAATTGTCGAAAATATAACCATAAGTGTCAAGTAAGTAAGTCAAAATCAGCCATATGTGAGACATTCTGGCGTGCGCTGCTTAAACCTTAAGTTTCACACGTACATAATGTATAACGGAAATATTTATCTTAAATTTTCCTACAAAAAAGCTCGCGACAGCATATATCTATATTTTATGTGTAAGCCATTATCGCCAAAATAGTGAACCATATATCCTATAAAAAATATAATTTATTTCTAATGCATATTCAGTAGTAACAAATTGATCCTTTTCATACTAATATTATAAAGGCGAACGTTTGTTCAAACGGCTGGACTGATTTTGAGGAAATTGGGTATGATAAATAGATAGATAACTCTTTATTGAAAACATCATAATAACAAAAATAAATTTAATTCTAAAACATAAATTAACACCAATTATATCACGCGGTGGTCTTATCGCTCAGAGCGATCTTTTCCAAACCACAGATTAATTCGAGATATGGTCAAAATATTGGTCAGGTATTCTTATGGTCTTAATATTTCTGTACATAAATAACCGATGTTTCCAAATAATTCCATAATTAACCAAAAACTACACACATAAATGAATACACATAATCATATATAAATACATTATAATATAAATACTAATAGTATTATAATAAATAAATACATAAATACGTCATCGACATATATTATCTATAAACGTATAATTTTATACATGTTAAACACAATTGAATTAAAAAAGATGTTTGTACCACAGTGTCCATTATTATAGAAATTTAGAGCAAGAGACGCTTTTGACTTGATCCTTAAAAAAATTCAATGAAGGAGCACATTTAATTTCTAGCGGTAGTAGATTTCATAGTCTGACAGCTTCAGCGGCAAATGAATAGTGGTAAAAGGTAGTTTTAGTTGCAGGTTGTTATAGCGTTAAGTTTTCTAATGACCGTTACGACAAAGAATATGGGTATAATGAAGAAATTTAAATTGTTCCTTGAGGTAGCTCGGGGATAAAGGATTGAGAGAAAATATATAGAGCATTGCGGCGATGACGAATAGGTGCTTGAGCTTATTGCCAAAATCGGAGACATGATCATATTTAAATCTAAATCTTATCCTATATATTAACCGATGTAAGCACCACAATACCCTGTAAAGAAATATCCAACGCACTCGCAGCTCTAGCGGCGCGCTGTAGCATACTGAGGCGAGTCGTAATATTATATTTAAAATTCATAGTCGAGAACGAGCGATAGCTCCATACCGACTCCATCGAATTTGCCTCCATCCATAGACAAATATTGTCCAACATCTTTGTTTTAATTTTCTTTTTTCTTGTCTGGTATCATTATGTTAGAAAGGGACAAACTTAAAAAAAGTTATGCGAGTAAATGAAACAGAGCACATTATGAAAGGGGAATTGAGGCTTTGAATTTGAATCTTTGCGGCATATACGAGTATAACTAACCTACATAAGATTATCGAACTTGAGGACTATATCAACATTTACTAAGATAAATTAAAAGATGGAAAATGAATCCCGGTCAGCATTTACGGCGTTCAAAAAAGAATATTTGAGGGAGTTGGTAGATCCTTTTATAAATATATTGCAGGCAAAAATATTGAAGAAGCTTGTGTAAAAAGAACCTTCTCATCTTTATGAACATTAAATCTCTGAGTTCGTAAAAAAAGTTTCAATTCATAAATACGTATGATTTCTAACAAATAAACTTAAATGTGTGTTATTCTGCTTAAACTATGTTTTTCCGTTAATATTTTAAATAACAAATAAGGCTAACCACCTTAGGAAATACACTGTACGTAATAAACTACGCTAATAAAAAGTGACAAATGCTGCATTTATTAATGATTAATTATTTTCTTTAAAATCAAATACATTAATTAAAAGTAAATTGTATGTTTAATTATTTTAATTAGTTTACCGTTTTAATAAAATAAAGAAATAAAAATTAATTAAATAAATAGAGAAAAAAAAGAAGCGTGGAGCAAGCTTGCAGTGCAAAGCAAGTATTACTTTCTAGGTATCAGAATTTAATGTTTTAAAGAAACAGTTTCACAATAATTATATGTTTTAAGCAACCCCCAAGCAATTAAAAAAAAACATGGAACAACATGAACACACGCAGCTAAAGATGTGAAAACAATAATTCAACACAAATTGGCAGCCCTCTCATGTTATAATGTTGCAGAGCATACTCCCCCAGTGCAGGTACGATGACATTCCCAATGGAAGCCTTTGAGAACCTGTAACGGTTTTTTAACTCCGTGTCGTCATAATATGTTAAGGGATCTTTTATATTGCGCATGTACATGTTGGAAAATCGCGGCAGGTTATACTGTTCATCAATAACATCAAACTGATCTCAATTATCTATTTGCTCTAAATCCGGAAATACTCCATCGCTATTATTCATTTTCGTAAAAATATTAGATATAAAATATATCTCAGTTCCAACTACATAGCAAAGTTGGCGGCGTTTTGTAGCCGTGCGCCGTTTGAGTTCGGCTGAAGTCACCGATTTGGCGACTCAGCCCGTCTCATTCTCCGCTGAGCATATACTCGTGCTCCATTGGGGCGAACTCGACTGCGAATTAAAATGTTTTTTTTCCCTTTATTAAACAAAATACTATGAACTATATACAATACTACAGCTACTACAATAAAATCATTTAGATAACCTTCAAGTCATAGCAGACTCATAGGCAGTCTAAATGCTCCAGCCCACTCCCAGTTGGCAGCGTGCCCAGCATGCTGGCAGCATTGCCCCGTTGAATTGCAATGCTTATTCGTCGAGCCAAATATGTGCCAGCATTTTGATCACGCGTCGCATCGACCAAGCGCTCAGATAAGTTTTGGAAATATGATGAGCTCCCGGTCCCCACGGACCCAACGTTTCTACACCAAACGGCTCAAATATGTAACCCATACCGAGGTTAGCATATTTGCGCCGCTTGAGTTGCTCCGCTGAAGTAGCCGCAGCGCCAGCCCTCGCGTTGGTTTCAGAAAGATGTGACGGCGCTAAAGTGTCTACGCAAGTAGCGTCCCACACTAAGGGCCGTCCTAACTTCCACGGAAACAGATTCGTGCCGTCAGGTCTTTTACCATCGTCACGCATCAGATCATTCGGTTCCAGAATAGCTGCAACATTGGTGCTGGCAAAAGCCCGGCGAATGATATCGTATTCTGCCTAGTCGGTCTTTGACGGCTTGCGACAAAAGAACGCGCGACGCGGTAGCGGTTAAAACAATACGGCATACCTAAGTAGCTGCAACACAATACAGTACGTACCTACGTAAACTTGAAATTAAAAAGAATGTAGGTATGTAACATTTTTTATCATTTAGAAGAGTTTAATCGATTGGCGATTATGCAAATTTTGGCAGTCAAGCTAGATTGACTGGTAAGGCCTTAGCGTTCGTCAGAATAGGTACGTGAAACAGCTTCATCTATAGCGTCTAATTGACATCGGGTAGCGTTCGTACGTGTGAGAATGGAGTAAACCGCGGTTCTCGCTATCATACTAAAAGGCAACGCGCCGCGCTTAGAAAATAGTTATACTGATTTTTTGTATGTGAAAATTAAACATGAGTGGAACACATTCCGTTATCGATTCTACACCATCCCCCGCAGTATTGTTGATGAATTAATATCCACCTTATATAGTATAACAGTTAATAATTAATTTAATGGTATAATTCTGAACTCCGATAAAAGCATTAGAAAAAGCTTCATCGATCGCGGCTAGACATGAATGATAATAAGATTTCTAAAGAAAATATTGTATTAGGATACACAATAGACAGCACAATTAGTTAAAAAGCACATATTGATAAAATTTGCAAGAAAACGGCAAGCGGTCACTACGCTCTCTTTTCTAAAACACTGATATATGATAAGTTAGCAAAAGGCTTGAACCCCTTAAAATATAGTTAGTTAAAATTAATACTTAAGAATTTTTTCGAAAAAAATCCCTCTTATTTATGAATGTATGTCAATGCAGCTTTTAGAATAAAAAAAGACAAGTGTAAACATTACACTTGTCCTAAGAACAAAGGTTCTAAAAGATATATGTAAATTCTATTTAACTGTATTAAGAGAAGAAATAGTATGATAATTAAATATTCATCAATTATTTACAGAGAAAGAATTAGAATGTAATATATTTAAGTAGTATATATATGTATTAAATGTACCTTGGACTTGCTTGTGACAAAAGGGCTAATAAAACTTCTTTATATCTATATTTTATTTCAACATCATGTGACAATAATTATTATTTTATTGTTTGAACTAGAAGATTAGCGGAATATTTGTATTTTAGTTCACTTTTTGAGACTATGGAGTAGTCGTTTAGTTTTGTAATTCTCATTCTGATGATTTTATTTTTAAACAAGTCAAATGTAAAATAGGTCTGGGGACAAATGGTAATTTTTTTTAATCTGATTTATATTTTAGTTTTTGTAACAATAAGTTTGTCATTTTGTTAGGATTCTCATCATTTAATTTCTATTATAATAAATAAAACGTTTCGTAGTACTAAATTTGTATCAATAATGCTATTTGGTTTCCTAATTCATTACCTTGAAATGTTAAAAGAACATTGCCGAAATAACACATAAAAAAACTTAGTTGAATTGGTCATTTTCTATTCGTATAATTTTATTTGATTTTTAATCTGATAAATTGTTAATATGAATCTCTTAGATTTATTATTGGAATATAAAAAGCATGTATTTTAAAATAATATAGAAAAATCGATTTTCCCGTAGAAATTGACTATTTCATTTTATACAATCGATTATTTTTGCACAAAGTAAAATAGATTTTTAATTAATCGATTCTCTTCCATTAGTCTCACATCCCTCGGGTAGAGCGCAACTTTTTATCTATCAAAAGAAACGTATAGTTATTTTCAGTGTTTCATTAAAATGTTATTTAATGTTTTCTTAAGATACTTTTATACATATAGTTGTTATTATTGAATATGGATATCCGCATAGTAACGCCTAAATCTGTTCAGTAGCTAGTAATCTATCTCTATGGTTCAACATATTCCGAATATAAAAAAAAAACTGCTAATGGTGCATCTGACACGAGGACTTTGTAGGGATGTGAGACTAATGGAAAAGAATCGATTAAATAATGATTTGATTTACTTTGCTCAAAAATAAGCGATTATTCAAAAGACGATTTTACGTAAATAAGTAATCGATTTCTACGAAAAATTCGATTTTTCTGTATTATTTAAAAATACATGCTTTTTATATTCCAATTATAAACCTAAGAGATTCATATTAACAATATTTTAGATTAAAAATGAAATCAAATTATATGCATAAAAAATTACCAATTCAACTAAGTTTTTTATGTGTTATTTAAGCAATGTTCTTTTAAAATTTCAAGGTGACGAAAAAAAAAATAAACAAATTTTATCACAATGCACTTTGTGACTAATTGTGCTGTCTATTGTGTATCCTAAAAATGTATTTTCTTTAGAAGCCTCATTATGATTAGTGCCTGGCTGCGATTGATAATGCTTTATAATGCTTTTATCGGAGTTCAGAATTATAACATTATTTATTAATTATATACCCTAAAATACTTAAATGATCAAATATCACTATAAATCTATTGTTAATCTTCAAGTTTTACTTCATCCGTCGCATAGATATGAGCTGTTTCTGAAAATCGATTTAAACACGTAATGTATATAATCGATTTACTAAACATCGTTTAAATTTATTAAAAATAAATCGAAAATTAAAATCGATTATTTTTAAACATCCCTAGGACTATGTAATCTTTTCAATTTTCATCCGACAGTAGTGACCATATACTAGGGTGCGTTTTTATATGTCGTCCGACGACGGATGATCGCTCCAAGCAGAGCGACGCTCGTCGTCCGCCTTTTAAGAACGGCTCTGTATCATATCTGTATCAAGAACACTACTTAAAATGTTTCACTGACTCAGAAGAAATGTATTTACAATTATGTACTTTTCCAGAATACATAACTAAAACAAACATACATAATATAACAATAATAATAATAAAATTTTGTAAACAGAAGTCTACGTAAACAAAAAGTAACTTAAAACAAAGAAAAATCAAGTCCCAACTGTCAAATGAAACGTCAGGGCGATATTTATCCACCGATTTCGTGGGGCGACCGGTGCGTCGTCGAGCGATATATAAGAACGCTCCGGATGATCATCGGACGATCGCCCCGGGCATATAAAAACGCTCGGGGCGTCGTCGGACGTCGTCGGACGACAAATAAGAACGCACCCCTAGTATATATTCTATTTGATCTATGGTAGTGAGTGACAGCCGTGACAGGACAGGGGAGTGAGTTAGTCTTAGTCTTAAACCAAAATAAATTCAAGTTTTAATTAGGTTCGGCATATGGAATCGGCCTTTATATTTATATAATATAAGCGAAAATACCCTGGACCTGTGTAAGGTTAGTAAAACAGTAAGTAGGTGTCGTTGTATTGTGTATAAATGATTCACAATAAAAGATGTAATAAAAACTCGATGAGCCTGCAAGACCAATCCTAACTTCTGCAGGGCTATCACGTATCTTCTGTAGCAATGAACTGTTGATTGCAACAATAAAACTATCAGTTTTGGCAGATTTTGTAAGACAGATAGGTAACAGACCTTCATGCGCCCAAACGTTAGTCGCCGACCATTTTTTTCTTTTATACCTGAGACGATAACTGGCATATACTGAATTAAAAATTTCGTACTATCCATTCTACTAAAAAGTTTGTAATAATATGGTATATATACAGGTTGTACTCCCATGGTCAGTATTTCGTTTTATATCATATTGTTATTATTCTAAAATCTAAATAAAACAAATAAAGGCAAAATTCTTACCTGTTACGTGTGAGCAGAAATTTTAATACTTGTACAAAATAAGTCAACTTGACTTATTTTGTACAAGCATTGCATCGGCTAGGCGGTTGTTGAGCAGACAGTTCTTCGACTAAATGAATAAATTTTATTATATGCAGCAGTCTAAACATTAACACTAAGTTGTAACCTAGTGTTCATTATTTGAATGTTATTTATAAGATAGCTATCCGTGAGGACCTATAACTGGTTATCTGTTGTTATTAGTTATATAAAAGATATTTGTTTTACTGTTGGTATTCCTAAGAAATACATAAATAAAACTTAAGTTTATATTGGCATATATTTTAAAATACAAGTAGTAGTCTCATATTATTATTATTTTTAGTATTCGGAGAGAGGAGAAACTTATTTTTTTCCCGCTCATGACTTAAATTTTGCCTCACGTATTTTTTTTATTTTTTTTTATGTTATCCGCAGAGCATGCATTATTGCAAAACATAATACAAAAAATATCATAGTCGCTTTATTACATTTGGTTTTATTTTACAGGATCTAACAAGTGTATGAAACGTGTTGCAGTATCCAAAGTGTAGATATCCATTGGCCATTACACACTAAAATTGAAGCGGTGTGGAGGAAGATATATTTAGGGCTAATTTGTGTTAGGGGAGGAAGAAGAAATTACTACTTGTATTTTAAAATAAATGCAAATATTAACTTAAATTTAGATCTACTTAGATTTCAAAAATAAAATTAGATTTTAGAATAATAATAAAAGGAAATACTGACCATGGGAGTACAATCTGTATATATACTATGTTATTACAACTCTTTAGTAGAATGGATATTACGAAATTTTAATTCGATCAATGTATATGCCAGTTATCGACTCAGGTATAAAAGAAAAAAACAGTCGGCGACTAACGTTTGGGCACAAGAAGGTCTGTTGCCTATCTGTCTTTTTCATTGATACAAGATCTGTCAAAACTGTCATTTTTGATTGTTGCAATCAGCATTTCATTGCTACAGAAGATACGTGATCGCCCCGCTGGTCCAGATAAAATACCAAACTGTTTCCATTTGTGTTCAGACCATTGGTCCTGCTCTTCTCATCTTGATGAACATGTTTCAAAGATGGGTACCTGCCTCAAGACTTGAAATATGCAAAAATAACCCCTACCTATAAAAAATAATACAAGTTCCATCCTGAAACTTTCGCTCATCAGCGGAGTTTGTTTAGTAGTGGATTTGTTTAAAAAAAGTTTGCAGTCACATGCTTGTTAGTTGCTTTCCTGTTTTCATTCATGGGTAAAAAAAAATGATGTTGTTGGATTTTGAATTGATATTTACAAAGTACCACAAATATAAACTGTCTGAATAGACTACCTTTCAAACTTATTTCTTAATATGATTTCAAGCAGTATTGCATGCTAAGGGAATGTCAAAATTACTGAGCAAAAACATTTCATCCCAATCAGTAGTGAAACCTGTGTCCACTGGGCTTATTGGGTCAGCAATTAACACTGTCAATGAGATCCAAATTTTGTGCTCAAATTTTACTATTTTAACCATCACAGGAATCAGTGTGGACTTCATCTGACTGTAAAAAGTGAACTAACTACTCTTACGAATTTATCAAGATAATTCTTTTAAATGCAGATGAAACCTCTCCCATATGTTCTGTCTTCTGTGATATGACACAGGCCTTTGTTTATGTTGACCATTCAGCCTTAATATACTCAGGTTTTTAATTTGAGATCAAAAATGTAAACAAAGGGATTTACCATGCAAAAAAATTACAAGTACTCAGTAATTGTACTAATTTATGAAATGGATGAAGCATTTAACATAAAAACAATATTTTAAGCTATAATTTATTACTTTAGTGTTAACTAATAAAACACTTTTTTATGCGCATATATTCAAGCCTGAAAAAAAATTTAACATTATTTTTTTTCAATACAGCAGAGTTGCGTATGTCTATATTCAGGCAGCACTGCTCTTCTGGGAAAGAGTGCAGTCTGTATGGCACCATGAAATTTTAAAATCAACAACTCTGTGCATAACCATGAAATTATGTATGGTTTACCTATGGTTTGAACAATTAATAAAAATCTTTAACTTTATCTCTCACAATGATTTTGTAAATATTATTTCAAGCACTATCCCATGTTGTTAAGTGTAGATCATATTAAATTTCTTTTTTATATATTATCAACATTAGATGTCCTGCACAAGACTCTGTGACTGATAGAATTACTAATATTAAACAATCTTCCATTCCTCAGATGGCTGATATTAAAGCCTTGTTGAAAGAGGCGAGAAAGCTTATTGATGACAAGAATTATAAAGAAGCCCAAGAATGTTGCAAAGAAATCTTACGAAAAGATAAACAGAACTACTTTGGACTTGTGTTACTTGGAAAATCACTCAATGATTCTGACCAAGCACCTCTTGCTTACCAAAAAGCTATTGCCAGCAAAAGAGATAACCCTTTAGCCTGGCAAGGGCTTGCACATTATTATGAAAATAAGGATGATGTTAATTCCAAGCATAAACTAATACCAATTTACAATGAAATGCTTTATTTGCAAATGGAGGAAGAAAAAACACTAGAAATAATATTAAAATTGGGACAGTTGGGCAACTCATTGAAAAGCAGTGAAGCTATTGATGCTCTTACAAATTTTGTAAATAGAATAGAAGACGGCAGGTTATGTAAAGCAGCTGCAACCCAATTTATGGACCTCTTGAAAAATGATGTTCCATGCAAACAAGAGGGAATAATGTTAGGGATAAAAATTCTATCAAAAATCTATTTCGCTGATCCAAGTGACTCAATGGAATTAATGCAGTGCAAAGTAATTCTTCAATTAGACAATGTAAGTTCAGCTGTTCAAGAAGTTATCAAAATGCCATTTTTCTCAAGGAATGCATCTTTAAGAGAATTTCTCTGTAAATGGCTGTGTATAAAATATGTAGAGAACATGTCATTTGAAGATTTAAAGATTGAAAAATATATTGATGCTATTACTGAAAACATTGATGGCTTAAAATTTCCAAGTCTCCTTAGAAGTATGATTCTTTATGAAAAACATTTATTCTTAGATGCTTACAAACTATGTGTGCCATTAGTAAACTATCAAGAAGCTGATAAAACTGAAGCGAAATTTATTATCAAATGTACTATGATGCTTAAAAAATGGTCAGTTACTCAAAAACTTGCTTCTAACTTTATAACAAAAGCAAAAACAGAAACATTTGCTGTTGAACTAAGGAAATATCTGTTTATCTCATTAGTTCGCCAGCGTAAATGGAAACAAGCTATAGCAAATATTAGACTAGTGCCTGTAGGTACACTAAATGTTGAAGAAAAAATTGATCTAGCTGAATGCTACATTGAAATGAATGAACCTGTAGATGACATTATGGAAGAGTTGAAAGGAACAGAAAGTTATATTCAGTTGCATGCTCTAAGGTTGCTGAAACAATATAAATATAATGAAGTTGTCAGTTTACTGCAACAATCTTCTGACAATCCAATGTACATTTTTTTCTTAGGTAAAGCTTATTGGAACCTTAAAGAGTTTGATAAAAGCCTTATAAATCTCTTAAAAGCTGCAAAACTGAATCCGGATCATGCTGATACTTTCTTGTATTTGGGTCATTACTATTATCACCAGAAGCATGACTTGGGTAAAGCTAAAAAATGCTATGAAAAGGCTTATAATCTGAATAATATTGAAGTTGAGATTGCTAAATGTCTCAGTGACACTTACACCAAATTGCAACAAAGCAATGCTGATTTTGATCTTTTAATATCTTTAGTTAAAAACCTTCCAATCTGTGAGCCATGGATTTACTTTAAACTAGGTCTTCATTATCTAAATAGAAGAGATTGGGAAAATGCAATTATCAATTTCAGAAATGTTATCAAAAGTGACCAGAATGATATAACAGCATTTGAGTGCTTAGCTGACGCATACTATTCAAGAGGTTCATATACTTCTGCACTCAGAGCTTACAATAAAGTAATGGTTATGGACCCACAAAAAGCTTCACACTGTCTCACCAAAATAGGATACATTCACTCTCTTTTGACTGAGTATGATGAAGCAGTTATTACTTTTGAAAAAGTCCTTAAAATTGATCCTTGCTCATATTTGGCATTGAAAGGTGTTGCTGAAACCTGGATAAGAATAGCCAAGAAGAAAGTGGTGGCAAAACTACATGGTTCTGCCAGAGATTGTGCTCAAAATGCAATAAATTACATCATAAACGCTCTAAAGAATCAAAACTATTTTACATGCTTCTGGAAGCTTCTGGCAGATACTTTGATATTTATTACTAAGTTACCCAACCAATACGCTTATGTATACTTGCCTAATCTCTCAGATACTTCTGAATTAGAATCAATCAAAAGAGAAAAAATTGATATATTTCCTCAAGCTATTGCTTGTTATTCGCATATCGTAAAACAAAAAATGGAAGTGTCATCCTATGATTTAGCATATGCATACTTCTGTTACTATCTAGAAAGTAAGAAAATAGTGAATGCTCACATATCTTACAATTTGACTTCAGTTTGTATCAAAAAAAACCCTAACTGTTGGAAAAACTGGAACCTACTTGGTAAGATTTGCCTGCTTTTAAAAAAATATGACCTTGCACAACACTGCTTTATCAAAGCTCTACAAGTTTCGCGAAAGGGATCAGTTGCTAAAATATGGTGCAATTTGGGAACATTGTATTTGAAACTGAAACTTTATAAATTAGCAAATTATTGTTACTGGCGGGGGCAATCTACTATGCCTTCATATGCACAAAGTTGGATAGGTCAAGCATTAATTGCAGAATCCGTTCGTGAAGAAGAAGCAATGGATCTATTTAGGCATGGCTCTCGGCTAGGCTATCACCCAGAAAGTGCTCTAGGATATGCAGATTGGGTATGTCGCACGCTCAAAGATAATAAATATTCAGAAGACACAGAACTGAAGTATGTAATAGAAGGGCTTTATGCTATACCATATGCAATGGACTTGATAGAATGGTTCTGTAATTTTGAACCTAACAATGCATGTGCTTGTAATATACTAGGAGTATTGCAAGAACGCAGCGGCCATTTAATGGTAGCAATGAAATCATATGAAAAAGCTTTCAAATATGGTAATGACAGCCAAAAGAACATAGTTCTGTTAAATATTGGACGTCTTCTAGTGAGATTAGAGAAATATGAAGAAGCTGTAAAAGTATATAAAGCTATTACCGAGGCTAGCTTTAATTCAACCATTGGATTGGCTTTAGCGCTATTTAAAAATAGCAAATATGAAGAATCTTATTCAGTTTATGATACAGCCTTGCACTGGTTATGTGGCGATGAAATTGAGAAGTCTGATGTTTTAGTTGCAATGGCTGGAATTGTATACATGTACAAGGGAATGGATGATGCAAAAACTATATTATTCCACAGTATTCAAACATCTCAGCATAAACCTACACCATTTAGCTTGTATTCAATATGTGCGCTTGGACTTACACACTCTGATCAAAGCATGTCAAAGTTAGCCGTGAGTGAACTGAAAAAATTTAACAGAGAGACTACGTATGGATATGACATTGGATTCTTGAAGTCATACTATTATGTATTAGAAGGTGATGTAGAACAGGCTATAAAAGTATTAAGTGACACAATCCATGATCACCCAAGTAATGCTCACTTATGGTTCTGTTTGGCACAATATTGTCTCAGAGTGCCAGATTCAAAAGCTAAAGCTGCCAGTTGCTGTGCTCAAAAAGCCTTATGTGCTGCACAATTTGGTGATGCCAACATAAATTTAGCCAATGTCATAGCTTGTGCTAGCATAGCTGAACGTTTGGCTGGAGACCGGGTACAATCATTAATATTAGCAAAAGAGGGACTCCACATGTATCCTAATCAGGCAGAAATATGGGCAGCTCTTCTGTTTTCGCTTCTGTCAGACAGAGTTTGGATGGAACGGAAAACCTGGCTTCTCGCCGTTGCGGGACATATGAGAAGACATCTCAACATATCAAGACCACTCAGTAGATGGGTCAGTCTCCTGGAGAAGAAGTTGAGCAGATAAATCGGTACATAATCAATATTGCTGTGTACATGGATTGAATTGAAACAAATGGCTTTAAATATACGATGTTTATTTAGAATTTTATGTTTTCAAATAATTATTATATTATCCATTTCAATAAACATGTATTACGTTAGTCTTTTATTGTAGTTTCATTATCGGCTAATCTCCTAAAAACTGCCAAAAACTTATCTCCTTTATTTCTTGTAACCTTTTGCCCTTCTTCTGTACTTTCATAGAGCTTTTCCACAACTGGATCATTGTTCTGAAAAAAAATAATATTTTAGTATGAACATACTACGAAGAAAGTATTTTTGTTCCTTATTTATATAAATACTAGCGGTCTACGCCGGCTTCGCACACCCGTGCGAAGCCGGCGTAGACCGCTAGTATTCAACTACGACTACAATGAGATGTAAGCTATCCTATCTTTCAATTTGGATCAAATTTAAAATTGGTTTAGTTTAGGAGTCCATCGCGGACAAACAACGTGACACGTAATTTTTATACATAAAGATGACGAAAAAGAATCAGGCGGTCAGCCAGGTGTAAAGCTAAAACCGCCGCCTATAGACAATGCAACTTCAGTGCTGCTGCTGGTGTTTGGCCAGCCTGAAGAGGAATTTGTAGACACTCTTTAAAACGCTCCCTATTGGAACACTGCAGAGATGCTTGGTTTCATTGTAGCTCGTCAGCCCACGGGCAGTGCGTGTGTGTGCCAGCGGGGTGACGACGGGCACTGCAGTGTGAGATTTTCGGTGACAAAACTATGAGGCCAAAATTAGGTCAAAACCTATTCTGATTATAACCCGAAAATCGGTAGACCTAGCTCAGCTCCCAAGGACTTCTGCCGGAATAAACTGTTAGATGCTTGGCGACAGATTTTTTTTTTGATGGTGGTAGCTAGCCGGTGGTCGCGGCGGTGGGGATCGAAGCATGAACCTGCAGCACAGTAGTCGCTATTTTATATTTATTCCTAGTGTTTTAATCGTGGTTGTCACTATTTAATTTAAATTAACTCAATTTTTTTCCGAACATACATAATATTTTGATATATATATAGACTCGGCAAAGTTAATATATCAATTTCTTTAAAAAGATCCCTTAGAGATTCCATAGGATCCATTTTATATATGGCTCGAATTGCACGCTTTTGTATGGTAAAGAGTGTCTCATCTCAGCAGCAGCTCCCCACAGCAATACAACATACGACATAATACTGTGGAAGTACGCGAAATAAACTAGCCGTGCAGTAGCTGCGTCTATTAACTGTCTTATCTTACAAACTTCATATGCAGCAGAACTAAGTCTGCCGGCTAGATCATGTATATGTGGATCCCACTGTAAAGTTAAACCCATTTTGATTCCCAGGAACACTGTCGCATTGTCAATAGAGAGTTTATCTGGGCCAAGCTTAATGTTTGTAGTCTCGGGTGCAGTCGGCCAACGATAATTATTATTAATATAAGATGTGATAGAATTGATGGATATCAAAGTGCCAGTTTATATCTTTTATTTTGGATATCTCCGATGATAGCAACTCCGATGAAGCCAAATATAAAATGGCTTTATTTTGGAAATTAACAGAAGTAACACGCAACTACCAACTAACACTTTTTCTTGGAGCTCCACTCCTATCACATGTTTAGCCAAGGCTATCTTTACAGGCTCCACATGATACGATCATCTTTTTAGGGATCAGCTGGACCAAGGCAAACTTATTCTTCAGCTAAGTAGGTATGTCTTACCAACTGTTCTTCGGGAATCCTTTCAAACAATGGATGTTCTTCAAGATGTATTACCATCCATTCATGTAAGTCTTTTACATCTGTAATTGTGTAGACAATGGCCTAAAAAAAAGAAATATCAGTCTTAGATACCTGTATTCACAGACGACTTGGGAACATGTTTCTTTAAAATGGTGTTAAAATGCTTTCTCTTATATTTGTAATATTGCCGTTTTTATATCGGATAGGTTAGCCTTTGACCACTATCTCACCTGAGGGTAAGTGATGATGTGATCGAAGATGATCTTGAGGTTAACCTAGAATTACTGGTTCTAAAGGTAGCTGCCGGAATACACCGTCAGGTGCTTGACGACAGATTTTCGCCAAGCACCTAACGGCACTTGTGTAGGTGTATTCTTGTTACACATATATGTGTATATCATTTGCCTCACTAACGTTGAGAATTACAGAGCAAAATTATTAGCAAATTCTAAAGGAAGCTACTGTGATCATATTTGGTGTGAGACGTTTCCACAAATATTTCTATAGCCGTTCGGACCCGTTTATGCTTCGTACTGATCATAAGTCATTGATCATATAGTGGTCTCCACAAAGGTATACCAGAGGTATCCGGAAACCGTCATTAAAGATACGGGATCTTCTTATCAGCATATAATTACGTAATGGAGTACATTTGCAGCTCTAACAATAACGAGGATTTGTTAACTCGTGCGACGTTGCTCTGAAGTGGGCACAAATCGCGGCGCGGCGCGGATTTCGGTGACCGTGCCCAAGACGATGACGTCGAGGCGGTGGAGCAACGTCAATTTTGTTGTCGACGGGACGCTCCCTGTCACAGTAGATTAGACGTTAGAGTTACAAAGTTAGAAACAGACTTACAAGCTGAAACTTTAAACGACAACCATTTACAATGAGGATCATGCACATAACACGATATTTGATTCCTAATTATGCGGACATTGTTTTTTAAATGATTTAAATGCATCAAGATATTATGAAATGATTAAAGTTTCTTAAGAGCCCTTATTCCAGCAAAGCCATTTTACAGCCGTTTTCTCAAGGCTGTTGCAGCTAAAGTATAAAAGTTTTTGTTTTTTAAATGATGCAGGAAGAAAGTTTATTGTTTTTTTAATGGAGTGCATTAACCAAAACAATAAAAAAAACAACTGAAATCCGACAAAATTTTTTTTACCAACTCATGTTTTCATAAATTTCTTCATCAGTGTGACTTCAAGAGACTTTTTATCGAACAAAAATTATTCGTTTTACAGATTGAAAAATATCAGTAAACCAATCATATTACCACCAATGGAGTGCATTAATAACATTTTGATAAATTTATGTTACAACTGAGTAAATAAGGGATTTAAAGGGCACTTTTGGCACAAAAATACCATTCAAATTTCTTGTTATTTCTACAAAATCTAGTATTTTATCAAATAAATAAATATGCAATTCATTAGTTGAAGTTTTTATTTAATAGATAATAATATTTTGTCGTTAATTTAGTAGTCGTACAATTTTTTCAATATGACCTATAAATTACGGAACACAACGCCCAGCGTTGCCAAAATGTTACTTTTGTAACATTTTATGTTACTTTTGACTTACTTATGTTACTTCCATGTTACACAACACAAAATGTTACTTTTATGTAACTTTTAAGATTTTATACAAGATATTAAAATACTCCCATTTTCAACAATTCGTAATGTTTACTTTGTTTTTAATTCATCGCATCCATATGAAAAGTATTATTTTTGAGCATTTCGGGCGAGAATTTGACGTTTTCTTCACGTCACGTAGCGCGCTAATATGAGAACCTTACTTCACAAGTAGTTTTCGTGATTTTCAAAGACACTGGCAGCGAGCTGCGTATTTTTGCATTGTTATACTCGGCCTATGAGCCCTATGAACTCTCGAATGGGCTTTATTCTACAGGCTACATGACATACCTTTTGTTGAATCGATATTCACGAGACTACGTTTTTCAAATATATTATCAAATAGGTAAATATCAGTAGCCAAAGGGACTGAAGCTACGTTTAAAAAAATACAAAACTTTGGGGACTACCTACTGTAGATTTGGTCCAAAAGAGTGGAAATTACTCACGTTACGTATTCGCATGGTGGTAGGGCATTTTGCGAATGCCCGCCTGGCTAGCTACCACCCTCAAGTAGAAAATCTGTCGCCAAGCACCTAACAGTGTGTTCTGGCAGCTGTCCTTGAGAGCCAGTAATTCCAGGTTAGCCTAAACAACATCTTTGGCCACATCATCACTTACCATCAGGTGATATAGTGGTCAAAGGATAAACTATCAGACATTAAAAAAAAAATTGGATCTACAAAAATTCAATTCACATATTATATTATTCAGTGTAGTAACTTAATTCGTGATTTTGAAGTGTTACCTTTTATTTTTTACTTATTATGGTCAAGCTGTACGCAATGTATCGTATAATGTAAGTGTATGTTTATATCTGTTGTTTTTAATGCATTGTCTTTTTCTTAACGTTCTAACATTTTTATAAATCGCGTGATATTTTTTGGTGAGGATGAAACCATGCTTTGTACTAAATTCCTTGCCTTATATGGTTTTTTTTTAGATCTTATTTTCACCGCAGCTCATAATATTTTGAACCCTTCACCCTTCAGCAAGATGGTTATCTCTACAGGCTTGCGTCAACAGAGTATTAGAACAGTACGATGTACTTTTTGAGTACTTTAGATTGGAACTAATCATAATAGGTTATGATAACGTTTTAAAAAAATGTTTACCAAAGTAATTTGTAGTGGAGCTATTGAAAAACACTTTTGTATTAGCTGGTTTATTACTTACACAGTATTAATTGTATGTCTTTTTCAGGTTAACCATTAATTGCTCGATCAATAATTGTTCCTTGGACACGTAAAAAATGAAATAAAGTGCCTATGATAGGATTAGTTTCGTTTTCTACATAAATTATGATGATGTTACTTTTTACATGAAAATGTTACTTTTTGAGCTGTCTCATGTAACTTTTGGCTTTAGGCCACTGGCAACACTGACAACGCCTTGCATCTCAGTTTGCGCCTAGCGCTCGCGGAGGGAGCACGTATCGCTGCTCGTCCCGCGCCCTACACGTGCCGCAACTACGGTGCGCAATGAAAATATAGCGTGACCGAGTTGTTTTGATCTATGCGTATGCTTTTATTATTGTAAAGGTATTTTTGTTGAGACCATGCCTTTTTCATTATTAACTAGGATTTATTATTTCCTGATCGGAATTGAATTTTTAACCGACTTCCAAAAAAGGAGGAGGTTCTCAATTCGTCTATATTTTTACCTCAGAACTTTTAAAAGGGTGAACCGATTTTGAGTATTATTTTTTTGTTTGAAAGCTGATGCTTGTCGTTTGGTCCTATTTAAATTGCATCAAAATCAGTCAAGTCGTTTTTGCGTTACACTGCAATAACTGAAAAGTATTTACCTATCTTGATGATATAATCATTGACAATCGATATCGTAAGTAGCAAGGGTTACTAAAACTAGTGATCAATTTTTCAACCAAAAAATGACATCGACTTTTTGGTTTTTGCCATAGTAAAAAAAATTTAACTATAAAATGGAACCGACTTCAACACCCAAAAGTGTGAAATAACTTGTCAAAGTCGGTACCATGTGCACAATATTGTGATTATAGGTACTTTTGAACTATCATGGTACCGACTTCAACATGTTATTTCACACTTTGGGTGTTGAAGTCGGTTCCATTTTATGGCTAACTTTTTTTTACTATGGCAAAAACCAAAAAGTTGCGTGGTTGCTATATATAAGAAAAAAGTTATAAAAAAAACTTGAAACTAGCTAGAGGCTAAAATGTATTTTGTTTCTTATTTGTTCTTTATTTTATTTTATATTAGGTATTAACTTGGCCAAACAGATGGAAGCGAAGTAATACATTTTTACAACAAGTGTCTTTTACACGAAATAATTTGCCATCAAAAAGCACGATCTATGCCTCTAAGAAATAATTTTATTTAAGGCAAGACTATCTAACGGTCTGTACCGTGTACTGATTTGGTTAAAAATAAAAGATGTTTATAATAATATAGACGTTAAGTATATATTTTATTAAACAATTAGTACCGACCCTGAGTTAGGATTTAAGACTTCTATATTAAACGCACCTTATTTTCTTTCCGTAGCGACCACTAAAGCCGCTCCGCCAACGGGGCAGTTATACAAATATAATGAACCAAGATATGCATGCACAAAGCAGGTATACAAACTACAAAACTAAGTCATTTGCCTATATACAATGATGGTTAGAAGTACATAATCGAATATAGATACCTACACAGTAGTCCATTGAAATGTTACAATTTAAGACCGAATATTGCATTTCTTAGAGGGCGCAATTTTACTTTTGAGACATATGTGGGTGGTCCATAGAAGCTTAACCTCAAGTTTGTAGGGTCGCCACCCTTGTCCTCCGGCCGCCATCTTGGAAAAAGGGGTGAAAACACTTATTTCGCGATATCTTGGAAACTATGCGTCTTACAAAAAATTCTACAGCATATAATTTGCAAATTATTTTGCCGACAAATATGATTATATAACTTTTTGCCCTAAATTAAAAATTTAAGAAGTTATAACCAAAAAGAGTGAGAAAATTTTCATATATTTTTTTTGCTCTATAACTTTCTTTTTCTCATTTTACAAAAAAGATACCTCAGACCAATCTTGTTTATATGTATCATTTGAGGTTTTTTTTTATGATTTTTTAATTTATTTCATTTAAAACACTTACAGCGCTACAAAGTTGACCAGGTTCATCAATGCTGTCCGCAATCCGGTGCAATCCGGTCAAAATGAAATGTTTAAATTATATTTTTCATATCTTTAAAAAAAAATCGTACAACTTCACTTATTCATACCTAACTGTTTTCCTTACCATAGAACTTACCAAATATAACTTACCGAAGGATAAGCAGGTAGAAAAGGTCTGAGTTACCATTTGGGGATAAAGGAACATCTGTCTGCTACGACTATTATTATTATACGCAGGCTTAGCTGTTTCTTCTACCTCAGTTTATTCTATTAGTTGTGCTACATTTTTTGTTACGTGTAAACGTGTTGAAAATTGTGGATATTATTTTCAGTTTAATCAATTAAACTGCGGGTTTCGGAAAAAAAATCCTCAAAACATCATCTACAATATTGTTCTGGGGTAATTTTTTTGTAAAATGTATGAAGAAAGTTATAGAGTAAAAAAATATATTTTTGCTTATAACTTCTTTAATATTTAATTTAGGGCACAAAGTTATATACGTACCATATTTATAGGCAAAACAATTTGCTACAAATTATTTCCTAACGAATATTTTGTCAAACGCATAGTTTCTGAGATATCGCAAAATACGTGTTTTCACCCCTTTTTCCAAGATGCCGGCCGGGGGACACGGGTGGCGATCCCACAAAATTGAGGTTAAGCTTCTTCTATAGACCCCCATACATGTCTCAAAAATAAAATTGCGTGCTCTAAAAAATGCAAAGCTCATGTAACTTTTCAATGGACTATAGTTATAGGTGTGCTAATGTTAGTCAATGAGAGGTTTATTATTAGGTTCATTTAAGTCTACTTTCTATGTAAACTGTAAAGATGGGAAATGAATTTACAAAGTTACATAACATTCCACATTATTTATCAAAAATAAATAACACTTCAAAAAGGATCAAAATGTTTTATTCCATGCGACATCGCCTTTGACCGCTCGATCCTTGCTAACGGTGTGCTCGTGTGCGCCGCGCTACGATAAATGCCTAAATTTGAACGATAGCGCAAGGCGTAAAGACTCTTAAGGCTCGGAAATTACGAAATAGTGCCAACATGATATGGAAAATCTCATAAACCAGGTACCGGATGGTACTGCAATTTAAATACACGATACTCAAGGATATAAGTAATACTTTCATCGATTTCAAAACATGTTTCCTAATAATTGGCTCGATAGAAAAAAATCTCAAAAACACCTCTGAAAATAGAGGATTCCTACTTTTTCCGCCAGATTTTAGTGTATTAAAAATTGGATTTTTTTTCTAAAATATTGATTTTTTAAGTACAATAAATTTCATTGATTATTTTAATCCAAAAAAAGCACAGTTAATGCGTACTGAGCCTGTTTACAAAATGTCACATACGCCCTTTCATTCCGAGAAGCGTTAACATCATGTCGCACTATTTACTCCAGCGATCTACGTATATTGCTATCATCCTCGCTCATATCGCGGTCAGCCGCGTCATGCGTCGGACCTGTGTCACTTTTCTCGGCGATCTCAATTAAAATAAAACATGGGTAAAATTATAAATAAACGCTTTGGGAATGCAAAAAATCGTCAAAAACGCATGATGGACATAATAAGGTAAGCATCTATGGCTTCCTTTCTCCATGTACCTATGTATATATCTCTTATATTAATGAAATTATGATATGATTGTGAACCCTAACGCAATATAAAAAACACTTCAAACATTTTACAAGACATAGGTACAACTTTAGCTACCTAAAATAATTATTATAAGCAATATTCAGAATTTTTCGTAATGAATGTGTTGTAATTATTTTAGATGGATCATGATTAATTTATACAGTTTCTGACAATAAGGCACACAGGTTATGTACATAATTTTCGACAAATCAATCGTCGTTCAAATAGCGCATAGTAAGTGACATCGCTTCGCAATTGAGAGGCACGTGGATCGAATCCAGCGTAAAGAGATTCTTTTTGGTCTAATTTTAATTTTACGACATAATTCTTAATAATACAATAATAATTTTACGTATGTACGTGGACCAATATAATGTGTCTGACAGTAAGGCATAAACGATATGTGTGTAATTTTCGACACCTTGGTCAATGATTGTATAGTGTGTAACTACTGAAGTCGAATCAGAAGATCGAGTACCGTGGATCGAATCTCACATACCTAGATTCTTTTTGGTGACTTTTTTATTTGTATTACTTTTTATTTGATACGTATTATATTTACGTATAATTAAGTTTTCTGACGCGTATTCAATTTACGATTACAATGCTTGCAAATTTATTAGGTATCTCGAGTTTCCATGTTTTCATATAATTAGAGAGTTTAGTATATCTAATGAACGTGAACATTAAATAGGTACTACCTAATCTAGCTACCTGAACACGTTTTTTCATAGATCTCGAAAAAGTATGTCTTGGATGGACACGAGTTGCCACAGCGTAATAGTTACAGTAGAACAACATTTTCAATTTACTACAAAGCTATGTTGAGTAAACACCGTCCTTCTGTCCACTACTATAGAAAACACAAACTTTCATACATGGAAAGTTATTGAAATATTCATGGTATTATCGAGTACGTAATATATTAGTACATATAAATTAGTAGTAAAAAGATGGCCGTAAACGTTTGATGCGATAGAGATAATGAAATTCTGAAATGAAAACTTAATACAAAAAGATGAAGCCTAAGCTTCTGCTTTAGAATGAGACTTTCCATGGTTTTCTTTAATAACATAAGAATTAAGAACTGACTAAAAGAAAATGAAATAATTAGCACCATACCAATACTTACGTAAGAACATCGAGTAAGGTGCATTATAGAGGACTTAACTATAACGCCCTTAATAACCAAAGTGTAGCGGATATACTACCAAAGAGAGTATTCCCCAGGACGTTTTGGTGTTAAGGGGCGGCCGGTAATTCAACAAAAGTTAAAATTATACACATTATAGCCATTATGTTTTTAAATGTTACATCTTCTGTGTTGTATAAACAACATATGGTAGCCATATAAACAACCCCATATATTGGATAGGAGGATGCTTCTTGGTTATTGATACTATCCCATAACTTACTTACCAATAAAATTCTTACCCCCGGTTTCTGAAACGCAAATCAGCGACAAATTATTTTAAATACTTGTTAATCCATTGTCATACGCAGATTGGGTTTCTAAAAACTTCATGTGACTGTTTGTCAACACTAATGTCAAATCTCCAATTAATCGACAATTATTTCAATTTTGGGTTTCTGAAAAGCTTTTCGGTACGTTAACGGTTTGTTAAACTGACTAATTCTAATTGCCCAAAATCGACCAATTATTCTAAGATTAACGTGTTGATATCGTAAAAATATATAAAAATAGTTTTAAGCATTCCTACCTACATCGTTTACTCTAATAACTGATAAGATAGAACAAGAACAGAATTATATCAAGTATGATTACTCTAAAAACACATATTGCTATTTTTCATACCGAAGGTACTGGGTAGCACTTCACCACTATCTCGCCTGATGTTAAGTGACGATGCCATCGATGATGCAGCTCGCTTACCCTGAAGATACCTATTCACTCCTGTTTAGAAAACCCCCCCGTAATTAACCAGAAACACAGACTCAGGCAGAGTGTTCCATTCCCTAGCGGTGTGTATGATGAGCGAGTATAGAACAAGAGTCCGATTATAGAACTACGTAAATATATTACTAAAGACTACGTGATTATAGTGTTGCTGCTCATTTGTTACTCAATAGGGTGCTATAACATAACCATAGCAGCCATTAAACAAACCGCAGCTGGGTAGATTGTAATACCAACAAAAGCATTTCCAAGATAAGTAGGTTATGGACCTTCCAAACCCCAACCCTCTTTGAGAAAACACCTTTCGGCTGAGGGCGTTAAGATATGGTTTAAAGCTCTGTTTAGCGCCTGATGTGCGGCTACAACATATTCACGTTGATGTTAGAAGTGGTATTATTTTGTATTGATGCGCAGGAGGTCCATAGTTAGAATCTCGCCGCGGTCTTCCACTTCACCGCATGATGCGAGGGCGGGAGTTTTTAGAATCATTGATAGGCTTGATAGTTGTTGGCCTTCAAGTAGAAAATATATTACCAAGGATCTAATGGTATGTTACGACGGCTGTTCTTGCCTATTCTTCTCTACTGACTTCATCATCATCAGACGTCAATCACTTACCATCAGGTGAGATTATAGTCAAAGCGTAGCCTAGCAGCAATAAAAAATGCCACTCATGATTTTTTTATTTTAATCGATTTTTACGATATAAAGCAACAAGTAAGGGAAGACAAACACGCACATTTTCACGTACGCTAGTGACTTTCACTATCAATAAACTATTACTGACATAATAACTATAAAATTAAAGAGTATTTATAATCATCATGATGGTATTGAGGATAAAGGGATTTTTTTTAATTTAATTTTTTATAGCTGATAGGTAAGCCTTTGACCACAATCTCACGTGATGGTAAGTGATGATGTGGTCGAAGGTGTTAACAGGCTTAACCTAGAATTACTCTGGCTATCAAGGACAGCTGCCGGAACACACCGTTAGGTGCTTGGCGACAGATTTTCTACTTGAGGGTGGTCGCTAGCCAGGCGGGCATTCACAAAATGCCCTTCCACCATGCGGTGAAGCTCAAGCCCGCGGCGGGATTCGAACCATGGACCTGCTGCGCGGCAGTCCATAGCCAAAGCCACTGAGCTATCACTGCTGGATTCATAAAAATTAATGAAATTTGATAATTCCACTAGCGATAACCCATCAATGTTGACATTTTAGGTATTAGAGCGTACACTCGCACGACTGGACTCTGTCAGTTAGAAATCCGAGCGCAAATAGTATTGTTGGATGTGAATGCCCAAATCTGCTTGTATTTTGACAAATAGGAACGCTTCGAACTCCTCTCTCTTGTTGTTTTACGTTTACGATCATCCGTCATATTTAATTGGTAACCATAGTAACGGTGGTGATGCCAAAAATGATTTGGGATTAATTTCATGTCAAAACAGAAGAGACAACGCTATGTGTTAAAAAAAGACAGAACACTAGAGAATGAATGAATTTGAACGACATTTTCAAATTTCATGTTATCATAGATAAACAAGCATTTTAATCAGGTGTTCTGTAATTTTTCATTAATATGCGTTCCAGAAACCCGTTGAAAGTTAGCGGATTGTTAATTGTGATGGCTTGTTAGATGAATTGAATTTTGACACGCGTACCGAAAACCGGCGATTAATATCGGACACCAAAAATATTATTTGAAAATCAATAAAAGTTTGTTATTTTTCTAGTATAGAAAATGGAGGAGAAGAACGACGCATTGTTGATATACACTATTACACAAAGAGTATATTAAGACAAATCTCGAAACATTCACCTTTCGATTATTTTTTTATTAATATGCAGGGTTATTGGTAAAATGCTAAATCCAGGGAAACCCGGACGGATGGCAGCCCTACTCTCATAGAATGTCCGATTTTATGTCGCACTCCGGTGCATCTTCGCAACATAATCTACCTATACAAGTACATACATCAAGTGACGGCACGGGTGTCGTTTACAAACATAAACGTATCTTTCGTAATCTTTGACAAATACAGTTAATAACAGTAATACCACGGTTTTATAATCGATATGTAATATTGTGGTATTACGTATGAATAGTAATACAAAGTAATACATTTTCAAACAAAATACCTATCTTTCTCCTTGGGTGATTTCAATAATGGTATTATTTTGTTAGAAGTTTTGTTGTTCCACTCATCTACACAATAGCATCCACGAGATGTATTTATTATTATTAACAAATTGAAACAATAACTGTACCTACCTACTACATTCTCCATGTGATTTTTTGTTAGTGAAATCTTAATATGACTTGTAGTAATGACACGAGCAGGTACTCTTGATTGTTAGCGGAAACAAAGCCAGGATCTGAATGAACTACGCTACTTGATAAAAAAAAAACAAAAATTGGAACCGACTCCAACACCCAAAAGTGTGAAATAACTTGTTCAAGTCGGTACCAGTATAGTTCAAAAGTACCTATTATCACAATATTGTGCACGTGGTACTAGTGTTGGACTTCGACAAGTTAATTCACACTTTTTGGTGATGAAGTCATTTCCATTTTTATTTAAAAAAAAAACACTTCTTTTTATGACCCTTGCTACTTACGGGATCGATCTTCATTCATTGTCAACGACTATATCATCAAGATAAGTAAATATTTTTCAGTTATTGGAGTGTATGTCAAAAACGGCTTGACCGATTTTGATGAAATTTAACTGGAACCAAACAACAAGTATCAGCTTTCAAACAATAAAAGATTTTTTTAAATCGATTCACCCAGTCAAATGTTCTGAGGTAACAAACATATAAGAAAAAACAGACGAATTAAGAACCTCCTCCTTTTTTTGAAGTCAGTTAAAAATACCCAATAGTATAACCCGCTATTTGTATTTTGATCAGGGGTAAAAAAGTTTTTTTATGATTTTCTGTGTAAATTTTACACAATATACTTGTTTTTGTAATAAATAAACCATCTATTGTGTAACAGCTTACGCCTTGCATCAAAGTAGATACATAGTTCATGTTCATCAAAACCATAGTTCATGTTCATTAAAAATGAACATACACAAAAACTGCAAAATCAAACAAGTTGGTAATAATCAAGACTAAACTTGTTCTACTGTAGGTATGGTAAATTTAGGCTCGCGGGAACTATGATCGCAAAGGGTTAACTGTGTCACACTATGATATTTACAGCATACAATCAACTAATGGTTGGTATCATGTATGCATACTAGATGGCGCTTCAGCACACATCACATTCGTGTGTGACAAGATAGTTTCTACTAGTTCTACTAGAGAGCGCTCTAAATTTTTAACCAAATAAAATATTACCGTTGACTTGCGGACGTGGCGCCATGTACACCGCGAAGTAAACACGCGAGGAGAAGTGGGGACAAAATCTAACATCTGGTTTTAGAATTCTGTCCCTTAACGGATAATTCAAAACGCGTGGCTTATTGATTGTGCCTTCGCGTCCGTTTCTCAAGTGCAAACACTTACACTGTGGTTCAAGTCACGCAAATTTGCGCTATTTGCACTGTATGCACGCAAACGGTCGGTTCATAACTTGCTAAACAGACACCACGATAGCGTAATGACGTCATCTATGACGTCACCTCCGGCCGCAAACAACGCTCACAAAAAAGTGGTAGTGTAATGTATGCACAAACGTCAAACTCAAATCTTGACAGATAGATGAGGAGATTTTTGTTGTTGTGGTTAGAATGTTGAACGTACAAACATCTGTTCACAAAAGAATGCCTTGGAAGTGCAATACTTCGATTATCAATAATTAGATTTTGGGTCAATTGCGAAAAAGCAAATTGACAGATAGCAGATGTTATTAGCGCGGCTACATATCGGTTCACATCGTTTGCGCGCAAACAATGCATATTCTCGTATTTCAGTTATGAACCAAGCTTTTGCAATGTATGCAGTGACAGCAGTGTTTCCGTGATTTAAACCGTAGTGTTAGTGTGATGCTATTTAAAACATTGAAAAAGGGACCATCGTAGTGCTGTCTCATGACCCACACGTATGCCATCCCTCTCTTTCAGTAACCCTTAGCGCGTTCGGTTCGGTTGTGTTGGTGGTTGAGTCGCCGCTGGTCGTTGAGGCTCCCACCGCACACTATTCCATCTCCTAAGGCTAACTGAAACACCTTCCGGCAATTACTGCGTGACGTCGTCGGCCCGTGCACTCCGCGCAGGTAATTAGCCGTGCAGCTACTACTAGGCGTTTTATAGAAAACGCCGGGCGTAGTAGCGCCGTGATACATTATCATCCTCATCATCTGTTTGCTGCTTGGCGGTCTCTCTCTGCGGCTACCTCGCTGGGCTATCCCGAACGGGGTTCAACCTGGTAGGGGAAGCGCCGCTCTGAGGCCACAAGTAGTAGCAGAACCAGAGTACACCGTATCATCTTCATACATCCATCACAACAACATCACCATCACCGTCACACCAGTCATCATCACCATCATTATTGAAGCATGGCGGATGAGGACCCACCGCCTCGGAAGGACCCCGATCCAGCCGAGAGCAGAACCCCGATTACAGAAGGTATCGTCTGTAGAAACCTTTTTAACCCAGAGCAATCAGTGATTGTTCCGGCTACTGTACTTGGCCTGCGTAGGGCACCCAGGCCAAGAAAAGCTATGGAAACAGCGTCAAGCAGGGCAGCGGGGGGATCCACCGCGGCAAGGGTTGTACCCTTGAGCGGAGAATCCGATACAGCAGCCGCGTTGACCGAAGACATCACGAAAGCAACCACATCAATTTCGGTCAAGCCGACCGGAAGCAAAGGTCGTAAGGCGTCCGCCGACCAAGGGATCGAGCACGTAAGAACTGAGTGTCTTAAGGTACCCGAACCCGCACGGGAACGCCCAGACAGACCGCACAAACAGTCGAGGCGGTCTTCCTCTGAGGGGGACGAGGGGGGCGACGAAAAGCGCTATAAGGCCAAAACGTCGATCACCCCACAAAAGAAGGTCTACAAGAAGAAAGCTAAGGCGAGCGCACGTACCAGCCATAGCCAACCGTCATCAAATAACTACTTATCATTATCATCATCTTCACCGCAGATATCCTCATCAACATCAGAGGCCCAGACGGACTCAGACATTGAGGCCGTAGGCGAAGTGGCTTATACCCAAGGCCACACAGACTCAACATCATATGCAGCGCTGGAACCCGTCCCGATGGATGCAGCGCCTATGCCGTCCCCGCCATCACCACCAGCAGATGCAGCGAGAACATATGCTAGAACACTAGAGTCACCACCACCAACTCGACCGCAGAACACCAACACATCATTAGGTACGATTGTGAATGCAAATACAAATGCAAACATAGTCAATACAGGCAACGTTCCGCAACTAGCGAACGTTGCACCCGCACCAAAAGGCTATCCACCCATCGTAGCAGATAACTTACCGGACTGGGTGCCGCTGTTTGCGCAAATGCGTAACAAGCTGGGCAGGCCGCCGAATGTTAAGCCGCAAAACAAAGGATTCAGATTTAACTGTGCAACAACGGAGGAGTTTAGGCTGGTTCAGCGCCTACTCACAGAAGCTACGGAAAAGGATCCGAGAGTATCGTGGCATTGTTTTGCTACGCAAGAAGAACTCCCGTCAAAGGTAGCTATAAAGGGGCTACCGTTTGGCATAAACTCGGCCGACATAATCCATGAGCTAGCGGCCAAACAATACACAGCGAAGTACGTGAAAGAGATACTACCTAGGAAGGGGGCAAGAGGGGGACCGACCTACCACGTGGTACTTGAACGTCAATCAGAGGAAGCTTTAAAAAATCTGTATGCTACTACAGAAATGTTAAACATACCTAACATATGCATTGAAGGATGGGCCCCAAGGAAAGGCGTAGTACCGCAATGCCACCGCTGTCAAGCTTTTGGACACGCTTCAGGTGGCTGCCATAGGCCCCCGCGCTGCGTCAAATGCGCGGGAGAACACCTAGCGGCCGACTGCCCAAATGCAGGCCAAATTAAATGCGTGAACTGCAAAGGGCCACACGTCGCATGCAATAGGAAGTGCCCCCACTATCTACGTGAGGCGCGCAAGAGGGGGATCACCATACCGCCCCCGTACCCCAAGAAACAAGGTGCACAACAACCACCACAACAAGAAGAACCGACAGAATGGGGGACACAACATCCACCACAAGGTGATGGTTGGCCTATACCCCACCAAAATCTATACCAACCGGTGGAGGCTAACCCCCCCACCGAACGTGGAGCTAAGCTACCACGAAGAAGAAAGAGCAATAGACGCAACAGAAAGCGTAGTCAACACAACCATGAAGCCGTACCGATTCAACCACCGACAGCGGCTTCAACACCATTACATGCAGGTACTAGGGCAGTGACGAGCGCACCACCCAAACCTAGAGACGAAGCACCAACTGCACCACCAGCACCAACCTTCGTACCACTACAGGTGCAAAGAAATGCAGCAACTGGGGGGGACGAGACAAAATGTAGGAGTCGAAACACAACCCAAGCCCCCCCGCCCACGCTCCAAAGGGCAGAGGGGTACCCCTTCAAGACCACAATCAAGTGGACCGCAACCACGCGCACAACTGCAGGGACCGGTTACCCACCAACCACGCCCACAAATGCGTGGCCCCCCACAGCAGCAGCAACGTCCCCCATCAAGGGGCCCAATATATCAACCCCGCCCCCAGTCCAGGGGGCCTATCATCAATCATTCACGACCCAACTCTCAAGGGCCGCAACCAAGGCAACCACATCCACTACAGACCCCCTTTTATATGGACCCCAGAGGGGGGCAACAAATGGGGCCAAACACACAAAGATGGGGGAACCAACCACCACAACAGTGGACCGACCCCAGAATGCAACAACAAAGAGAAGAGGGTCCAGTCTATGGCCCCTACCCACATCCCATACCAACAGGCAGCGGAGGGAACCCTATGGCCATAATCCTAGGGGTCCTTACGGAGCTGCTTGTCTCCATAGCCGCCGGAGCAGATATCCAGGAGGCGGCCAGGAGAGGTCTCACCATACTGGCCCGCATCCAGTATGGATAGAGGCCTCCGCATAATATACTGGAACTCCGGCGGCATAAGGGATAAGAAGAAGGAGCTGAAAATGCTCGCCCAAATGCAAAATGTGCATATTATATTGCTGGGCGAGACGAAGCTGAAGCCGTCGGTAGACTTCAAGATCCCGAACTACTTCACATATAGGAAAGATTGCCTGACAGAAAATGGCAGGGCCTACAGGGGAACGGCAGCGCTCATACGTAGAGACGTAATACACGATGAACTGCCTATCCCCCAACTCCAAGAGCTTATTGCAAATGGAGTCATCATAAATACAAGCCAAGGAGAGCTCCAAATATATGCAGGATATCGACCACCCAAACAGACTATCAACACCAAGGACTTTGAGGTGGTCATGAAAGACAGGAAGCCCACGCTGTTAATTGGCGATTTCAATGCCAAGCACACAGCGTGGGGCTCAAGAATCATAAACCCAACAGGGAAAGCTCTCTTTGAAGCGGCAGAGAGATTCGACTTCGAAGTTACAGGCCCAGAAGAACCAACCCATGTACCCGCTGTGGCATCATACCTACCAGACGTACTGGACATAGTGGCATACAAGGGCATACAAGGAAGCATTAATGTGGAGGTGCTGTACGATATGGACGAACAGCACCTCCCCATCCTAGTAACAGTAGGACTCGGAAGCAGTCCAATAAATACACAGCCAAGACAGAGAGTCAACTGGATAGCTTATGCACAAGCGCTAGAAGATCTCACTATCGGACCGGTGACAAATGCGGAAGAGATAGATGCAGCCACCGAACTCATCACCAACCGATTAAAGCAAGCCAAGGTTCAAGCCTCAACAGACTGCCCACCACCAAACAAGCGCACTGAGTTACCTATACAACTGCAGAAAGACTTAACCAAGAAAAGAGAGCTAAGAAAGATGTGGGCTACAACAAGATGCCCTGTCATTAAGAAAGAACTCAACACACTAACCAGGAAAGTAGCTCTGGCAGTGGAGGGTTGGCGTGGTACATCCTGGGACAAAGTGATAGATAAGACGACGGAGCACACGACCAACCTCCACCAACTGAATAGAGCTCTAACCAGAGCACCGCAACCCATATACCCCCTACTAGTGAACGGGGTAAGGCGATATGAACCAAGGGTAAGAGCCGAAGTAATGGCGGAGCACCTTGAACAGCAATTCAGGCTCCACCCGATAAGGCAAGAAGCAAGTGAAGCAGTCAGAAAACATCACACCCATATATACGAAACAGTATCGGAGATGCTGAACAGCCATGCGGAACCGCTGGGTGGTGACGAGTTCATCTCACCAGCCGAAACGTGGCGAGTAGTGAGGCGCCTTCCGAGAAGAAAAGCCGCGGGACATGATGACCTACCAATCGCAGCAGTACACCAACTCCCAAAGAAGGGCTTAGTAACCATCACTAAGCTCTTCAATGGAATATTAAGGACAGGGTACTTCCCTAAGACATGGAAGCTAGCGAAGGTCATCATGATCCCGAAGCCAGGCAAAGACAGGAGAATGGCCCAGTCATACAGACCGATATCTCTGCTCCCACACCTGGCGAAGTTATTTGAAAGGCTGATGCTCCGCAGGCTACGCCCCCACATCATTCCCCGCAAAGAACAGTTCGGGTTCCGCAGCCATCACTCTACTACCTTACAACTGACAAGAGTGCTCCACGAGATGGCTGCAAACCTCAACCGGAAGAAGACGACAGTTGGAGTGTTCCTGGACGTAGAGAAGGCCTTTGATAGGGTGTGGCACGAAGGCCTTCTGTACAAATTGAAACAGACGACGCTCCCCCTGCAATACATCCAGCTCATCGCCAACTTTCTGAAAGAAAGAAAATTCTACGTAACAGTGGAGAAAAGAAACTCAGAGCACAGAGAGATACAAGCCGGAGTACCCCAAGGCAGCTGCCTATCGCCTGGGCTATACGGCTTGTACACAAACGACATCCCACTGTTGCAAGTCGCTGAGAACGATGAGCCAATTATGTTGGCATTATTTGCCGACGACAGCGCCTTCATCACCAAATCAGCCAGCCCGGTCTTAGCCACCAAGAAAATGCAGAGTCAGTTGGACCTGCTGCCCGACTGGCTAGACAAGTGGCGAATCTCGGTCAATGTGGGGAAGACAGCCGCAATAAGCGTGAGCAGTAAGAGGAACCCACATAAACAACTGACGATGCAAAACAAAGAAATCGAATGGCAAAAAGCAATAAAATATTTAGGCGTAACCATAGACAGGAGACTTACGATGGCGCAGCAAACAAACCATGTAGTGAGACACGCGAGGGCGGCAAGAGCTCTGCTGCGGCCTGTATTGAACTCCAAACTGCCACTAAGAATCAAGCTGGGGGTGTACAAGACGTACGTAAGGTCAAGATTGACATACGCCACCCCAGCTTGGTACAGCTACTGCTCTAACACCAATAAAAAGAAAATACAGGCCCAGCAGAACATCGCCCTCCGGGTGATAACAGGCGCTGGGCGCTACGTAAGGAATTCCACCATCGTTAAGGACTTGAAGATGGAAACAATCCACGAGTTCGTTGTCCGCCTAACCAGGAAAATGTTTGATAGGGCGGACAACGGACCCCATCAACACTTGAACGGTCTCGCACCGTTGCATGCGAGACCGCCTGATGCGATCCGCTAATGGCGCCCCTCACCCAGGGAGCTATTAGTACCGGGCGAAGAGGGGCCCATTACGAATTAACAAGCAGAAGCAAGAACGAACATAACAAGATGCTACAGCAGTTAAAGCACTAGAATGGTGCACACAGACACTGCGCAGAGCGGCCTATATCCCAGAAGCCTGCGCAGTGACAAGATACCGCGGGGTAGTTGCCCCGCGAGACTCAGCAGAGGTCATGAGCTGTAGCTCGACACCTCTACCAACCCAAGAATATGAGAAAGGGTTGACGACACACTACGGTTAAAACATTGCCCCTTAATTAACTTCGAATTATTAAAAAAAAAACGACACATTTGATCTAATTTAGTCAATATCTTATATTGTTTTATTCCAGAACCTATAGAATCTATAAATGTAGAAAAAGTAAAAAAAAATATATTATGTGTCAACTTAAGATCATTCATAATATTTTTTGTTGGTCATTTATAAATTTAAAACTTACTTGTTCTGCAAGTACATATGCATACTCAGATAGAAGCCATTTATTGATTATCCGCCACTTATGCTTTGCTTTCTTGAAATGCGGATCTGGATAAAGGAAGAACATCTTTTTGAGCTGAAAACAAAGATAACAAATAAAAACTTTTATTGATTTAACTTAATGGTATAGCAGGTCATTGGATGTTTGTTTTGATTATGTAGCTATAGTGTCATGCATCACTATATTTATACATATTTAGACACTAGTGGTTCTTTGAGCTTAAGACCTCAGACACAGTTTTTTTTCATATTTATATTTTTTTTAAAACAGCAGAGATTTGGGTAAAAGCTGAATAGAAAACAAAACCCATATAATGATCATACATACATGCTTTTTTCCAGGTTCAAACCTACAAATACCTAATAGGTAAAGGTGTTCTTTTTTTTAATTTGGGTGGAGAAACCGGTATCACATCACACTTATATTATACATGTGAAAGTGTGAGTGAGGATGTTTGTATGTATGTTTCATCACGCTGACATAGTATACCGGATTTTGATGAAACATGAAATATTATGGTCCTGGATTAGGCTTGACTGGGCGCATGTGATACATTTTTTTTAAGAAGCTGACAATTGACCTAATTCTACAGCAGGAAGGATTGTGCCTTGTTTGTTCTCTTTACAGGCACTGTAACTTCAATTATTTTCTGCACAAAACTGAAGCAACAGACAGTTCTCTATGTAGAGGCTATATGCACGAGGCAGAGTAGAGCACATACTATTTCACTGTGAAGTCAAGGAACAAATAAAAATTAAAATGGGACTATATGAGTTAATCTCACCTACGAAATCCTCACCACAGCCACATATGCCACTGGAGCAACTATGCCAGCGATCCAGATTTCTTCTCCACTACATTAAGGAGTTGGAATGGCTTGGGTAGAAACTGGTAGGGGAAATGCACAATGGGATGACACCCAAAGCAGGTCAGTGCAGGATATATCAACCCCAATTAGGATAAGAATAAACCAAACCTTGTACTTCAATTGTACAATCTGTATTGATCTATGCACTGATCATGTATTATGTGAAACAATACACATTTGGTGCAGTAGTGGAGGAGTACCTTATAGACTGGCAGCATGAACTAGTTTGTCATAAAGAATAAATATTCCATCATTCTTTCTTTTATACATAATTCATTATTGGCCATAGGTCAGAGTCTACTTTAGTACAAAATTTATTAATTTCATGAGAGAGTCCCCAAGATCCAAGGTTATGGCCCTCTTATTTGTGTTGTGAAAATTTGAATGTAAATTGTGACATATACCGTTTCTTAAGTCCTTCCAAATTTAGTACTTGTAAAATCATTTTTTTGTATTTTTAATACTTATGATTTTAAGTTCCAAGTGGCAACATAAAAATTAAGAAAATGAGTAAATACAATTACCTGTCCTTTATGAAAGAAGTTAGGCAAATATTTCATGGCATTAGTTCTCAACACAGCTACATTCTGGTATTGGTCAACATGTTGAATCCTCAATGCTTTGATCCTATCATTAACATAGTCGGACACTTTCACTCTGATCTCCAGTCCTAACATTAAGTGGTCCGGAAACATTGGAGATAAGGTCACTGTAAAATTTTAAGTATGTAGGTACATTTATTATGGATAGCAAGTATTGATTTTTAACTAAATTTATTACAGTATTTTGTAACTAAAGGCATACACTACTGGTAAAAATAAACTTAATTTATTAAAATACCAAGAAGTCCTCCATATCCACATCCCACATCTAGAAATTCCACTTGGTTCTTTTTTTCTTTATAAGCTGGATACAGCACCGACCAATCATGATCGTTTGGATGACTTGGGCTGTAAGTTGCAGAAAAATATTTTTAGTAATTTTATAGTTATTGCAAATAATACTTAATATCCTAAACATATAAAGTGGTGTATTCTATAATATCAATAAAATCTGGATGGGTAAGATTGAAAACTTAGACAAAATACTGTTCAAAATAAACAGCAGACAATAAATACTATTTACATATCTTGTATATGTACAAGTTTTCTGTAGAAGTTAGGACAGATCTTATTGTAGTTATACTTACTATTCAAAACAATGATCGGCAATAGGGTTAGAATGGGCACGTTGTCTATAATATTTTTTCTGGGGTAAAGCCATTACGTTCAGAAAAGGCAATGTGTAAATACTATTTACGATAAGGTTCCTTTATTTTATCAAACAATTTATTAAACCCATTTGTTTTCTTCTTCTTCTTCTTCTTCTTCTTCTTAGATGGCTTTTAAACGCAGCTTGGCGTTTTTCTGCCAGTGTCAGAGTAGCTAGCTACATATACTTTATCTGTGGAGTGTGGCCAATGTACGGTATGTAATAAAGAATGCGCGGTTAATAAATAAATAAATAATTAGGATTAGTTAATAAAGCAAAATTAAAGGTTTAGAAGTATTTAAAAACTAATAATAACATCTATAAACGAATATTATTGGACTTAATAAAATTACATAAAATATTTATAAACGGTGTAAAGACATATGAGAGAAGACATTTGAAGTTAACAGGTCTAGGGATATCAGGACTTAAAACATCATACAGAGAATAAGATAACTTAGGACAGCAAAAGAAAATATGATCTAAGGTTCCATCTTCAAGGCCACATTCACAAAGAGAATGGTCCCTGACCCTAATTTTGGAAAGGAAAACTGGTGAGCAAACGTGTCCCAGGCGCGATCTGATTATTGTAGAGGTAACCATTTTATTAGACTTTTTATATTTAAAAAACCATGGCTTAGTAGGTATATCTGGCTGAATGTCTCCATAATGTCTACCTTTAATCATTCTTGTCCTATTCCAAATTTCAGACCATTTTTCTCGAAGATTTCTTTCCGCTAAAGTGCGTAGGTCTCTGGAAAATCCTTTTGAATACGTGCCCAGGCCTATTTCAACGGCTTGCTTAGCATAATAATCTGCATTTTCATTTCCCTCAATACCACAGTGACCTGGAATCCAGGCAAGGGCTACCTCGATTCCAGAAGAGTGGCATCTGTAAAGGATTTCTCTAATTTTTAGGTTGGTGTGTAAGAGGTCTTTAGACCTAAATGGGAATTTATTAATGTCTTGCAAACAACTTAGAGAGAGAAAATATTATAGATTTATTTAATTTACGGGATTCTACATATTTGACGGCTTCTAATAAGGCGATTGATTCACCAGAATATATAGGGTAATATAAATATTAAAATATTAATATATAATATGTAAATATTAATATATAATATATATATATATAGGGCCCTATCACGTATCTTCTGTAGCAATGAAATGCTGATTGCAACAATCAAAAATGACAGTCTTGACAGATTTTGTAACAGTGAAAAAGACAGATAGGTAACAGACCTTCTTGTGCCCAAACGTTAGTCGCCGACCGTTTTTTTCTTTTATACCTGAGACGATAACTAGCATATATATTGATCGAATAAAAATTTCGTAATATCCATTCTACTAAAGAGTTTGTAATAACATAGTATATATACAGGTTGTACTCCCATGGTCAGTATTTCCTTTGATTTCATATTATTATTATTCTAAAATCTTATTTGTTTTTAAATCTAATTAAATCAAAATTTAAGTTTATATTTTAACGTTTCATACGCTTGATATATCCTGTAAAATAAAACCAAATGTAATGAAGCGAAAATGATATTTTTAGTATTTTTATGTTTTGCAATAACGCATGCTCTGCGGATAACATTAAAAAATTACGAGAGGCAAAATTTTAGTCATGAGTGGGAAAAATATAAGTTTCTCCTCTCTCCGAATACGAAAAATAATAATTATAATAAGAAATTACTACTTGTATTTTAAAAAATATGCTAATATAAACTTAAATTTTATTTATTTATTTATTATTAGGAAGACCAACAGTATAACAAATATCTTAAATATAACTAATAACAACAGATAACCAATTATAGGTCCTCACGGATAGCTATCATATAAATGACATTCAAATAATGAACACTAGGATACAACTTAGTCTAAACATTATGCTTATAATTAAATTCAAACAGTTAGTCGAAGAACTCTCTGCTCAACAACCGCCTAGCCGATGCAATGCTTGTACAAAATAAGTCTATTGTCTATTTCATTAAAATTTCTGCTCACACGTAACAGGTAAGAATTTTGCCTTTATTTGTTTTATTTAGTTTTTATAATAATAATAATATGAAAGAAAAGGAAATACTGACCATGGGAGTACAACCTGTATATATACTATATTATTACAAACTCTTTAGTAGAATGGATAGTCCGAAATTTTGTATTCAATCAAAGTATATGCCAGTTATTGTCTCAGGTATAAAAGAAAAGAAACGGTCGGCGATTAACGTTTGGGCGCATGAAGGTCTGTTACCTATCTGTCTTACAAAATTTGTCAAAACTGACAGTTTTATTGTTGCAATCAACAGTTCATAGCTACAAAAGATACATGATAGCCCTGCTGATGAATAAGGAGGAAATTTATGACTCAGAACTATCCTGAATTTAGGAATCCAAACTGCAGAACCAGTCGATCCATTATCTGTTAACTTAGATGCATCGGTGAATATAGCCATCCAATTCGGCCATTGACGATTCATAGTATCATGAAAAATTTTATCAGCTCCAGGGGAATCTTTGTCAATACCAAAATGTAAGAGAATATTTGGTCTATACCCATTTGTTTTGTTATTACCCATTGCGTCGCCACAGGTTCGCATATATACGAGTGATTGCCGCGTGCCGCCACGGTTGCATGAAACGAAAACAGTGATTGCCACGCGCCTCTGTGGTTTCACGGAGATCGTCAGCGTATTTTTATCGATTTTCGTAAATTGGGTCCTTTTTTGCGAGATGGAATGTAGCCATAATAGACAATAGAATATGGCTACTCTTCGTTTTGATAACCATTTGCAGTAAAATGTATCTATGAAATAAAAAAGTTCAGTTGTTTGTTTACGTTTTGCGAAACCGGCGGGCCATCGGTATTATTAAACATGTTTTTTTATGGTTTTCTCATGAATATTAAAATGATATTTTGTGATATGCTTGACATTTGTCTTTTCTATATAATTCAATAATAAAACAGTAGTATTTTTCTTAAAATCAATGGAATTTAGTACTTTCGTAGTACACCTCCGAACGTTTAGGTATCATTATGAATACATTATTAATGTTTATATTTCGTATTAATTGTTTATTTAGCTATCATGTACAAGAATATTTTTCCTTCCAAGGTAAATACTTCAGTCACAAGAGACAATTGTTTACATTACGCTGCGCTTAACGCACGGCCGGCAAATGCTAATACAACAAAAAGTTCGTCCGGTAAAAAGTAGTGAGTGCCGCATGCAACCACGGTTGCAAGTGGCGTCGCAGCGGTTACATTAAACCAGGATGATGTAAATCACAGATTACTTCAAGATTTATTTATCTCGATAAATATCAATAGAGTAGATTAGCCTTGAAAACTCAGACTAAGTACTTAGTCTTAGTCTTACCTATACTTAGTCTGAGCTTGAAAAATATAAACAAAACCAAAGATCACTTATACCGTAGGTATCTCCATATAGTTTTTGAATTGTGGGTCACTTCTAGTGTTGTTCAATCAAATCCGTTAGCACCAACGCGCTAGAGACCATAAACTATATTCGAATAACGCGCTACAATATACCACGGATTATACGCTATCATTATAACGAAACAAGTCGCTCGCGCTAGCTAGATGCATCGTGCTAGGTGTCGTCGCAATAGCGTCAGGCGCAACGTGCTGTGAGCTGTCTGTCGTTATCGTTCGACACTAGCGTGACTCTAAAAAGTAACGGGTTGATTGTAACACCTACAATAATTACATTTATTTATAGTATTAAATGGAATGAACTTTTCTTCATACTATTCAGGCTTTGGACTGTCTATAATTATCTTGTATATTGTTGTGATATGTGTGAAATTATACGCGTATTTAAAAGTTAATTTATCGTATGTACAAAAATCAACTGTTTTTCTACTTTTCGAGTAAGAATTTTTTGTTGTATGTATCTACAGTTAACGTAACAAAATGATATGTAAGAGCGAGCCAAAAGATCACGAGTGGTCACACAACACAATATAAACACGTAATAGGTATATAGCGCGTAGGCCTATGACGTGACAATGCGCAAAGCGTGTTAACGCGACCGCAAGCATGCGAGCCGCGGTGCACGTTAGTTGACGCTTCATGCTAGACGTTATATTTATAGCGCGAAGAGAATATATACATAGCGTGTTGTATGCGCTACAAGGCAATAACGCGCTATTCTGGTGCTAGTGCTATATTAGCCACCACTAGTCACTTCCAATTTCCATAATATATAAAAAAAAAACTCTGTGGCCTCTGACAAAATAGATGAAAAGACGGAGGCACGGTAACGTTATCTATACAGTATTTCAAATTCATAGAAACGGACGAAACGCGAGTTATACCTACGCGCCTCGCCGATCTCGGCCTGCGCTCGGTACGCAGACAGTCGTGTCTGTGACGCAGTGACGAATGGACGGTGTGTTATTTTTTTAACAATAAACGCGCGATTTTTTCACTAAAAATAAGTTTATGCATAATATTACATATTAAATATGACGAATAGATATTGTGCTGTTTTTGGTTGCATGAATTCGTCAAAAACGCATCCAGAGATATTATTTTTTTATATATAACCTGGAAACTGAAGGGTAATACTATACCATTGTAAGTTTTGTTTAAATTTAATATTGTATGATCCAAGTTGGTCGAAATAAAGAATTATTATTATAAAATAATTTTGCTTAGTAAGTAAAATTATTTTACGGGTGAAAAGTAATTCCAGATAACTTTCTTTACTGAATATGTTTTGTTTTTGCAGTGTTTTATTACGCAAGTGGGCATTTTTAGTTTATTTATTCCGTTGTGTGACGTGTGTAATGTGCGACAGTCTAACGGGAATGAGGTCAAAATTGGCCAAATTTGGATACGATTGTGTGAGTGAGTTGTGTCTTACATAAAATTGGCCGAGTTTGATGCTTCATTTTTGATTTTCATTAGACTCCCTCTTTCTTATTCATTTCTCTGAGTCTGTGGCACGGTAATGATATCATGGAAATAATAAGTACTACGTACAACAGGAATGAGCTGTTGTCGCAAAATTGAAGCCGAACGAGAGCTCAGTAACTGTACCTCTTATCCCTCTCTGGCAATGATGACTTTATTGAAATATGATATAAGGACAATAATTTTACTGTAAAAATGATTTTAGATCTGACGTCAGCAGATCATTGCTTCAGATGGATTTTAATCGATGATGCTAATGATAAACTTGTTCTTTGCGGCACTGTACATTTCCTGTTTTTGCTTGCTTTTCACACTCGCATCATATAGGTAGGTACTTACCTACTGGTCCTTGTCCTAATTTTATCTCAGTCCAACTGCATGCCGTGTACCAGGCATGCAGTTGGGCTGAGATAAAATTACGATAAACTACCTATATTGTGGTATATTTCATTAATTAGGTAAGAAAAACAATTAAGTTTTCATTTAAGTGTAATTCTAAATCAGATATTGTTAAAAAAAACAGTCTTGTGAAGTTTCTGCCGCAAACACAGCTTATGCTTTATACGTTTCATTGTTTCTAATTTTGCATTATGAGTTTAACTAACATTAGGATCATTAGGAAATCTGAAATTGAATTAAAATCATTTTAATAGAGAAAGGAATAAAAAATATATAGGTATTTAATTTGTTTTTGAACTAGGATTGGATAGTCACGCATGGTCACCATAATTCCTCACTAACAAATTATGTTTAAAACTATTGAACCTGTGAAAAGATAAACCATAATCAGGATAATACTTGCTAACGCAAGCCTCCACGACACAAATTCTCCCCATTTTTACTAAACTTCTTAAAAAATATCACGAAATCAAAAAACACTCCGCTATTAACGTCCGAGTCGGCAATTTCATGTGGGGCTGTCAGGTCAGGTGTCCATATTTCATACAAATAAAAGAAAACCTATATGCGCCAATCGCACAATGTTTGCGTTAGTAAGGCTTTACACGTAGCAACATATAATATTGCTTTAACATGTTGGTACTTAATTATTATTTATGTTTAGAAACATTTTAGAAGTAGGTAAATGTTTTTACTTCATTACATTACATCAATTGCATATATTTCGACAAACAACGACAGGATTGAAATCGACTTAAGTCTGGTAATTCTAAGTCAATGTTAGAACGGGACACAGGGTTCAGTGGTAGCCTTCTCACTCGGCTTCATTTTTATTTCGCGCAACAAGATTCTTACCACCTTAGCATAAGGTTTTATCAGTACTTAATATTATAAATGCGAAAGTAACTCTGTCTGTCTGTCTGTCTGTTACGCTTTCACGCCAAAACTACTGGACCGATTAGAATTAAATTTGGTATGGAGATAGTTTGAGACCCGGGAAAAAACATAGGATAGTTTTTATCCGACTGCGCAAAAAGAGGTTAATGTTTTCGCGCGATAACCGACATACGCGCGGGCGGAGCCGCGCCCGGAAAGCTAGTTTTCTATAATTTAGCTGCATGACGCACAGATAGAGCTCATTCCTGTTGTACGTAGTACTTATTACTTCCATTAATGATATCTATTTATCATTACTGTGTCTGTGGTAACTTGTAGGTTCACTAGGTTGCGTTCGAAAACGAATGATTTCCCACCAGTCATCACCAGTGTAACATTTGTCGATTAATTAAGGTTAAAATGAATGAATGTAAACCATGGAAGTAATACGTAGCGTTGTACGCAGTACGTATTACTTCCATGATGTAAACCTACCTTTTTGTGAAATATCTACACCCGGTTTCTGAAAGCCAAATCAGCAATAAATTATGTTAAATGCCTTTTAATCCATTGTCAAACGCAGATTGGGTTGCTGAAAACTTCAAGTGACTGTTTGTTTTTACTATTTGTATATTACGATTACAGCTACAAATAGTAAGCAGTATTCAAGGTAACATATAAAAACATTTTAAGAAAATAAAACTTGCTTCAAACATACGCGTTATTAAGGCAATTTATATGGGCCAAGATGGCACGCATCAGCTTTAGAATGTAAAGTAAAATCATCAAAATCGGTACACTCTGTAAGGAGATAGGAGGTACCTAACCATCGAGCTTTAAACCTCGAGTGAGTTACTTGCTCGATGGAGGTTACATACACAAAAAAAAAATAAGTCGAATTATGAAATTTCTCCTTTTTACGAGTATTTTTTTCGAATATTTTCTTGAGTCTGACCGGCAGATGTCCGTTCGTTCTCCTCCACAGGTCGCTTTTCTCAAACGATTCTCGTGAAATTGTGTATGCAGTTTCAAAAATACCATCCAATTGTAATTGGCAGACGACATTTTCATTTTGCCTATTTTGCCCCATAATCAGGTAAACCTCTGATACACTTTTACTATAGGTACGTTATATATTTTCACACGATTCATTTTGGTATAAGTTTGAATGATTTTTTATACTCACTTTAACCTCTCAATTTGTTCTGTACAATACTTTTACCTACAAAGACTCCTTCTGTGAGAACAAACACCACATCTTATAGTTTCCGATAAAAAAGATTTCCAATTATTTTTCCTCCGGATCCGGATACTTCCGGATTAAATTTTCATTATTCAAGCTCAAACGCTACCTTGATATAAACACCGTTTATTTTCTCCGTGTTCTTGGTGGTGTTGAAGCAATAAAAAGAGGTTTTTGTTTCTTTATTATACTTGTTACGATCTTATTACATGCAGTGACCATCTGGAAGATTGATTTCCTAATTTAAATGTTGACAGAGGTATGTCACTCAGGAAATTAAAACTGGAAATCGAAGCCCGCGATTCGATTCCCGCCTTGGGCATAACATTTTGTACTCCAATAATTTGTAAATTATCATTGTCATTTTTCAAAACGAGAAAATTATTATTATTAATCAATTAATTCAGATAAAATCCATAATACAAGTCGATAAATGTTAGAGCAAATATAATTATAGATACTTACCTAATGTTTAATTTAAATAATTATAGTCACATTAAACTAGTTAAGGTTTTTCACCCATCCACTTATTCTGTATAGGGCAGTCAGACCTGGCTGCAATCATTTGCAGAATGCTGTTGCGACTGCACCTCGCACTCGCTGCTGTAGGGAAGCAACTTTTTTGCGAATAATCGCATGCAAGCCGTCCGTGTGTGACTCAGCAAACATAGTTGAAGCGCTGGAAAAGCGAGGCAGCCCCATCAGCATCCTGAAAATATCATTGTATTGGACTCGTAGGTCACTGGCCCTCCGTCGAGTATGATTTATCCACAAGCTACTAGTGTAAAAAGACTGACAATATGCCTTAAAAAGGGTTATTTTTACTTCCCTCTAGCAGCGTGAAAATCTGCGTGCTATCATATTTCCTCGGACCGCCAGCACCCTACGTTCTCTTTCTATATCCAGGTCATCTTTAAAATCCTCCGTCATAATGTGCCCCAGATATTTAAAGCTACTAACCACTCGCAGCGCTGCACCGTTTAGCATCATTGGTGGAACATGCACAGGTTTTCTATTCCTACCTCTGAATATTAGACGCCCCTACCGACGGTCCCAGCAGTACCATGTCGTCCGCGTAACTGATGTTGCTGACGCATACTCCATCTATAAAACACCCTGTATGGGTACTGCTGAGCTCACCGATAAGGTCGTTTACATAAAGGTTGAACAGCAGAGGAGAGGTAATCCCACCCTGCCTTACACCACATTCCATACCATATGCCTCAGACAGCGTCCCTGTCCATCTCACCTGGTTCTGCTGACAACCATACCAGCTTTTTATCAAGGAGACGATTTCAACTGGCACACCTGCAGACCGTCATCTTGCTCCAAAGCTTTCCATACCGAACAGTATCAAATGCTTTAGAGAGATCCAAGAAGCAGGCGTATACTGGGGTCTTCCGGTCTGTATAGTACCTGACAGCCTGCTTAAGACACAAGACAGCATTTTCCGTTGACAATCCAGCCCGAAAGCCGAATTGTGCATCGTGCAGTTCGACGTATTGCAATAATATGTCATTGCGCAGACTGTCAAGTACCTTCGCCAGTATTGTGGCCAGAGAAATGGGCCGGTAATTGTTCTTGTCTGATACATCTCCAGTTTTACATTGGTATAACTATAGTCTTAGTCATCTCTACAGGCAGATATCCATGACACAGACACAAGTTGTAAAACATGGAAAGCACGCGCGGTAAGTGAAACCCGGCATACTGGATATGCTCGATGCTGAGACTGTCGTGTCCGGGCGATTTTCCTCTAGGCATAGAATTGATTATCTTTCTTACATGTTTCGTGTTAAAGTGTATGGATCGTTCTAAACCGACAGACTCATGATCCAGCGATTCACACATGGCTGAATCCACCCCTGGTGTTACCCTAAAGTTGTCTTTAAAGAGGTCAGCGATCATTTTATGACCAGTCACATCATCTATACTCACAGGGAGGCCAGGTTTAACATTTAGTTTATTTGTACCTCTCCAGAAATGTTTAAAGTCTTTGGCAGTGTGTGGTGAGGCAAGAATGTCCATTTTAATCTGGCCCTGTCTATCTTTACACCATTTAAGTTTCGCTTTAAACAATTTCCTGCTCTCACACATTTCCACATATGTGTGACCACAATTTGGCTTACCTGCTTCAATCCAAGCCAAAAACTTAAGCCTGGTCTCTCTGTGGAATGGTGCTACGTGTTTATTCCACCCCGCAATGTACCCTCCCCTCTTCCGTGCCCCCTTTCGTTCACAAGAATATTATGCAGCCTCTGACAGAATGGTGATTATATCCGAGTACATTTTATCTAAAATATCTCTATGACCAAGATTTGAACACATTCCATCAGAACATCGGGAGAGCGTAGCTGGGAAGTCAATATCTCTTAAACGAGAGATGCATAGTTGATGATAGCAGTCAATTTGATCAACAGTTCGCTCTCCCCATGTTAAGTTATTTACTTCCCGCACTTGATTTGTACGGTCCGGGCAAATTTTACAACATATTTTCCCTAGGTCGCATTCCATGAAAAGTGGGAAATGGTCAGACTACACAGTGTCAATTTTTACATAGACATGCTTTATGGATGACATTGCAGCTCGTGTCACTACGCAATGGTCTAACCATCTCACACATCCATGTACATCGCTAATGTAAGTAAAAGTGCCCGACTCAGAGCCCAATGTATTAATGTCAGCACAAATCCACTTTTGGTCGTAACAAAAATCTAATAGTTTTTCACCAAACCGAGCTTCTGGGTGTGCGTTGAAATCTCCTAACATATAGATAGCCTCTGCATCAGAGTTTTCTTCCACTATCGAACTTAGTTTACCTAAGCACTGAGTAAACTCAAACAAATTATCTTTCGTATCAGTTGGCATATATACATACACTCACTATTATCACACACTTATTACATAGTCTAACTTTTATGGCCGTTAAACGCACATCATGACATTCAATGACTGACACTGCCTGAAAGAGACTCTTTCTCCAGAGCAGGGCTACACCTCCATACGGCCTTCCTCGTAGAACGCCTGCTGATGTATCCACAGCTGAAGTACCAACGCAGGCGAAGTCATCATCTACCGTATTCAACAATGGCAAGTCATGTGGCAACAAACAATGTTCCTGTAGTGCGACTATACTAGCTTGCCTGCAAATTGTTCTTATATCATTCAGCGAACTCTTAAATGACCTACAATTGAAGGAGACCAGTTTTGTATTTGAATAACTATCCATTTTTTTTGTAAGTTGTCGTCCTTACATCACCAGGAGTATATTTCACCTGATTTTTATCTACATAGTTGACAAATCGTCGAAATGAAATCCCAGTTGGCCAGAAACCATCATCCAGAAATATTTCTAGCTTGGCTTTGCTCACAAAAAGTTTAAAAGCATTATAGTTTCGTAGTCGCGTCATTTTGATCTTGATGGGCGACACTTTTTCTTTTGCCCTTACTAGAATGTACTCTGCAATATCGCTTCCAGTAACATATTTATGTACATTGGTGATAAAAAGTGGTATCTTTATATCAGCAGCCATAAATCTAGTATTTTGATCACAGCTCGCTTTGCCTTTATTTGTTATTAATTTATTTTTCAGGCGTTTTCTTTGCACTATCTGCCACTTTTCATCCATTACAGGCTCATGCCATAAACCCTTTCTATTTCCGACATCGGCAAAAGTAGGTTTCATAGGGTTTTGCTTAACCAGCAAATCATGCCTCATTTCATTTCTCATACTATTACAGGGTGAGCTATCTCCTGCGCCTTCATGTAGTATATGCGCAATTGGTGGGTGTGTGAGTGGGTGACGGTACGGACTCTTGCGCCACCGCTGCGCTATCAAGAAAAGCGTTGCAGGTGATTATATTCCTCTCATTGGCACAAACTGGTTTCGCACTGCTACAAGTGGTGACCGTCTCATCAAGACCAACTGATTGAGCACTGCAAGTGGTAGCTGCCCTCTTGTCAGATATCTTGGGCACAGTGCTTACAGTGGAGACTGGTCTCTCAACGGTTGGCAGCTGTAAAGACGTCTCCACAGTTGAGTCATACATCAAACCAATAGCTATCGGCCCACTGTCTAAATCCAAATTCGCACCACGTGCGCGTGTGTTTACAAAATCAAATTCTTCCAAGTTATTGTCAATTGTCGTATTTATCACAGTGCCATCTTTATAAGAATTAACTTTTGCCTCCAAGGCGTGTAGCTGCTCAGTCGTTACATATGTCCTATTAATATTGTCTAATTGTGACTTCAATAAAACTATGTCTTTCAATAGAGCTGAGACGTCACAGTGATCGAAGGTCAATGCGGGTAGTTTGTGAAGTTCTTTAGCCACAAATATAGGCATTGCACTGTCAGGATCTAAACTTTTAAGCAAAGTTATAATATCTTCAATGTCTCTTTGTATTTTATCTTCTATTTTATTTCGCCTCTTAATTTTCTTAATATCCGTTGTGATAGCGTCAAACAATAAATTTTTTGATTTCTCCACCTCTACCATGTCAAAAGGTGATACACAAATACGCATCAAACTTTCTTGGTCCATCACATCAATCTTATTGGCAATGAATGCCAACATCTCATCTATGACGACATTACAACTCGCACATTTAACAGTGCCCATTGTTTTTAGGAAAACTAAGGCAAGCGACTGTATTCTAATTTATCTGTACTTATTCTGCTTTCATTTACCCCAAATTATGAGGAATATATCCAGGTATGGTAACCCTTGGTATGTCAACGACTTGTCAATATCGAATTGATATCTGTCAGTCGAGTTTGACACAACAATACCGCAGATGTGGCGGTAGAATCTTTCAAATGATGTCAGATACTAAATTAATATAGTTGTAGGGTATTTAAATATTTATGAAAACTCACGATATTTGGCGTTTAAACGATGAGTTTTTACTGGATATTACTTTGTGAAGTCCTTTCCAGGGTAAACTTTGTGTAAATCACTATTTAATTTATATTTTGTAACTGATCTATAAAAATTAAATTCTTTTGAAATAAGATCAATCCTTTGGTAAAAAATTACGACGAGACGTTAATCTGTAAATTATAAGAAATAGATGGGTGTTTTTTTCCTAGAAGGGATCATGAGAGGTAATAAAATAAACGAAGAGGATATAAATGTGAGTATGGCCTATAGGTATGATTTTGGACCTCATTACTAAGTCTTACCCCTGGTTTCTGAAACGCAAATCAGTGACAAATTATTTGTCAAACGCAAATTCGGTTGCTGAAAACTTCATGTGACTGTTTGTCAACACTAATGCCAAATCTCCAATTAAACGCCAATTAATTCAATTTTGGGTTTCTCAAAAGCATTTTTCGTATGTTAACGGTTTGTCAAAGTGGATTGCCCAAAATCGACCAATTATTCTAAGATTAACGTCTTGAAATTGTAAAGATATATAAAATATGGCTTTTAAAATGGTTTTGAGTACCCACCAAAATGTTTCCTCTAATAACTGATATAGTAGGTATACAAGTACAGAATTATATTATATCAAGTACGATTACTCCAAAAACACATATTACTACTACTTAAATATGGTATAAAGTCGACGTGATTTTAGTGTTGCTGCTCTTTAGGAGCTCAATCATTACCTCAACTGGAAAGTCCAGCGTTAAACAAGGTCTTCCTCATTGGCGAATTGGCAATAATACCCACGCTTGGCAGGCGTCTCTTGGGGATCTCAGTAGAAGTTGTCAGCTGTTCAGAAGGCGCTGCTTCTCACCTTCTGCTATATTTTCCTTTGTCGCCTCTTACGACACCCAAGGGAAAACTTGGGGGTAACATTCCAACCCGGCACCCCATAACCCTTATGGGCTCAATACATATGGTGCTATAATATCCTGACAGTGTAATTAAACCGCAGCTGAGTATATGCTACCAATGAAAGGATTCCCAAGAAAGGTTACGAATGACCGCCTTCCAGACCTCCACCCTCTTTGTGGAAACACCTTTTGGTTAAGAGGGGCGTTAAGATATGGTTTAAACTTTTGTTGTGCGTTTGATGTTCAGCAACATACAACCTGATGTGAACAGTGTATTCTTCTGTATTGCTGCGCAGGAGGTCCATGGTTAGAATCTCAACGTCCACTTACATTTCGCCACTTGGTGCAGGTCCAGGTCGGAAATTTTTAGAAAGCCTAGCCTATTATTTGTTGGCCCTTTTATAAAAAATCTGTCACGAAGCTTCTATTGCATTTTTAGGTATACTTAGCTACCTAAATCATAGAACCTATAATAATACTACGAACCTAAATCGACTTTAATGATCATCTGAACAAAAACTAAAACGCAGTGATTACATACTCCTTGCATTCAACGGTGGAACATTCCCTAAAAGCTGATCTATACAGTTGGCAATCATGGGCTTCGCCCCTTGACCTTGGCGGGCGGCTTGTTGCTTACCACCGTCGGAATTTGCTATTATACAGTTGGTCACCACCGACAACACGCATCGTACGAGAGCCAAACTATATACGATATCTTTCCATACGTTTTAAAATTACCCACTATCTTTGTATGAAATTTCGAAGAAAATATGTCATAAATAATGCATTTTATTTCGTCGTGGCTTTTATATCTACGTATCTCAAAAAGGGAAACGTGTTATGCGTGCGCTCTAGCCGGCTGCAGCGACATACTGCCCCGCGTGGTCGTCCACGCGAGGGCATTGGAAGGTCAAACATCATTTGGTGGCAAACCATCATCTATACAGTTGTAATCCATGGTTGGCAATAGAGGTGTTATATTAGGATCGTATATTCATATTCCTATTATCGAATATAACGCTTTGCCAATATGTTGTCTAACCTATTGCTAGGTAATATTCAAATAATAGTGAGAACTTATCATATTATTCGTTCACAAGAGACGCGCAATTTAACCGTTATTGGTTAAAATATTATGTGTAATAGTTGACAAATCGCTCACGTTATTGATACATAGATACAGTGCTTTACTTTGTCTTCATACTTTAACAGGCTTAGGACTATCAACGAAATAGTTGGCGTATTTACAAAGTAAATCACTTTAGTGGGGTCTTGTGCCATGGTATTGGATTGTAGCACTTTATGCCTAACGGTTAATAGGCGGCAAGAATGTAAACTCCAAATAGCACTCAACGAAAACACAGTTTATTCCGATCAGAAGGATTATAGGAAAGTCAACAATATATTAGACGAGCACAAATCAGACAGCACATTAATAACGAAACAAATAACAATTAATAACAGTCAACAATAAAAGATCGCACAACGAACGGTGTATAAAAATAGTGAATAGTGACACAGGCTTCGCCAGTAATTGCCTAGTAGTAGGGACTCCTACAATCACGATATTTACAATGATATATAAGTTGTATTTACATTATAAATGTGGATTATTTTTGTGTTCTTTTTGTTTTTAATGTTGTTTTATATATATGTTGGATATTTCAAAAATAGTATGTAAATGTAATAGGCAGCGTTAAAATTATAGGTAATTACTTACCCATAACATAGCATTATTTATAATAATCTATCGATATCTATTGCTTGGACTCATTATGAATATCCACGAAGCTCCTAAACAAAAAACTACATGTAATACAGCACATACAATAACTTCACCGAGCCACGATGATACATTGCAAATTGGAATGTCGGCGTTGCATTCTCTCGCGACGAGTGAGAGTGAGATGGCAAGTCACTGGCAATCGTAGGAAGATTAGCGTCACTCGGTCGCCATCACGTCGCTCACTATTATTCGAATAACCTATGACGACAAAATTCATATTACCTAATATTAAACTTCTATCTTGAACCTATTACATATACCTATTACGAATATATTAGTAACACCTCTAGTTGGCAACCATGGGGGAGCCTGGTTTTCGACTGTGTAGCACAAATTTAAATTGATTTGCTGGTATCAACACATAATTTTGTACCAACACGTCAAAGCAATATTATTTGTTGCTAAGTGTAAAGCCATACTAACGCAAAAAATTTGCTATTGGCGTATAGGTTTTCTTTTATTTGTATGAAATACGGACACCTGACTAGACAACCCCACATGAAATTGCCGACTCGGACGTTAATAACGGAGTGTTTTTTGATTTCGTGATATTTTTGAAGAAATTTAGTAAAAATGGGGAGAATTTGTGTCGTGGAGGCTTGCGGTAGCGAGTATTATCCTGATTGTGGCTTATCTTTTCACAGGTAATAGTTTTAAACTTAATTTGTTAGTGAGGAATTACGGTGACCATGCATGACTATCCAATTTTAGTTCAAGAACAAATAAATTAAATATCTTTGTTTATTTTATTCCTTTCTCTATTAAAATGACTTTGTTTCAATTTCAGATTTTCTAAATATCCTAATGTTAGTTTCTCATGCAAAATTAGAAATAATGAAACGTATAAGGAATAAGCTTGGTTTGCGGCAGAAACTTCACAAGACTGTTTTATTTAACAATATCTGATTTACAATTAGACTTAAATGTAAATTTAACTGTTTTTTCTTACCTAATTAATGAAATATACCCCAATAGGTAGTTTATCGTAATTATATGTCAGTCCAACTGCATGTCGTGTACCACAAGCACCAGTAGGTAAGTACATACCTATATGACGCGAGTGTGAAAATCAAGCAAAAACAGGAAATCTACAGTGCCGCAAAGGCAAGTTTATCATTAGCATCTTCGATTAAAATCCATCTGAAGCAATGATCTGCTGACGTCAGATCACAAATATTTTTTTATAATAAAAGTATTGTTTTATAACCTCAAATATCGTTTTTGGCGGGGAATTTTGCAAAATATAGCTAATTATTTGCTAAAATACAATTTGGAATATGTAATCGGATCAGGAAAAAGGTATAACATGAAAAAACAAAAAAGGATTATTCAATAATACCTGTTTAAAATATTATAAAACTATCTATATACTCTAATTAAACTTTACTTATATCAAAATACATACAAAAATAGGTGATACATAATTATATACAATGTATATTCACATATTTACAGTTTAATATAATTAGTTATTATATTTTCAGAAATTGCATATACATCTGGGTCAGAACATTGAAGAATACATAAGATAATGGTTGGAAACGGAATTTTAAGAACAGCCAAAGCCTCAAGCATTACAGTTTGGCCATGTTGAGGACAAGAGAGCATAATGTGATTCAAATCCCTCACATCCTCCCCGCATGCACAGGTAGGAGAATCAACAATATGAAGCTTTGCAAGATGAGCTGGACTGCAAACATGGCCCATACGCATTCTTATTATTATTGATGTCACTTTCTTGCGTGACTTCAAACAGGTGAACCATGGTTTAGTCATTATATTTGGTTGTATTTGATAGTAATGCTTTCCCTTACATTAAGCACTGCTGGCCCAATTTATGTTCCAGGATTCTTTGAGAAAAGACAAAGATATTACAGCGACTCGAATTCCGTCATGTGTCATTATCTCTGGTCAAGCTATAACTATCTGTGATATTTTTATCATATGAGAATCACATGGAAGTAATAAGTACTACGTACAACAGGAATGAGCTCTATCTGTGCATCATGCAGCTAAAATAAAGAAAATAAAACCTTATTCTAAGGTCGTAAGAGTCTTGTTGCGCGCAAAATAAAAATGAAGCCGAGTGAGAAGGCTACCACTGAACTCTGTGTCCCGTTCTAACAGTGACTTAGAGTTGCCAGAGTTAAGTCGATTTCAATCCGTTCGTTGTTTGTCGAAAAATATGCGATTGATGTAATGTAATACATTTTACATTTACATTTTTTATTGTATTAGATAAACTTAAACAATATCACAAAATCACCCCTAATTAACACAGTTGGAACCAAGCGAATGGTTCGATTTTAACTTAAAGAGCACGAAAATGTATTCACTTAATATATACCATAATAAGGTTTTTCACTTTTATTTTTAATTATCTCTTATTATAATAAATATATTTATAATAATTTAAAAATGCATCTATTCTTCAAATCGGATCTAAAGCATCCTGCGCTCGCCATACAATCAATGCCTGAAAGTTACGCGCAGTCAAAGACAATAACTTTTCCGAAACCAAAAATAATTGCCCATAGATCATTTTCCAAGAGTATTCCATTAGAATATTTAACGCCTACTAATCGTCTATCAATCGTAGTTAACTTATAATAATAATAATAAGATTAATTCATAATAATAAATAAATAATAAATAATTCATATTAATTAATAATAAGATTATAATTAATTAACAATAATAAGATTAATTCCGGAGATTCCTCTCTCTGTAGCCCTAACCGCTGGTATCTTGGGCCCTGTCCCGGTGCCCACGGCATCCTAGTTTTAAGTTTTTTATAATATTTGTCTCTTTTTTTATATATGAATATTGTAAAAAAAATAAAATTATGATATAAAATAAATAACGTGAATATTATTAAGTTTATTATCAGAATGTAATGAAGTAAAACATTTACTTCTAAAATGTTTCTAAACATAAATAATAATTTAGTACCAACATGTTAAAGCAATATTATTTGTTGCTACGTGGTTGTGTGGTTGGTACGTAAAAATTGCGATGGTAAGGCTTTACCTTACCAACGCAATTTTTTTGCCATTGGCGTATAGGTTTTCTTTTATTTGTAAGAAATACGGACACCTGACTTGACAACCCCACATGAAATTGCCAACTCGGACGTTAATAACGGAGTGTTTTTTGATTTCGTGATATTTTTGAAGAATTTTAGTAAAAATAGGGAGAATTTGTGTCGTGGAGGCTTGCGGTAGCGAAGATAATCCTGATTGTGGTTTATCTTTTCACAGGTAATAGTTTTAAACATAATTTGTTAGTGAGGAATTACGGTGACCATGCATGACTATCCAATCCTAGTTAAAGAACAAATAAGTTAAATAACTATGTATTTTTTATTCCTTTCTCTATTAAAATTACTTTGTTTCAATTTCAGATTTCCAAAAGATCATAACATTAGTTCCTCATAATGCAAAATTAGAAGCAATATGAAACATATAAGGAATAAGCTGGATTTGCGGCGGAAACTTCAGAAGACTGTTTTATTTAACAGTATCTGATTTAGAATTACACTTAAATGTAAACTTAACTGTGTTTTCTTACCTAATTAATGAAATATACTACAACAGGTAAATTATAATTTTAGTAATTTTATCTCAGTCCAACTGCTTGTCGTGTACCACAAGGACCAGTAGGTAAGTACCTACCTATAAGACGCAAGTGTGAAAAGCAAGCAAAAACAGGAAATGTACAGTGCCGCAAAGGGCAAGTTTATCATTAGCATCTTCGATTAAAATCCATCTGAAGCAATGATCTGCTGACGTCAGATCACAAATCATTTTTTATAATAAAAGTATTGTCCTTAAATCATATTTCAATATTGTCACCATTGCCAGAGAGGGATAAGAGGTACAGTTACTGAGCTCTCGTTCGACTTCAATTTTGCGACAATGGCTCATTCCTGTTGTACGTAGTACTTATTACTTCCATGAAGAATCGTCCTTCCTGGGGCGCGTTCCTGCAAATATTGTTCGAGCTAGATTTGCTCCATGGCACCTGGATCGTCGTTTAAAGCTCCTTTCAAAATATGGAATTGACAGCGATGTTATTAGGTGATACAATATTGTCTACAGTTTTATTAAATGAGGCTTAATACGTAATTTAGCGATGTTAACACAGTATGTCACTAATCCTTGGCTTAGCTTGTACAAAATCTATTATTTATTGTAGAATCTGTCACATTTGACAGCTAGCCAAGATTTGGCTCATACAAAATTAAGTAAAAATTTGGCCAGGCAGACCAAAATTTGCTCTGATAGGTCAGCCGGAACGGGTATGATCAAATATTGTCAGGATCCAATTAAGTTCGATTAGAGTGCTGGAACGGCGTGTATCCGAGTTTAGACCAAAATATGTCTTGGCCGAAGGCTAGCGGGAACGCACCCCAGACCTGACCTGACCTGAGAAAGAGAGCTACCTACTTTTCTCTGTCTAAGCTGGGCCGCGTTCCGAGGATCAGAGTGCGTTGTTTGGTTGCTTTTACATACTCGAAGGTTCCGAATGACCGGTTGTTTTATAACCTCAAATATCGTTTTTGGCGGGGAATTTTGCTAAATTTATAGACTTTTTATGATGTTTGAAAAGCAATAACTACCGTTACCTGCAAAATAAAAAAGAGTGCCTATAATTCTTTAATCAAGAAATGTCAAGGTCATGTCAGTTAAAGATTCAAAATTTTAACGACCTCTTTTGATAGTTAAGGTGTGTGCACATCAGATGCAGGGCGTGCGCGGTAGGCGGCGAGTGGCAGTCCCGCGCTGTCTGAAATGTATGGGATTGTATGGAGGCGATCACACCGAGCACCCGCGCGGGACCTGCGCGCACGCCTCCAGCGCTGCCAACATCACCGTAACCGGGCTCCTCAGTGTTACTAGTTCTGTTGGTGGTTCCGATGTTTTCATTAGGATAAAATCAAAGAACTGAATATTTCGGAGCAGGTTACACTTGGATTTTAACTACTTACCAACTTTTTCTTTATGGACTACGTTTCATACTGATTGGAATGTTGCTATTGTTTGGATTTTATTGACTTTGGTCTTTCCATACGGATTTTGTTCCTTACCTACTGATTGGAATAGGTATTATGGAATAGAGAATTGAGAAGGAAATGAGTGCCGGACCAAACAAATTGAGATTATTACCAAGTGAGCACGAAGCGTCTCCGTTTCAGCTAGGACAAAAATGTTTTTCTATCTATCCAGTTATTCTCCCCTTTAAGTAGCAGTTTGCAACTGAATCTCGTGCAAAATTTTAGGTAGGTTAGATAATTACATAAAAAAATTAGTCGAATCAGTTTTGAGATTTTTTTACCAAAACGGAGCTGATTAAAACGTAAGAAAAATATGGCTACATACGATTCGGACTTGTGCACGAAAGGTTCCGTGTCATAATCAATACAACATTAGACACTGTGTATATGCAACCTTTTTTAACCGACTTTAAAAAAGTAAGAGGTACTCAGTCAGTCTATTTTTTTGTTTGATACCGCAGAACTTTTGACTGCGTGAACTGATTTTGAATATTAATTTTATCTAAAAGTTGATGTTTCCCGTGTGATCCCATTTAAATTTCATCAAAATCAGTCTAGTTATTTTTGAGTAGTTGTATATTTTTCCAATAACTAAAATGTATTTTCTTATCTTGATGATATATTCATGACAATCCATCCCGTAAGTAGTAAGTGTCACAAAAAAATAACTAACCTGAAAATTTTACCGAATTGAACACATAAAAGTGTGAAATAACTCGGTACCATAATAGTTCAAAAGTACATTTTATCACAATATTGTGCACATGGTACCGACTTCAACTAGTTATTTCACACTTTTGAGTATTGAAGTCGGTTCAATTATGGAGAACTTTTTTTCATAATAGGTAGGTACATACCCTGTTTCCGGAGTAATGAAGAAATGCAAATTGCCTGTGTCATATCAAATTAATTTCATCGTTTTTCGGAATGTAACTATGTTTTTTGTATGTTGTGACCCATTTTCCCATGTTCGTGCGTAGTGCACCTTTACTCAATTGTAAGCTATGCAAGGGTAGAAATTCGAGGTTTATGGTTCCGAGAGCCACTAGTTATAAGAGTCATGACTTAGTGATTACACATATCTTCATGAATTATAAGCTATCATTAGAAAAATATGAGAGTTGACTTAATGAAGGAATTCCTGAAGTTATTAGGTGGTAATTATGGAATTATATCAGAACGATTGATCGAAGCGTGAGTCTTGTCGCATTTATATGAAATATTGATAGATAGGTTAGTGACGTAACGTTATAGTTGCTGATCGAGGCGATGAAGCGAAGTAGTGCGGTAGGCGTGACGTGAGGTAGGTATAAAAAAAAAATATCAAGTATAAGTACGTATGGCGTGTCTTGCAGTACAGCGTGCAGTGGGTTATGTCGTCAAAAGAGCAAAAGTTATCTATCTACTAGGTCAAAAATCGATAATTTATAAGTATATCCAATACTCAAATTTGGTTGGGTCACTATTAGTGGGATTTAGAACTACGCTCCTATATGCCTAGGAGTGCACGTTAAGACGTTGCGTCGACGGTCGATCCAGGTTGTTGTCATAGGATGGCAGTCCTTATAGGATTGTGGTATGTTTTTTTTTTTTTTTTATTAATTAGGAGGTCACGCGCATGCGACGGCGGGCGCGGGCCGCCCTGTTGAGGCGGTGGACGGAGGACCTGGCTCCACCGGTCCCTGGACAGAGGACGGTGGATGCCATTCGCCCGGTCCTCCGGAGGTGGGTAGGGCGGCGATTCGGGTCGCTGACCTTCCAATTGGTGCAGGTGCTTTCCGGACACGGATGTTTCGGAAGGTACCTGCATCACATCGCGAGACGGGAGGCGACCCCCGCCTATCACGAGTGTGGAGCGCCAGAAGACACGGCGCTCCACACCCTGGAGGAGTGCGCCGCGTGGAGTCCCATGCGGCACACCCTCACAGCGGTCATAGGCGCAGATCTGTCGCTGCCGAGCGTGGTTAACGCTATGCTCGGCAGCGACGGATCGTGGCAGGCGGTGGTCACTTTCTGCGAAGCGGTGATGGCGCAGAAAGAGGCCGCGGAGCGGGTGAGGGAGGACGACGTCCTCGCGGACCCGCTCCGGCGTAGACGAACTGGGAGGAGGAGAAGGCGGTTCGGGCGCCTTCTCGCTCTTTCCTAGTGCTGTGCGGATCATCGGTGGAGAGTCGGGGGATTCTCCACTGGCTTGCACGATCCCACACGTCTGGGGGATGGCCCCAATGAGCCGGGTCATCCCTCCATTGGCCGGGGCCCGTCATCGGTGACGGGCCGGCCGCTGGGGCGAGATGGTGACTGCTAACGCTACCCCATTTCGCCCTACTAGGCGGCAGACTGCTCATCCCGGGTTTTAGTGGGTAACCTCACTTACTACCCCTTACTACGTAGTAAGGCCCTTCAGGCGAGGACTCCCACATAACAACTCCGCTCCCCCCGGGGCGGGTGGTATCCATAAAGGATTTTCCCGGGAGAAAAAAAAAAAAAAAAAGGTTATTTTATTAATGAATGCCTGGCCAGATACCACACTAAAGTAGCAAATCTATCTATCACCCAGCACCTAACTGTGTGTTACTTCTCTTCTCTTAAATAAAACCACACTGAACACTTGTTTACACCACAACTTAATTATAGATTTCACAAATTCACATACTTATTCGTTAACTTTATATAATATAGCCAAACGTCTGTTCTCACTGAACGCCAAGTCAAAAGTTAGCTCCACTGTTAGCATCAACTGTGCGGATATTACGTAAATATCTTGTCTAGGAGAAAAGACTATAGGAAGCAAGTCGTTGACGCTACAGTGGTAGTTTCTAATCAAATCCGTACTTTTAAGTGTCTATAAGTCTCTAAGTGCCAGATAGATGGCGGTAGTGATGCCATTTTTCTCTGGCATATTAATGATGGCGACAACATCCGGCCCTCCTGCGCACGCAGCCGTCCTCGGCCGCGTTCAAGTCTGGTGCTTTTTCTGAGAACAATAATTAAATATAACAATCAATTATCAAATGTGTGAAACGTACACTGTGCGTTATTATCCTTGACACAAAAATAAGAAACACACAAAAAGTTGTAGCACATGAACACTAAATATATTGCCATTCATTGGGGCCTCAAAACTATTCCATCAGCTGTATGTTTGCCGGAGCTTGCAATTTACCCTAGGCGAAGCAATCGACAACCCTAGTTGCATGTCATTACAAGCTCTGGCTTCATGATCAGACATAAGAGCCTCACAATCTCATGGTCATGACCAGCAAATATGCCGACTTCAGCCCAAAGGAATACCAATATAAGTGTTCAACAGAAAATGCATTTTAGAATAAAAAGCGTTAGCATTGTTACCCAACAGCTCATACTCCTTATATGTGTTTTTATTCGACTCAGCTTCTCCTGACTGTAATATTTCTCACATTTTGCAAATATTTTGATCCTGAAGCCGCACAGACAGTAGCCAGTGAAACGTACATTGTGAGTTATTGCCTTGACACAAAATAAGAAACACACAAAAAGTTGTAGCACATGAACACTAAATATATTGCCATTCATTGGGGCCTCAAAGCAGCGGTAAGTTTGCTGGAGCTTGCAATTTACCCTAGGCGAAGCAGTTGACAACCCTAGTTGCATATCATTACAAGCTCTGGCTTCATAATCAGACATAAAAGCCTCACAATCTCATGGTCATGACCAGCAAATATGCCGACTTCAGCCCAAAGGAATAGCAATATAAGTGTTCAACAGAAATGCATTTGAGAAGAAAAAGCGTTAGCATTGTTATCCAACTCGGCTTCTCCTGACTGTAATATTTCTCATATTTTGCAAATATTTTGATCCTGAAGCTGCACAGACAGTAGCCAGTTCTCTTAAGTTATTGCCATTACGCGTTCATTGGATATGAAAGGATGTAAATCATTAACGGAATTTCAACTTACTGCGTCCACGTGCTGCATTTGTGCAGCTACTATCACCTGCTTTATTTTGTCTCCTTCTATCCATTTCATTGGTACTTGGAGATAGTGAACTCTCAGAATTTCGACTGTTTCGTGCTTGATGTTGTTAAAGCACGCCTCCTCTTCTTTGTTGGTACGTTTTCGGCTTTACGGCATGTCACGTGGTTCTGTCCCACTTCTGATGTTATCTTCTCTTAAATAAAACCACACTGAACACTTGTATACACAACAACTTAATTATAGATTTCACAAATTCACATACTTATTCGTTAACTTACTAATATTATAAATGTGAAAGTTTGTGAGTGTGTATGGATGTATGGATGTTTGTTACTCTTTCACGCAAAAACTACTGAACGGATTTGAATGATACTTTACAATAATATAGCTTATACATCAGAATAACACATAGGCTATAATTTATAAAGATATACTGTGTAAATTGACGAAAATATCATAAAAGCTGTTAATAAAGCCACACTAGAAATTTTTGCGACGTCTCAACCCGGATGAAGGCTCGCGTCAACAACGTCGTCCGTAGTGCGCGCGCCGGTGTCGCGGGCAGCGTCACCATGGAAACAAAAAACGGGCAGCGTTGCCATGGAAACAAAAAACAACTGATTAGAAATTAGCTCGACAAGAAATGTCAAAACGCAATTGTATAAATAAGCTAAAGCTAATAAAACTAACTACAGAGGCCCAAACGAGCCCTACAAACAATAGCTCGCAAAATTCAACTAGGAAGAATGCGGTTGATGGGCAGAAAATGCCTATCTACTATGTATCTGTTGGTAAGTTCATAAGTTTCTAATGGACATTTGGTAGTAACAAATTGATCCTTATATAAAATGAATACTTTTATCGTTTCTGGTATTTAAAATAGATATACTTTGTCCTTTACACTACATCATTTGGACAAATATTTTATTAGTTACGACGATGACCAACCAAGTCCGCGATATTATAGTGCGGTCCGGCGCGGCTCGCGCGGCGCGCGGGGCGGCTCGGCGGACGTTCGGATGCACTACGGATGAGGTGGGAGAAGAAGCCGCTCATCGCTGAATGCGCGACCCGAACGCGGGCAGACCCGTGAGGGCAGACGTCATTGATAGTTGTCTCCGATTTGCGAGTTTTCAAGGCACTAGCGATTTGTAGCGAACTATGGTTTTTTGTGGTTAGGAGTAGGACGTATGAGATGATACTTCATTATGATTAGGTCTGTTATCTACCTATCTTAATATTTTTGTTTGGTACTTTATAATACTTAACACCCACTTACAATAATACCACGACAGCTTATATATTTTTGTGGTTAGTATTTACTTATAACAATAACTAGCTGCGCCCCGCTGTTACACCCGCGTGGTGATGGATGATGATGATAAAATGTATGATATGTGTTAATCCAGCGCCTTATCTACCTCCATACCAAACAATTTTTTTAAGATTTATATATGGCTTACGCAAATATGATCATGTCTCCGATTTTCGCAATAAGCTCAAGTGGTTCCCTATTCGTCGTCGCCGGAATGCTCATTTATTATCTCTCCTTTACAGTATTCTGTTCAATCCTTTATCCCCGCGATACCTCAAGGAACAATGTAAATTTCTTCATTCTACCCAGTTTATGTCGTTACTGTCATTAGAAAACGTAACGCTATACAGCAGTTATTTATGTATACAATTATTAAGACCATAAGAAACCCCGCCCAATATTTTGACCATATCTATTGTTGATGGATTGTCTGGAAGAGATCGCTCTGAGCGGTAAGTCCACCCATTGATACACTCACCCATTGATACAGTTTAGCCACATGAGCTTATTACGATTTGAAGCAGTGATTGCTCAGTGGCTTTGACTATGGACTGCCGCGCAGCAGGTCCATGGTTTGAATCCCGCCGCGGGCTTGAGCTTCACCGCATGGTGGAAGGGCATTTTTGCGAATGCCCGCCTGGCTAGCGACCACCCTCAAGTTGAAAATCTGTCGCCAAGCACCTAACGGTGTGTTCCGGCAGCTGTCCTTGAGAGCCAGTAATTCTAGGTTAAGCCTGTTAACACCTTCGACCACATCATCACTTACCATCACGTGAGATTGTGGTCAAAGGCTTACCTATCAGCAATAAAAAAAAAAAAAAAAAACGAAAATCGGAGACATGATCATATTTGCGTAAGCCATATATAAATCTTATACTTACAAAAATTTATGGTATTGAGGTAGATAAGCCGCTGGATTAACACATATTATACATTTTATTATCATCCATCAACCCGCGGGTGAAACCGCGGGGCGTAGCTAGTTATATAATATAGCCAAACGTCTGTTCTCACTGAACGCCAAGTCAAAAGTGAGCTCCACTGTTAGCATCAACTGTGCGGATATTACGTAAATATCTCGTCATAGAGAAAAGACTATCGGAAGCAAGTCGTTGACGCTACAGTGGTAGTTTCTAATCAAATCCGCGCTTTAGTAAAAAAAGTTTTATAAGCAGGTATTTCTGGTTATTTCTTATGAATGACGGGAACAGTAACCGATGAAGTAACATAATATGTAGGTAGGAGCCTAAACTATATTTAAGTTTAGGGAAGTATATATACATGTACATTGATCATCTAAGTAATCTTGCTAGACGTAGTAACTATATAGATTTAATACGTATGGCAAGTAGGTACAGATTTTAAATATATGCATCATAGGTATTTCGTTACATAACTAAAAATACTAGTGTGGGGTGATGACAATCACCCGGTTCTTCCCTATCAGTTTTCTGTACGTCTGCTATGTGGCCCGCTCATTGCAACCTTAACTTACAAGTTCTGAAAGCTATAACTTTGGTTCTTTGCGAATATCCATGTTCCGGATTTTCATGGTTCGTTGAGCGTCTCTGAGCTTGTCCATAAAGACCACAATTAAAGATCACGTTTCAGTACCCTATGTCGTCATTGGCAACAAACAACGGGTTTAAGACTTTGGTCTTCAAGCTCTGCGGGATGTTAGACGAGAAGATGTCATGTAACTTCTCGAACGCTACCCATCCTAGTTGGATTCTTAAAGTGACCTCTTTGTCAAATTACTAATACTACTTAGTACTACTACTGTGGAGGTGTAATAATTATTAATTATGCCTCAAATTTTCTATGAAACTTTAGATTTATTTCTTATTTTTAAACACAATAAAAGCTTATAAATGTTATCGTTATCTAATTATTATTATTCGGATCCTCCATACAATATACAAACACTAGGTAGGTTTTGTTAATGACATTCAATTAAAAGTCGTTGCTGAGATACCTTAGTATCAAATTATATCTAGGTAGTTTTGTTCAAGGCTACTGATATATCTACAACCACATGAACACGAAGTAAGTTCCTACTCAAATTAAGGTTTTACATGATGTGTTCGTTTTGAAATATCACGCTGACAAAGTTTCTGTGTAGAAATGTTTTTAATTCACCTTAAATATTTGGCTATTATAATCGTAACAAAACCATTCATTCTAATAATAAGTAGTTTCTTGGAAAGTCTATGTATTTGCATGGTGATAGGCTTTCGCGAATGCCAATCTGGCTAGCTGTTATCCTCAGGTAGAAAATCTGTCGCCAAGAACGTAAACTCACGATCAAATATGAATACGTAAATATATCCTTATTACACGTCAGGAAATTCGTAATAAGTTATGTCCAGATCAGAGAAATAGATATTCGGTTTTGAATTACTCATACACAGTTCCCATGAAACAAGAATATGAATATATGTAATTGAACGACTTAACGCAGTATACAGTACCCAGTACAATTAATACACACTGCTTATGAGGGTTAACAGTGCGCTTCGGCAGCAGTCCTTGAGAGCCAGTAAAATAACAGGTACATGTGACTTCACAACTATATTTCTCAGGGTGACGGGCGCAGTGCAATTCGTTACTCGTGATAAAATTCATCTTTTATAGACATAAGTTAGTCCGCTGAACATCAGAAAGACCTCATACTTGACCCAGCACAATCAATTTAAAAAATAATGTAATAATTTATTAATTTACTATAATACTAATTTATTTTTTCTTCACCAATAGTTCTTACTTGCTAAACTAATAATAGTACATACCGCAGCTTCTTATCTTAAGAACAGTGATGGGACGGAACAGGATTCCAAACTAGGTAGAACCTGTGCTATAGAAATCCTGGCCCTCACCTCGAACCTAAGAAATAGAAATATTTAATCTAAGAAATAGCTTCTAAAAATAACAAATAATACAGTCCTTATATAATATATTCGCTATTTATAACAATCCTTACATGTAACACGCCGTAAAATGATAACATTTATTTCTGACCACACGTCTTTGAAGGAAACAATATATATGTGGGCTAATATTATTAATATGTGCTAATGTGCTAAAAAACTAGTTAATTCTATGTAACTTTTATCTACATCAGTCTACAATATATTTTTGGTGCACTCAAATGACTGAAAAAATATAATAGTACATTATGATACAAGTGAGCCTCTTGTATAATGAGCAACTTAGCTCATTATACAAGAGGCTGTGGATTGCAGCCCAAGCCGTAGGCGAGGGCGTAAATCAGCCGAGTGTATGATTAGCGAGTTGCTCACAAGTTTCATACACACTTTTTCAACACCCTTGCGAGGAAAAAAAAAAATTGCACAAATGCGATACAAACAACATACGAAAATTATGGAAAATAGCGCGCAAATTTTTTTTTCGCGCGGGAAATATATTGTAGTTGATAACATATGCTTAGCCTTATACTTCTTTGTTGTTACAAATCTGTAGTACCCGGTTAAATTGAAAATGCTCTTTATTCCCATAATATAATTTGCAGTTAGATACTAACTTAACTTTACTTTTCTTTGAACTTTCGTGAACTAAACTCATATTTCTTAATCATTACCGGGTCTATTCACGCACGAATTAATATCAAAATAAAAGTCATCCTCAAGACGATGACACCCGCTTCTTCAGTCTACTCGTAACCACGGTCAATACAACTTGATCGAAACGTCGAGGTTAGTCAAAATATTTTTATTTTGATATTAATTCGTGCGTGAATAGACCCGCTAACGATTAAGAAATATAACTTAACTTTGTAGGGATAATTCTATTAGGCACTAGTGTATAATATAATAATGCACGAGGGTGCTATAGTTCGGTTTATAGCCCTAAGAACGATATAATAAAGCTTATTTAACGAGCAAGGGTGTTGAAAAAGATATAAAGAAGTTTTTTTTAGCCCTTTTGTAAAAAAAAATACAGGCAAAAGTATATGTAATCATTTTGCATATTTATATTACTTAAATATATTCCATTCTAATTATGACTATGTAAAAAATTGATTAATATCATAATATTGTTACACTTAGGGCCTGTTTCAGAATGTTCGAGTAAGTTGTGGTTTTACTACCCAGAACATTTTAATAAATAAAACACTATCTTTGCGTTTCACAGTCATCGATTTAGCCTATCCATCGGTTAAAGCTTGAAACGCGCTGCATGTCAACTGTCATTTTTATCATTCTGTTAGTTAATGTGTTATTTGTTTCAGGTTTGTGTTTCAGGTTGCATAGCAACCAGAAACTTTATTAGGACATTCTGAAACGGGCCTCATGGGTCCGTTACAGAATGTCTTGACCTTCAACTTTTCAAATTCCTGCTTCCTAAAGCGAACTCCTCCGTAACTGCTGAAGTTGAAGATATGAAATAAAAATATTTTATAAATGAATTCAAGTACAACATTTGCACCATATTATTTTACGGCATTACTACTACTTTAAATTCAAACTACTCAAAGACTAATGCCGGAAAACACCATTAGGTGCTTAGTGACAGTTTTTATACTTGAGGGTGGTGGCTTACCAGGCGGCCATTCACAAAATGATCTACCACCACACTTTAACGACTGCCATCCTAAGAACAACCGGGACCGACTGTTAACCTGCCCTCCGAAGCGCTCAATAGTAATGTCAATAGCGATCACCCACCCAAGTCATGAGGGCGCTGACCATTGTTTAATTTAACTAATCAGTTAAAAATGGATAAGGAAACCTCCCTAAAAAGCGCATCAAAAAAATATCATAAATATCTAGGTTATAAAAGAACATCAATCAGTTGCTTATGTAAAAGACCTTCAATAGTATTTGTATTAAAGCTTTTCAAATTCGTACTTTCTAAAGCGAACTCCTCCGTAACTGCTGAAGTTGAAGATATGAAAAAAAAAATTTTATAGATGAATTCAAGTACAACATTTGCAACATATGATTTTACGTAATTACTACTACTTTTACCTTAAAAAATTTCAAACTACATACTATTTCTTGATGGATATACTAGAATTATTTATTTATTTAGAACGAAACACCAACAGTATGTATATAACAAAATTTTAAAATACATGATAACTAACACTGATTCTGATATATATATACCCCTCATGGGTGTTTACAACATTCTTAAAATACGTAGAACATTATTCTCGTTGAACAACAAATTTTTTGTCAGCTAGAATATTGTTGTTTTTTTGATGAGAAATTACAAATAATTTTTATACAAAGAAAATAATAAGGGTATCTATAAATTTATAATTATAAGTACTTTAAAATATACTTATAGAACCGATAATGGCAGAACATTATCTATCTAAATACCTTACTATATAGTTTGTTCTTACAGATGTTTACAGAGTCGTGAAACATATCAAGATCTTCCACGGGAATTTATTTCATTAAAAGTACGGCACATTCTAGGTATTGGGGAGTTACGAGCTAAGTTTCTGTAAATCCATTGACATTTTCCTAAGAAAATGTCGAATTATTCAGATTCGAAACGCTAGCGGTTCCGAGGTGCTCTGTGCGGACGCGGGCGACAGTCATGCTCAAGCGTTGGCATGGGGAGGGGAGGTTGTGTCTGTCGTAGCTCCGCTCGCACTTTCGCCTGGTGACGATCTTGCTTTTGTATAAGTGCATCGAGATGCGATATTTGCAGCTGTAAGCGTGCAATGATTCGCTCGCTACTGAGGACCAACTTGATTGCGACTTGAAGTATGCGCGTTGACGCTTTATTATTGGTTCTTTCTAGAGAAATTTTATTTGATTTTTATCACATATGAAATGAATCAGTACTTGATTTTTTTTTTTTTTTTTTTTTATATATTGTGGGTGACAAACAAGCAGGCAGCCCGTCTGATGGAAAACGGTAACCACCGCCTATGTACATCTGCAACACTAGCTGCGCTGCCGATGCGTTGCCTGCCCAGAGAGGAATTTGTAGATGCCCCTTTTGAACTGGTCCATGTCGTAGCATGTTTCGCATGGTGGTAGGGCACTTTGCGAATGCCCGCCTGGCTAGCTACCACCCTCAAGTTGAAAATCTGTCGCCAAGCACCTAACGGTGTGTTCCGGCAGCTGCCCTTGAGAGCCAGTAATTCTAGGTTAGCCTGTACAACATCTTCGACCACATCATCACTTACCATCAGGTGAGATAGTGGTCAAAGGCTAACCGATCAGGCAAAAAAAAAAAAAAATAGCTTCGCGGAAAGACCTCCGGAGGAAGGTCGTTCCACATCCCACAAGTACGCGGTAGAAATGAGCGAGAAAAGCGAACAGTGTGTGAGATCCATACTTGCTGGATGTGGGGGTGGGTCTTTTGACGGTGTCGAGATGTGCGGTAGTAAAATTTCGACGCAGGAAAAAAGCTCGTCGGAGCATTCCCCGAAAAACAAACGGTAAAAAATACAAAGGGAACCTACATCTCTACGGAGACTGAGAGGATCCAGCTTGTCAGAGAGCTTGAGATTGTCGACAATTCTGGCGGCTCGTCGCTGTAGGGAGTCCAGAGGCTGAAGTTGGTATTTCGGTGTGCCATTCCAAAGGTGGGAGCAGTACTCAACGTGGGGCCGCACTTGTGATTTGTAGAGAAAAAGCCGCTGACTAGATGTAAAGTACCGCTTCGCCTTGTTAAGCACACCGAGCTTCATTGAAGCGAGTTTCGCCTTAGCCTGCAAATGACCCCTAAACTGAACCTCGCCAGAAACGCTAACACCAAGGATCTCCAACCTCTTAGAGATGTTCAGGGAAATGTCCTGAAATTGCGGAGTGACGCCAAAAGGAGCTTTTTTTTGCTGTGAACGCGCAGACTTGTGTCTTAGAGGGATTGAATTTCACGAGGTTAAGATTTCCCCACGCAGAGATTTTGGCAAGAGATTGTTCAATCTCGGACACAAGTCTGTGTCTGCTTTCCAACACCTCAGAGTGCGGGGCGCTAACACGACCAGAGTACTGTGCGCTGACCGTACTATCATCTGCATAGCAATGAATGTCACCGATTCGCAACATGTCATTGATATGCAGGATGAATAGCGTAGGCGACAACACAGAACCCTGGGGGACTCCAGCGTTGATGGGCATGGCATCGGAGCAAGATCCGTCTACAACGACTTTAATAGTACGCCCGGAGAGGAAGCTGGATATCCATGTGCAAAGCCCCGTAGATATGCCATATGATGGTAGTTTCGAAAGAAGTGCTCTGTGCCACACCCGATCGAAGGCCTTGGCAATTTCTAAGCTTACCGCCAGCGCTTCTCCTCTACTCTCAATAGCTTCGGCCCATCGATGCGTAAGATAAGCTAGAAGATCACCGGCTGATCGGCCATGACGAAATCCATATTGACGATCGCTGTCAGCCAGTGTTCCTCCAGGTATCCAAGAAGCTGGGAGTTCACAACTCGTTCCATAACTTTGGAGAGCAGAGAAGTGATTGCAATGGGACGGTAGTTAGAAGGGTCCGTGCGATCACCTTTCTTAGGGATCGGGAGGACAAGAGCTACTTTCCACGATGATGGCACACATCCCGAAGTGTAGGAGAACAGAAACAGGCGCGTTAAAACCGGGGACAACTCTGGTGCGCACTTTTTTAAAACAACAGCCGGGATGCCGTCCGGCCCACTCGACTTTCGCACGTCAAGAGATACGAGTTCCTTCCGTACTGCTCTCTGAAAGATGCATACCTCTGGCATGGAACTCTCGCACTGCAGTATAACAGGCGGTGCTGCATCCCCATCGTCAAGAGTCGAGCTTGAGGCAAAGAGAATGCCAAGGAGATCTGCTTTCTCTTTTGCGCTGTGGGCCAAACTGTCATCGGGCTTACGAAGTGCTGGAAGTGATGATTGGCAGATGTTCCCTTCAGCAGCTTTGGCAAGCGACCAGAACGCCTTACTGCCTGAAGGAAAGCTGATCAACTTTTCACCAATCCTGCTCACATGAAGCTTTTTGGCTTCGGCCACTTCCCTTTTGCAAAACCTTGAAGCAGCGTTCAGCTTCTTTTTTAAGGCGGGACATTTAGGATTCTGCGATACAAGCGCCGTCGCCCAAGCCTTATAAGCGTCAAGCTTAAGCTTTGAAGCTACTGCACAGGGCCTACTGAACCAGGGGCGACTTCTACCGCCAACGCACACTGCAGAGTTTGGAATGTAACATTCCATGCCCTGCAGCACAACGTCCGCGACGGAGTCGGCGCAAGTATCGAGATCGCAGGTCGAGAAGCAAAGCTGCTTCCAGGGATAAGAGGAGTAAAACTCTCGTAACCCATCCCAATCAGCTGACCCGTAGTGCCATACGGTGCGTTTCCCAGGTGGATGGGGACGGACGCGGCTTAGGGTTGGCACCTCGGAGCGTACCAGGCAATGGTCGGACCCACCTAAAGGTGCTTCGACGGAGACCTGATATCCGTCCGGATCGGAAGTTAGCAGAAGATCTCGCAATGAGGGCTATCAAGGTCGGGAACTCTGGTCGGCCCTGACACCATTTGAGAGAGTCCATAAGCCGTAGCGAGTTCATAAGCAACACGCCCCACATGGTCAGTTTTTGACGATCCTAACCACTCGGAGTGGTGGCTATTGAATTCGCCAAGAATACCAATTCTATTATATATATTGCTCAAGAACCTTATCAGCCCCTGAAGCCACATAATCGAATAGGCGAGTAGTCTCCCGGTCTCCGCTATGAGACCACCATAGTCTACGCGAGTCCAAAGTAGCGACAGGTCCTTATCCTCCAGGCCTTTGAGACGGCGGCAACAAATATCTTCTCACACGTACAAACAAACCCCAGCACGAGGCAAGAACTTGTGCTCAAGCGTGTACCCAGGGTACGAGAGGTAGGAAGCGTCCACGGGTGAAAGTATTTGTGTCTGCGTCAAAAAGAGCAGGGCAGGCTTTTCCGTTTCAAGATGGAGACGGACGGCATTGAGATTGGCGTGCAATCCTCTAATGTTGCAGTAGTCCACACGTAGGGTGGAATGGGAAGCCGCTGAACAACATTTGCTCTTATTTGACTTGGCCATGGTGTGGATAAAGTTAGAGGGAGGTTGTCGCGTACACCGCTTCAATCCGAAAGACAAAAAGAAGGCAACTAGAAACCGACTAGAAGGACGGAACGAGTGATTGATTGGCACGGGAGACGGAAGGGCCCCTGGACCCCCCTGCGGGTGCCTGCCGGGTTCCACTCCGGTCTCCTACTCCGGCACGACAGCCACCACGCAGGATTATGCGCGAGCTCCCGTGGCGGAGTTTAAAAAGTGATCCACGGGTTCGGGTACTGACTTGCAGGCGGCCAGCGGACAACCGTTTCACCGGGTCTCCCTGGCCCCCGTGTCAACCCTTCACGTTCATCACGTCTACTGGGTCCTTCTGATGCATACAACGGTCTCGAGAGGGTTAGCGATGTAGGCCACAAGGGGCGAAGTGGGGGGCTAGTTCACCTACAATAGTACTGGAACACGACTACGTTATGAACGAAGACATTTGGCGGCACACTTTAGTAGGCGGGTGGTAACAGTCCAGGCGGACCTCGATGAAGTCCTACCACCACGGTGATTTTAAGTGGAGTTGCAGCCCTCGAAAGGACTGGCAGGGGATGCGACGCGCACGCCTCCACGCTTATCCCCCATAATTGACAATGTTGTAGGTATTTTGTAATGGGCGGCCTTATCAATAAGATCAATGAAAGGTTTAGGTGCATAATACATGCACAAAATAAATTAGTTATGTCTATAACGCTGTCAGGACATAACTGGTAAACTAAAGATAATATTTTTTTTTATATTATGGTAAATAGTTTCCGGCTTTAGTAGTTTGTAGGATACAAAATGGTTCTCTACTACATTGAGAGTTTGTATGGGGCGTCATACATCTTTTGGAGTTCTATACTTTTCTTGATAAATGTATTAGTGTTTTGATGTAATTAATACTGGATAAAGATAACGTTTGCCAAGTGAAGATGGAGATCGTATCTCGAAAATAATAAGAGATAGGTAAGGGAGAGGGATTTCAAGAATTATTACAGAGAATCAGGAGAGCAGTCAAATGACACTTGTCATAAATCCAAAATGGCGGATTCAAGATTCAAAAAGCAAAATTATCTTGATAATAAATAAGGCCTTGATATCGATTTTTAGCCAAATTCAAGTAACTTTTTTCACTTGGCAGACGTCATAAAGATGTAAATACCAAATTCGTAATAATGACGTCCAGAACTACCTAGATTTTGAATTTCAGCCAAATCAGAATAACTTTCTTCACTTGGCAGACGTCATCGAAAAATACATTCTAAATTCGGAATAAAGACGTCTAAAACAACCTAGACTTTAAATTTCAGCCAAATCGGAGTTACTTTACTTAAGTGGCAGATATCGTCGAAAAATTTAAATTATCGCTGCAAAAACCTTAAGTGTCACACGCACATAATGTATGATGGAAATGTTTAAATGTAAAGGAGAGATAATATGAGCATTCCGGCGACGCGACGACGAATAGGCAGCCACTTGAGCTTGTTACGAAAATCGGAGACATGATCATATTTGAGTAAGCCATATACAAATCTTATAAAAAAAAAAAAAAAAAAGGTATGGAGGTAGATAAGGCGCTGGATTAGCACATATGTGTAAACGTGGGGTGCAGCTAGTTTGGAAGAAAAACGTCCAGAAAAACCTAGATATCTATTTTAAGCCAAATTGGAGTAACTGTTTTACTTGACAGACGTCATAGAAAAATAAGTTCAAAATTCAGAATAAAGACGTCTAGCACAACCCAGATATAAATTTTCAGGCAAATCGTAGTAAATTTTTTCACTTGGCAGACGTCATCATGAAACAAAGTCCAAATTCAGAATAAAAACGCCCAGCACAACTTAGATATCGATTTTCAGCTAAATCGGAGTTACTTTCTCCACTTGGCAGACGACATTGAAGAAATAAATCCAAATTTGGAATATTGACGCCGAACTCAACATATATATCGATTTTCAGCCAAATCAAAGTAACGTTTTTCACTTGGCAAACGTCATTGAAAAATAAATACCAAAGTTGGAATAAAGACGTCGAGAAAAACCTAGATATAGATTTTTAATCAAATCGGAGTTACTTTTTACTAGGCAGACGTCATTGAGAACATAATTCGGAATAAAGAAGTCCAGAACAACCTAGATAGGTACACTATGAAATACAATATACAATATGACTGGTAAAGTAAGCTCGATTAGGCCCAGATACTCAAGGCCATTGGCGACTCTATACGCCTTAAGTCTATTGCGTTGTCTGTCTTCATAAAATGTATAGATGATAAAATTATCTCTACACCGGCACTAGAAATTGGTAAAAAAAAATTCGCCTTAAAGAATAAATATTGCTGACAACATTTAATAATATTACAATACAATATTCGTTTATAGTTTATTTCAGAAGTCATAAGCACTATAATTACTGACGGCATTTGAGTAGATTATTTATTTTGATATGTTTTTAAGCAGATTGCGGCAATTAGGTCACTAGAATGTGAAAATTCTGTATACAATCTGTATCGCACATCGAAAATCATTATAAATTCGGAGAAATCTGTATATATGGCAACGCTGGCGGCGGGCACGCGCTCACACGCGTCTCCATTTTGAATTTGGTGTGAACACCTACCGCGCTGCAACTGCCCCGCGCCCGCCCTGGCGCCAGCCCCGCTACCGCCAGGCGCTTGGTGTGCACACACCTTTAAAAAGTTGCGCGCTACCCGAAGGTCGTGAACGACGACGTTAGAGTGAAAAGTTGCACTCTGAGTGCACTCCGAGTGCGCTCTAACCGAGGTTCGGAACGCGCTCCTGCAGACTCTCTGTTAACTTTGAACATATTATTTGTTTCAGATGCATAAATCAAAATTTCTCCGATTACATCTTAATCTCTTGTGACAAATTGCTGGCAAAAAAGTTCTAAACAATGGCCATAAAAAATACCTTGAAAATAACGGTATTTATCATAAAGTAACTTTGTAACTGAAATTATAATTTTAGTTGATCTATGAATAACGGAAAGTGGTTTAAACTGAAAATATTGCAAATTTTAAAAACTAAAATATCTCATCTTCCGGACTTCCGCATCACGCACTGAGCAAAATAAGTTGTCATTTTCGAGTACATTGTCATTGAAAATAAAATAGTCTCCGTGAGCGGGAACCAATGAACCAATAAATCACAACCTGGCTTTAATACGTTCGCGAACCATCGATAAATTTTCGTGTCGATCTTCGATTTTTACTAATTGCATTTACCATGGCGGGAGGACGGTGCGGATTTAAAGACTTGCTACAAGTAAGCAATTCCTTCGATAACTGTATACGCATAACGTCCCCTGATGAAAAGATCGAAAATATTATAGCGGAAAAAACGCGAGATGTGACGTTTTTATCATCAAAATCAAAGCTTTTGCGAGCTTTCCCTATAACTAGTAAGTAAGTTCAACAAATATTGCCTTTTCCAACAAACATGCATGTGTGGTATGTTAATAATTTTAGTGTAACATTTTAGATAAATCAGAAGAATCGGAGCAACCACTTGACAATGCACTCAAGGACTACGGTGATGAAATCACATCAAAACTATTAGAGAAAATGACTGTGAAAGCGTTTTCTCAGGGTCATGCAGTAAAAGAACTCCTTAATTCACATAATGTGACCCTGGATCCTGCAGCTATTAAAATGAAACAGTGAGTTTGTTGTTATTATAATATATAATTTTTCAATGGGTAAATATGTGAGTTTGCATATCAAACAAACATGGATATTGTCTACAGGTTTTGTCTCTACTACAATGATCCTATGCCAGCATGTTACCAACCCTCATCTGGAATCCTCATTGCCATTATACATGATACCTTTTGGTTAGAACTCTTGGTGTGTGTGCAACTAGTACTTGGCCTATTTTTATTTTCTAGACAGTGGTCTGGTAGATAACAGTAACCTCTTTAGTGATGGAAATTATGGCCAATTGACATAAAAGGATCAAAATATTATGTGGTTTAGTGTGCTCTATCCTGCTCAAGTGATGAGGCTGCTGCCGCTGGCTGAAAGTGGAAGCTCATGATGTAAAAAACAAAAAATGGACAACACTGCAGAGATTAAATGCTCTAAAACATTGGCTAATATAGTTTAATTTGTCAGATAATAGGATACCTTTACTTGCAAAATACATTGTTGTTGTCTTCCTGACTTGAGATGAGAAGAAATTCAAGCAAGTCAGATTTCTTTTAGCTTCTCCATTATGAGGCTGTAAAATGTCAGATGGCAATCTAGATGTATTCCCAGGTATATGGCATCACTGGCTCTATAGTAATAATAATAATATTTAAATTGTCCTGTTTTTTAATATAGCTACAATTTGGAGCTATCATCCATACATTGGCATCAAAAATATTCTGTCTGAGAGACTCTTTATAATAGAATATTTACACTTTTCAACTCTATTCTAGAGACCTGTTATTTTTATAGCAAGACATATCTAGTTCCATATATATCTAGTTATTGGAATGTAAAGGGTACTTCAATAGATTTTTCTATTTTTGCTCTGTTGCATCACTTTTCAAAGAAACCTTTGAAAATGGTGAGATGTGGATGTTTCTCCTTGCTAACTTTGGGTCCACATGGATGGACAAAAGGGCCGTGGTATCTGCATATCCATAATGTAGTAGTGTTGTAGTCCGTTGTGGGTACAGTGAAGAGAAGTACAATACTGACCCCAAGTTATTGCCTTGTGGCACTCCAGATTTTTTCTCATACATTTTTAACTGTTGGTCATTGATTTTTTCTTCATTGCATCTTATTTTACAAATAAGCTTTACAATTGAAACAAATTGGGAGTTTTAAGTTATCTACTTAAAAATGCCAGACTTTTTCAAACGGCTGATGTCTTGAAATATTGTTTGTTTTCTAGAGCTCTGTTTATGATTTCACCTAGATAGTAAACTTGTTCAAACTTGCCATGTTCTTCCCTATTTCCAAACTGAGGCCTTATTGTGTAATTAGAATAGTAGAGTCATATCTGTCAAATTAAACTTTATTAGCCAATGTTTTAGAGCATTTGATCTCTGCAGTGCTGTCCATTTTTTGTTGTCAGTGCGAGTTAAAAAAGACAGCGAGACAGCATGTGGATAATCCATGTATTATTGTATAATTATTGTATTTTTGTCACGAGTTTTGGATCCCTATGTGTCAAATTATTATTTTCAACACATAAAGGTTTCTCTCTGATTTCGAAAAGGAGATTAATATAAAAAATAAAATGATACACACACTTAAAATTTGAGTTTTTTATTCAGCAAAAATCGAAGACATACATTATTGTAATTTTCCAAGCAAATTTTCGCAGTTTCTCGATATAAACTACCTGTTATAAACTGGAATCTATAATATACAAAAAAAGCATGTTATTCGTTCCTGATAGCTTAGTTTATCAGGTTTCTACAAATGAATCTTTAACTGATAAATTTCTAAGACGGAACAAATATTTGATGGAGAATACTAGAAATGGCGTTTCCATTTTCGGATCAGGTTTCAAATGGGTGATTGATGGTATTTTCATGCGCGTGGGCAGCAAACAGGAAAGGTTAAGGATGTCACTCGACATCCTTACTGGGTTTCACGAAGATAGTTGTCTTCGTTTTGGGTTTATAAGTCTAGATACATTGTGGATAGTATAGTATTATAGCATAGTTGGCCCGCATTGGCAGATGTTTAGCATTCCAGTTGCATTAGAAATTTATCTAATTATATACATAGATACTATGTAACGTCAGGTAGACCAAAAGAAATATATAATAAGTGGCTACCCATTCGGCATCGCCCGAATACTCATATTATCTCTCTTCTGTATAACGTTTTATGAAATCCCGCATCCTTACCTTCAAGAGCGCTTTGACTATTGCAGCACCTCTCGTTTGCGTGATCTTAGGTCATCGGAAATCTTATGCTCAACATGCCCTCACATTGTTAATTTTATGATCACTCCTTCACTGTTGATGCCGTTAGACTATGGAATGCACTGCCTTAATAAAGCATGCTCAGTCACTAGCTGTTTTCAAGGAGCGTGTAAAAGCCTTTTATTCAGTAACTCGTTAGCTCCCTATAAATATATATAATCGTTGTTCCATTGTTATTATGAGTCTTATACTCATAAACATCATTCATTATTTATATTTATGTACATCAGTACTTCAGTACTAATATTATAAATGTGAAAGTAACTCTGTCTGTCTGTCTGTCTGTCACGCTTTCACGCCAAAACTACTGGACCGATTTGAATGAAATTTGGTATGGAGATAGTTTGAGACCCGGGAAAGAACATAGAATAGTTTTTATCCGACTGCGCAAAAAGAGGTTAATGTTTTCGCGCGATAACCGACATACACGAGCCGCGCCCGGAAAGCTAGTTGTATAATAAATAACATACAACATATTATGTTGTATGTAATAGTTTATATATTTATTTTATTTTTTTCCGGCGGTATGCCTTTATTAAACAAAATACTATGAACTATATACAACACTACAGCTACGACAATAAAAGCATTTAGACACCTATAAGTCATAGGCAGTCCAAATGCTCCAGCCCACTCCCAGTTGGCAGCGTGCCATATATATACATATATTATTTTTATTAATGTGTATATTTAAATGTATATATTATTATGTTGTTACCACCTGCTTGGGATCCTGTTATTAAATTAATTAAATCTCATGGCCTCTGGACCTCTGGACATTGTGAGCGAATATTGCGGGAACATTATGATTAATATAAAAAAAAAATCTGACGGTAGACCAAACAATGAACGTGTTTTACCTACCAATAAAACACATATTAAACCACTTACCTGATTCGAAGCATAAACAATATGAGAATGCCGTACACTTTACCTCTCTTTCTTTCCCTGAAACGTGTACGTGTTGCTGTCTCTGTCGCACAATCCCTCCACTTGGCCAGGCTGAAACGGCGCTGTGCGCGTTACATTTCATCATTGCGCTCATTTGTTTATGCCAGGCAGCAATTTTAATATGCTTCGAATCAGGTAAGTGGTTTAATATGTGTTTTATTGGTAGGTAAAACACGTTCATTAAATAATAACAAATACTTTTAAAAGTATCCTAAAAAATATTAAATAATATTTTAATAAAACACTTAAAAAAGCATAAAATTATATATCTAGTGACAATTCCGCCTAATTTTCCTGTTATCTACGTGACGTCACAAACATAACGCAGCCTAACCGGAAGAATACCCGACTAGTTTCGCTTCTAAACGAAGCATCTTCAGGAGGTCTTGACTTACCGAGCGCACGATCGGTAAGTCAAGACTAGTCTCGATCGTATTTTTTAGGATACTTTTAAAAGTATTTGTTATTATTAAATATGGATTTCCGCAAAGTAACGCCTGAATCTATCCATTACGTTCATTAAACCCCTGTACCGTGATTCGAAGCATAAACAATATGAGAAGTGTTTATTATCGCCTGGCCGTGGAGGACGCCAATGTGAGGTAAATCGATGTGGCTAGGTCCACTTATTCACAATAAAGAAAAAAATTTATAACGTTAGATATTATTCAGTTAGTGATTGTGTGACATATTATATCAAACAAACAAGTGTGCCGTGTTTACTGAAGGTATGCGACAAATTTGTAAGTAGTTATCTATATGGCCTAATAGGATGTTTTATTGAAATGTATTAAACAAATATAGACAAATAAAAGTATGCATACGAGAATGTCTTTCATTTATTAAACCTTTGAATAACGCAGTGTAGTAGTTATAAGGTACAGTTTATAGTTAAGAAAGAAAACAATGATTGTTGGCAAACAAAATATCAGCTGAAACTTTACAGAATGATTGACAAATAAATTCGAATATCAGGTTAATCATCTTATTTACAGTTTGTAATTAAGTAACAGATTCGATTAATCTATTGATTGGATTGTTCTGCGTTGACAAAATCTGACGTCTATAGAATTTCGTAAATGTATTTCCAGCTCTCCAATTACCACGACTGATAATGTCATCAATTGGTACATTGTCTATCCAACTCTTAGAAGCTACAGCGGCCCGGATACTTCCTGGAGTAGCTGAAATGCCTGCAGATAAGAGGGTTGATTTTATCCAACCAGCTATTACGGTTCTTGCTGCAGCTTTAGGTTTTCCACACGCAGTCAGGAATAGATTATTTGACTGGGCAGTTTCACGCCGTTTTGCTGATAGCTTGATAATTTTTTGATCCAAAACACATGAGCATAAACAAATGAGCGCAATGATGAAATGTAACACGCACAGCGCCGTTCCAGCCTGGCCAAGTGGAGGGATTGTGCGACAGAGACAGCAACACGTACACGTTTCAGGTAAAGAGAGGTAAAGTGTACGGCATACTCATATTGTTTATGCTACGAATCACGGTACAGGGGTTTAATTTCTTAATTATTAATGTGACAAATTAAACCAATTAGTCACAACGTGACCACAATCACTGCAAAGTGTTTGAAACGTCGGGACAAAAATAATGACAAATATACGCGATTAAAACCTTTTAAAGTTGCAACCCAGTAAGTAAGATTAAGGGTCCCCTTTATGATGCATCAATGCTCCCATCAATTCACCGCACGAACCGCCTCCCCTGCCCAACCAAATTTGGTAGGATTTTACCTAACTAATGCCGCTTTGGATACACGCTCTAGGATGGAAGTTACGGTTGTTCTTGATAGGCCAAGAACAACCGTAACTTTGGTTATGGTTATAGTTAGGGATTTCGCTGGTATACCCCTTGCTCCGACTTCTACAGCATATAAATTAACCACATAACCTTTTTTGGTTAATTAATTTGGTTAAGTCATAATATTTGTTTTTATTGTGTGGTCTTTAGGTATGTTTGTCTCCCACGGCACAGTAAGTTCTATAAGTACTATGCGTTTTAGATATTTTGAGAGAAATTATGTCTGGTCTGGATGACGAAACACCAACATCCTCAGGAATTTTCTAGTGTTTTTCATATGTGTCCAGTCGGGAGCTGCGCTAAGATGGAGTATGACTTGGATTTCGATTTTGTAGATGACCCTTCTTTTACAAAAGCATCCTGTCGCTTGTTCGTGGTCAAACCTTTTTTTAATAGTTTTCATTAAAATATTCCAGAGACGTCTTAGATGTCCTGTTACAGTATCACAATGTAGAAGAACCATTAGGGAAATATGAAGCATGTCTCAAAGAACGAGAAGCTGAGCATGCTACTGTGAGAGCTGAATGGGATAACATCTTGGGAAATCTGAGGGACGCCAAATTTGAAGAACAACAAAATGAGGCGGTTAATAGAGGGCCACTGTATATGTAAGTATGAATATTTTGTAAGTAAATTATAAAAACTAATTGGTCTTTTTGTGAATGGGGCCTGGCTCTTTTAGGGTTCTGCATTGCTATATCCTGTAAAAGAGAAAAAAATATGTTAGTTTTGATTCACAGCTTCTTAACCACATAAGTCAGTGTTTTCAGTATTTGTTGGTTATGGAGAGGATATGGTACACAATATTATGTCAAAATTTTATCTTTGATTCTGACTAGTTTAGTTATTGATATAGACCCTGTACCAAAAAATGGACATAATTTGTATCTTTCACAGCCCCTCATTTATTAATTATCTATATAAAAATATTAGTTTACCGCCCTACACGATAGCACCTCACACAAATTTTATGGTTGTAAAATATATTTTGTTTTTATAATATGTTTTGAATTAAATTATCTGAAAAATTAAATTAACATTGTACATTATACAGCAAATACCAAAATTTGGACGATCCGACTGATACAGTATGAACTAGAGACTCGTAACTTAAGTACCGACAGGAGTCTTTCTACTAGGGTTCCGTTTTACCCTATGGATACAGAAACCTACGAAACCAACTATCACTACAACACGCTTAACATTTTCTGGATCATCCAATCTTGATGATTAAATTTTTGTTAGTTAGAGTATACCTGAAAACATTAAATTTATATCTCAGAAAAACACTTAAAATATATCTAGTGATAATTTCGCCTATTTTTCCTGTTAAGTTGACGTGACGTCACTAAACCACAAGAATTTTCGACGCCTTTCGCTTCTACACATAGCATCCTCAAGAGCTCTTGAATCTCCAAGTGCACGATCGAAAGACGACGACAACGTAACAGACGGAGTCACGATGGTATTTTTTTTCATAAATTTCTAACTGAGCAGGTGTACCGAAGTGACTACAAAAACACCATGTGATAAAATAAAAAGATATGTGAATATTCAAAAGAAATTAATACGTTTCAGGAAACTCAAAGACAAAGCCAAAAGGTTAGAAATGATGAAGTGGCTGGTTGTTCGCTTTATGAACGGTCGGACTACGTACGACTGGCTAGAAGATCCCCACGACAGATTTACGTCTGTACTGAAGGTTACTAATATGGACTGCAGTGTCGATACGTTACTACGTGAAGATTAATATAAGTAAAATAAGTGCATGCTTCCCACCTACGAATAAATATATAAAGAAGTGTAACTCTCATACAGTGACCGCTTTGATTTCGGACTCGTACCAACGACAAGTGACTCTACAAGTAACAAAACACAACCCAAGTCACAACAACACGCACAAGCTTCCAAATTCAATCGGATTGTTAAATTGATTTGGCGCTTAGAAATGATCGCATCTAATTAGTCACATCAAGGTCATGTTATCACCGCTGTCATTCTTTAAGGCCAAACCGTATTTTCTTACAGATAATTCTAAGACAAACAATGTTCCGAACTACTTTTTGATTTAATGTAAAGTTCATGTTGCATAAAACTATTCAGGGTAGTCAAGTATTGGTATCCAAAATATTGTTTTTTACTCGTTGATGAAAGCTATTCCCGAAAATTTCATATCCGTATGGCTTCTCCAGAATTTTTAAATACACTATAATATTTTTGCAGAAATAAATAACCCAGGCGATCATGGATAAATTCAGTTGAAACTTCCCGCGGTACTACCGCATGACTCGAACCCACGCGGCGAACTGAGAGCGCTGCACGGAACACTTTAAACTACCCCCCGCCGCGGTACAGTTTGCGTTCTGTTGTTTTTGAGCTCGAATTACATTTCTTTTCATTATTTATTCGTAGCTTCCCACTCATGAAATGTATGTTCTTGAAAGTAAATACTATAACATATTATATTATGCGTTGTTGTTTATTGCAAGGAGTAGCAGTAAAATAACATAGAATAACTGTAGTCTTACTATTCGGTCGCCTTCTTAATCAGGTGGCGCTTTCCGATGTCGAGGTCCTGCGATTCATCCCCTACTCAGAAAGTTACTGGCTTTCTCTCAGTAGAAGTATGGAGCCTTGAGCTAGGTACCTAGGTACAATGCCTGGTAATGTATGTGTATGGATATATGGCTGGCTATTACCACTATTACATATCTGGCGAAAAGTGTAACTAGATTTGTGCATATTCATCCAGCATCCTCTCCAATCTCCATGCTTGGCTGATATATAATTTTTTTTTTAACATAAAATGGAACCGACTTGAACACCTAAAAGTGGGAAATAACTTGTTGACCTCGGTACCATGATGGTTCAAAAGTACCTATTATCACAATTTTGTGCGCATGGTACCGACTTCGACAAGTTATTTCACAATTTTGGGTGTTGAACTCGGTCCCATTTTTTGTTAAAAAAATGTTTTTCAATCTTTTTAGTGTTCCTTGCTGCTTACGGGATCGATTGTCATTCGTTCTCAACGACTATATCATCAAGATAGGTACATATTTTTCAGTTATTGGAGTGTAACTCAAAAACGGCTTGACCTTTATTTTGATGAAATTTAAAATGGGACCAAACGACAAGCATCATCTTTCAAACAAAAAAAGAATTTTCAATAAAGGTTCACCCAGTCAAGAGATCTGAGGCAACAAACATAAAAAAAAATACAGACGAATTGAGAACCTCCTCCTTTTTTGGAAGCCGGTTAAAAATATACAAGTATGTATAGTGTGTAAAATTAGATACAGTGCGAGGTCTCATCAGTTCGCGGTCAGAAATATACAGGGTGATTGGTGAATGTGAAAGGTCGTAAATTATATTAAACTAGCTTTCCGGGTTCAAAAACATTAACCTCTTTTTGCGCAGTGGGATAAAAAATATCCTATGTTTTTTCCCGGGTCTCAAACTATTTCCATACCAAATTTCATTCAAATCGGTCCAGTAGTTTTGGCGTGAAAGCGTAACAGACAGACAGACAGAGTTACTTTCGCATTTATAATATTATAGTACTGAAGTACTGATTATATTAATCGTATTTGTGTAGGGCGTAAATTAAAAATTAGTCATTTTAGTCTTGTTGCTAGAATACAACGAAGCGATCGTAGCGAAGTTTGCTTGGCCGTTCTGAACCATCAGCAAAGTTAAGCAACGCCCGCCTCGGTTATGACTTGGATGGGTGAGCGCTGGTTACATTACTACTGAACGCTTCCGTGCTTTGGAGGGCACGTTAAGCCGTCGGTCCCGGTTGTTGTGACAGTCGCTATAGCATGGTGGTAGGGCATTTTGCGAATGCCCGCCTGGCTAGCTACCACCCTCATGTATAAAATCTGTCACCAAACAAAACGACGTGTTCTGGCAGCTGTCCTTGAGAGCCAGTAATTCTAGATTAGCCTGAACAACATCTTCGACCACATCATCTCTTACCATCAGGTGAGATAGTGGTCAAAGGCTCAAAAAAAAAACAGGTGTTACATTTTTTATTTCTCTCGTGGTCCGTACTTCTTGGAATAATTAGAGAAAACGGCCTATTATCGATGTCTTATAACTAATTGCTCTCCTTAAAGTTTATTTACATAATACTACTTGAGGTCTTAGAATTTAATTTATAATGTGCAAATTTAATGTAGATTTAAATAATAAATGTAGAAGGCAGTAGTTAAGTAACTCAAAGAGTTCCATCGCGGCTAACACAATAAATGTTGACGCAAAGTACAGTCGCGGTCAGAAAATGTTTACCACCATAAGGATTACAATTGCATGCACACATTTAGGTCACAAGTTCTAAATTATGTTTGAAAAAGTCTATTTCATATATTATGTTTTTTCTAATGACATGACAATCAATCGCTCTATAGATGGACTGACTACTATCAAGGTTTGATATAGGTATAGAAAACCTTCTTTGAAAAAACAGGCCGAGTCTCACTCTCAAACAAAAGTTTACGTTCTCCGACCACCATGCAATTACGATCAAAAAAAATACGCCGAAAAAATCACTTTTCTTCACCTTCTTTAATTTAGGCATCTATAACTCTACTACTATCATAATTTTTTTCATACTTCTAGGCAACCATTTAGCTTGGAAGGTAAGTTTGGAAGGTAAGCCGAGGACGGTCAGACGGACGGACATGACGAACCTATAAGGGTTCCGATACTGAACTACGGAACCATAAAAAACAATATTTTAGTTTTTTAACTAAAAAAATGAAGAAAGAATAAAATAGATACTTAAAAAATCTTTATTTAATATCTAGTATAACCTCCCTCAGTAGCATAACAATCGCTTAAAAATTGTATTTTATTACAATTTGTATTATTAAATCGATCCAGAAAGTTAAAGAAATGGAGGAAATTATGCACGAGCTTCGAAAAATTCGAAGAGATTTAGATGAACAGAAAACCGCAATAGAAAAAAGTGGAGAAATGGTAACGGAAAAAGTTACGCCAAATATAAACTGCATACTGGAAGATAAGTTTAGACTATTCAATGAGAAATACGAGCATCTAAGGGAAAAATGTGAAAACCAAGAAAAACGACTGTATTTTCTAGAAAAACAGGCAAGGAAAAACAACGTCGTCTTTTTCGGAATAAAAGAAATGGAAACATCATATTCTAACCTAGAAAGTCTCATATTGAACTTCATCAAAGAACACTTCTTTCGAGAACTGGGTCCCAGGGATATCCAAGAAGTAAGAAGAATAGGCAAGAAAGGGGAAAGACCTCGACCACTAATTGTCACTTTTTGTACACTTGGCACAAAAATTGATTAAAAATAGAAGTGCACTTAAAAATACCAGTTACTACATAACAGAAGATTTCCCACAAAACATTTTAGAGAAGAGGAAAGAGCTTCATGAACAAGCAAGAATGGAAAGGGAAAAGGGAAACCTTGTAAAAATAAAATATGACAAGCTTGTCATAAGTGAAAAAAACAAAACAACTGCAAACAACAAAAGAATGCTTTCTTCTTCGCCTGAAAACAAAACTGCAAAAGGAGCCGAAACAAATACACAGGCTAACAAGAAAAATAAATCACAAACACAAATAAGAAGAACAAGCCTATCGGAAGGTATTTTAAAACCGGGCATGCTGAATTACCTGATTAATAAAAACACAAACAACCCATCAGATTTGCAGCAAAATAATACCGTTAAAATATAGCAATTACCTTCCCCCTCCTACAACGTCAACATACAACAACCACTATCAGAACATCAAACTCATCTTCCAAGCCGGCTGGTCACCGTGGAAGATCATGACCAAAACCCTCCAAACAACCCTCCGTTAAATGAATCAAGCGCACAAAAAACGTTATACATTCTGACATACAATGTTAAAACACTTTCATCATATGAACGTTTGATAGAGCTAAATGAAGCTCTCAAAGAAATTAAATATGATGTAATAGGATTAGCCGAAACAAGACGAATTGGAAACAAAATTGAAGAGCATGAAAACTTCATTTTCTGCTATACAGGCCACACACCTGGAAGGCATGGCATAGGTTTTATAGTTAAATGCTATCTTAAAAACAATATAGAAAGCTACCACGGCCTTTCTGAAAGAGTAGCCATACTGAACATGAAATTTCAGAGTACCAGCTTGTCCATAATCCAAGTATATGCCCCTACTGCACAAGCAAATGACGATGAAATTGACAACTTTTATGCCACACTAAACAGGGCAATAGGACTAGCACACAAAGACTTCATATTGATGGGTGACCTAAATGCTAAAATTGGAATACCAAAAAATGAGGAACATTTATTCATGAAAGCACACGGATATGGAATTAGAAATGAGAGAGGTCAAAGACTAATCGAATATGCCTGTGAAAACAAACTTTCAATTTTGAACACTTTCTTCAAAAAGAAAAACAAAAAAAGATGGACCTGGCGATCACCAGATGGAACTCACAAAAATGAAATAGACTTTGTGCTGTCAAATCGACCTTGTCTGTTTAAAAACATAGAAGTATTGAACATTAACTACCCCTCAGACCACAGGCCAGTAAGAGCTACAATAACATATGATACTCATTTGAAAAAAAGCAGAACAAGCTTTACTAACTGTCAACATAGCACAATAAGAAGTGAGGAAGAAATAAGCAAGTTCAAAGAATACCTAAACTCCTACCTATTGGAAGATCAAATGTTCGCCAAGAATATTATCCCAGTCCAGAAATATTATGACAACTTAATCAGAATCATCACCTCAAGCTTGCAAAACGCCCGAGCAACACAAAACCCAAAGAATGTGCACAAAATATTTTCAGAGCGTACATTAAAACTTTTTAAAAGAAGACAAGACCTGCAAAAAAGTTCAAATAAAACTAGAGCGATAAGAAATGAAATCTCGGCGCTTTACAAGCTTGTCAACAAATACATAAAACAAGACTATGCCAGCTACAGATATAATACTATTGAGAAACACCTACGGCAAACTGGAAGCACCAAAAAGGCATACAAAGAGCTGAAAGCAAGTAAAACTTGGATAGAAGAGCTAAAACAAGGTGAAATAACTAAAAACAAACGCTGTGACATCATCAGCATAGCGACAGAGTTCTACAGAGATCTCTACGGCACAAAAGAGCCAGAAGACACCAGTCACGAGAGCCAAAATAACAGCAGCGATGAAAGCATACTAAAAAGACCCCAAATTGAACAAAATGACGTCATTGAGGCATTGAACAAACTGAAACTAGATAAAAGCCCTGGCTCTGACAACCTAACAAATGAGACTCTAAAGATGGCAGCACCAATACTAGCTACACCTTTTACGAATTTGTTCAACTCTATCCTCAAATCTGGAGAAATACCTACTCAATGGTCAGAATCTAACATAATTCTGTTATATAAAAAAGGTGACCCGAATGATATTGGGAACTACAGACCTATAAGTCTGCTGCCGAGTGCATATAAACTATTTTCCGCAATCCTGATTAAAAAAATTAGCTCCACATTAGAAACAAGACAACCTGTCGAACAGGCAGGATTCAGGAAAGGTTTCTCTACCATCGACCATATTCACACACTCGAGCTTCTCATTGAAAAATATCAAGAGAGAAATAGACCACTGTACTTGGCATATATTGACTACAAAAAAGCATTCGATACGGTGTCACCACACAGCTATATATGGGAAACTTTAGCAACACAGAATGTGGAAAACGAATATATAAGAGTAATCAAAAGCATATACAGGAACAGCAGAAGTAGAGTCAAACTAGAAACAGCCGGATCTTGGTTCCCTGTGAAGAAAGGCGTAAGACAAGGTGACCCACTGTCACCTATACTATTTATAGCCACATTAGAGTCGATAATAAGCAAGCTTGACTGGAATGAATGCGGCATAAGAGTAAAAACCAAATATTTAAGCCACCTACGTTTTGCAGATGACTTGGTGCTGATATCAGAGAGAGAGGAAAAGAACTACAACATATGGTAGAATCACTAAACATAGCTATCAAGCTCGCTGGACTAGAAATGAACCTATCTAAAACTATGGTAATGACCAACAGCATCAAGGTACAAATATATGTCGACAACGAGCCTCTCAAATATACCGAAAAATACATTTACTTAGGCAAGCAAATAAGCTTCGACAAACTAAACAACTACCAAGAGATTGAGCGCAGGGCCCAGCTCACATGGAATAAGTACTGGAGCTTCAAAGAAATATTTAAGAGTAACATGCCAATCAAACTGAAAACTAAGGTCATGAATTACCATGCCTGACCTATGCTTGTCAAACATGGAAGTTTAACAAAAATGTCTTAAATAAAATTATAACTTGCCAAAGAGGAATGGAGCGGAGTATGTTAAACATAAAAAGAATAAATAAAATAAGGCATACGAAAATACGCAACATCACACAAGCAACAGATGGTTTAACACAAGCTCTTGCATTAAAATGGAAGTGGGCCGGACACTTAGCACGCCTGCGTGATCAAAGGTGGACAAAACGAGTGACAGAATGGAGGGGGCCAGTGGGCAAAAGAAAGAAAGGAAGACCTTGCAACAGATGGGAGGATGAAATTAAACGCACAGCAGGTCCATACTGGATACAAGCAGCGCAATCCAGAGATAACTGGCTAAATTTGGAGGAGGCATTTACCTGTAGAGGGGTTCTTACAGAATAATTTTCACTACATTACTAACTTATCTAAAATTCTGTTATAAAACTGTAACTACTATGTAACTTTAAACTTTTAAATATTAAACTACTGAATTGTGTGATACAAACAAAACTAATCTTTACATATAAGTATTCTGGAAGAAATAAAATGAAATGAAATAGATTTATTCATAGCAATACAAGATTATAAAGAAAATATTATGTGATATACTTATTTCTAATTACATATATAAAAATTGTATTGCCACGAACCAGCCCCAACTCAGCATAATGGTGGTTGCGGACAACCAGCGCTGGTCTACCGTTGAGACTGGCGGTGACATCACGGACGTTACAGTATATAGGTAAAAGTGCATAGAATATAAACAAAACAAAAAAAAGTAATTATGTAAAATATGATCTGGCTAATAATGTATAACAAGAAAATTAAAATCAATTGAAAGGAGGATAATAATACTATACTATGAAGTTATTCTGTATTCTGTGGTACGAGTTAAAATAAAAATTATAAATTTAATCAATAAAGTATTTATATATACATATATATTCACTAAATAGCACTGGTGTCATTTACATGTAAGGCTTCACTTTTTTGGTGCTGAAATATAAAACTCTTTAATTTATTTCTAAAACTATACAAACTTTGCAAGTTCCTTATTGGCGGTGGAATGTTATTCCAGCACTTAGTAGCAGCATAGCGAAAGCTACCAAAAAGGCTTTTTTATTTTATTTTATTTATTTATAACCTCCCTCCGCAGCTATGACGGCACGTAGTCTAACCCGCATAGATGCAACAAGACGCGCGCATATCAGTCCCTCTGATATCATCCCACACTCGAGCACAGTGTGATCTAAGACCATGAGGGTTTCTTTCATTTTGACAGTCCCAGCGTTGAACCATAAGCCCCCATAAATTTTCAATAGGGTTTAAATCAGCAGACCGAGCGGGCCATTCAATGGGACGAATGTCACGGTGCAGGTTGAACCACGCCATAGTAGCACGGGCCGTGTGTATCCGTGCATTATCTTGAACGTAAGTAATGTGTGGGAATTCTGTTGCAGGATACACTACGCGCACAGTAGGCAGCATCACTTCTTCCAAAAGCGACACATAATTAATGGCAGTGGCCCTATTCTCTAACGACGCCAGTTCTCCGACGCCGTCGAGGCTCATCCACCCCCATAAGTTAACGGTTATGCGACCTGACTCGTTTTGAGGCACGATATGAGCTTCATCATACCGAGTTCGATTATAGCGCCATAAACTTAATCTTCCGATTTGGCTTGATTTAAAAGTTTTTTCATCGGTAAATATAGTATTTGACCAATCAAAATCGAGATGTTGTCGCGCAAAGTTAAGCCGGGCTGTTTTGTGGTGAGGTTTCAGCTCCACTTTAATAGTATGGTGTCTGTAGTGTAGTCCAGCGCTGTGCAAAGCTCGTCGGATCGTCCGAACACTCACATTATATAAAGCAGCAAAATAACTAGTTGGTGTGAAACCGTTCTCTTCGTAACGATGAATCATTTCTGTTATTTGCGCGGTGGTTAGTATCGGTCGTCGTCCTGAATTATTTCTATGATCTGTTATTTGCCCTTCTTCGCCGTGACGCCTAATCCAAAACCTCACAGTGAATCGCGAAATGTTGAGTTCTCGTGATATAGCACTTATGCTATGTCCATCTTCAAAGAGAAATATTATTTCAGCCCTTTGCTCCAAGGTTAAACTTGCCATTTTATTTCGTTATGGAAAAATCTTTTGTAAAAATTTTCTCTTGTCCAAACGACGTTCAAACAATAATTTCTGATAAATGTCATTTCAACAAATAAAGAAATGAGTTTCATCATCAAAAAGTGATTACTAATTATTGTCTTTGTTATGCGTCATTTTGCATAATAACTTTTGAAAGGTAATAAGTAACTTGATATGGCATCTTAGACTTTAGAGCGAAAAGTGTGACATAGAATCTAATTTCAAAACTGGTAAACATTTTCAGACCGCGACCGTACATAGAGCCTTTCTTTAGAATTTCGATTTTAAAATGGTTGTTTTGTTTGACGGTAGCACAAAAATATGATTGTGCATTTCCATTGCGCAGTCTCCGAAATGTATCCGGCAAAAGATTAAAAAAACTGATTGTGGCGAATGTTCCAGATTTTAGAGTTTTATTTTTAGCAAGCTTGCAAAACTAAATAATGGTGCCGGGCTGCCCGTGGGGTGTCGGGCTGCTCGTGGGGTGTTGGGCTGACCGTGGGGTGTCGGGCTGCTCGTGGGTTGCCGAGCTGCCCTTGGGGTTCCGGGCTGCCAGCGGGGAGCCAGCCTAGAATATCACCCCCCATATCTACCCATGGATGTCGTAAGAGTCGACTATAAGGATAACACTACAGAGGGTGTGTCACGTTGTTCTTGTAAAGAGGCGATATTTATTTTTATTAGTGTCACTAGGGCGGATTTTATACTTATATTTAGCAGTGGATTTTTTGTGCATTAACAATTTTATGTCTTGTCGTATAACTGCGTTATTAATGAGTTGAAGATCGCCACTTGCTCATCGACGGTCACAGCGTTGGTTACCGGTGACCAATCAATTTCCCTGGCATCATTGGAAAATTGTTCCTGATCTATACCACTAAAATTGCGCTGAAGAATAATTTTGGGTTTTACTTTTGGGGGCCGAATTTTATACGATCGGAAAATCAGATCATGATATGAAAAATTGACAGCGGGACACTGACCATGCTTAGCAACATGTTGTGGGGAAGATACTATGCATAAATCAAGTAGTGAGGGATTAGAATTGGGGGCATGATGAGTGGCATTTAGAGGGAGTAAATGCATGTTGCTAGAACTAATTACTGACTCGAGGGAATTAGAGCGATGGTCTTTCTTGAGGAGACAGGTATTGAAATCACCCATTATAATATTATGATTGTATAAGATCTTCTAGAATCTTCTCAAACGAGGAAAAGTAATTGACACTTGAGGAATGATGTTTGAAAAGCAATAACTACCGTTACCTGCAAAATATAAAACAGTTGTTATATTTCTCTCATCATGAAATGTCAACGTCATGTCAGTTAAAGATTCAACATTTTAACGTCCTCTTTTGATAGTTAAAAAGGGGATGTCAAATTCGGTGTGAAAGGGGATACACGCATTAGTGAGATCGCGCACAATTTTAATCAAATATCTTGTTATTTTCTTTCTTAGTGAGCTTATTTTCCTACTAACTGGTGTCGGTAAGTGTTTTATGTTATTAATCAGGGGAAATGGACTCCATTTCCCCTGAACCGGGCGATCCCCCGGACCCTATTTGGACGGAACCGATGGAAGTAACTCCATCAACATCAATGGCGGCTACCAAGCGTCATGCTGCAGATTTGGATGATGAGGCCCCGAAAGGCAAGAGAACTATTATAAATACTGAAACTGCCTCCGCATCAATCCAATCCACGTATACTCACCCCTCTGTTACTGTTTTGGGTATTAAATCGTATGAAAGTACTGACTGTGGTCCATATTTAGTGCATGTGTCTGTTGTCGAAGCTGACCCAGCCGCGGGATCGACCATACGACCCATCAAATTTGGTCAATTTCTCTTCCAAAATAAAATTGAAAACATCTCACAAGATGGGGTTAAAAAAGTCGGAAGAAATAAAATCTCAATACAATTTAAATCAGCTCAGGGAGCCAATAAATTTCTAGAAAACCCTATGCTCAAACTCAATAAGTATGAAGCATTCATCCCTACATTCAATGTTACCCGGATGGGATTAGTACGGGAGTGCCTGTTGAATGGTCAATGGAGGAATTTGTAAACTCATTGGAAATCCCTGGTCATTGCACTCATGTGCTCAAAGCTAGGCGCGTAAAGTACGCATAGATGGCAATATTAGCTGGGAACCAACCCAAACTGTAGTTTTGACGTTTAGGGGTCAAGTTCTTCCCATGAAAGTGTACAGTTTCTATTCAGCTCTTTCAGTTGAGTTATACCAATTCCCTACTATACAGTGCATGTCCTGTTGCCGCTTTGGCCATGTTAAGGCTCAATGCAGGTCAAAGCAAAGGTGCTACAAATGTGCTCAACCACACAATGGAGATGACTGCCAAGTTCTAGAATCTGAGTCAACATGTTTGAACTGCTCTGGACAACATTTTACTACCAATAGATACTGCCCTGAACAGGATCGACAAAAAATGATCAAGGCAATCATGGCACGTGATGGCATTTCCTATCATGATGCTGCAAGCCAATACCCGAAATCTGGTCGTTCCTTTAATCAAGTCCTCAAAGAAACTGCTAACCCAAAGCCCAACAATCCCTCTCAACCACAAATTCCCCAACCCCATAACCAAACCCCGCCTACACAGTCATATAGAAGAACTGAATTCCGCAACCCCCGCCCCCAGGCCCCATTGGGAAAGTCATATGATAAAGCTGCCCACCAAGCTTTAATAGCTAATGAACCTTCTGCACTGCCGAATGGATATGCTTTACAAATATCCCAACCATCGCCCTTCCCCCCTCAAGAAGAACCACAAGACCAACTGTTAGTCCAACTGTTAACTATAATCATTAATATTATTTCACAAAGTTCACTCAATTTACCGTCCAACGTTGCCCACATGATAGCCCAACTTACATCTATGATAGGACATAATGGATCAGTCTCCCATACTTCAATGGAACTGCAAAAGTCTTCGTCACAAAACTCCTGAATTAAAATTTCTCATTAGTAAGTATTCCCCCATCCTGGTGGCCATCTCGGAGACATGGTTAGTTCCTGGATCTCATTACAGAGTTTCGGGATACTCCTGTCTTAGGGATGACCGCCAGGATGGGTATGCAGGATGTGCCCTCCTTGTCAAGCGAAGCTTGACATATTCTCAAATTGCTCTACCAGCACACAATGAAAAAATTAATGCTGTCGCTGTTCGAGTTGATAACATTACATATATATCCATGTATACCCCAGAAGCTAAATCTTATCTTATCCCAGATATCCAGCTCATTTTAACATCAGTTCCTCAACCCATTATATTAATGTCAGACTTTAATGCTCACCACACATCGTGGGGTGCAGCTAATTGTGATGCTTTTGGGTATGCTCTACTTGATACATTTGATGATATAAATCTCTGCATTGTTAATGATGGGTCCCCAACACGGAGGGTGTACCCAACTCAGAATCCTAGAAGTGCAGTAGACCTTACAGTCTGCTCTCCATCTCTTCTACCTAGTCTGTACTGGCAAGTGCTTCCTTTAACATATGGTAGTGATCACTTTCCCATTCTGATAAAAATTCCACAAAGAGTTGCCCCACAGTGTTCATCATCTCCGGTCCTAAAATACAGACTTTCAGGTGCGGACTGGGAGTCATACTCAGGCTCATTGGATGCTAGATTAGACTCACTTGACACCCCTATTAATACCAATTGCCTTTTTTATTACATCAATTTTATTGATGCTATTAACTCATCTGCAAAAGACAACATTCCACTTAAGAACCCAAGTCACAATAGAGCATCCCCCCCTTGGTGGGATGCTGAATGCACAAAGTTGGTACAGGCCCGAAACACTGCAGAATTAAATTATATAGCATGCATGACCAGACAAAATTTTTATTTGTACCAAATAGCATCAGCAAAATGCAAGAGAATACTATCATCTAAAAAAAAGGCTGGATGGATAAAGTTTTGCGAAACTCTTTCTCCTACTACGCCTCCATCTATAGTATGGAAACTAATCCGCAGGTTCAGAGGATACTACAATTATGTAAATCATACATCAAATGACCCCTCTTCCTGGATAGAAGCATTCGCCCTCAAACTTGCCCCTCCATTTGTACACCAGGCCCTTTCGTTTGTTATTCCTGACTGCCCTCCACTTCCAGATAACATAGACGCCTTTTTCTCATTTGATGAACTTCAGATTGTTTTAGATAAATTAGTGGACTCATCTCCTGGAATAGACGGCATCCCTTATTCCTTTATCACTAAAGCTTCTCTTAAGACTAAACAAGTTTTGCTGAATCTTATTAACAGGTTTTATGAACAAGGCGAGATCCCAGATTCCTGGAGTTCACAAATAATAATCCCCTTATTAAAACCAGGAAAAGACCCATCTGATCTAAATGCACGGCGCCCTATTGCACTTTCTTGTGTTTTTGCCAAAATTACTGAAGCTCTGATTAAAAATAGGCTAGAATGGCTGGTTGAACACAACAACCTACTACCTAAGTCCCAGTTTGGCTTCAGAAAGGGAATGAGCACTATGGACAGTCTCGGCATTTTGACCACTGATATCCGTCAAGCTCTTCACAACAAGGATTATCTAATTGGAGTCTTCTTAGATATATCTTCTGCATATGATAACGTCCTTCTTCCGGCACTCAGAACAAAACTGTTACAGCTGAATGTCCCTGTAAGAATGATACGTTTCATATTTTGTTTTCTAATGCAAAGAAGAATCTCAATAAAGACACAAAGTACTTATACCCCCCCAAGAACAGTTTGGAAGGGTCTTCCCCAGGGTTCAGTTCTTAGTCCCCTACTGTACAGCTTGTACACACATGATTTAGAGCTATCTGTAAATCCCTTTTGTCAAGTACTGCAATATGCAGACGACATAGCTCTATATGTCTCCACCAAGTCTATCCCTGAAGCTGAAAATGACCTTAACTCTGCTCTTAGTTACCTCGGAGACTGGTTGTTCGAACATGGTTTAAGCATCTCACCCTCTAAAAGTAGTGTTGTAATCTTTACTAGAAAAAGAAATATCCCGGAAATCAATATTATATGTGAAAATGTCTCAATTCCCCAACAAAACTCCATAAAATTTTTGGGTGTATATTTGGATTCAAGATTAACTGGCACCGCTCACTTCTATTACATTGTTGGAAAATGTGAAAAAAATCTTAACATACTACGTGCCCTATCTGGTGCCTGGTGGGGATCGCACCCCTTCTCACAAAAATTATTGTATAACGCCTTAATTAGAAGCCACTTAGACTATGGATCATTTTTGTTAGACCCTGGCAACATGGCAGCCTTAGACAAACTTTCAAAAATCCAATCTAAATGTTTACGGATAATCCTCGGCGCAATGAAGTCATCTCCTATTCATGCAATGCAGGTAGAGTGTGTTGAAGCCCCACTAACCCTGCGTAGACAATACTTATCAGACCGTTTTTTCTTTAAATTAATTCAAAATTCAAATCATCCTATTCTACACAAAATTGAAAAGCTATATGACTTCTTCAATATGCAAGGATTCAGATCTGAAAAGATGCTACCATGTATCATCCGGAGCTATATAAAATACACAAAACTACCAGCTCCAGTAGTCCAGTTCCCCTTAAATCCCCTATTTTTAACCAAATATGAAGCCCTTATTTTTAGTCCAACAATTATGCTTGATTTCGGCATAAATAAAAGCACTATTGAACCCAGTAAAATATTTTATGAAACTATAGACAAAAACTGGAAAGATTGGCTGACAGTATATACTGACGCATCCAAATTGTCAAATGACAGTGAGGTAGGAACAGCAGTTTGGATTCCAAAATACAAGATTATTCTTAGTAATAGTTGCCCATCAATGACCTCTGTTTTCACTGGAGAAGCTGTTGCTATATTAGAATCCATTTTATATATTATCTCCCACAATATTAGTAAAACTATAATTTTCACTGATTCCAAAAGCTGCTTACAGGCAATCATGTCAAATCAGTTTAAGTCCAAAATAAGGTTCCCTATTATACTCAAAATTAAAGAAGAACTCTTAAAATGTCAGCAAATTGGGTTGCAGGTTGTGCTAGCATGGATTCCAGGACATGTTGGCATCCCTGGCAACGAAAACGCTGACCTCTGTGCCAAACAAGCTGTGACAATTGGTAACAAGGACTACAATAGAATTTATTCTCATGATCTATCTTCCTCTTCCCAGACCCACCTTCTCTCAGCCTGGAATAAACTTTGGCAACAAGTCAGAAGCATTAAGGGTAAATTTTATGGTAACCTCCAGCCCTCAATACCCCCAAAACCATGGTTTTTCAAATTTCAAAAAATAAACAAACAATGTGCTACAACTATTTGTCGCCTGCGTTTGGGTCACTCTTGTACTCCAGTATTCCTAGCAAAAATTAAAGTTCGTGACCACTCTTTATGCGAATGTGGTCTTGATGAAGGAACTGTAGACCACATATTTTTTGATTGATCTAAGTTGCAGTGCTCTTTGTATGATATATTACCCAAAGAAATCAGCCGTCCCACTAATATCTCGAACCTATTAACCTATGCTTTTAACCCCTTTATTTATGTTTTGAGTAGATTATACAATCTAACAAAATTAAATTGTAACAATAATCATATTGTGTTTACTACGATAAGTATATGTACTCTATATATATATATATATATATATATATTTTTATAACCAATATTTTGTGCCGTCTTGTGTATGTCTGGTTTTTATATTGGTTGTTTTAGATTAACCTGGAATTCAAGCTCTGACTATAAAACATCTAGAACGCATCACAGTTCCAACATATCTCCAGTGTTTATCTTCCACTCTATCCACATGACATTGGCGAAATTGTGGTAACCCCGCAGAGGCCATAACCTTAAAGTTGAAGTTGAAATAGTTAAAAAGGTACGCTCTACCCGAAAGTTGTGAACGACGTTAGAGTGAAAAGTTGCACTCCAAGTTAGCGATGTGCGATTGTTGCTAAAAATACAATCGACTGAATCGAAAATTGGGCTATTGCGCATTTGATTATTCGAATAACAATCGACGAACTACTAATTGTACGCACACCGCAAACCGCTATGAAATGTATGCGAGTTTGCGTATCACGCATGCGTGGCTGAACTGCGAATGCGTGGATGGCCTCACGGGACGGGACGGTGTTGTGTCGATTGTTTTTAAGTATAACTTATATTTGTTTATATTAGTTGGCCTTTGACCTTTTTAGGAGTAAGTTGAAAAACTCGTTAGTGGAAATATTGAAAAAGAAACTATTTTACATAATTCTTACTTTAGCCATTTAATCTCACATAGTTAGAAACCCTTACATACCCATCTATTCATAGTTTGTTATACTACAACGAACAAAGGAATGTTGTATGCATTACCCTAGCAAGAAAATCACTCCTGGAATAAATTGAGTTCTACAAATAATTAGTGCGATATACGCTGTAAATGTGCACCAAATAATAAATTTGTGCACTTTGCCGTTTTGTTAAAAAAAAGGAAAAACCAATTCTGCTGGAGTAACGTTGTTCCAGCAGGAAAATTTTGATCGAATGATCGGAAAGAAAAATTAAGTATATGGACAGATAGCTTATATTTGTGCATAAATGTGCGCCAAAAATTAAATTTGTGCGTCGTAAGGTTTTCGAGATATTTCGTTTCCTGCGGGAGTAACGTTTAGCAAAATCCATTTTCTCGAAAACCAATAATTGTGCGATCTTACAATAAAAGTATATTAGTAGCTCTTAATTTGTGCTTATTTGTGACACCATTAGATTTTCAAAAATCTGTACCATTTCTACGTAATTATGCAATTACGAAAATAAAAAAAATATGTCTAGCGCTAAAACGAACAAACGGTTGTACTCACTAAAAACGGTATTTGGTTCTTCTTGTAATTCCATTCATAAAAAGTAAACTTATTAGACAAAATATACACGCATTTATCAATAATATCAATATATGTCGCAACCGACAGTGTCATAGTTAGACATCAAAATGCAAGAAATAGAATTAACTCAACATGTTTCGGTGTTAACCAAAAGTTAGTGCGTTTAATGAAATATTTATACCGAAAATTTCAGCTTCATATGTAAAGTATTAAAGAAGATATGAACAAAAACTGAAACAATAGCGAGATTACTGGTTACCCGAGCAAATTCGAAAGATAGCAAAAAAGCGGCGGTTTCATACATATTGATGGTCTTCTTTAATAAGTAGTATTAATGGAAGCTCATGTCCGTACAGTCACGCATAAAATACTAAAGAGGAATTTGTGATAATTTTTTATAATAGCGGTACGGTATTGTTGAGATTTTTATTTTGTCGAAATATTTTTATTTATGTAATTCCTACGCTCAGGCAACTTATAAAATATCAAATGAAAATGCAGGTTTTGTTTAAAAGAAATATATTTTTTTTCTGTTAATATACAGAAGAACTATTATGAAATACTTATCAAGTAAGTATGGCATTCATCATATCAATCACTGATCAATTGCTATTTTTACAATTATTTTAAATTGCTTGATCAATGTCATCGATTCTAAATTAGGTACAAATATAGTTTATGAGCACCGAATAACACAACCACTAATCTTTGCAAAACATGTTTAGTTTTATCGATATTGAACTACTCGGCTGATTTAACGTAAGTGAATTTGGTTTCAACATTGTTTAAATACCTATGTGTACTACTTACGAAAATTTTTATCGAATTAATAAGAGTTAATTCTATTCTTTTCAACTGCTTTATCATATTAACATCGATTTGACAGTGGTTACATCTCTACATCTCGCCATAGGAATTGCAAGTGCAACAGAGCACACTATATAAATCCCTTTCCCATGATTTAATAGCCGTACGAACTTCAGTCGACTTCTTCGCTGCAATCGTAGGTATTGTATAGGTAAGTTGAAGAGAAGCAATAACAACTATGTAGGTACTATTATTTATTCTGTGATATGGTTAACTAATTGCACCATCTAACAATCGTAAAGCTAATTTGTCCTTGTACTAGCAATTAATGAAAAACATCTCAATTAATATGCCTAAAATACTTTCATTTCATTAAAATGTTTGAGTTAGTAATGGAACCCGAATTTATTTTATTAGTCTTTTATTGTTGGGAAAGCTACAAACTAGATACATACCGTTACTTACCTACATAAAATACATTTTATATAAACTCAATATAAAAAGCAATTAAATATTTCCCTTAACAGTTTTATGCCCCAATGTACCCAGGCACAATATTTGTAAACCTGTTAGTTGAGCAAAGTTAAGAAGCTCATCAATATGTATGAAACCGCCGCTTTTTTGCTATCTTTCGAATTTGCTCGGGTAACCAGTAATCTCGCTATTGTTTCAGTTTTTGTTCATATCTTCTTTAATACTTTACATATGAAGCTGAAATTTTCAGTATAAATATTTCATTAAACGCACTAACTTTTGGTTAACACCGAAACATGTTGAGAAAATTCTATTTCTTGCATTTTGATGTCTAACTATGACACTGTCGGTTGCGACATATATTGATATTATTGATAAATGCGTGTATATTTTGTCTAATAAGTTTACTTTTTATGAATGAAATTACAAGAAGAACCAAATACCGTTTTTAGTGAGTACAACCGTTTGTTCGTTTTAGCGCTAGACATATTTTTTTTATTTTCGTAATTGCATAATTACGTAGAAATGGTACAGATTTTTGAAAATCTAATGGTGTCACAAATAAGCACAAATTAAGAGCTACAAATATACTTTTATTGTAAGATCGCACAATTATTGGTTTTCGAGAAAATGGATTTTGCTAAACGTTACTCCAGCAGGAAACGAAATATCTCGAAAACCTTACGACGCACAAATTTAATTTTTGGTGCACATTTATGCACAAATATAAGCTATCTGTCCATATACTTAATTTTTCTTTCCGATCATTCGATCAAAATTTTCCTGCTGGAACAACGTTACTCCAGCAGAATTGGTTTTTCCTTTTTTTTAACAAAACGGCAAAGTGCACAAATTTATTATTTGGTGCACATTTACAGCGTATAACGCACTAATTATTTGTAGAACTCAATTTATTCCAGGAGTGATTTTCTTGCTAGGGTAATGCATACAGGAATGTTCCCTCATTCGATGATTGATTACTAGTCAGACAATTGAATAACTGTTATCTCCAATCGCATAGCAACTGCAGTCGTAAGTAGTGCCGCAGGGATTTTTAACTACTTATTTGCAGCTCATTGTACGTAAACCGCACCATCTTTTGTAAATACTAATTTAGTAGTACGTACGTGTATAGTAATTTATAGTGAGTGCGCTGCGCTACAATCGAATTAGTAGTAAAATCATTAATTATCACCCGCCGCACACCGCTAGTAGATAACAGTTCGATTGTTATCGACTGAACAAAACAATCGACTAAGTGGATTAGATTTAGTAATAATCGCCCATCGCTACTCCGAGTGCGCTCTAACCGAGGTTCGGAACGCGCTCCTGTGACTGTTTGAAATCAAAACAAAAACAATCACAAAAGTTGTAAAATACTACTTGCTCAGCGAAATGTAGTACTTATTCTGTGATTAACGTGGAGAATGGTGATCATAAAACTAAAGTATAGTGATTACATAGAAAGTTTACTTACAGTCTCCACATTACATAAGCCCGCATTGAAAACAATCGCTTCGCTAACTTCGCCGTGACCATTTCATCGCGTCGCTGTACCGGCTGACCTATTCCATATAATACATCTTTTGATAATTTGAATTTATATATATAAAATAAAATGAGTTCTCCTGAAATTCATGCCAAATATATTGCCAAATTAAGTAAGTATATCATTCGCCCTGGAATGGTTAGAACATGTAATGTTTGCTATATTGTTACATAATTTATGAGAGCTTTGACTTTCAGAACATCCGTTGAAAGAAATTCGTGAACGGTCCTTAAGGTTGCTTATAGCTAAATTGCACCTTGGATGGGAGTTAGATGATGAGCTATCGGAGACTCGGCAACTTTTGGAGTCACTGCTGGCATGGTTTCATGAAAAACAGCCGACACTGCAACGGGAAGCTTTAGAGCTTATATTAGCTACCATCAAGGTAAACGTTAAATCTTTGTATACATATAAAATTTATGTAATTGTTAATCCTAACATGTGCATCATGGTTCTCCGTCCAATAGACATAATAGTGTGTTTTGAAACTTTCATTATTATGTTTTTAGTTTTGAACTAAAAATGCAGAGTTTGGGTATGACTGCAATGAGAAGCCACATTCAGCAAAAAAATTATAGAGCCATTGCGAGAAGAACGGGCAAGAAACTCGCGGCCCTTTCTTTTAAATGTCTTTTAACAATATGTTATATACAATATACAATTATTACAATATTTGTTAAAATTACGTAGGTGACAGGTGAAAGCTTGCCAGAGGCAGAATTTTTCAAGCATTTTTGTCGTTTAAGTAATCAGAAACTGTGTAGTAGGACTTCTTAATCAAAATGTTTTTTTATGTGGGTCTTTATTATGGTAGTGAACTTGGAGTTTGCTACTAGAGCTTCGAGAAGGGTGGAGCTTGACTTACCCAATTTAGGCTTGCTTTCACAGTTGTGAATATATCTTTTCGAAAACTGTTTCTAAGAGAATTACTCTACTAATGAGTTTAGGCTTATGATGATATTTTCCTGAGGTCTTATAATGGTAGATTCTGGAGACCACGACTGGAACTCTGAGATAGACGGTGCTAGTGCACAGTGTGGAATTGTGCCTTAGTTGCGGTCAATCTCATTTTGTTTGGTTTTATTGGGCTAAATCAATATAAAACATACTAAAAAACACCTCCGAAATTCTGAAATTGTACTTAGTTTTCGAGATTCAGTTATTTTATTGTTAGGACGAGACAAATTTACTTAGCATTCCATGGATTCAGTGTGTGGCTGCGGGTCCATAGTGTTGCAGAGGAAGAGGCCCAAGTCAAGGTGCCTGGTACTTGCAACCCAGTGAGTAAGGTTAAGTGGATGCTTTAAGATGCATCAATGCTCCCTTTTACCGCTCGAGCCTCCTCTCCTGCCCAACCAAATTTGGTAAGATCCTACTAATGTCGCCTTGGATATACCCTCTAGGATGGAAGTTTCAGTTGTTCTTGACAGGCCAAAGTCTTTTAGTAGGTTATATAGGGATTTAACTGGTATACCCCTAGCTCCGACTTCTACAGCATATAAATTAACCACATGACCGTTTTGGTTTGTTATTTAAGTTTATTTGTTAAGTCATAATATTTGTTAGTTAATATTGTGTGGTCTTTAGGTATGTTTGTTTCCCACAGCACAGTAAGTAGTATGCGTTTTAGATATTTTGTATATAGAAATATGTCTGGTCTGGATGACAAAACACCAACATCCTCAGGAATTTTATAGTGTTTTTCATATGTGACGTGTCCATCAAAAGAGTCCATTTGGGAGCTGCACCTAAGATCGAGGCTTGGATTTTGATTTAATACTTTACCCTTCTTATACAAAAACAACTGGTTGTTTTAATATTGTTAAGTTTGCAATAACGCCTGCTAGGCGAATTACATTACATAATTACAAATTTACGAGAGAAAAACAATGGCTTAGGTTTAAGCAATCACCAGATATAATGAAATAAAACGCCCAAAAAATCCTAAGTATTTAGCAGAATTTAATCCCCATTTTAATTTTAAATTTCACCAATAAACGTTAAAAGTCTGCTATCCTTAAAAAAGAATAATTGCTGAACTACCCAAAAAGGCCACGCATGCACCAAATATGTACCCTCATTTTATTTAAAAATTTCATCCAACTATGTTACACTATTTTATCCTAAAATAGTAAATTAATATATAACAATCATTGTTTACCCAAAAAATATAAATGAAGTCCATAAGGTTCACCAATACTACCGTAAAATTCGTACTAAAAGCTGAGCTTTTTAGAGCTTTTTAACGGCCACAAAAAAAAACATTAGTTTGCATTCATTTATTAATTATTTTTTTTCAAACTAATAAATAAAACAATGTTTTATTTGTACATACAAATAAACTTAAAACTTAATAAAGCAGTCCTTAGTGTAATTTTAAAATTTTAATGAAGAGTGGAACTTAGTGGCCCTGAAATGTACAGAGGATATAGAGGATGGTGTACAGTACATAACACAACTCATTTTTTTTTTTTTTTTTTTTGCTTGACACGTTAGTTTTTGACCACTATCTCACCTGATGGTAAGTGATGATGTGGTCGAAGTTGTTGTTCAGGCTAACCTAGAATTACTGGCTCTCAAGGAGTAGTGCCAAGATGGTGGCAGCGATGTGACCACGTACTTCTAGTCATTGTAAAATTAAATTCAAAATCAGTGCAAAAAGTGAACGAATCAACCTGAATCATATACCAAAAGACGCGTGTGACAAATGTGATCAGAACTGTGTAATTATATTTTAGGAATTTCATGTATGGTGCGTACAATCTTAAAATTTCTTCTAATAACTTTCCGTTGTATACATTACTTGCGACGAGCACGGAATCGTTGGAACAAAGAATGCACACACACATAGAATACAAAAGGCAATGAACTTAAACTAAAATAGACAAAACTCTGAGTAGTAAGCTTATTTCAACAAATCAAACAGTGTTCGGATAGCTCACGTATTAAGCGTACGGCTTTCGATCCGTGGGTGCAGAGATCAAATCCAAAACGCAGGCATAAAATCTTTTTGCAATATTCTTTGGATCACTTTTTGCAGCGCTATATTTTGCAAGTGGGAATAAATTTATTTATATAGTCTAAATAAATAAATTGAAAATAAAAAAATTACACACAAATAAAACATCTATAAGACAAAATGTCACTCTCAACTTTTAAAAACAGTTGTGCTATTTGTATAAAAACTTTACCGAGACGAGGTTTTTTATGCTGCTCGGACTGCCAACAAAAATTCCATCTTGAGTGCGCTAATGTATCACTGACGCGGTATAGGATAATGGAAAGTAAAGAAAATTGGAAGTGCACTAAATGTATAACAAAGTCTAAAAAAACCCTAGAGGTACCAAAAAGCAAACCATCAGCATCGATAAACAAATCGATAAACAAATCCACAAATGATGAACATGTCACCACAAGAAATATAGGTCAGTTTCACAGATCGAAATCAATTAGTGACTTGCTAGAGGAAGAGTCGTATTCTACTTTGATTGTTATAAGCTCCATCAGCTTACCCGAAGATCGCTCAAATAATAGTGCTACAGAAGGGTATAAAAATGAAATCGAAGAATTAAAACTCAAACTCAATATTGCTAACGAAGAAATTGATAAACTTAGTATCGAAAATTCAGAACTAAAAAAAGGAATTATTAGTCGTGACAATAAAATAAAGATATTAATGGCGATCGGTACTGGTGAAAGAAGTAGCAGAAAATCATCAACACCAAACAAGAAAAGTACAGCATACAGCCCTGCATTGCCAACAATTGCACCTTTGTCACCAATGGTTCTTCCGCAGACTGTGAAAAACAATGAAGCGTCAATAAGTCGCAAATATCATTACGAAGAATGTCAAGTGGGGAAATTTGTCAAAAAAACTACTGTCGACCTAGATACAGAACTAAAATCCCCTGGCGCCTTAAATGATAAATCAGTTGATGACATGACGAAAGAGAAGACCATTTTCATTGTTGGGGACCAACAGGCTACGGGACTAGCTAATCTTATTTTAAAAATGAGAGAATCGAAGTGGAATAATGTTTATAGGGTGACTGCTGTCGTTAAACTGGAGGCCCGATGCTCTGAAACACTCAGCTTTTGTAAAAACTTGGACAATACCCTTTCTAATGACGACCGAGTTGTTCTATTAGTTGGTGCTAACAACAAAAATCCCTTTCAACTGTTGAAAGATATGAGCGTTACACTAAATATGCTCAAAAATAAAAATGTATACGTTTTAAATGTTCAGAAAAACCCCTTCTTACGAGAGGATACCCTAAACAATCACATTGCTGCTCTTGTCAAAACTTATAAAAATTGCAAGTTTGTTAGAATTAACCAAAACATCAAACACCACTCCACATATTTACGAGCTGTTACTAAAGCAATAAACTTGAAAATAGACTGCGAGGATATAAATTCGGAGTTAAGATATAATATAACGAAAAATAATATGAGACCACAATCTGCTTCAGTCAACATACCGAATGTAAATAACACTTTTACAAGTTCAAAAAAGGGCACTATACCTTACTATTTTAAATCAATATCTAAGATGAGCATACCAAATAACAATGTTAAATCAAAAAATAACTCAATTCAGTTTTTTCGTGAATAAATCTGCCTCAAAATTTACCTTATTCCATCAAAATATCGCGGGAGCAATAAATAAATCACATTTAATAGAAGTTGCACTAAATGATTTACTAGAAAAAGACGATTTAAATACGGATGTAATATGTTTAACCGAGACATTTTTAAAAAAGGGCACAGAGTCCCTATTGAAAATACCTGAATACAAACTAGCTACTGCATTTAGCAGGAATAGTAAAAGAGGAGGTTCATGTATACTTATAAAAAAAGAACTACAATTCAAAGAAATTCCGATGGTCAATTCATTAGCAACAATAACTAAGTTTGAAGCATGTGGAATAGAGTTATTATCACATAACTTAATTATTATTTGCATTTATAGGGTACCGACATATGATGCAACCATCTTTCTAAAACTCTTTGAAGATCTATTAAAATATATTGCCATAAAATATAAAAATAAAAAAGTAATTTTAAGTGGGGATTGGAACATTAATTTACTTGAATCTAGTCCAAGGACCAATATATTAAAAACTATTTTCCAAAACTACAATTATGAATCTGTGATTAAAGTTCCAACACGAAAAATGGCATGCATTGATCTGATTGTAACAAACATAAAGCATAAAGTTAAGGCAGGAGTTCATTACTTAGCCCTATCAGATCACGAGACTGCACAAACTGCCTCGATGGAGGTAAAAGCCAAAATCACTTGTCCTGATTGGTTTGAAACTAGAAGAGACTATTCGAAAGAAAATATTAAAAAGTTTTGTGAATGTATTGCTGCATTAAAATTTTCTGAAATATATGATCAAACTACTCTCAACAAAGCATTTAATGAATTTCATTCTACGATTTTATTGTTTTATAATTTATGTTTTCCGGCTTACAAAATAAAAATTAAAAATAATAACCTTTAGAATTCCAATGGATGACAAAAGGGATAAAAAAGTCATGTGTACGAAAGCGGCTTTACTATTTGAATAGCATTTACTTAAAGGACAATAAAAAAAACAATGTTAAAATATACAAGTCATACAATAAAATTTTACAAAAATGCATAAAGAAATCACAACAAATACAGAACACGAAATATATAAATAACAACAAAAATAAAGGGAAAGCTGTTTGGAATGTAATACGTAACAATATTGCCGATGATAACAGAATTTGTGACCAAATAAATACTATTGAATTAAATAATTTGACATTTAATGATCCTAATACAATATGTAATTTATTTAATAATTATTTCATTAATTTAGCTATAGATAATAATAATACGGTAAGTCAATTTTATGCCGACGACATCTTCAATACAATTAATAAAAATCCAATAAATTCAATATTTTTAAAACCAACTGACAAAACAGAAGTATTAAATATTATTAAGTCATTAAATAACACTAATTCAGTTGGGTATGACAATATTAACACTAATAAAACAGTGTGGGTATCACTTCTGTGCACACCTCAGTCATTTAATAAATTTATCCTTTGAAGAGGGGTGTTTTCCCGAAGCATTAAAAATATCGGTTGTTAAACCACTGCACAAAAAAGGACATCGAAATGACATGAATAATTATAGACCAATTACATTAAATCCGGTACTGTCAAAAATTTTCGAGAAAGCTATTCTTGCCCGATTAAATGAGTTTATGGCAAAAAATAAGATCTTGTGTCCGGAACAGTATGGGTTTACAAAAAATAGCTCTACAACATTGGCATGTTTCAATCTAATTAAATCCATAACAAACAGTCTTAATAATAGAGAAAAAGTAGCGGCTATATTCATAGATATGACTAAAGCGTTCGATTTAGTAGATCATAGTATAGCACTTAAAAAGCTAAATATGTATGGAATCAGAGGAAACGCTCAAAATTGGTTAAAAAGCTATTTAGAAAATAGGAAACAGTGCACTGAGGTTTCTAGAATAGTAAAAGGACATAAAAAAATATACAGGTCAGAACTGCAAGTAAATCGATCAGGTGTACCTCAAGGTAGCATTTTGGGGCCATTTATCTTCATAACTTACATAAATGATATTCCTAACGTCACCAGACATCAGTGTATTCTATATGCTGATGATACCACTGTTGTCATCCAATCCAAAAATAATGAGCAACTTAAATTAGATATTAACAGTACCATATATAATTTAACACATTGGCTAAATCAAAATAAGTTAAAAATTATTATTGATAAAACTCACATTATACAATTTCACACATATTGCGCTAAAGAAGATACTTTAAATATTCAATTCCAAAAAATGCAAGTGGTACAAGTAAATACATGTAAGTTTTTAGGAATAACAATTGACAAGAACTGCTCATGGAAATTTCATATAGATAACGTTTGTTGCAGACTTGACCGTTTCGTGTATGCTATATGACAACTAAGGCTCTCGGTGTCGAAAGAATCTGCTCTATGCGCGTATCACGGCTACGTATCCTCGGTTTTGTCGTACGGACTACTGTTGTGGGGTAACTCGGTCGACATTAATAGGGCTTTTATCGTACAAAAAAAATGCGTACGCTCAATATGTGGGGCCTGGTCTACGGATAGCTGTCGGCCTATTTTCAAAGAATACAATATCCTTCCATTACCTTGCATGTACATAATGGAAGTTTGTAAATTTGTTCAGGATCACCCAGAGCTTTTTGACAAGCATTGTGACATGTTGCAAAAACAAACTAGGCACCGAGATAGACTTTATCTTCCATGTTGTAGATTACAGTTGTATAAAAATAACGCTTATGTTATGGCAATTAAAATTTATAATAAATTACCTAATGACATAAAAAAATTAAATAAGACTAAATTTAAGCAAACATTAAAATCCTGGTTGCTAAGCAATTGTTTCTACAGCGTTGATGAATATTTTAAATTTAAATAAACATGAAAATATACTTTGGACATAAATTGTTATTGTGAAAGGTGTAAAAATTGACGTCCGTAATTATTGACATTGTACCATTTGAATTGTGTTGTATTACTTATGACACCTAACTAATATAATCGCATTAATTTGACAATTTCATTATTTTTTTTTTCTTATTAAGATAAGTACACTTATTTCGTTTAGTTAATTAATGAATATTAAGTAAATAATTGAATTATAATGATTAAATTATGTAATGTAAAACAATTAATAAATTAAATCGTTAATATGTATAATTTAGAAGCATATAAAAATTTATAGGTCTTTTTGAACATGTTGCACACCTCTTTATGAGGTAGATTGTATATGGTAAATTTTAACTTTAAGAGCTTTGTACAACCTACAGTCGTATGCAATAAATGAATTTGAATTTGAAGGAAAGCTGCCGGAACACACCGTTAGGTGCTTGGCGACAGATTTTCAACTTGAGGGTGGTAGATAGCCAGGCGGGCATTCGCAAAGTGCCCTACCACCATGCAAATCATACAGGAAGCTTGTTGGCTGTGCACCCCATCGCTGACGGAATGTGCCAACAGTGAAAATATTCCCCTAGAAATACGTAGAACAATACTCCACAAGAGAAAGCTACGCAGGATCTGGCAACAAAGTAGACTGAAGCAAGACAAGGCCATATTTAATGAAGCTTCTGATAACCTCAAAGTCATACTACAGGAATAACAACACTCTGAATTCAAAATTAGCATCACTCACAGCAACGAGAGCCACAAATTATTCACTGTGGAAATTTACCAAAGACTTCAATAGACCTCAAATTTGGAAGCCTCCTCTAAAAACCTGTAATGGCTGGGCTAGAACTGCTCAAGACAAAGCTGATGCCTTTGCATCTCACCTCCCTTCAGTTTTCTCACCAAACGAACCTGTCAATGAGACTCAATGGACTGATATTGATGAAATTCTGGAACAAGAATTCCAACTATCTCTACCTCCCAAGGCTATAACTGTAAAAGAAGTATGGAAAACCATAAACCAGCTTAAAGACAAAAAGCCCCGGGATTTGACTTGATATCTGAGGAAGTACTAAAACAACTACCTAAAAAGGGCATCGCCTTCCTAACAATGCTTTACAATAGGATGCTCAGAGTGCAATACTTTCCTCAGCTATGGAAGGTCTCAGTAATACTCATGATCCACAAACCTGGCAAACCACCTGGCGATGTTACATCGTATAGACCAATAAGCCTATTGCCGACTATGTCAAAAGTCTTTGAAAAGTTGCTCCTGCGCAGATATTTTCCCATTCTAGAAAATCAAAAAATCATTCCCGACCACCAGTTTGGATTTAGACAACATCACTCCACAGTTGAACAGGTGCCCCGAGTCTATGAGCACATAAGAAAAGCCCTCGAGGAGAAAAAGTACTGTTTCTCAGTGTTCCTGGATCAGCAGGCATTTGACAGGGTGTGGCATAAAGGCCTACTATATAAAGTTAATCGAACCTGCCTCATTCCTACTTCCTCCTGCTACAATCATATCTGTCAAGCAGAATATTCCAAGTTAAAGAGACAAACTCAACATCAGCTTTCTATGAAATTAGAGCTGGAGTCCCTCAGGGGTCAGTACTGGGTTCTCTATTGAATACAATATACACAGCTGACTTACCCCAGTGCGATAACATAACGACAGCCACATTTGCCGATGATACGGCTATTCTTGCCAGTAGTACAGATCCGGTAATAGCTCCTGCAACTCTCCAAAAGGGATTGGACAAAATAACATCATGGCTTAAAAAATGGAGGATAAGAGCTAGTGTTACCAAATCCGTGCAGGTAACCTTTACTCTTCGAAGGGGTGACTGTCCCCCAGTAAGCTTAGCAAACTGTCCTCTGACAATAAACACCTAATCTACAAAAGCGTGTTGAAACCAGTTTGGACCTATGGAATGCAACTGTGGGGCACTGCTAGTAACTTACACATCGCAAAGCTGCAAAGAATGCAAAACACAATCCTACGCACTATAAGCAATGTACCATGGTATATCACTAACACGGAAATACACAAAAATCTGAAAATGAGCACAGTGAAAGAGGAAATTGGGAATGCGAGCGAGTCCTACCATCAGCGACTTAAGAAACACCCGAACACCTTGGTAGCCCAATTGATTACTCAGGGTTATAATAGACGATTAAAACGGAAAGAAGTCCTAGTTACCCATTAAGTGTCCAGGACAGTCATAACAAAATGAGGAGATGTACTCTCTGGAGGACACACTCTACTTGAGAATACGCCCACAACACATCTGCTTAAAGTCGCCACTGATTTTTACAATTAAAATCTTAATTAAGAATCAGTCTTCTAGGTAGAAACTTTCATATCTATACATAATTTACTGTACTATTAAAGCTTTCTTGGCTTTAGCTGGTCGTCCCCTTTTACGTTTCATGCCAATCGGAACAGTTCTTGCTTCTGGAGGTGGCTGGACGTGTTTAAGTCGGATTGACAATCCAACGGGATGCTTGCAAATATAATCTTTGAGGAACTTTGGACAGTTGCATTTGCTTTGGAGCCAATTTTCTTTTTCTCGGGGCAACATAACTTCCCATTCGCTAAAATGTTGTTCTTTATACTCATCAAAAGTCTCCCAAAGGCGTTCATAATTTTTACATTCCAGATCAGAGTCAGCTGGAATTCTATAAGAACAAATCAGCCCAGTGTTAGTTTTTAATGGCACATGCTTTGAAAGTTTTGCCCATTGGTAACTTTCCGTCCAGATTCTTAGAGATTCTGTTGGGAGAAGAGCAAAGCGTCTTTCATTATTGAACTCGTACTCCTTAGACCAATCTCTGACCATAACAGACGCAATTACTAAAAACCGTGCCAAAGGATGGCGCTCACGAAGTGTGCCGCTGTCTTTTATAGTTTTACTAAAAGATTCCAAGGCATTGTTTGTGGCAGGAGGTCCAGGAGATGCGCCCAAGTACCAGCACCGATTGGATATAAGCCATTCGCTTTCAAAGTATACCACGAAGTCATCATCGGCTTTCCACTTTTCTAAGAACTTTTCGCAGGCTCGATCAAATATTTCCGGAGTTGAGGCACACTGTAAGGCATCAATATATTGTAGAACTTCTTTTTGTGATTTTTTTGCACGCTTTGCTCTACTTTTGTTTGTATCTTCTTCTTCGCCTGCGCCCAACACATTCTTATAACTGCATCAGTTCCAAAGGTGCAAGCAAAGGCGTCTAGTATGCTCTTGGCTGCATCACAAACTAAAACTTTACATGTTAATTCATGTGCGTAGAGGGATAAAGCAGCGTTTTTCAATGCGGAAAACAAAAATGTGAAGTCTTCGGTTCGTTCTGCTGTAGTCACAGCTAACCCGAATGGGTGAAAATGCTTGTTTCGGTCCGTAGTCCCAATCACAAGTACTGGAAACCCCTGCCAAATTAATTTGTACGTGGCATCGGCGTGCAGAATGGTACATTGACGTGACAAACCTATTAAATGCTTTGTTGTTAGCATAAATCGGAAGCTCGAATCTGAATCATCTTCATGAACTTCATAGGCCACAACAAAAACTTGCTGGTCTTCATCAGGCACTTGCGAGTTTTCTATAAGCCATGATTCGAGCTCTCCCAAGCTTATCACTGTTGGCCCGTATTTTCTTTGACGTATAGTACTGAGATAGTTTTTTAACTGCCTTTTAGTCGGCTGATTTATCCCATAAATTTTACTTAAACTGTGCATGATAGATTTAGGTTTTAGGCGAAATTCAATTTAAACAATAATATGTCGTCACATGATGCATCGAACAAACAATACGCTGCCGCAGAACATTGCATATCAGCCTTAGCCTTCACTTTGTTTCAACGATAGTACCTTTTTACGCCGTCTTCAGTCATATGAATCTTTTGTATCGCCCAGGTTTTCTCATTTTCGATAAATTCTTCCGCTCTCCGTACAGTGTCAAATTTTCTCTCAAAAATCCAAACTCTAGCTTGTCCTCGAAGTTTTTTGCATTCAACTTCTTCCTCCGATTCCGATGAAGTATTCAACAGCGGGAGCGCGTTCCGATCCTCGGGTAGAGCGCACTCGGAGTGCACTCGGAGTGCAACTTTTCACTCTAACGGCGTTCACGACCTTCGGGTAGAGCACAACTTTTTAACTACCAAAAGAGGTCGTTAAAATGTTGAATGTTTAACTGACATGACCTTGACATTTCTTGATGAGTAAATTATAGGCAATCTTTTATATTTTGCAGTTAACGGTAGTTATTGCTTTTCAAACATCATAAAAAGTCTATAAATTTTGCACAATTCCCCGCCAAAAACGATATTTGAGGTTATAAAACAACCGGCCGTTCGGAAGTAAGTTAAAGCAACCAAACAACGCACTCTGACCCGCGCGTAATTGAAACGCCGCCCGGCGCGTGCGGTGTAGCGACAGGTGGGAGGGGTGAAGGGTGGAAATAAAGCCGCGAGACTCAACTAATTTGCCATCGATATAATATACTTGGTTATGTGCATACATTTTAGGCAAACGTATATTTGGGTAGTAATGACAAAGAACTTTGCTAGTTAAAATTTGGTGCACGCGTGGCCTTTTTGGGTCATGAAAAGTTTTTGTCAGGCATGACTTAAATAGCCAGAAAGATTTTGGTACAGCTTTAATTTATTTCTACATATTTTTTTTGGGCAACGAGGCTGTTTGGGCTACGATTGTTTTTTTGGTGGTCATTAAATTTCATCCCAAAAAAAATCGCTACATCCCGATACGATGGTTGAAGAACGAGAGCAAGAATTAAAGTTATGAGTCATTGTGTCATGTTAGATCAATTGGTTAGAGCATACCCCGGCTAAAGGGGTGGATGGACGCGGATTCGAATCCCGCACATGACTATATATTTTTCTCTAGTAAATTTGTAATTTTGTTACCTATCGTTTGTTCGTGGTCAAACCTGTTTTTGCCAGCTACCGAGAGACTCTATCATGACTAATGACTGAATAATGACCCCTATCAAAGAGCACCTTGCAACCTACCAATAGGTGCCTTGCAGTACGAGGGGTGATCCAAAAGTAATGATAATCAGGTATTTCTAGACCATATTAAAATCTAAAAAAAATTGTTTTGCTTGCTCATACATCCACAAGGTGCGCGAGAAAAAATCGTATAAATACACCATGATTCCAGGGAGATACATTCATTTGAATACTGACAACCGGAGTGATAACATCAAAATGGAGAAAAACGAAATCAGAGCTGTCATTAAATATCTCTCTCTGAAAAAAATGTCTACCAAAGACATATATAACGACTTGGTGGAAACATTGGGGCACTCTGCCCCTCCATATTCCACGGTTGCACGCTGGGCCAAGGAGTTTAAGCTGGGTAGAACATCCACGGAAGATGAACATCGTGAAGGACGCCCATCCACGTCCACCACTGAAGACAATGCCAAAAAGATAGAGGATATCGTGATGGCAGATCGAAGAGTGACCGTCAGGCACGTAGCTGAGATGACAGGGATCTCTTATGGTAGCGTTCAAAGAATTTTAACCAACGAATTGCACATGAAGAAGGTCTCTGCGCGTTGGGTACCGAGAATGTTAACAGACGAGCAAAAGAAAAAAAATTAACAAAAAATGGAACCGACTTCAACACCCAAAAGTGTGAAATAACTTGTTGAAGTCGGTACCATGATAGTTCAAAAGTACCTAGTATCACAATATTGTGGGCATGGTATGGACTTCGACAAGTTATTTCACACTTTTGGGTGTTGAAGTCGGTTCCATTTTTTGTAAATTTATTTTTTTCAATCTTTTTATTGTAACTCAAAAACGGCTTGACCGATTTTGATGAAATTTAAAATGGGACCAAACGACAACCATCAGCTTTCAAACAAAAAAAGAATTTTCAAAATCGGTTCACCCAGTCAAGAGATCTGAGGTAACAAACATAAAAAAAAGAAAAAACAGACGAACTGAGAACCTCCTCTTTTTTTGGAAGTCGGTTAAAAAAAGAGTTGACATTTCAAAGGTTAATCTCGAGAAGTTCCAAGCCGATAAAGAAATTTTTTTGTCACGTTTCGTGACCGTGGATGAGACCTGAGTCCACCATTTCGACCCGGAAACCAAAAAGCAGTCGATGTCTTGGAAACGAGCCTCCTCACCGACGCCGAAAAAATTCAGTCTCAAGTTCGGCGGGAAAGGTTATGGCGTCCGTTTTTTGGGACGCTAAAGGAATTATTATGGTCGAATACTTGGAAAAGGGAGCTACTATTACGGGCTCTTACTACGCAGACCAAATAAGAAGATTACGGGAGGCCATAAAAGAAAAAAGGCGCGGCAAACTGCGAGCTGGGGTGCTGTTTCACCAAGACAACGCACCGGCTCACAAAGCCGCAGTTGCGATGGCTGCCATTCAAGAAACAGGGTTCGAACTGCTTGAACACCCTCCCTATTCGCCAGATCTAGCTCCCAGTGACTTCTATCTCTTTCTTCGGCTCAAAGAACATCTCCGAGGCCAGAAATTTGAAGATGATAGCGAAGTGATGGCAGCTGTTGAGGCATTTTGGGAGAGTCGAGATAAAGATTTTTTTTCTAAGGGAATCCTAGGTTTAGAAAAACGTTTAACTAAATGTATTGCCTCATTAGGAGACTATGTAGAAAAATAAATTATTTTTGTAACATTAACCACCGTGTGTTATTTTGATTATCATTACTTTTGGATCACCCCTCGTACCTATGGCCTCCCGACAAATACTGCAAGACTTTTTGGTGTATTTGACTATTATGAAATTTCCCGAAAAAAGTACAACTTTTATTAAAGAAAAATATAAATATGCTGTCAATTTGACATATAATGTATGAAAATGTCTCTAACTGTAAAAAAATGTGATAAAATAATTAAGATGTAAATTTCTTGAGAAAATTAATAAAAAATTAGTCAGTCGATGGTTGCCTTTTTTTTATTAATATAAGTTAACATAAATTGGGTACAAAAACAAAATTATTTTATTCATTTTTTAATAGACCTTACAAGATTATCTACCCACATAGCTAAAAGTAAAATCACTTGATATGAGTACAAATCACGCAATAGTTATTCAAACAAACATAATAAAAATAATAAGGCCTTTATTCTGAACTAGCTGTACCCGCGACTTCGTTCGCGATTGCCGTACCTGCAGACTAATTATTCACATTTGTGCACTGTTTATCTCATATTAAGCAACACTGTGGTCTGCGGTGAAGCACTCTTATAGTAAACCATAGCTCAGAATGGAGCTTTCTACTTTGGATTTCAAAATTACCGGGTTGTATTTTCCAGAAGACAGTAGTTAAGTAACTCAGAGAGTTCTTTCCCGGTTCGCACAATAAATGTTGAAGCAAAGTACCTTGTGCGTTTCTTTAGAATTTCGACTTTAAAACGGCGACGGTAGATCGTTTTTTTTTTTATTTCTCATTTTCGCAAAGTAGTGTTTGTTTGATCTGAGTAGCGGGTGGGAGACGCTCCTTCCCACCTAAGGCCGGGAAAAACTCATAGGAAATGCTTCCTTCTGGGCCGGAATGACTTGTAACCATGGTAACCATTGGTGTTAACAAAGTTATATGTCTAAGATTTTTCGTTGTAAAATACTCTGTTGTTATAAAACAATTAATAACAACTATGTTTGGCAGGGTAGTAACTAAATATAAGGTAAAAAGTGTAGGTTAAAAAAAAACCCTAAATTTCATTGTTCTAACTCCTAGTGTATCTTTGTATCTTCTACTCATGTTTATTATTTTTAGTAAATATTTAGAAAAACTTTTTTTTTTATGTATGATAGGTTAGCCTTTGACCACTATCTCACCTGATGGAAAGTGATGATGTGGTCGAAGGTGTTGTTCAGGCTAACCTAGATAATTACTGGCTCTCAAGAACAGCTGCCGGAACACACCGTTAGGTGCTTGGCGACAGATTTTCTACTTGAGGGTGGTAGCTAGCCAGGCGGGCATTCGCAAAATGCCCTACCACCATGCAACTACTATTTTTTTACCCTTCTCATATTTTAAATGAAAAGTAGAGTGTTTAACACGGATGTAAGTCATCGATACCTACTTGGACTATAGCCGCATTAATTTTAAAAAGGTACTGCTCATGTTATTAAATAATATAAAAAAACATACTATTTTTACATCGTTATTCCTTATATTAGTAGTGAAAAGCAGAGAGATTCCTATTCGGGCCATAAGCGCCTGTAAAAATTCCAAAAAAATTTTACGTAAAATTTCCCAAATAGTTCTAACCTCTCAATAAATTTTTAGTAAGTATGTTATTTTTTCAATGAATGATTTTTAGAAAAGCTACTTTTTTTACCTTCTTTAAATTCGAAATGAAAAGTAGAGAGCTGACCGCGGGTGAAAGTTACCAATTCCTTTCGACCCTTGTATAACAATCTACTAAAGTGGTGCACTTCCAATTTTAAACGGATTAAATCACGTATATTTATCATTATTTTTGTCCCGACAGTCACACCGTGACCATGATCACTACAAAGTGTTTGAAACGTCCGGACAAAAATAATGATAAATATACGTGATTTAAACCGTTTAAAGTTGTTTAATTACTAAGTGTAGCAATCGCGAAAACCTAAGAAAACATTGTGCACTTCCATTGCGCAGTCTCCGAAATGTATCTAAAACAAAAGAAAGATATGTAGTTTTAAAAACTGATTGTGGTGAATGTACCACATTTTAGAGTTTATAGTAGCAAACTTGCAAAACTAAATAAGGGTGCCATGCTGCCCGTGGGGTGCCGGGCTGCCCGTGGGATGCCGGTCTGTCCGTGGGGTGTCGGGCTTCCCGTGGGGTTTCGGGCTGCCTGTGGGCTTAAGATGAGTCGTACGTTCAAGGGTTTCTCAATATTCCGCGGTTCAAGTTATTTAAAACGAAATATTTAGTTTGTGATATCTGTAATTTCTTAATTGCAAAACTGAGGACTTTGAAATATTTACGGGAAAAAATTAAATTACCACTATCGTAACAAAAAGAATGATTGAAATCGGACTACGCGTTAATAAATTACAATTAAGTGTACATTTTGACTTTCATCCCCTTTCCCAAGAGAACCGTACTGAATTTCGGGATAAAAGTATCGTATGTCCTTCTTCGTAGTATGAACTCGAATCGTGCTGTTTCATTCAAATCCATTCAGTAGTTTTTGAGTGATGCGCGGCCGGGATACAGACAGACAGCCAGAAAAAAAAATAACAGTTTTTGCATCATTAACAGCTACAGATTGCTCTCAAAACATATTTTCAAAATATCTGCAATGTACAGAATTGGACCTGTTACAGTATTGTTATAAGTATAAATAGATAAATGTAAGCGTCTTACCCCTCGCGCTTCCCTACCCGCTTTCTGCAACCTGTTATAGGTTTAGATTAGACTGATTAGAGCATTGCATGTCATGAAAAATATTCGTAGGGAAGTTGTGGTTATCGTAATAAAAAAAAACTGTTTTATTGTTTGAAAAATCAGTCTTTTGGAGAGGTCCGACTACAGACCTATCTATTATATACGATAAAGAGCAAACGCCAGCTTAAGATGAGCCGTATGTTCAAAGGTTTCTGTACATTTTGGGTGTCAAGTTATTTGGAACGTAATATTTATGTTGTGATATCTGTAATTTCTGAACTGCAAACCCGATGACTTTGAAATATTTACGTGATAATTTTTAAAGCACTACTATTCTAATTAAAAAAATCGGCCAAGTTCGAGTCGGACTCGCGCACGAAGGGTTCCGTACAACATTAGACTTCCTATTTTAACCTTTTTTGGTTTAAACGTGCGCGAGTCCAACTCGCACTTGGTCAACTTTTTGTATTTGTTGTTATAGCGCCAACAGAAATACATCATCTGTGAAAATTTCAACTGTCTAGCTATCACCGTTCTTGAGATACAGCCCGGTGACAGACGGACGGACGGATGGACGGACGGACGGACGGACGGACAGCCGGACAGACCGTATTTACCCTGTGGGTATGGAACCCTAAAAAGAACGTATGAAATCGGACTACGCGTTAATAAATTACAACTAACTGTATATTTTGACTTTCATCCCCTCTCCCAAAGGAACCATGCTGAATTTCGGGATAAAAAGCTAAATTATCCTACCTTGTTGTATGAACTCCAATCATGCTAAGTTTCATTGAAATCCATTCAGTATTTTGGAGTGATACGCGGCCGGGATACAGACAGACAGACAGACAGACAGACAGACAGACAAAAATAAAAAAAAATACAGATTCGGCATCAGTATCAGCTACAGAGTACTGTACATTTATTTTTTTCAAAATATCTTCCATGTACAGAATTGGACCTGTTACAGTTTTATTATAAGTATGTTACAGTTTTATTATAAGTATAGATAGATAACACATTGGTTGAACAGTGGTACAGTTTTGTTTAGCGATGTGCGATGCTAGTATACCATCGGTATAAATATTTTCGAATTGCGCCAATAATTGATTATAGTGCTTGAGTCAGAAAATAGTACCTACCTAACGGTTTGATTAGGGCAACTAATTTAAATGTATCGTCTAGAATGCTTGCAAATCATGATGTATCTGAAAATTTGAATGTTTCAAAGTGTTTTTTTGGCCTAGGCCAATTGATTATTATTAAGTGATTACCCTATCCAAAAATTTAAAATTTAAATATCTCTTGATGCCCTGCGGTTGTTGCACATGGTTTTTTTTGTGGTAATATTTAATAATGATATTAATTTATACTTGTATTGAAACAAGTATAAATTAATTAAAAATAAAAAAACCCTACAGCAAATTATTTATTTTCGTTAAGCAATTTTATTATATATATGGAATCGTTTATATTTATATTATTCGCATTTATATTATGGGCATGGGAGATTTTTCTTTCTCACTATGTCGTGAGTAAAATCCGCCAGTTTGTTTTTTATATATTTTTATGTGCTCCCGCCATCAAGATGAATCTAATGATATATCATACATTAAAATCAGTTAATGCGTTTAGAAGTCATGGTGGAATTAAGAAACTCACAAACATTCGTACATACACATGACACTCCCTGAACACATGACACTCCCTGAACACATGACACTCCTTTCTTTGTGCAGTCGTGTAAAAAAGTAAAAACCCGACTGCAAATGGTTTATTTGCGTTAAACGTTTTTTTCGTGAAGTCGATGGGCCAGAAAGGGTTTATTTTAATCTCACGTATAGCGTCTAAAACCCGCCAGTTTGTTCAATTAAAAAAAATAAGGCTAGGATCAAAATTGGCCAATTCTTACACTTTCCTTGCAAACTACAAAACTTGCTCAGAAAATCGCTATTTTCGACCTTTATCTGAAAATACGTCCTTAATATTGTCATCGAAATTACAACGAAAGAAAAAATGTTAATTAAGAGTAGGTATTCGAAACCGCGACCAAGTTAAAAATCCTATTGGATAAATTGTCTTTTTTGCTGTTCAATTCAATTTGGCTGCAGGTGTGGCTCCGTCCCTTTAAGACGGTATTGACACTAGGAACGAAAGGGTTAATTGGACCTATGACTGCTTCATGAAAATATCTCAATTGACAGAACATGTTCCGGCTTTAGGGAATCAGGGGAATTAGAATGTTTAAGTTTTGGATTAGAAACTCGCTCGTGATTAAAATGTTTCCTTTAAAATTTTGTAAGCTTATTCTCATATCAGGCGTTAGTGCAAAAAATATAATACTAACATTATAGGGTTCAGTCATCATAAACAAGTACAAAGCTAATTGAAAAATGTGTCTAGTTTGTATGTAGGTTCTTAGTTCAGTTTCATTTGGCTGCAGATGTCGCTTCGTCCCCTTAAGACGATTAAACAATAGAAACGTAATATATAGGATACATTTGAGCTATGACTCAGCACAATAGTTCAGTTGGCAGAGTAGGATCTCTCGTAGCCGAGGCGTCGAATCCCGCTTTTGGTTAAAAAAAAAATCCTATTGTTGTTTTTTGTAAGCTTCTTCGCTTATCAGGCGATAGTGTAAGAATTACAATGTTAGAGTTAATTATATCCCACAACCTGAGCATTTTGTGGTACACTTTACTGAAAAAATATCACGCTTATAGATTTGTGCTTTAACAGCTCAGCTTTTTGCTAGTATAGTTTATAGGTTCAGTTGTTACATAAAAATACAACTCAACAGAACATTTTTTATATTTAGCATTTGATCACTGCCTGTCTTACCTGATGGTAAGTGATGATGTGGTCGAAGATGTTGTTCAAGCTAGCTCTCAAAGATAGTTCACGAAACACACCGTGCATGGCGATAAATTTTCTACTTGATGGCAAGGGCGGACATTATTTTTTTTTCTAAAATGTCCTATCACTATGTTATTACGACTGCCATCCTAAAACAAAAACCGGGACCGACTGCTTAAAGTGCCGTCCGAAGCACGGAAGCTAATAGTGGTCACCAAGTCACGACCGCAGCGGTTAAGAATGACTGTGCAAGCTTCGCTCCGAGCGCTTTAAACATGCCGAACAAGTACATACCAGTTGTCAGCATGGCGGAACTAAGAATTGCCTTCAATGTCCTTTGCATCTCATGCTATTAATTATAATCATAGTAAAAGAACATATAGAATCTGTTCGCTTTTAGCATCGTCCTCGGGTTATAACGGCGTAATGTCGCCAATGCCTTGGCCGTCACTCTATCCTGTTTTCAATGTATTATGTTTAACTTTCAGACTAAATCGGGTACTTACATCGCAAAGGAACTGGGTGTGAGGCAAATTGTGAGTAGCTTGTATGCAGTAAGAAATAAAATTGTACCTGATGCTATAGAAACATTTGACGATGTTTTGGAAACCCTGAAGTTCTTGAACACTGTTGAGTCAGAGGAAAATGTGATGATCCCTCGCCTTAACATACCTGACCTTTCAAGGTATGTATGATATACTTCTATAATGAATTAAAACTATTCTCGTGACATACCTCGTATAAATAGTGCCTCCAGCCATTCAGTCATAGATTACCCTTGATTTCGAAATTAGTTTCAGGAATGTAACAATTTAAGATTTTTTTCTGTGATTGATTGAGCCTATGGCCACAAAATTTTGTAGTCAGTAATTGTACTTCCAGTTAATAAGTTCTTGGCTTTTGTTTTAAGCACTAAGTATATGAACTCTTTAAGCAATTATACCTACCACCATGATCCGCAAGTTTTATTAAGGCACCAATAAGTTTTAAAAGTGGATACATTTTTAAGGAAGACGATGCGGCCATATCTTTCAGAATACTTTGTTTTGTTTAACCGACAGATGTCTTCTGAATCATTTGCATTGAATTTTGAAGCTGCTACCATTCAACATAATCATTGATGATTCTTTTCTATTCGATTTTAAGTATAGTATGCAGAATTAGCACTTAGGACGCTATTGAACCCACATATTTCTTTGTTTTGTATTAGTTGTTTCTGTGGTGTAACACAGCACACCGCCTGAAACAACCAGGCGAAGGTTTCGATTAAGGCCGAGATTCATTCCTCTCCCACGTTGCTAACTTTGCAATCCATAAATTCGTGAAAACGGCCATCAATATGTTTGAAATGATAATGATTCCAATCTTATTGCAATGCGTACATACCCTACTTAAAATAAATATATTTTGTATATAAATAGGATTATAATAATAGCCAAGAAAAAGAAGAATCGACAGATGGCATAGAAAGGAGCTATATGGACGACTCATACTCGTACATGATTTAGAACTATCACACGTAGATACAGCAGCTTCTAATCAATAGCTTCACTTAGGACCTCTGTTTTTGATACAAAGGTTCATTAGCGCTATTCAAGATCATACTTAAATAATTTTATGTACTTAGTTTCTAAAATACAGAAAAATCATAATCAAAAACACCCGAATACCCTAAACGATAAATGAAAATTCCGCGAAACCTTATTATCAATACGCCCCTAATATATAGTAATAAATATATATTTTAAGACTAAACCTGTATCTTGGTAACCCAGATTTAGAATGGAATGAAATGATTAGCTACCAATTAACTATTAGATTTAGAAACGCTTCTTTATTATATTTTAGCAATCAAAGATTCATTTATATATAATGAGACTCAATATAATGAAAGAACAATGTTTTTTTCAGTTCTGAAAGTGGCACTACCAGTGGGTATTACAATGTAGATCAGAACATCCAAACATCTAAAGAATCATCGCTTTCAAATGAAGACTATGAATTAATTCGGCAGACCAGGTAAGATAATGATTTTTTTCTGAATTTTAGTGCAATAAGTATCTATATATTGAACTGAGCAGCTAAGTAACTAATTTGGATTTCAAATCTAATGTAAGTGGATACCAAAGTTAATAGGTTGGCAGTCGCCAACCTATTAACTTTGGTAATCAGTCGAGTTAATAGGTTTTGAAGCAATGATGGCCGAGCGGTAATAGCTATGGACTGCTGTGCCGCAAGTCCATGGTTCGGTCCTCACCGCCGGCTTGAGCTTCACCGCATGTTGGAAGGGCATTTTGAGAATGCTCACCTGGCTATCTACCACCTTCCCAAACACCTAACAGTGTGTTCCGGCAGCAGTCCTGGATGGCCAGAAAAATTACGGGCACATGAGACTTAACGACAGTATGTCTCAGTGTGACGGGCGCAGTGCAATTCGTTGGGACGAAATGCATACGATAACGGGGAACAACAAAACTTAAAAGTACAAAGTTATTTATCTTTTTTTATATATACATAATATTTATTATTATTTATATAGTACTATTTTATATTATAGTATTATTACTGTATTAATTGTTTATAATAAAAAAAAAATATAATTCTATATATATTCCGCCCATTGTAAACCTGTAACAACATTATTGTGAATTTTAAATCTTCTGTTTCTTTTGCTATGTGGTGTAACTATAAAGTATTATCAATCTATCTGACTATATGCTCCTGCAAGACGAATACATTTTTAATTGAAGACTCGGCTCTTGAGGACGGACGCATTGTCGTGCGAGAACAGCACACCTCAATTTAATATTCCTCTTCTTTTGTCTTTAATAGATTCTCTTAACCGCTTCATGACTGCTGTGTAGTTTTCTCCGGTTAAAGAGGCACCTTTATCCTTATAATCGATCAACAAGATTCCTTCTGAGTCCCAAAAAACTGTCGAAATAAGCTTTCGGGCCGATTGTGAAAACTTGAATTTCTTAGGACTGCATGGAGTCTTGCTTAGACTCAGGTAATGAACTCATGTATCATCTCCAGCAACGAGACAATGCTATCTGTTTGTCAAAGTGCATCATCCTTGTCAAAGTGCATCATCCTTGTCGTCACCGCTGAGGTCCAAAAACGCTTGAGAACATTCGACGCGCTGTTGTTTCTACGGCGGCGAGAGCACCCACCGTACGCTGACCTTATAGTCATGCCAAGATTTTCGTGCAGAATTTTAAAAATAGTTGTATAGGACACTCCAACCTTTTCTGCAAGCTGTTTCTTCTTTAGCATCTTACAATATTCTTTTTTTGACTTATTTAACCAGTTTAACCCCTAAAGATCAAGTGTGAGCGTTAAACGCATAATTTTTATTTAAATATATCCCTGGTAGAGTTTCGTATCCCACTCTCCAGTCTTTTATTGTTCAGATTAGATAGAGAGGTGGGCTAATTTGTAGGACACGGAGGCGCAAGCCAGAGTCTGCTGTTTCGATGTTCATAACAGCAAGGTTGTGAACACTGGTTAGACCATGGGATGGTTGGTGGGTGTCTCCAGTTCCTCCATCGATCCGGTCTGGTTGTGGCAAATATATGTAAATTGTGCAGTGTTTGCAGAATAAAAACTGAAGTTGGCATCAGAGTTCTACTGTTTCCATGGGTGGATCTGTGCCCATCTGATTCTAAGACAATGCTCTTGATAGAAGATGCTCTAAGTCTGCTCAAATCAACACGAAGATGTTGCAGATTCATCAGAGATGTTTATTTACGTGATTTCCCTGCTGAAATATTTTTAAACAGACCTGGAATCATAAAGGTGAGTGCATATAATGTTTATAAGGAATAGTTTTAAAGTTTTTTTGATTGATTTCGTTTAGATCAACATAGACAAGCTTTATTTGATACTTTTACTCTTATCAATTATCTAGTATCTAGTTGCCTTCATTTGCTTATGTAAGAGTCGTTTTTTTGTCATTTAACCATTCATACTGATTCCTACTTTGCATTATTTTATTTTACAATAATTAAATTAAAATTTGATTAAACACTGATAGGCTAGCCGCTCATCTATGACTACTACCTCACTTTTTGGCATGCGATGATGTGGTTGACGATCGTACCAATCTTGTTATAGAATGGTAACAGGATCTCAAATCATAATAGTAGTTTATGCAACTGTCATATAATAGAGGGTATTAAAACATGAGTGTAGTTTCGAAATAAGATTACACGAGTGTTTTAATACCTAATTATATGCAGTTGCATACACTACTTTATTTAATCTCATGGCTATACCAAGATTTTTTTACCTGTATTTCAACTCTCTGTGTCTAAACGCTTTTTTTGATTTTTCTGGCAAAAGACTATTCGTCAGTTTCGTAGCTGTTTCTAGAATGTCAGGAGGAGTTAAATTTTCAGTATTGTGGGTGTTGCTTGACATTTTTGCTACTTAAGTTTTATCCGCTATCGTCAGAAGGGCCACCCACACATTATAGATACGTGGAAGTCTCGCACTACCCGATTTAACCGTCTGTTTCTGCCACGTACCTGTAAGTTGTGGAATGCTCTTCCCCCTGAGGTTTTTCCTCAGGTCTACAACTTAAACCGCTTCAAAAGAGGCGTGAATAGAGTCCTTTCTCTCAATGGTAGGCAACGCACCAGTAATGCTGCGGATATTACCGGTGTTCATAAGCGGCGGTGACCACTTACCATCAGGTGGACCGTCTGCTTGTTTGTCACCTTTTGTATAAAAAAAAAACCAACTAAATAATACTCAAATTCGTATGTACGAAATAGTGCCAAAATGGAAAAAGTCTGTTATTGGTCTATTGGCTCGGAACCAGCAAAGCGGGTTGCGCGCGCAGCGCGCTGTCCATATATTTAGTGGGTTGAAAGTCACCCGCGTCCGTAGGATATACCCTCGAGACCCTACACGTGACCCACGGGTGGTGCTAAACGTGGTGACAATTTCCTGGTGGTAGGCTTCGGCCGTGGTTTGAACCACCCACCGAATAAAACCGTGCCGCCAAGCGGCTCTGCCGTGTTCCGGCACGATATTCGGTGCAACCGTTAAGGAGGGCAGGTCGGGGCAGTTGCGCTGCTAGAGATGACATGTTAGTTGGCACAGAACAAAGAACCGTATTGGGGGACTAGTCTCGGAGAGCAGCGGGATCCGAGGCACGGTTATCCGCTGGCCGACCGCAGACAGTAGGGGGCCCAAGTAGTGTACTAGCCACACACGAAAGGCTGCCCCGCCATCTGGCGAAAAATCCCAGAATACGCCATCGTGCCGTTTGGCGCACGGATGAGAGGACCCGATGGATATTTCTGGGGGGGCTCGGGCGTCCCCGCGGTCTCCGGACTAGTCTCCAAATCGTGCGGTATCGGAGTTGTGTGCCAATGAGTCGGCAGGTAGCGTCTCGTCCCACTGCTGTCCCCCTACCTTATTTCACTCTACATTCATGAAGAACAGGAAAAATAAGAAGTCGGTTCCACAGCGGATGCACGTCCTCTCGCTCCAAGTGCACCTCTCAAATATTCGAGGTCTGCACTCCAATGTCAACTCGGTCCACCACCACCTCGAGACCGCAAAACCGCACCTTCTATTTCTCACGGAGACGCAGATAACTTGTCCGGCTGACGTGGCATACCTCTCGTACCCTGGCTATGTCCTGGAACACAAATTCAGACCACGAGCTGGGGTATGCGTATATGTTCGCGATGACATTTGTTGTCGGCGTCTCCGTAATCTTGAAGACTCCAGCTTCTCAGTCTTGTGGATTTTGGTGGACATAGGCTCAGAGAAAATTCTATATACCAGTGTCTACCGATCGCATAGCGGTGATCAGGAGACGACCAGGCTTATGGACTATCTAAGTGCGACGGCAGATGTGGCACAACATCAGTACCCTTCCGCTCAGTTAGTGTTACTGGGGGATTTCAACGCCCACCACCAGGAGTGGCTGTTCCCACACCAGAACACTGACCATGCTGGGAGAGAGACGTATAAGCTAGCATTAACGTTAAATCTCACCCAGCTAGTCCAAGGCGCTACAAGGGTTCCTGACGTTGACGGCCATACAGCCAATTGCTTGGACCTTCTGCTGACAACGGATCCAGACCGATACTCGGTGTCAGTTTCTTCACCTTTAGGTAGCTCTGACCACTGTCTGGTGAAATCTGTATCGGTATACTCCCCGCCCGACCTCTGCCTTAAAGGCAACCGGCGGGTATGGCGTTACAAGTCAGCAGATTGGGATGAGATGCGAAGTTTTTTCGCATCTTATCCTTGGCAGCCTGTTTGCTTCTCTTCTGGCGATCCCTCGATTTGTGCGGATGCAGTAACGAGTGTGGTGCGTCAGGCTATGGAGTATTTTATTCCATTTTCTGATTCACCACAGTCGGGCAAAGCTCGTCCATGGTTCGGAGCTGAATGCAGACGCGCTGAAGCGCAAAAACATGAAGCATACGTTGCATGGGCTGATGCTCGAAACCGGAAATCGAAGGACATTCGCAATAAGAAGAGAGCTTTTAATAAGGCTGCCAAGTCCTGCAAAAAGGCCTTAAGAAGGGCACGCTTCAACCACATATGCCGAATAGGAGCTAAACTTGCTTCGTATCCTGCGGGTAGTAAAGCTTTTTGGTCACTGGCAAAATCGGTTGAAGCTAACTTCTGTCGCTCCTCCCTGCCTCCACTGCTGAAACCTGATGAATCACTTGCCCACACCGCAGAGGAGAAAGCGAACTTGTTTGCTTCTCTTTTTGCGGAATCTTCACGTCTGGATACTGGTGGCGAAGCACCTCCGTGTCTACCTAGATGCGAGGCATCTATGCCGGAAATTCGCATCCGTCAGATCGAGGTACGTAAAACACTGCGTAATCTGGACGTGAACAAAGCAGGTGGTCCGGATGGTATACCAGCCATAGTCCTGAAAGTGTGTGCTCCTGAGTTGTCTCCTGTGCTGACGCGCCTCTTTCGCCTCTCGATGGCGACTGGACAAGTGCCGAAAACATGGAAGCTTGCTAATGTGCAGCCTGTGCCCAAGAGAGGCAGTCGTGCTGACCCTACTAACTACAGGCCCATTTCAGTCACTTCCATACTATGTAAGAGTATGGAACGTGTACTAAACCACAGGCTCTTGGCATACCTTGAAGCGAATGACATCCTCAGTGACCGTCAATACGGATTTCGCCGAAAACGGTCTACTGGGGATCTTCTTGCGTATGCCATTCACATCTGGAGCGAGGCCATAGAACGGTACGGAGAGGCGCTTGCCGTTTCTCTGGATATCTCGAAGGCCTTTGACAGGGTGTGGCACGACAGCCTGACTAGCAAGCTTCCCTCATACGGCTTACCCGCTGGCTTATGTGCCTGGATAACAGACTTCCTGAGGGAAAGATCAATACGAGTGGTCGTGGACGGCTGCTCATCTGATCAATTGGCAATTAATGCCGGGGTACCTCAGGGGTCAGTTCTCTCTGCAACCCTCTTCTTGCTGCACATCAACGATCTCCTCAAGCCCGGTTTTGTTGGGTACGCGGATGACAGCACTGTTGTGGAGAGATATTTTGCCGAAGCACGAGCTAGTGTAGCTCAAATCCAGTCTCTTAGAGAGGCCATGGTTGAGCGTATGAACTTGGCCTTGCAAGCAGTCTCCGATTGGGGTGATGCCAATTTGGTCAGCTTCAACGCTTCCAAGACCCAGGCGTGTCTATTTAGCGCCAAGCGGAGTCCGTTCCATCTGACTCCCACTTTCCAGAATGTATCTCTACCCGTGACGAGCCAACTTGAACTGTTGGGTGTTACCCTAACATCGGACCTCAATTTTGGCTCGTACATTGAGTCCAAGGCTAAATTAGCTGCCAAAAAGTTGGGAGTCCTGGGGAAGGTTAGGCGGTATTTCACACCAGGGCAGCTTCTTAACCTGTATCAAGCGCAAGTCCGGTCTTGTATGGAATACTGCGGCCATCTCTGGGACGGTTCGGCCAAATACCAGCTCGAAGCCTTGGACTCCATTGAAAGACGTGCAAAAAACCTCATAGGCTGCGATTCTTTGGTGAAGACCAGACTTCAAAGCCTTGAACATCGTCGCAAAGTTGCCAGTCTTTCAGTGTTCTACAGGATACATTTCGGAGAGTGTGCGATGGAGTTGCATAACCTAATACCTGCATCTCCATTCCACTACCGGACAACAAGACGTACGGAAACACGGCATCCGTATATGGTTGACATTCCTCCTGCTCGCACAAAGCGATTTGCGTCCACCTTTATAATAAGAACAGCGAAGGAATGGAACACCCTCCCAGCGTCATTGTTCCCTGAGAGCTACAATTTGGAAGTCTTCAAGTATAGAGTGAACAGGTATCTTCTAGGCAAGCATGCTCCACCGTAGACCGCATCGTCGCTTACCATCAGGTGAGATTGCGGTCAAATGCTTGCCTATTCGGAATAAAAAAAAAAAAAAAAATATAATGTGTACCTAAATTGAATTGAAACATCCTTGGTCGGGACCCATTGTACTTAAATAATTAAAATAATGTTTTCAAGCATTGTTTTGTTAGGAGAATAATGCTTTAATTTAATTTTTTAATTTTCTTAACGAAGTATGTAAATAAAATATGCCATTAAAAGTCTGTATTTCATTTCATAATTAGAATATTACCGAATGAGATTACATATATAAATGTAATAATTCATTTGAGTTATTATTGCTGCTTTGTGACTAACAAACATAAAATACTTTTCAGAACTTGCTGGCGATATCTGAAGGCAGCAATGGCAGTCGACCGAGTGAAGCTTTGCATGTATTGTTATGTATAACTCAATCTTTACGGAAAAGATTGTTGCAACTGTTAAGTGTGGATTTAATACATACAGCTGATAAGGTATGATTTAACTAATTACATTTTTAAATATCAATATACAAGCACTAACGCTTGCTGAGCAAAAATCACATTTACACATTATTAGAGTACAACATTTTTTGCTCCAAAGGAGAAACGGAGGACGAACGTTCGATTCCCGTCCGGAAAAGAAATTGTCCTCAAATAATTTGTAAATATGCTTAAACGAATTAATACTTTTGCTAAGTAAATTGTTATTAAATCATTATGAAAACTAGAGTAAAATATATTAAAGTGAGAATAAATTTTGCAATAGTTAGTTGTGTCGTAATCCTCGAATGCGTGATTTGATTAAAATGCGGTTATTTTAGGGGTATTATTTTTTGATCGTCTTATAATCTTTAAAGCATTGAAAGCCGTATCAGCTATGGACTGCCGTGCCGCTGACAGTGCGTTCCGGCAGCAGTCTTTGGGAGCCAGTAAAATTACAGGCACATGAGACTCAACAACTGTATGCTCCAGGGTGCAGTTCGACACTTGTGAGTTGTGACGAAATGTATCTGTTATAGGCAAAGATTACATCAGATGGGCATCGTGCTTTTTCAGTCACAATCCCATAAAAAAAAAGTTGTAGTACAACGCAAGTTGAACTATATATCCCGATACGATGGTTGAAGTTGGCATCATTTATTGTCAATATTTTTTTTTTAACATTAGTCTGCACTAAAATCACTTATTTTAGTAGTTTCAGTTTTTTTAACATAAAATGAAACTTCTTTTTTTTTATGCTTGATAGGTTAGCCTTTGACCACTATCTCACCTGATGGTAAGTGATGATGTGGTCGAAGATGTTGTTCAGGCTAATCTAGAATTACTGGCTCTCAAGGACAGCTGCCGGAACACACCGTTAGGTGCTTGGCGACAGATTTTCGACTTGAGGGTGGTAGCTAGCCAGGCGGGCATTCGCAAAGTGCCCTACCACCATGCTGTAACGACTGCCATCCTAAGACAACAACCGGGACCGACGGCTTAACGTGCCCTCCGAAGCACGGAAGCGCTCAGTAGTAATGTCACCAGCGGTCACCCATCCAACTCATGACCGCGGCGGACGTTGCTTAACTTTGCTGATCGATTCAGAATGGCTAAGCAAACTTCGCTACGAGCGCTTCATAGTTATTAGTCATTGTGTCATGTTAGCTCAATTGGTTAGAGCATACCCCGGCTAAAGGGGTGGATGGACGCGGGTTCGAATCCCGCTCATGACTATAATTTTTTCTCTCATAAAACTTTAATTTTGTTATGTAATTCGCCTAGCAGGCGTTATTGCAATCTTAGCAATATTAAAACTAAATGAAGAACAAATTGAGCAGAGGTGGTGGGATGATGAACACAACTTACTGGCGAAGCGCTACCGAATCAACCTATTTTCCACCAAATCACTAGCGTATATAAAAGGACTGGCTAAGTGCAAGTGGGGCCCCGCTTTCTTCCCTCCGGCCGTGATGGCAACTGAGTTTGGCAACCAGTTGCTTAAAAATATTGGATATTCTTTTTACTCAAGCAGTTGCCAAAGACGAATGTCGATTCTTGATTCCCCTCCGGCCGTGATGGCAACTGAGTTTGGCAACCAGTTGCTTAAAAATATTGGATATTCTTTTTACTCAAGCAGTTGCCAAAGACGAATGTCGATTCTTGATATTTTACCTTTGCAGTTTCGCAACCAGTTGCCGAAGGAGTAAAAACTTTCTTGTTACTCAACCAAATCTGCTAAGAATTCAAACTTTTTTCAGACTTAAGAATTCAAACTTTTTTCAGATGTTCAGAATATATTTTCTTTTGTTACTGACGTAGTTGACATCTATCATTTTATTTGCCTCTTGAGGTTATCGATTAATTGCAATATATGTGTAATACACATTAGATTACTGTATTTACTGCACGAGTATGTGTACGATTTAAGACCAGTATAATAGTCTGTTCCGGAGACATCAACATGTCTACTTTAAATGTATACCCAAATACATCTAACATTGAATTCATTAGTTCAAGAAGAGGAGGTGTTTCTGCGTTGTACGATGGTAGGCGTTACAGCCGTAAAAAAATATATGTAAATAAAAACTCATTTTGGAAATGTAGCCTTACAAAAGGATGCAGAGGTAATATTACTTTAAATACTCGTAATGAGATAATAATGCAAAGAGCACACGAAACCGATTGCAGACGTAATTTTGCGAAAACCACATTTTTGAAAAAATTGGATGATCTCAAGAGAGTGAGTAGTTGCAATTTTGAATCAATCCCCAAACAATACGACAATATGGTTCGTGATTTAAAAAACGATGGATATAATTTCGTCGGCGATATACCAAAGTTCAGCAGTGTGAAAAGTGACCTTTACAATGGGCGAAACAAAGTAGTTGGTACCACAAAAATGCGTTTCTCAAATGCTACGGACGTTGAAATACCCATGAAGTACCAACATTTTTATCTTTGTGAATATGAAGATGGAGATTTTAGAATCATTGTATTTTGTATTCGTGATGTGACAACAAAAATGAGTAATTTCAATCATTTCTTTGCTGATGGCACTTTCAGAAGTTGCCCAAAAGCCTTTAAACAGTTGTATACGATTCATGGCTATGATGAAATTAACAATATCATAACTCCATTATTTTTCGCACTTCTTCCCGATAAAAGAAATAACACATATAAAATTTTGTTCAGTATAATTAAATCTCAAATTCCTACCTGGAATCCAAAAAAAATTACATTGGATTTCGAAATTGCAGCAATTAATGCATTTAAAGACATATTTCCTGGTATACTTTTTAAGGGATGTTACTATCACTTCAACCATGCGTTATGGAAAAAGGCGAAGGCCTTACAAATAAAAACTAGAGTAAAAAAAAGGCATGTGGCGAGATGTATTGGAATTGCACGGTTACCAAAAAAATACTTAAGAGAAGGATATGATTATGTAATGGCAAAAAGACCTGTTGGTGAGGAAATCAATATGTTTAATAAATATTTCCAAAAGCAGTGGGTTAATAAAGATTTTTTTGCTGAATCTTGTTGTTGTGAAACTGAAAAATTTAGAACTAATAACAATATAGAGGGATGGCATAGAAAGATCAACAGTTTTATTGGTAAGAAAAATCCAACGTTGGCACATCTACTCGATGTTTTAGAATCTGAAGCGACATACTATGATTTGAAAAAAATTACACCTAAAAAAAAGAAGGAGTACGAGGAGATCGATGAGGAAATTGGGTTAGCGATAAAAACTTTAAATGAAAACAAAATTAGTGTCGGACACTGTCTCGAAATTATCAGTCCATTTGTTATCCCATTCTAAAGACATATTAACTACCTACTAAATTCGAAGTGTACTTATAATTTCAATTTTGTTGCAAATGGGGAACCTAGTTGTTAATTTTCAGTAACTTTAAGCTGTAGTTAGGTAATTACATGGAATAAAGGCATAGACACCTATATTATGTTGTTTTCACGATATTATTATTTGAAACATAATGTACCTACCCTTGTTCCCTTTCGATGACGCAACTCTTAAGAAATTTTATCAAACAAATTCAATAGAAACCAAATTTTTTATGCATCTGATTGAAAACATCCTAATTTAATATAATACAGACCTTAGTCCTTATTTTGATTTCCACAACTGATGTTGGTTACGAACTGAGAGTGGTAATTCTTCTTAAGTAACCACACCTTTTGAGAAAATCTTAGTTGGCAACTAGGTGCGTATCAAGAATCGACATTCGTCTTTGGCAACTGCTTGAGTAAAAAGAATATCCAATATTTTTAAGCAACTGGTTGCCAAACTCAGTTGCCATCACGGCCGGAGGGGCTTTCTTAAGGTTCCGAATTGCAATAATCTGTAAAAGAAAAATGTTTGTTGTTTTGATCTCAGCTTGAAACAATGACACCCCACATGTTAAGTGGGCTAAAAGTTATTTTATCAGCTATTTTTCCATGTTATATAATTCACTTTGAGTCAACGTTATAAACAAATTTCCAGGTATGAAATTAATTTCGTGACGAGCTAGATACCCGTGACATACAGTCGTCGGTCGGTAGGACGGACTGACAAACAGATAGCATAGTCTCGTTAATATGGCTCCGTTTTGCCCTTTGGGTACCATACCCTAAAAAACTAACATTGAGACCATATGCATTTCGTATAAATCAATATTGATTTTTTGTAAAAACTTAATGTTCAACATCTTTTTTTTCGATTTCATAGTACTAACATAGTTGTTGAGATAAATCATGCTTGTCGTCCATCCTGCCTATACATTTCAATATAAGGTGACGCTTTGATAAACTATTGTTTCGAAAATCGAGTACCGCGCCCCTTCACTCGGACAAATTTTACGCGGTCGCACTCGACAGGATTAAGAGCGTGCCAGACAGTCCGCGACCATGGTCCCGAACCATGGTTTCAACTGTGGAGATGATGGTTTGCGTCCAAATTACGTTTGACTTTCCAACGCCCTTGGATTGCGAGCATGCGTTGTCAACCGTGGTTCGGGACCACTATTTCGCACTGTGTGGACGCCGGTCGCAAACCACGCGAGGGCATATGCCGCTGCCGCCGGAGAGCGCACGCATGCCGGGAACGCACGCGTAGCGCGTTTCCCTCTTTGAGATACGTAGGTATAAAAGCCACGACCAAATATAATGCATTATTTATGACATATTTTTCTTCCAAATTTCATATAATTTTTTTTTATATAATTTCATAAATATAAGCGATATCGTGTGTAGTTTCGCCTTCGTTGGATGCGTGTTATCGGCGCGGCTGTGTAGTAGCAAATTACGACGGTGGTTTGGAACAAGCCGCTCGCCAAGGCCAATGGGCGGAGCCTGTGGTTTCGAACCGTGTAGATCCTACTTTACGCGAGAGCGGCGGGCGGCAGCGCTGGTGTAGCGTACATGGCGCTGCTAACGGTGCGGCGGCGGTACGCGTCAACTCGATTTGCCTAAAGCATAGCAAAGATAATCATAGAGTCGCCTTGTCCTTATTCAACCATTAAAAAAAAGGCAAAAATGAAATTGCATGAAAAAACAAATGTTTTTTTTCATGCAATACAAGGTTATTTCTAATCAATTAACATCCTTTTAGGGGCTTATTCTGTGCATCAAAACTAACAACTTTTGTTATGCGACTTTTGTCTCAATGTCTCAATTAAAAATTTTGTTGTTCCATAGAAAAATATCGTTTGTTCACCCGCGACAAAATGTATGGAGCAGCAGGTTTATAGAATCTTTCTTTTGTGATAAACATTTCAAAAATTGAGGCGCTCGTAGGATTTGGATCAGCATCGCTCTGGGATTCCGGCCCAGATGCTTTGTCCAATTAGCTAGAACGCTGTCTGCGAAGTCTCCAAATTAGTGAAGTGTTTATAATTTCTACCAAATACCACACTGTAAACAACACTGTAGGTTGGAAAGTGTAGGTATCTTAATGTTAAAACTAATGCTTTTTGTGAAGAAAAAAACACTCAATATCAATATTCTGAAAATGGCATCACATAATCATGGTATTCCCGACCGAACAATCTTCAACATCACCAGTATATTTTTATATTGAAATGGTAGCTTTAGAATTGGCCTATTCCTTATATGTCTACGATCAATCAACTTACGTTGCTGCAAGTCTCTCCAGAACAATGAAAGCACACTGCCGAACATTTTAGCCCCGCTTTTCAACATCCACACATCGCTCGACAGTTTCCTCCAGACTCTACCTCGTGGGTGGTGGGGAAAAGAGTCAATAATCAATTATTAATAATATTGCAAAATAACTAATTAAAAGAATTGTAATAACAAAAAAAAACTGATGACACATTATTAGTACCCACGTTTCTCGAATTTCTGAACATTTTCACTTATAACTTTTTTATTTATAGTTCTACGACAAAAAGTTACTGGACCAAAGTTATGGAGAATTTAATTTGCAACAAAAAATGTTAACAATTTTTTTTATCAGATAAATAGTTTAAGAGATATATCGTAACAACCGTTTCAACCCCTATTTTCAAGATGGCGGCCGTGAGACAAGGGTGGCGACCCCACAAACTTGATTTTAGCTTTACGCTGACCCCCCCTACACATTAAAAAATCAAAATTGCGTTCTCTAAAAAACGCAAGGTATGGCCTAAAAAATGTAACATTTCAATGGACTATAGTGCCTGGTCAAATTTTCTGAGCCAACACGTTAGGGTAAAAGCTAAACTAGAGTAGCTGCGAATGGATTTGATTGAGTTTTTAATTAATTGCTCATAATATACACATAAAAAAAAACGCGGTCTATGAAATAGAAAAGTGATCTGGCTATTTTATTCGTAAAAAATAATGGGGTGTTGTCGCTGATAATTCCGAGCATTCGAATTATTAAACTTTTATTTGGTGAGAAATTTGTAATGTTTTTTACTTGCCGGTTACTTGTCAAAATATTAGGCCGGTTCATTACATTTTTCAAGATTTTCCCTATCTATGAAATTTTTAAAAATTTTAATCAATATCATTCATCCTCTCACATCGCGCATTAAAAAGTACTCGTTTTGTGTTTCTCGGCCCGATGCGTCATCTTAATAAATCATTCTGTTTTCACTGGGATTATTATCACTAAAACTGTATAAATAGGTTTCAGTAGATCACAACGATATTGAAGAAGGAGTAAATATCGAATTGGAACAAATAGTCGAAGAATTCAAGGAAACTCCCAAGGAAGATGGTTTGGCAGCATTACGACAAATGCCTGCGCCGGTTTATGCTCTCGACACTATGCATTCGATCCTCTCCAACATGGCGAGAAGCGTTGTGTTGGCTGATCCCGCCGATAACTCGCAGAGCATGGATTTGGTATGTTTTTAGTTACTCATATGCTAGCCTTTGACTACTATCTTACTTTTTTTATTGCATAATGGTAGAAAGAGAGATAGGCTGCCCTCCTGAATACTACTGATAGAAGGTGGTTATATGCCTATGGATGTTTTACACCAGAGTGGTTGCCAACTCGCTGCCGACCACTAGGAATCTTATGACGCCCTTTTTAAACAACCCCATATCGTATCGCAGAGGAAAGACCTCGACGGGAAGTTCTCCCAAATCTTTATAGTACGCGGTATAAATGTTCTAGAGTTCACTTTTCCTTTTGACACAAACAATAACTCAATTTATTTCAGAAAGAGCTGAACCTAAAACTATGCCTAGTGGAATCTCTCATTGGACTACTTCTGGATTGCGTGACTGAAAAGTTCTGGACGTCAGATCATAGCCACAAGACTCATAGAGATATATCCCACAAAAGTTGTATGGTGATGAGGTTACTAGGAGACTTATTGATGAAGTACAGGTATAGTATCCCTATCAAAATTTCCAAAAATATAACCTATTTTTTTGCTGGATTAAAACGCATTGCATTTTTAGTAGTTTTAATTTGTGTTTAAATAGACTAGTATTTCGAATGATAGTAAACGCAGTGGTAATTAGTAAAAGTAAGTGAGAGGTGGCAGATTGATGCCTTATTAAGGCATGCGCCCATTTCCTTCCGATAGTTCTGGTAGCTCATCTTTGAATCAAGAATCCAGGAATAAACAATTAAGATTAAAAAATGTAGCTGCCACACCGTTACAGCAGTCACCGCATACAAACATCTGCATCACTGGGAGTATTGCAAAACGTGCTTCTTTTTGTCTTAGGAGAGTAAAAAAGACACGTTGTACTCTTTAGAAGGTCATTTTGCGAATGCTCGCCTGGCTAGCTACTTACTCTAAGTAAAAATAATAAGTAGAAAATAATCTGTGGCCAAGCACCTAACACACAGTGTTTTGGCAGCCTTGAGAGCCAGTATTTATAGGTTAGCCTGAGCAACATCTTTGACAACATCATCACTAACCATCAGATGAGGTGGTCGAAGTCTATCACTTATAAATAAATAAAATAATAATAATGTGACCTAGTTGGGTGCTGGACTAGAATCCTATTGCTAGCTGTGGGTGTCGTAAGAGGCGACTAAAGGTAAAATACCGGAAGGTTGGCAGCAGTGCCTTCTGATGAACTGATATCTTAAACTGCGATCTCCAAGACGCCTGCCAAGCGTGGGGATTATGCCAAATCTTCCCCTTAATGGGGGAGGCTGTGTTCAGCAGTCAGGCTGATACAGTGCAGTACAAGTGATATTCCAGCGGTGATGGCGTTTCACCATGAGCTCTTCGCGTACACAGTTGGGCCACGCCTTCAAAAACTGATTTGGTATTTAATACTCATCTAAAAAGGTGAAGAATTCAAGACAGTAGGAACACCAGATGTCGTTTCAGATGGCGAGTGCAAGGTATTTCTTGTCATATTTTGAAAGGTCTGCCATTGTTTTTGGCAATTTAAGAAATAAACTAGCTATCTTAATTGTTACAGGAATTCCTTCTACGAGAACTCTGACCGCTGTCAACACCGCACTGCCTGGCTTCGGTTGGTATCTTGTGGAGAGAGACTTTTGGATTGGGCGAAGGATTCTGCATTACCTCCCTCATCATTAGTTGTAGCTTTACAAAATGCACAGATCGATCCCGCGTTGGAATTGTTCTATCCGGAACTGAGTAACAAGATCGCAGCGGTTTTACATGTAGGTAATTTTGTGGGTTGTAATAGGATTATGAATTTATTATCAGCCCATAAAGAGATCACTGCTTGTTAACAGACATTTTTTGAGAGAGATTATGGACATTGAAGATACACGGCGTAGGCTCAATTGGTCATGGCGGTTTGCTCGTGAATCACGATATTTTCATCGATAGCTATTATAGCGCATCCATATCTCATCTAATTGTAAATGCTGAGATAGTGCGTCCAATGGGGTGCCGTTCTAGAATGGTCCGTGTGGTATTATATAGTAGCTGGATATACCACGGAATTCTAGCCGGCAGCCTACTACTAAATAACTACCTATAACTAAGGGGAACTAGAACGGGCAGCAGCGTTTTTTGATATCAGATGTCAGCACTTTTACTCCCATCCCCAAAAAGCCCGCCATCCTCCAATATCGGAAAGTCTTTTCTTAGCATTGGACTACTATAATAGAGTAGATACCGTGCGTCATAATATAAGTAAAGGTACCTTTACTCGTGCCATTAAGAGGGGACCGAGATAGCTCTGCTTTCCAAAAAGCTTAAAGGGATGTCAACCAATTTCAATTAATCGTGAAAAATTTAAGAAATTTTCCTTCTCATATTATTCATGAAAATAATTTTGGCCGCACCATTTTTTCAGAGTACCCGATCTTCAGTAGACCAAGAATACAAAACGAAATACAGACAACTAAAAAAGCTCTGTACCAGTATGGAAGAAGCCGTCAAACTGATGAAAAACAAAAACTTATGTCGCAATTCCAAGAAGGTCTACACTTGTATAAAGAACTCCCTTCCTGTTCTCGAAATATTTCAAAGTGAAGCTTTTTTGAATGATATAGCAGATTTCTTGTTGATCAAGACCAAACATTTCGACATGAATGACTCCGATTGGTCTATAGCTCGGAGCATAGCTTTGAACTTGATGGCGAACAATGTTGAGTGGGTTAGTGTGAAGTTTTATAACCATCTGGCCGAGATGGTGAAGACGATTCTGATCGGTGACGAAGCGCATCAAAAGGAGAATGAAAAGTGTTTAACGTTGCTGTGTGATGTTAGTATGCTGACGGAAATCTGTTGTCATGGATTAACTACCCAAATTAGAGAGGTGAATATACTTGACAATTCTACCACAAAGAAATTAGGAATAAAATAAACATAACCACCTGCATAACATGTAATAAAATGTAATATTATAAAACGTTAGTCGATTCGCTTGCGACTTCTTATATAACTCTCTTGGGAACGAAGAATTAAATTGAGATAAGGTATCAAAATTATTGTGCCTTCCTTCGAGCTAAAGACTATGTGTCTAACTTGATAATTAAAGAGTGAGTAGTTTCGCGTGCTATGAAATACTATCATACAGTACAGAAAGAAAAATACTATCAGATATTGATATTAATCATTAAAAGACATTTAGATAAATAGAAACTTTCGTCTTAAACATTTTGCTGGGTAGTATAAACCTGTTTGTTCAACGCTGTAATAAACAAGAGTTTTCGTAGAATAGAGTAAAACTAATTTGGGGCTAGAGATGATTGACAAATAAGGAATTGTACAAATATAATGTTGAAAGAGTTAAGTTTTGCTACATGTTATGAAATCAAATGGGAATCGTATGATTTGTTTTTTTTTATGCGATTGTGTTGCGACAGCAACACCTGATGTTAAGCGCTAACCTATGACTATAACAGATGCATTTCGTCACTAGTGATAAACTGCGCCCATTACCCTGAAAAACAGATGTTAAGTCTCATTTGCCTGTAATTTCATAATTACTTACTAAGGAGAAAGTAATTGTGTATTCAGGCAGCAGTCTTGAAGAGTATGCCAGAACACACTGTTAGATGCTTGGCGACAGATTTTCTATTTGAGGATGGTAGCTAGCCAGGTGAGCATTTACAAAATGTTCTTCCACCAAGCTCAAGCCTGCAGTGGTAAGATCGATCGACCTGCCGCACGGCAGTCCATAGCTATTACAGCTCGGCTATCACTGATTCTTGGGAAGGCTTATCCAATTAATGAAATTGTATGTATCAATCGTTTTAGGTAGAAGAGAGCGCTTCGGACATAATGCTGTATCTTCTGAGAGGCCGTCTCGTGTTAAGCGATGGTTGCTGGTGGCGGTTACTCGCCAGTTTATTGCCGGTTCTACCATTATTTCATGTGTATGCAGCCCACGATACACATCTAGGTAAGCCGGAAAATCGACAACTTGTCGTTACGTAATGACTGTTTCTTCACGGTGTTTATCTTATCTACAGCAGCTTGATTTGACAGACCATTTCACTCACGAAGGCATGCCCTACTATATTTTTGAGTTCAGTTGGAACTACTTCTGCCTATCCAAGCGTTCATAATTTACTGGTGTTTTACTGTATGTACCATTAGCATATACAACCACACTAAGGGCCTGGTACAGAATATTCGAGTAAGTTCCGGTTATACTACCCAGAAAATATTTAGTAAATAAAACACTATCTTTGCGTGTCACAGTCATCGATTTAGCCTATCCATCGGTTAAAGATTAAAACGCGCTGCATATTAACTGTCATTTTTATCATTCATTTATTTTATGTGTTGCATAGCAACCCGAAACTTTATAAGGACATTCTGAAACGGGCCCTAAGTGTACAAATCGTGTATACAATGATGCCTACTCAAATGCGCCATCAATAATTTTCTATGGAGGGGCGCACATTTGAGAGTGATCTGGTAATAGACGTTATTATAGATAAAGGTTTAATTTTTTTTTTGGATATTTCTAATGGCTACCCACCCTTTTAATCAAAACCAAATGAAAATATTCTTAATGCTATTTTACCAGGTTTTATTTAAAAGCTGCTACAGTTAAGGGGTAGGTATTGAATGATGATAGCCGATCAACTAACTGTCTTTGGTTCGAATCCTACCAGTTTTGGGAAGCTTGAAATGACTATAAAAACTTTTTCCAATAATTTACCGTTGAATACCGGCAGCGGTCTTTTGAGAGCCATTTCCGCCAGTCGATAGCATCAAGCTACGTCAAAGTAAATCCACAACATAACACCAACATTCCATTGGCATGATATTTTCAGGACAAGCTATCTGCAAGTCTCTGGACCGAGATATAGCAGAATGTATGGGCATCAGCAATTCGGAATTATTGTTTGGGCTAGTGAGGCTGCTATTTGTCCGATGCATTGCGGTGCAATTAGATGCCGCACATTCTCTATGCAGGTTGTTGGGTAAGCTACGGTTTCTTTCATTTACAAACTGTACATATTGAGTCTTAGGTTATTCAGGTTTACGTCAAACTGTTTTTTCTGTGATTTTTTTACAGCGCAGACATTAGCCGTCCAACAGATTTTAATCGCGAAACTATAAGAAAAATCTTTTAATATACCGATGTCGAAAATAACACACACACACACACACACACACACACACACACACACACCCTCACACACCCACACCCCCTCCCCCCACACACACACACTCAAATTATAATAATACAATTTATCGCACTATAAAAAAAGAAATATGGTAAGAAACAACAATCTTCTATGTATTGGCTCCAATTGCGAACTTATTGTTAGTTACTTACACAATTCATACGGCCAATTAGATAAAGACATAGAGCAAACATTTTTTTCAATATTGGCCATTTCCCAACTTTCCAGTATGCGGTTTCCTTAAGCTGAACTACTTAAACCAATCAAGTACTGTTTAAATCCACTAGCGCGTATCGTGTTCAATACGCAGCGTGGTAGACACAGTAAAACAAACATTATTGACGCATTCGTACCGACCGCGCAAACAGCGTCAGATTACAGATGGTTCGACTAATTTAGACTCCCTAAGTCGCGTACCTACTGGCATAGATGAAACATTCTCGGAGAGGTTCTATGACTGCTGTGGTTGCGGTGCGGTTACGTGTGTGTTTGCGTAGTGTTAGGGCATTTTTCGAATGCCCGCCTGGCTAGCTACCACCCTCAAGTAGAAAATCTGTCGCCAAGCACCTGACGGTGTGTTCCGGCAGCTGTCCTTGAGAGCCAGTAATTCTAGGTTAGCCTGAACAACATCTTCGACCACATATCACTTACCATCAGGTGAGATAGTGGTAAAAGGCCAACCCATAAGGCATAAAAAAACATTATGCTCTTCATAATAATTATAGACTATTTTTTCATCAGTAATGGTAAGTAGCGTTCTTTAGATTTCTGATTTATCAATAAAGCTAAAAACTTTTAATTAATAAAAAATTGTTTTACTTCTATGCTAACAGCCTGAGAATCGTATATTTATGGTAAGTTGAACAAATCTTTTTGGTCTTCTTAACACGAAAAAAGCTGTTGCCGCCATCGATCCTTCACAAATTGTTATTCTTGGGCCTATTTCTCAATGGAGTTTGTGGTAAATACATATCATTACAGCACTCTTCAAAAAGCATTAGTAGGCACTCTCTCGTTCATCCGCCACCATAAATGTCTGTCCAACGATCTGTGGATTAAAGCGTTGTTTCTTGAATGACGGTTTAGGAAACCCCAAATATTTAGTAACGCTACAGAGCAATATTTATATCATTCTACTCGAAAAAAAACGGTCAGATAATCGACCGGAAGATTAGAGAGAGATAGTACTGTACCTTTGTTTCTCGAAGGCAAGATTGCTATCAATTTTGTGTTAGATATAGGTATATATATTGAATAAAGCTACCCCCCTGGTTCGAGTATATTCTTAATAAAACTTATTGTTATTGTAGACGATGAACGGTATTTGCCTCCGAAGGAGTCGCTTCGTGCCGACGTGCTTTTAAATGCATTAAAGAGAGTTAAACCTCAAGATTTTAACGTAGATCTGTCCAGCTCCCCATCAAAAACTTTTCAGGTAAGTTTGCAAAATTGCATTATGTATGTTGCTATAGTTATTCAGTGTGCGTTTTTCCAACACTGCTCGCGATTTTGCCCACTTGCTATGTGAAAACCCCTCAGGGAGTGTTTAAGCGGAACCATAAAACATACAATAATACACGGAACGATATGTTTCTATTGTTCTTCTAAAGGTAGTATATCTCTGTGCCAACTTTTATAATTGATTTAGTATATCGTAACATAACGGGAGAGTAGCCAGGGCTAACAATAGTTTGATACTCCTCGATAATTGTTTTCTTGCAACCATAACTGGCAAAGTAACCTGCACCATAAACAATGACGTCTACTTGCTAAAATGATCATAGAACTGGCACATTTTTGTATAACAATTGAGTTGTGGAGTACTTAATGTGTTTTGCCATCCTCCGGAGAATTCGATTGGGGGTATAATAAATGTCTAAGACTGAAAAGGCATTTATTTGTCTTTTTCCGGGGGTTTCGAATAACGCGACAATAGGGAAGCTAGTAGACAGGCATCAATGTGTTAAAAATACAGAGTTATTGTTTTTTTATTTTTATTTTATTTAGACAAAACAAGCTCGAGGCCCACCTGATGTTAAGTGATACTAACCTCTGCCTATAACAGATGCATTTTCGTCACAAGTTACGAATTGCACTGCGCCAGTCACTTAGAGACATTCATTTCACTGGCTCTCAAGGACTGCTGCCGGAACACCATATGGTGCTTGGCGACAGAAAATTTGTCGCTATATTAATTATAATTGAGGGTGGTCGCCAGCCAGGCGGCGAATTGCCTTACCACCATGCGCTGTAACTCAAGCTCGCGGCGGGATTCGAACTGCACGGCAGTCCATAGCCAATGCAACTACGCCATCACTGCTTCGATATTTACACCGTGGTACCCAATATACAAGTGTAATTGGGGGCGCTCGAAATTGAGGCCGTTCAATCTAGAATACAGCAGTGCAAATATAGTTACTTGTTAGCAGACAATTTGCAATACGGCACATTACACATGGAATACGTCGTCTTCTTCTCCGCGAATCTTACTTGCTTAAATGTTGCATAGGGATAATGCAACATTTAGGCAAGTAAGATTCGATGATTTGACATGCCAAGTGAAAGTTAAAATATATATCTTCGTTGAACAAATAAAACAATGAAACTCCGATTTAAGTATATACATTTTACAGACAATAGGATTAACCCAAATACTAGACGTCCTTAAGCAAGATATAATCCTCGACGAGCATGGAACAGAATTTGTGTCACGCGCAACGTTGCATCCTTCACTCGAACCGTCGTTACGACGTAACACATTGCAGCAGCTATCTGTGATGATGCGACAGCAAAACTCTCATGAAACGTTTGTGCAATGCGACGGATTGCGCGTTATTGTTGCTATATTGAGGTGAGACTGAATGAATATACCCATTTTTGTTAAGTGGCCCTGGTGATATTTTTCTAAGCTTGCAATATACATACTTCGCCAATCTGTATGCACCAAACATAAAATTAAATGTTGGCATAATGATTATTTTTCAGAATGTCATTGATGGTGGACGATTACCTCGCATTCCCAGAATGCGCCATCAGTTGTGTATCTATTCTTAACAGTGTATGTTTTGCCAGTCGCCATGCATTGTCTAAAATTCCGGATCTACCCTCACTTTTGATTAGAGGTAAAAAAATATTTATATTCTTTTTTCTTATTCAAGACAGTTAATAACCAGTGAATAATAATGACGTAATTTTTTAGTAATTCTCGTGTTCCCTGCGAACGAACCGGCGGTCGCGATGTCTGCACAAATTCTCTCACTGGTGGCTTGGGCAGGGTTTGCGCTACAAGAGTTGGATGCAGAGAGGCAGCGCGTGCCAGCCCTACCACTTAATGTGACCGAACGGACAACCCTGCCTTTCAAAGTTAACAGCTATTGGAATAGTAGTCCTAATGCTGAACATTCTTACGTAGGTAAGTTTGTTCTGTGTTTATATTATTGCTGATGCGGTTGATGGCCATATGAATGATCAATGTTTAAATGTAATAATTTCAATTTATTACACAAAGTTTTTACTGCGGCTCTAATTATAACGAATTTTAATATTACCTTTTCTAAGAAATATAATATATTATTTATTAATTAATAGATTCATGCGTTACTTTGAGGTAACCCATAATCATAATAATACCAAATATTTTAATAAAACTATATATCTTCAGAGGTCGTGACTCTCCAAGCGCACTCGAAAAAAGAGTCAAGACGGATGCTTCATGTAGATTTGAAAGTCATAAAAACCTGGGCTATTGTCAATAGATTATTTATATGTGTTTATAAAATTTTAATATACTTTCCAGTAGCACTACAACCATTATTAATTAACAGAGTGCAATAATATTAATAAATAATATTTTAAAAGTATATTTAGATATATAAGTATCTCTAAAAGAAAACGTTATATTAACGTAAAATATTAATATACTTACGTATATTAATATTTTACACACACATATAAATAATCTATTGCCCAAGTTTTTACGACTTTCAAATCTACATGAAGCATCCGTCTTGACTCTTTTCTCGAGTGCGCTTGGAGAGTCTTTAGTGTAATATATTAGTATAATGTTGTCTTAGGTTTTCGCGATTGTTTCTTCACCCCGTGACCCCCCCCCCGTGTCACGGGGTGACTTCACCCCGTGACCACGATCACTGCAAAGTGTTTGAAACGTCGGGACAAAAATAATGACAAATATACGCGATTTAAACCGTTTAAAGTTGTTTAATTACTATATATTAGTATAATTCAAAAGTATTCCTAACCAAAAAGCTTTACATACTTACGTTTATTTGACTGGAGATATGTTGGAACACTATTTTAAATTGTTACACTGTTTTTCAAATTGTATTTTACTGATGATAATAAAAAGCCCAGAAGAGAAAGTTACGTACCTAACTTAAAAAGTAAGGTTTTATGTGGAATAAACGAACAAAATTTCGGGCTACTTTAGAGAAGTATGCTAGTAGCGGTTTGTGGTGAAACAGGCTAAACTCTGTCATACTGTGGCCCTTGCTCATTATAGGTACATTCGCCTGCAATAAGAAGTATACACATTGTAACTTTCAAAATTGTGGCAAAGATTTCTGTTTTTCTCTATGTTCACAGAAGTATCATAAAATCAAAGAATAATTTGACGTATTTCATTCATGTTTATGTAAGCTTCGATTATGACTAAATAAGTGAAGCTTCGATTATTAAGAATATAGTAACATTGCATTATTTTGAAAATGACGAAGTATACATCTTATTGCAGGCGACTGTACATTCCACTCTAAAATTGTAAGTGGTGTATTTAGTGCGTTTGCTCACATTTTAGATTTTAATTTGGTATAGTTCATGATCTATGCCAGAAAAGATTTTTAGGCAAACTAATTGCAAGAGTTTATTGTTTTTTATTGTATTTCTCTCAGAATGGCTATTAGCAGAAGAAGACTGGCGCACAGCGATACGCGTACAATGGTGGTGTGCCAACGCAGGGCGTTGCAAAGCACTTCTAGAGGCGCCCCCGCCTCCCGCGCCCCTCGCTCTTCGCCCCTGTGACCGTGATTTGGCTCTGTTGAGAACTGCTTGTCCTATATACTCGAGCACTAAAGCGCTTTTAGCACTAGAAAATGCGACGAGCCATAGGCAAGTCACTGAAGCACTCAACATCTTGGAGAGGTAAAAACAGTCTAGATTTTGTTATATTTTTTCTCTTGTAATTTATGAAAATTCTTTGACAAATCTTTACATGCATGATTAGTAGTCCGGTCAAATTAGACCAAAAAATAAGGGTAAAGGTAAATCAATTCCCACCATGCAGAAAATCAGTAAGATTGTTTAAAATATAATTTGAAAGCTCTACATCTGCTCAATGGAAAAAAAATTCAAGGTCAAAGGTCAAAAAAATGAAACTATCGTGATTATCACCAAAACGGTAAGTTTTATCATAAAAATACCTCAGACAAAAATTGCCGATCATAAAATTACCACTAAAAATGTATCAATACTTTTTTTCTACGTGCCACCGTGTTTGAGATATAACGATTCAAAAAGTTGTAATCGTCACAATATGCGGGAGACCGCCACGTATGTATATAGTTTTAATAAACGTTATAGTACATTACTGCAGCGGCCAGCAAAGGAGGCATTGATGGATGAACGTGTAAATGTGGGCCGAGGCGAAGCCGAGGCACACATACGTAAGTCCATCAATGCCTAGTTGTGGCCAAGGCTTGTATAGTGCTTTCCTCAAATATTAGAAATTAAAACAAAGTAAGTAGTACCTAGGCAGAATTTTTTATTTGAAGATGCAGTTGTTAAATGTACAATTTATGAATTTTAAAGTGGACTTTCCGGGGATTATGTTGGTTTGGGATAATTCTAAAGAGGTGAAGAATTTCAGGTGGCGTTGAATTAAGTTCATCACACTCATTGTCTTCACTGGAACTCATTTTGTCGAAACAATTACTTTTCAAAATCAATAACTATCAACAAACAACAATAAAATTGCCCACGTGAAAGTATGCATTTGTTTTTTTTTTTCAATAAACAGCGTTCTATTTCCAAGCCAGATCGAAATTTAAATAAAACCTTTGATAAGTTACCTCCTTGGATGCCATGCATCGAAGTAAAAGATCGTTCCATTTTTAAATTACACGACAGATATGAGTTTACTATGCAATTTATTTGGCACGACAGATATAGATTTTCATACATTTTTGCCGACCGCTGCGCGCATGTATTTGGCCAGTACAGTAATTTCGATTTATCTCGAAGAAGGTTGTCAAAATAATGCTCACTCACATTTCCAAGCATGTTTGAGAAAAAATATTTTTCTATCGGTCATTGTAACTTACATTTATTTAACTTAGCGTGTAGACCACGCTGTAGAAGACTTCCTAATTCGGCAGGGGGAGGCCGCGGGTGTGCACACAGACGTGTCTGGGTGGCTCGGTCCACGTTACCCCCGGGTTAGGTGAAGAGGGTGACTCACCTTACATAATGGTTACCGACTTCCTGGGAAGAGACAGCTCGTCGGCAGCTGGACGGTTCTCCTGTTCTGCAGCCAACTGTCGGAGCTGGCTGCGCGTTTAACTGCGGAGCGTTTACCTTTATTCCCTGGTTCTCTTCAGATTCGACTCACAAGGACTACGCTTAGTGTAAGTACACTACCTCATAGGTGGCGTGGAATCGTGTGCATACCATGACGATTACAACTTTTTGAATCGTTATCTCAAAAACCACCGTTTTTCGCTCGTAGAAAAAAGTATTAAATTTTTTTCTTAGATAATTTTATGATCTACAATTCTTATCTGAAGTGTTTTTATGATAAAACTTACCGTTTTGGTGACAAACGCAAAAATCTCATTTGGTTGACCTTTGACCTTGATTTTTTTTCCATACATGGGAAAGATGGCGAGCTTTCAAATTTTAATAATATTTTAAACAATCTTACTGATATTCAGCTTGGGGGGAATTTATGTAGCTTCGAATGTCTAAATTGACCGGACTATAGCATGGACCGCAGACATAGAGCTTCGATGATCGAGATTGCAATTGACGGTCCGATCAATGATGCAAGTACTGAAAGGTTTCTAACTAATGAAATTTAAATATATTTTTTCCTAGTGTTGTGCTTAGATAGTACTTATGGTAATTTATCATTTTTTTTTATTGCTTATAAATTACTTTTTGACCACAATCTCACCTAATAGTAAGCAATGATGTGGCCGAAAATACTAAAACGCTAAACCTAGAATTACTGCTCTCAAGGACAGTTGCTGGAAGCATCTTGACGATAGATTTTCAACTTGAGGGTGGTATATAACCAGGCGGGCATTCACATATGTTTTATCAGTGTGCGTTGAAGCTCACGCCTGCGGTGGGATTCGAACCATAAACTTTCTGCACGGCAATCCATCGCCATTGCCACTGGGCCAACAATGGTTTTAAAAGATATACTTAGTGGAATGCAAACCAATATCGTACAACTTGGCCTGACATAATTAATAAAATACTTAAACTATATATTTCACATTCAGCTAATATGAAATATATTATATGTATTGTATACGACACATAAGTATTATCTAGATATCTAAAATTAGTCACGTCTAGATACTAAATATAACACTTTGGCTATAAAATATTATAGCTAAAGTTTTATATTTCTAAGGAGGACTGATACATTTAGTACTTCTCAATGCCAGGGGTTAAGTATGCCTAGGTATTTGAATTTGCCATTATCTATTTTGCCTATTTACTTTAATAGTTAGTAATCTACAATTATCTTTGCGTTAGTTGCTCAAAGACTGTTGATAAAAAGATAACTTAAATTTTACATACTTCCTAGAGTTTTTCTTCAAATAAAGTTTTATGTCTTAAACTTTTGAAAACTAAATTCAAGAGGATTGTAAAATAAATTTTTAGGTCTAATCAATGAAATATTTCGGTCTTAACGTTTTTTTTTATCTTTTAGCTCATAGCTGCATTTTCTTACCATACTTATCACACTTGTATATTGATTTATTAATACAGACTACATACAAAGACACAAAACTCATAGAAAAGCATTAGAAAGGCATATCTTGTACGAGAAATGGAGAGCGGTTTGGTAAAAATATTGTTAAACATGACATAGTATGGAAATTAATTTGATTGTGACAGTTGTAAATAGATATCTAAAACGCAAAGACGTTTTATGTGATACAACATAGAATACTTAGAAGATCCTTGTTAAAATGCGAAGTGTAAATACTGGTCTGTGATTTACTGTTGGAGGTAGCAAAACGGGCTTCATCACCGAGCGTTTTAGCACTAATATAAAAACATTAAGGAAAACATAAATGTTAGTTTTAACATTAAATCACAGCTTAAACTTATTCTTATTTAACAAATAAATTTAAAAAAACGTACCAGGTGTACAGTTTGGTGATATAAATATTTCAGGTACATTTAAAAAATATGTCGACTGCCCAGTTGCTCTGTACTGTACTGCTGGATCGTCCCCTGCTGAACACAGCCTTCCCCATTAAAGGGGTATTTGCCATAATACCCACGCTTGGCAGGCGTCTTGGAGATCGCAGTGAAAGTTGACAGTTCTTCAGAAGGCGCTGCTGCCCACTTTCCATTATTTTTCCTTTAGTCGCTTCTTACATCACACACGGGATGATATGGGCAGATTGGACTGTTAATAAGCATAACTATGGTGCGATTCAAACTCATTTTCTATTTATCCAAACAACTGCGCACAATCAGAATCATCCCTAAAGTACTAAAAAACTGATTATGAATGGTTACTCCATAAATTATTTCTAGTAAATAATGTATTGAAAGTGGCACTTGGTCAGATCTGAACGATTTATTTTGCTATTATGCTATGTACCGGATGAAAATGTAATAATTTGTTGTAGTTACACACACTTGGTGCCGCTATCGTCAGTAAACGTGGAGCAAGTGGCCATGTTGCCATGGCAACACTCGAAACGTTTCTTTGCCGCACCCCCTGCTTCATCCCGAGACGCCGCTCTTCTAGTCTCTTTGCTGCATTTCGTGATCGCGTTCATGGATAATGTTCCTGCAGATGGTAAGTAGTAATAGTGTAAAACGTATGAAAGGAAAACGAAGAATAAAATGCGAAATGAAATGAAATATTTCGGCTCACCACGAGTTCGAATCCTGTTTGTTGATAAAATGTATGGATACTCGTATTAATGTTCAGTCCAGGCCAATATTTTTTTGGCGAGTGTTACAAGTCTATTTTTATGAGCTTATGAGATTATGAGCTATATGGTAAATGCTTATGTTTTTAAAATTGTAAACACAACTTGTCACAAAAACAACACCCACCTATCTGTTCATTTATGATCTTATTTTTAAGGTGGTACAATGAACTGGATAAAGTGTGCGTTCATTGGAAACGATGCCAGCGTCATCTCTCTACTCAGTCGCATGCAGCTTTACCCTCAACAAACTGAGCACGACAACATAGAAGTTACGCAGGTTCATATACATATTGTTAAGGTAAGAATGACATAGTCTGGACGGTTCGTAATCTAATAGGGTAGTTGGCTCTGCTAAAAAAAATTGCAAGATTATCTGAAACAGAGTTACTAAGGGTGCGCTCTGAAATCACTGGGTGATTGTAAATGTTACCCGAGTGCTCTCCGGAAAGCACCTTGGTGAATTTTTACATTCACTCGAGGTTGTTCGAAAGTCAAGTAAAAAATTAAGGATAGGCTTTAAAAGTTGACAATTATCTATTACCTCTTTTTTAGATTTTTAATGGGAACAAACTGTTTTTTTTTTTTTTGCTTAACCAATATAATTTCTGAACACTTCAATTGGCAACCTATTTCCTTGCCAAAGATAACAGCCCTTTAAAGGTCGGATGGACGGACGGACCGACAGCCGAGGTTTAGTAATAGGGTTATATAGTCTGAATTGTAAAAATCGTACAGAGTGGTGCAAAAACTGGTTATTGAAATGAATAGTCCTCGATTACTTTGTATTAACCTATATTTTCATATTTGCCACCAACTTGGCTTCAACCTTATTATATACTTATTTGCAACCAACTCTCTGAGAACTTCTTTGTAGTGCGCTATTTTGTGACATGGCACTCGTCCCAAAATACGTGCGTGCTGTTACACCTAATATAATGCTGACCTAGGCCCGAATCCCTCACAAACCTATTTACGCGTTGTCAGCAGTATTTTTCTCTATATAAACGGTGGCTTCCAAAATTAAGTGCTCAGATTTATTGTGATAACTCCAGGAGTCACCAGACTCAGTACCAGTGTACCCTTCAGGTGGAACCTCTGCCCAAATTAGTACCAAAAGTGAGTTGCGGGAACTTCTAAGTCAAGTTTATTATTAATAATTTTCTTTTTTCAAATGTGTGTGTGTCTATAAGTTGTTTTTTTTAAGACAACTGAATAGGTCCACACAACAGTGCGTTGTCATCTGCCGATTCCGACACACGTACAAGTTAACATAACAAGTTTAATCAAATCTGCATCCTTGTAATTAGATATTCGCTTCAAGTAAACTTGTCACGCACACTGATAGCCATATACCGTCAAGTTTACTGGACACCGCTTCAGGTCCGCTGCAAACCTGACAGTACATATGATCGTGTATTGCCTGCATTATAGAGGTGTATGACAGTTCAATATTTAAAAAAAAAAACAGGTCAATTCCACTACAAACTCGAGTTAAATATGTAACTAGAAATTACATTATAATATTTATAATAAATAAAATTATATTTACGAAAGATACATCGAACAAGCCTCACCATTCTTGTGACGTAGACTATCTACTACTACATATAATACACTCGAGAGCAATGAATCCGGGTCACTTAAAGAATGTTAAAAATCTCGGAAACTAAAAATGATAGGTTAATGCAATAAATTGTATTTAATAGACAATGTAATACTCCTTAAATGAAAGTAAAAAAAATATGAGTCACCATACATTTTATTAACACAAAATTACATTAAGAAAAAAACTGCTGATCTCTCCTTAAAACAAAAATAGGAAACATGAAATTTTTGAACTTTATTACGATTTTCTTGAATTTTAATACTTCGTATTGCCTCCTCGTGCTTCCATTACTGCGTTTACGCGGTTTGGCATGCTGTACACCAAGTTCCTTATACGATTTTGGGGAATATTCTCCCATTCCTCTGTGAGAGCAATTTTGAGCTCACGAAGCGTGATTGGGGGAGGGTTTCGTTGTTTTACGCATCTGCCTAGCTCGTCCCAAGCATGCTCGATCGGGTTGATATCCGGGCTGCGCGCTGGCCACTCCATACGAGTAATGTTCATCTCTTGAAGGTAGTCATTCACAATCCTACCTGTATGAGGTCGGGCATTGTCATGCATAAATATAGCATCCTCACCTAAATTGACCATAAATGGACCAACGTGATCATTGAGGATTTCTTCCACATATCTTACGCTAGTTAAAGAGCCGTTTTCTATGATCACCAGCTCTGTGCGACTTTCAGAAGAAATTCCGGCCCACACAAGTACAGACCCACCACCGTAGGCTACTTTTTCTTCGATGCATGCTTGCTTGAATCTTTCCCCTGGTTTTCGATACACTCTGTGTCTTCCATCGTGCTTGTAGAGCATAAATTTTGATTCGTCGGAGAACATAACTTTTGACCAATCTTCAATACTCCAATTTACGTGGCTCTGGGCATATCTTAGTCTCGAAATACGATGCCCACGCTCCAGTTTAGGGCCGTTTGCAGGTCTAAGGGGTTTTAAGTTAGATTCAGCAAGCCGACGTCGTACTGTCCATGCACTTGGGTTACTTCCTCCGAGGCGTCGAAACTGATTGGTGAGTTCAGTTCCTGTGAGAAAGCGATTTCGAAGCATGGTGTTCACCAAGTATCGGTCTTCTCGTGCTGTGGTACACCTGGTTCTGCCCGTTCCTGGTCTGCGTAGGTTAGAACCAGTTTCTTCGTAACGTCGGAGAACTCTTTGTACTGTTGACAGCGACACACCGACAGTCCTGGCTGTATCGCGCTGACTCCGGCCGGTTTCCAGCATTGTAAGTATTCTGGTGCATTCTTCAGGCGTAAGCGACATAATTTCAGCTTGAATAATGAATATAGAGCACTATCAACATGGTTTATGTACCCACATAAATGACAGATTACAAACAAAAGCAAAACCAAATGCTGTAATTTCGTAGTTCCATCTTCGAAAGTGGCCCTTTTTCAAATTTGATTTTTTTATGATATAACTTTACAATAACTAAGAAGTTTTAATACCTTCATTTAAGGAGTATTACATTGTCTATTAAATACAATTTATTGCATTAACCTAGCATTTTTAGTTTCCGAGATTTTTAGGATTCTTTAAGTGACCCGGATTCATTGCTCTCGAGTGTATAACTACAGTAGACATTTACTGTAGTGTAATTAAATGATATATATATATTTTAATGAACGCTAATATACGAGGGGCGGCTGAAAAGTACTGAGCCTAATCTAATTAATCTAACTAATCCAATTAGTATATAAGGAAAGTTTTGTTCTAATTAGGATCATCGACAGTCAGACACCGAGCTCGCCGGCGAGCTCGAGGAAAAAATAAAGTCCCGATTAGTGTCTCTCCACATAGTCATAGAGATTTATTCAGTAGGGCCCAATTGTGCAACACTGCATAGTTGCACAGAGGCAATTAGTTCCGATTCCCCCAATGTCTCCCGACAGCGAGATAAGCCGAGGTCCGAACCACACGCGTTCCCTCGCCTCTATCTATGTCCTCCCTAAAAAAATATAATAATTAGGATTATTACAGTCCGAGAAAGCGATCTGTAAACAACAACATGTCTGTGTCATTGCTGCATTACACGAAATTGGAAAATCGCGCCGTCATAAAATTCCTTGTAAAAAAGGGAAACACGGCAAAGAAGATTTTTGAAGAAATGTCTGCAGTTTATCCAGAATGTAGAACATTGTCTGCTACAGTCAAACGTTGGGAAGGACTATTCCAGCAAGGTCGAGAGTCATTGTAAGATGACCCCCGCTCGGGTCGTCCAAACACCGCCGTCACAGACGAAAACATCGCCAAAGTGAAGAAAATTGTACTAGAGGACCGTCGAGTCGAGAGAAAAATATGGCAGATAGCAGAAGAGTTGAGCATCAGTAAGGAACGAATTGGGGATATATTACACAATCATTTGCACATGAATAAAATTAGTGCACGTTGGGTTCCAAAATGCTGACGCGTCGAGTTGAAACTTCTTTGGAGTTTATCGACTTGTGCAAGGACAATTTGGACGAAACTCATGGCCTCTATTTTTTGGGATTCGGAAGGAATTTTACTCATTAACTATCTTCCAAAAAAAACTACAATGAACGCCGCTTATGCAGCACTTTTGAAAAAATTACGCAATCTTATTGTGGAAAAAAGAAGAGAGAAAAACAGCAGAAGAATTTTGTTTCTGCAAGACAATGCGACAGTCCATAGTGCGCGAATTGCAACGCAAGCCCTTCGAGAAACTGGCTACAGTCCAGTCGTGGCCACCAGCAACTTCTTCCTCTTTAAAATTTAGAAAAAAGACCTTCGGGGGCGAAGATTTGATTTGGGGATGATGAAGAAATGAAAGCTGCCGTGAACGAGGATTTCGACTTCAAAGCTTCATCTTATTTTTTTAGTGGGCTACATGCTCTTTTTAAAAGATGTGGAAATACGTTGAAGTAGAGGGAGATTATAGAGAAAAAACGTTTTTGCAAAAAATGGAACCGACTTCAACACCCAAAAGTGTGAAATAACTTGTTGAAGTCGGTACCATGATAGTTCAAAAGTACCTATTGTCACAATACTGTTCGCATGGTACCGACTTCGACAAGTTATTTCACACTTTTGGGTGTTGAAGTCGGTTCCATTTGTTGCCATTTTTTTTTCCTCCTTTTTAGTGACCCTTGCTACTTACGGGATCGATTATGATTCATTGTTAATGACTATAACAAGATAGGTAAATATTTTTCAGGTAACTCAAAAAACGGCTTGACCGATTTTGATGAAACTTAAAATGGGACCAAACGACAAGCATCACCTTTCAAACAAAAATAGAATTTTCATAATCGGTTCACCCAGTCCAGAGTTCTGAGGTAACAAACATAAAAAAAAAATACAAACGATTGAGAACCTCCTCCTTTTTTGGAAGTCGGTTAAAAAATAATTATATTTAGATTTTTATCTGCTCTTATAATACCTTAGGCTCAGAACTTTTCAGCCGTCCCTCGTAGAAGTACGAGGGACGATGTTTTAATGTATGTAATTCAATAATAATAATGTAAAGTAATGATTGCAGGTGCTGATTAGATGTGTTATATTGATTGAGAAGCAAAACGATTACGACAGAAATACGATGGAAAGTCTATTGAAAATATTGCTGTCTTGCTTGGAGAGTGTTGACCTTAGAAATTTTCATATGTTGGGTAAGTATGATTTACAGTTGCTTATAGTCAAATAATATCCTATGCTGTGACAGAAGAGACTATAAAACATCACGCTGCTTTATCACGGGTTAGGCTCGTAAAGTATCTTTCATAATATCGCCAAATGTTTTTATGCCATCGTCAGTTCCAATGTGATTACTTCAGAATGTCCCGGGTAAAGTAATGGTAAATATTTTTAAAGTCTTATATTTTTAACGTAAGGTTACTTTTGATTATGTTTCTCTATATTCTATGATAAGTATCAGGAGCCTTTTTAGATCGATCCACTGTATATGCTAAAATTATGGGTGTAAATAGTTAACAAGGACGAAATTTATCATAACTGAAAATTATATATGTATATCTATGTGCATCGTGAGTAGGGATCATGGTAGGTTTCCGACAAGTGACACAACGAGTACCTAACTTTAGTTATGAGTAGAAGTAACTAATATTACATTATAATTTGATAATTACACTATTATGTTATGAGTAACTATATCATACCTCTGGAAATTGCCTTCAGCTATATAGCGGCATACACGGGGTTGAAAATAGTCTTCTGCTGTTCAATTATGTAACTTGTTATTGACAAAACCTGATTGAAATAAGAAAAATGGCAGGTTTGCCATAACTTATTCACCCATGTTCCTAAGTAAAGTTACTATAGTCTATTTTTTTTAACAAACGAGTACTGAGTATGTCTCTTGCACATTTCCGATATTGCCAGAGTGAGATGGGTCATTGCCGTCATTGGTGAATGCCTTTGTTCTGGTTTTGAAATTGTTAAGGCCCGTTCATATTGCATACTTGTAAAATTTACTGTAGAAAAAATTACGTTATTATTTTATGATTTAAACTTGCATACATAGCATATTCATAACAAAATTTTCTGTTCGCGTTTATGATATAAAACAATATTGTAATAGTATATAATTATATTATGCACTAGAACATATAAATCAAATAATTCTACTACAATTCTTGTAATCTTAAAAATTATCGTCATACTTCTGATGATCTCTCTGCAGACACGTCAATAATAAATTGCTCTAACATATTTTGTACATGATTGTCGACTCCGTACATTTTTGTTTCTATCTTGGTTATCACATGATTGAGACATGACCACCATTTTTATTTATCCTTTTTTAGCTACTTCTTTTAACAAAAGAGTTCAGACTTCATAAATTTTATAACTTTTGTTATTTCCTGCCATAGCCCTTCACTTGAAACCAAACGAGTTCAATTAGATTGAGCTCACAGTGATACGACGGCAAACGTATGACGAGACGGTTTGTTAACTTAGCTACAACATTGTTTTCAAAACTATCTTTGTTTTACTACTATTTCTACCTTAATTCAATAGTTGCCACATTAGTATTGATTGACTGCCAGCTCGTGGCAGTCGAAGACTCAACTGATTGTACCTACATATAACTACAGAGTTCGTATGTAACGGTCTTTATGTTGATAACGTGGGCCAATAGCAACGCTGTAAAATTTTCAGTACTCGTTTGTTTAAAAAATAGACTATTGCTAAAGATGTAATCAACTGATGCACTTCAGTAATAACAGGTTTAATATTATTACCAATGTGAATAAATAATGGCGAATTTGCTATTTTTCTATAATTTCATTGATATCTTAATGTAATATTATATTAATTTATATATAAATTTCAGTCATCCCGTGAAAACGATCACTGCAAAGTGTTTGAAACGTCGGGTCAATAATAACGGGGATCGAAAATGGTCAGTAAAGTCAGTAAAAGTCAGTTTTTTTAACATCGCCGATGCGATTTATTACCATTTTTAGGAAATACTGACTTTTACTGACATCGGTCAGTAAAGTCAGTATTTTGGAATAGGGCTTTCGTACTGGACCCTGCCAAAAATAAAGTGGCGTGATTGATCGCCAAGATGAAGAAGAATATCAATATTGCAGCCATCCACGTTATTTTCGTCATTTTTTGCCTGTTTCATGGTACCTAATAGCGAAAGAAGATATTAATTAGGTAATGTGAATTACTACTATTACCCTGAGCTGTTATTACCACGAACCTATTCATTCCTGTGGCAATATTCTTTATCCCTTCCCTTAAGAGCGTTACTCCGCTACCCCAGCACCGTTTGAAATAAATAGATTTAATTATTGAATTTGTTAAAACGTTTTACAGATAGAACCTTCGTTTATCTTTCCATAATTTTTCAACATTGATATAATTTTTTTTTTCAAGTTGCGGCGCTAGAGTTGTGCTGTAACGCTCTTTCTGCCTGGCCATTATTATTTGCCACACCGCTGCCGGTGCCGCCTGATGATGATATGGCCAGGCCTTGAGGACTGGCTCAAAAAGACTGACAAAATGGCATTGTGACAACAATGGCATGGAGTGGGGTCGAAAGGATGAAAAAATGATATTGAAATGTACTGTATGCTATGTTTAAAAAATCTCCATTGGATGGGGATATCAAGCTATGGAACAACATGCAACAAGCAAAACATAAGAAGGAATGTAAAGTCAAACGCCTCACAGTTACATCTTGCTACCCAAAAACAAACAAATGTTCTCATTCTCTTTTTCGACTTTTACATGCAAAGTCTCAAGTTACCTTTTGCGAGTATTACTCTGTCATAAACCCCTTTTTTATACATATCAGACATTAAAGTTAAAACAGTAGAGGTCAGTAATAGGTCAGTATTTTTTAGTCGTACAGTCAGTAAAATCAGTATATTTGACTGTACAATCAGTTTCGACCCCTGTAATAATGAAAAATATACGCGATTTAAACTGTATAAAGTTGTTTATTTACTAAATATAATATTGCATAGTGTAATGACAAATGTATATTCTATAAGTACATCGTTTACTTTAAAATGATTTGCATAAGAATTAATGGGTGCGGGTATTTAAAAATTTCACTCGATATCTTAGGAAGTGACATGTTTTATCCAAATGCTGTTTTGGAATGTTCAAGCGTGCACTGCAGTTATATTGTGAATATGTGAGATATCACAGAATAATCACTAAAGTCGTATGATTCTAGGTTATCTCAATGAGCTGACACGCTGTATCCGATACGTATTGAATTCCCGTTTCTGTCGACTGTCCGAAGATACGCTTATCTATTGTTTGAAAATAACTACAAAAACACTGAGCGGATGCGCTTCAGGAGGGGGCCGGAAAGGACAAGCGTGCAGACTCGATGCCTTGCTTACATTGCTGGCTTTATTGAGGCAGATACATGAGGAAATTATACCCGTCCAGGTATTTATGATATAGTTACTTATAAAAATTTTACACTTCAAAAGGTTTCTTTTGTATTTATAAAATGATATTGTTTAGTTGAGCCTTATTACATATAGTTAATGACGTTACCGAATAATAATAAAAAATACAATTTGCGTATCGAGTATACTCGTAGGTAAGAGAGCTGAAGCTTTTCTCGCAATCCCGCGGCCAGTTCTGACGGGGCCCTACGTAATACAAATACAGATAGTTTTTATTGTCTCGAGTTATATAGGTACACAGTAAATATGACTCCATATTATGTTCCCGAACTAGCGTCTGCTGTGTTTCAGGAACCATATAGAATGAACGACATTTATTTCGTCTATTTTTTTATAACACGTGCTGATACTTTTGATTTTTCATTATTGTAATCTATGATTTTAATAAACCCTGAGGGGTTTATTAAGATCAAGAAAACCAGAACAATAAAAAAAGGAATAACTACAGTACGTAGATGTTAGTTGCATTTTTAAACCTATGTACTATGATGATAAGATATACACTTGATAACAAATAGGTGCACTGTATCATTTTGACGTTGATATCTAAGTCTGTTGTCAAAAACAGATTACCATCGAAACCGATAAAAGCACCAGGAATGCAATTCTGTATAACATAATATATGGAGTATAAATATTGGCAAAAAAATATTTTCCACAATAATGTTTTTAATACAGCGATGGAGCGAAGCGTGGAACAGCGAAGTTATGTTTGCCGTAGCAAAGAGTGTTGAAGGCGCGCGCGCTGAACTACGTGCTGCTGCTTTGCACGTGTTCGCGGCGCTTGCACACTATGCTCAGGTCGTGCCTCATTTGTTACAAGGTATATTTATTTGAAACTAGATTCCATATTTCATGCAATTTATTAACAACATATGTACCGTAAAATTTTAATCCACATCCTTTCCTATGTGTGACGAAATCATCATCAATTTTGCTATTAAAACATTGTTATGATTTGATTGCTGACTTTTTGTTGTTTAATTTTGACGGAACACGCCCGAGGACCACCTGACGTGAAGCTGTAAGTTCTGCCTATAACAGTTTCATTTCGTCAAAAGTGACGAACTGCACTGCGCCCACCACACACGCTCACCGAGACATACAGTTGTTATTGCATGTGTCTCTAACTTCTTACTTACTCAAGGACTGCTGTCTCAACATACTGCTAGGTGATTGGCGATAGATTTTCTATTGAGGGTGGTAGCTAGCCAAGCGAGCATTTACAGAACGCCCATTCCAATGCGGTGAAGCACAAGCCCGCGGCGGTGGGGGACCAAACCATGGACCTGCGGCAGGGCAGTCCATAGTTATTACCGCTTGGTGCAACTGCATTCAAAACTAATTATATTAGGAAGGCGTCATTTAAGTAGCATCACCCTATTTAAGTAGATATTTAGTTTAATATTAATCGGGTAGCTGACGTTATGTGTGCGTATGTATGTTAATAAGCTGCGTTTCTGCAATTTGACCGCTCCGCCGTAGACATTGATGAAGAGTGACGATGATGATGATTGAATGTATATATATATATTTATTTTATTTATTCAGGTAATTCAACAGCGTATACAATAAACATATATACATTAAATCTAAAACTAAAAATATGGCCTAAATAGAATTACTCAGATAAACATAAACAGAAATAAATAAATTGTAAATTTACGACGAAGCACAGATTATACAAAAGTGACTGAATAAGAATATGTACTATTATATAGTGTATGTTCGTAATATGTAAATGTTATATAATAAATAATGTAATGTGTAGATGTCTAATGTGTAGATGATAAAGTGATAAATATTAATATTAATCAGGAATAATCAGGATGAAGTTTTTTTATTTCTTTTTTTAATAAAAACTTCGTAGTACAGAATAAGTCCAGGCTGGAATAATACTTATTGTAAGTTCGGGCTGCGCGACATAACACCGATTTCTGCGCATTAGTGCTGACATGTGGAACGTGTAATAATTGCGTATGACGCGTACGCCGAGGAGGTACCTGAAGAGCAATACTTGATAATAGTTCGAAACAGTCAATTGTACCGTTTAGTATATTGTGCAGTAGCACAATGTCGTATTGCTTACGCCTTTGTTCTAAGGACTCTATATTAAAGTGCTTACATGCCTCAAAGTAAGACTCAAAAGATCTGTAATCTTTGAAAAATAGTTTTTTTTTTTGTAATGATTCTATTCTCTGAATGTTTACTACGTAATTCGGTGACCAGATGCTACAACCGTACTCCAATATACTTCGTATGTAAGTGTAATTTACATACTATGTGTTAATCCAGGACCTAACATGTCTGTACTCCAATTTTAATCCAAATCCATTCAGCCATTTCAGCGTGAATGGGTCACAAACATATAAACTCACATCCGCACTCACTCTTAGAATTTTTATTAACCGACACAAAAAAGGAGGAGATTGTCAATCCGACTGTATTTTTTTGTGTGTGTTATCTCTTTACTGGGTGTACCGATTATGATGATTTTTTTTATTTTTGAAAGCTTGTCTGTCATTTCCATCCCATTAAAATTTGAGTAAGATCTGAAGAGTAGTATTTGAGTTATCCCAAATAATGCGTATTTTATATGAAAATTCGGTTTCTTTTGTTAATTTTTGTAAAGATTAAACCTACCTGTATATAACAATTAATCTATTGATTCCAATGCATGTAAATGATTCCTATTATTGAAGCAGTTATATTTTTATAGCCATCGAAGACCAATCGTTATCGCAATACGCAGCGCGTATATTTTCTCAACGCAGCGAAGCAAACATCGTCCGCGTGGGTGCCGCTTCTCTTCTGGCCGCTGTTGCTTCTCGCGCCTCTCCCAAATCAGATGTAAGTATTTCAAAATTGCAATGACAATTTAAACAGAATTCTTCTAGGAAGCATTGAATAATCTTTTTTTAAGTCTTTTCCATATATTTTTATACCTCTCTTATATTTAATGGTCCCGACGAGCGACGTGAACAAATTATTATACATATACATACTTTTTTTGATAATTTGATTTGTAATTTTTTATTGGTATACACTGCACATTTTGTTAAGATTGCTAATTTCGTTAGTAAAAATATACCGACCGAAGTGCGAGTCGGACTCGCGCACCGAGGGTTTCGTACAAACCTACAGGTATATAAGAAAAAGTTATGGTATTTTTATTGCTACTTGAAATTGAAATGCTCTTAGATAAATATCCTTTTGATATATTATGCTTTACTGAAACATGGCTAAGAGCTGATACAATGTTATTTAATGTTAAGAATTTTAGTGTAGGCAGTGCGTTTAACAGATCATCTGCAGAAGGAGGAGGGTGTATTATTCTTGTAAAAAATAACTTAAAATTTAAAGAACGCCGTGACTTAGTCAGATGTTCTGTTGAATGTGTCTGTGAAGTTGCTTGTGTGGAGGTAGACAGGCATCTTGTGTTGTGTGTATATCGACCACAAACAGATCAAGGTCATGCTAAAAATTTTGCAGAATTTTTATCCTATATGGAAAGTATACTGCAGAAAATCTCTAAATGCAGAAAACCCATATTTGTATGTGGTGATTTTAATATAGATATTTTAATGAACTCTAAAAATAAGACTGATCTTATTTCATTATTTAAGTCATTTAATTTGAAATTTCTGTTCTGTGAGCCCACTAGGATAACAGACACTTCATTTACCTGTATAGACAATATATACTCAAACTGTAAGATTAAAGAAAAGTTAATATTGAAAGGTGTTAGGTCTGATCATGAGGGCCTTGCGATAAAATTTGATGGAAATAGAGAAACAGAGAGGTATGAAGTTGAACATAGGCCGTTAACAACCAGTAGGCTAGAAACTCTCGGTACCAATATATAAGCTAAGCTTGGCATAACAAGTTTTTCTCACTGTGACCCGAATGACATCTACAATAACTTATTTTCTTTAGTAAATATTGAGTTTCAAAAAGTTTGTCCAAAAATAAAGAAACGAATAAATGGAAAATTGAAGTTTGGTGATTGGGCAACTAGAGGCATTCGAAAAAGTAGAGATTATTTGTTTGATCTGTATCGCAGGAAAAATTTAACATCTTGCAAGCAGTTTCATGATTATGTTAGGAACTATTCAAAAACTTTTAAGTCTGTTTGCTTGTGTGCTAAATCTCTTTTTATTAGAGATAAAATTAGCAAGTCTAAAAATAAAATAAAAACCATTTGGAAGACTATAAATATTGAGACTGGTAAAAATAAACCTAGAGATTCAAGATATGTCTTAACTATTAATAAAAATCAAATCTCTGATCCAATACAAGTGGCGAATATATTTGAAAATTTTTTTTCCAACTTACCCCTAGAATTCCCAATGTAGCAGAAGCCCTATTAAAACATAATTTTCCCTGCAAAACACCGGACTTTTCTTTCAGATACACGACATACTTTGAAATTATAAAGACATTCAAAAGTTTAAACATAAAGAGTACTGAAGACTTGTGGGGTATGTCAGTTAAAGTGGCAGAGTCTATAATTTCCGCACCATACTTAGTAACAATATTCAATCTTTGTGTCGATAGAGGAAATTTCCCCGACTTAATGAAACTATGTAAAATTACTCCAATTTTGAAGTCGGGGGCTGCATCTGACCCTTGCAATTATAGACCTATTTCCATCTTACCTGTTCTGAGTAAAGTATTCGAAAAAATTATGCTCAAACAACTTTTATCTCATTTTAATGAGCATAATATATTGAATGAGAATCAATTTGGTTTTACTAAGAGCATATCCACTACAGATGCAGGTGTTCAATTGATGTCACATATACTTGAAGCCTGGGAGAGTTCACATGATGCTATTGGCGTATTTTGTGATCTTTCCAAGGCATTCGACTGTGTAGAAAACTGCACTCTGATTCGTAAGCTTTCACACTATGGTATTCGTGGAAAAGCTTTGAATCTAATAGAGTCATATCTGTCAGACAGGCTACAGATGGTTGGAATAAATGGCAATACTTCTTCCGGGTGTTTGGTAAAAATAGGTGTACCGCAGGGATCAATTTTGGGACCTTTTCTGTTCCTAGCGTATATTAATGATCTGCCTTGCATGGTCAAAGATTTCTGCGATATTGTTTTATTCGCAGATGATACCTCTCTGATTTTTAAAGTAGATAGGAATGATAGTGAACTCATTCATGTAAATAATGTGTTATCTATGATCTCTGAATGGTTCGCCGCTAATAATCTTCTCTTAAATTCAAAAAAGACCAAATGTTTAAGTTTTCTTTACCAAATGTTCCTTATGTTGAACCAAACATTAAGCTTGGCCTAGATAAACTCTCTTTTGACAATGCGACAGTATTCCTGGGAATCAAAATGGATTCAACTTTACAGTGGAATCCACATATACATGATCTATCCTATCCGGAAGACTTACGTAGTTCTGCTGCATATGCAGTTCATAAAATAAGACAGCTAACAGACGTAGCTACTGCTAGGTTCGCTTATTTCGCGTACTTCCACAGTATTATGTCGTATGGTGTATTGCTGTGGGGAGCTGCTGCTGAGATGGAAACAATCTTTATCTTACTAAAGCGTGCAATTCGAGCCATATATGAAATGGATCCTATGGAATCTCTAAGGGATCTTTTTAAAGAAATTGATATATTAACTTTACCGAGTCTGTATACTTATATTTGAAAATATTATGTATGTTCGGAAAAATTTGAGTAAATTTAAATTAAATAGTGACAACCACGATTACAACACTAGGAATAAATATAAAATAGCAGTACCAGGTTTTAGACTAGCAAAGACAAATAAAAGGTCCTTTTTAGGTAATTGTGTGCGCTTTTATAATAAAATTCCCAAACATATTACAATGCTCACAGAAGGAAAATTCAAGTTGCATGTGAAAAATATTTTGATTGAGAAATCATACTACAAAGTTTGTGATTACTTAAACGACAAAGATGCTTGGAAAGTTCCGCCTCTGCCAAGCTATCACCTGTCACCTACGTAATTTGAACAAATATTGTATTAGTCATATTATATTGTATATAACACATTGTTAAAAGATGTTTAAAAGAATGGCCCCGAGTTTCTTGCCCGTTCTTCTCGCAGTGGCTCTATAAATTTTTTTTGCTGAACGTGGCAGTACAATGTAGAATATTTCAATATTAAAATTTGTAATTGACCTTCATAAGAGCGTCGTAGACGCCTAAATTGAATAAATGATTTTGAATTTGAATAGCCAAATGAAATTCATTACATTTTAAAACAATTGAATATATGCCGAGCCTACTGTAGTTACCGACCTAAAAACACCCCTTAACTGTTTTATACATACATTGAGTACACTTCAGATTTTTAATAATTGAGAAAAATATATCTGTAAAGGCACAAGTACCTATATCGCAATTTCTTATCGCCGAAATCTGTAAAGACTTCGCAAATATGATAACTTTGAGTGCTCTGGCAGCGATGACTAAGTACTGTGTATATTTGCTTTTCATAGTGGTTTTGTTTGACTACAATACATAGTTGTGTCATTGTATTAATATTATATGTCTCATGTTTATTTCACTTAAAATTACAAGGATTTGTTATCCTTATCTAGCGAAACAGACACTCGCGTAGTATATATGTTCTATGCTCTCGTAATCAAGCAGGCTTTTTATGATTCAGTATTTGACAAGGCATTATCTGTTTTTGTTATTATTATTATTATAATGGTGTAGTACATTTATTTAAAGTACTAGCCAATTCATTGATTGCACCTACATACTCCTTGTATATGTTCATACGAACTAACGTGGGACCGTTCAAACATTTTTGATGTGCCCATTGTTTAACTCGTTTCTATTATAGACCACACACAGCGACGATTTATAGCCAAACCGCTGGCACCTACATACCTCAGAAGTGAGACCGCATACTAATGATCTATTCTTTATAGTTTTAAGATTTATGTACTTACTAACAGTAACTACACATATATGCATACATAAAAATAACTTGCCGGATTGAGTCTATCAGAATCATATTTGAATTCTACGTAAGTAGAATTCAACAAAAATTAAAAGCCGGAAAACAATTGAACTAGATTAGTAGATGACACAACAGAATAGTAAATGAAAAATTATAGATGAAATATCTACACAGTCAACAAAGAATCAACTCGGCAGGGCGTTATAAAAACAGAATGAGCAAAAAGTACATAAAACATTTGGAGTTTTAAATAGTCCGTATGATTAGAATACCTAATAAGCTACAACATCAATAAATCTGATAGTAATTAAACAACTTTAAACGGTTTAAATCGCGTATATTTGTCATTATTTTTGTCCCGACGTTTCAAACACTTTGCAGTGATCGTTTCCCCAAGATCAGTGCCTTTTGAAGAGATAATCTGCTCTGTGGAACATTGTCTTGCCAAAAACAGTATAAAAAAGGAAGATTTGGAAGCGTTACGCCAAGATATCTCTGCTGTTTTGCGTCGAAGTAAAGCGCCCACACCGAATCTACCTCGTGAACAATATCTTGAACTTACCAACCTACGCAAGAACCAAGACATAACCATTATTCGAGCAGATAAAGGTAATTCCACTGTAATCATGGATACGTCGGATTATAACCTAAAAATAAAAGCACTTTTGTCGGACGAAAGCACATATAAACCAGTAAAAAGCGATCCAACAGCTAAAATGGTAACAAAAACTAAGGAAATAATTTGTAAATACTCCGATACTCTTGGGTTAGACGTCACGGCACTGGTACCTTCGTGTGTGAAACCACCAAAACTGTATGGATTACCAAAAATACACAAGACAGACGTTCCTTTGCGCCCAATCGTAAGCCAAATTGACTCACCAACATACAAACTAGCTCAACACCTTGCTAAGATACTGTCTCCACTTCGCGGTCAAACTAGTGCGCTTGTCAAGGATTCTTACCACTTTGTCAGTCAAATGAAAAATCTACAACTGACTGATGATGAAGTTATGGTCAGCTTTGATGTACAGTCGTTATTCACCAGCCTACCTGTACATGATTGCATTGAAATTGTCAAGAAAAGACTTAGTGAGAATGACCTTCCCATGGAATATGCAGAATTACTGGAACATTGCCTAACATCTGGCTATCTATTCTGGGAAAATAAGTTCTACATACAGATTGATGGTGTAGCTATGGGCTCTCCAGTCTCCCCCGTTGTTGCCGATATTTTCATGGAAGACTTCGAGGAGAGAGCTCTTTCCACAGCTGTGGCTATGCCGAAGATCTATAAACGGTACGTAGATGATACTTTTACCATCCTCCCCAGTAATAAAGTTTCTGCATTTCTTAACCATCTAAACTCTTTACATAACAAAATTCAATTTACAATGGAGCCTGAGGTCAATAAATGCTTAGCTTTTCTTGATGTTTTAGTCATCAGGAATCCTGACAACTCCCTAAGTCATACAGTGTATAGGAAACCCACCCATACAGATAAATATCTCAATGGTAACTCCCATCACCATCCATGTCAGTTGGCTACCGTAGGCAAATCTTTGTTACAGAGAGCACATGGCATCTGCGACACTGACCATCTCAAGGAGGAGCTTCAGTATGTAAAACAAGTACTGCGAAGCAATAATCACAAGCTCCCACGTATGCGTCACAGAAGCCGGCCCAAGCCTGCCACAGTTGAGCGACAACCTGCCATCTTACCTTACATCAAGGGTGTCACAGACAAAATTGGTAATATCTTAAGACGAGCTTCAATAAAAACTTACTTCAAGCCGCACAAGAAGATCAACCAATTTTTAAGACCTGTTAAGTGCAATATTCCCCTACAAGATGCAGGTGTTTACAAACTTGATTGTGAATGTGGGCTGTCATACATTGGGCAAACAAAGAGGAGCGTTGGTATCCGGGTAAAAGAACACATTGCTGACATGAAGAACAGACGCTCGACCAAGTCTGCGGTTTGTGAACATGCCCAGGACAAACCCAACCACTACATTCGGTTCGACAACCCACAAATCCTTGCCAGAGAGACCCGGTTTATGCCAAGAATGTTACGCGAGGCAATTGAAATCAAAAAGTACCCAAATTTCAATAGAGATGATGGTTGGCAAGTACCACCTGCTTGGGATCCTGTTATTAAATTAATTAAATCTCATGGCCGACACAAATCTGCAAGACCTCTGGACACCGTGAGCGAATACTGCGTGAATAGGGAACGTTATGATTAATATAAAAAAAAATTCTGACGGTAGACCAAATAATTTCTTAATAACTCATGTGACAAATAAAATCAATTAGTCACCCCGTGACCACGATCACTGCAAAGTGTTTGAAACGTCGGGACAAAAATAATGACAAATATACGCGATTTAAACCGTTTAAAGTTGTTTAATTACTATGTGTAACAATCGCGAAAACCTAAGACAACATTATCAATAAATCTGGATGACATAAACGAAGAATAAGTTAGTAACGAAATAAAAGCTGTAAATGTAAAAACCTAATCTGTGCCATACATCATCTAAAACTGAATTTTTTATAGAACACTAAACATTTATAGTGCTTCCTTGTGCTTCTACCGAGTTCTCCTAATGTTAGCATGATTCATATTTCCAAATTACTACAGGTATGATTGCTATACTCCTGATGAGTACAAATAACATTTATTTTCTGAAGTTTAACTATACATATAAATTTAATTATTACCGTGTGATCTGCCGATATTGCATGCTGAGTTTAAATGGAGCGAACATAGACTCCCTCATTATTTATTATTGCCATTGCTCCACGCTTGGCTGGCGTCTTGGGGATGAGATTTCTTCCTCAGAGAGTTCCTCAGAAAGCGCTACTGCCCACCTTCTCGTGTGTATCCTTAGTCGCCTTTTACGACACCCACGGCTGGAGATGGGGGGGATGATATTCTAGTCCTAGAATCTAGAAAATATAACTTTGGTCCACCCATCCTTAGCAACAAACTCGGACGCATTGCTATATGAGTGTTGATGTCTATTTAATAACTATGGGTTCTTAGACCCGGACGTTTTGCTCCTATTGTGAATGACGACATTTTAAAATCAGAACGTTTTGCATCTAAGACATGAATGCTAAATCGTTCATGTCTATTTATTTTTTTTATTGCTGATAAGTAAGCCTTTGACCACAATCTCACGTGATGGCAAGTGATAATGTGGTCGAAGGTGTTAACAGGCTTAACCTAGAATTACTCTGGCTCTCAAGGATGGCTGCCGGAACACACCGTTAGGTGCTTGGCGACAGATTTTCTACTTGAGGGTGGTCGCTAGCCAGGCGGGCATTCACAAAATGCCCTTCCACCATGCGGTGAAGCTCAAGCCCGCGGCGGGATTCGAACCATGGACCTGCTGCGCGGCAGTCCATAGCCAAAGCCACTGAGCTATCACTGCTTCAAAACTGTCTATTTAAATAATTAATGATGAAGACATTGGGAAGACTTCGTAATTTTGCCGATAGAGACCCGCCGAATTGATATCCACATATTTTCGAAATCGCTTCATTGGTTGATTGTGTAAAATATGCAGTTTAATATTTATAGAGCTTATAATTTAAAATATGTATCTGCGTAAACAGGATTAACTACAAGTCATAAATGTAAGTTATCTTTGCAAACTTTTACATAATACTAAATTGCAATTTGATCAGTAATTAAGGATTTATTATAACTTTTCGTGGATCATTAACATTATTTTGAAAGGGCACTATAATAGATTCCGTAATTTTAATGTATATGCAGGGATGAAGCGTAATAGATTTGAAATAGTTCTCGAAATGTATAGGGATGAAAGTCTTAGCGAGAGTGGTAAAAGTTTACTTGGTATGAAAGTCTTAGCGAGAGTGGTAAAAGTTTACTTGGTATGATATTATTAACACAAGTCAATAAACCATTTGATTGAACATAAAAGGATACACGATGAAGAAAGTAAATGAAAGTACGATTGATTTTGTAATAGTAGGTGAAAGATTGAAAAAGAAGGTTTAGGACACTAGAGTGTATCGTGGGGTCAGCATTGATACTGACCACTTCCTGGTTGTAACCCAATTGACTGTGCTTTTCAAAGGATGGCAACACCGAGAAAATACAATACAAACCCCACTTTGTAGACTTTTTTTTAATAAACTTGTATATTAGAAGTAGACAAAAGAAATCATGAAAATTACTATACTAAGGTTAATTGTCTGAAAATTTAATCGAACCTTCGATAATTGTGATAATGAGGGATAATGAAAGTGGCTGAAAATATGTGTTGCATGTGGCTTCTAGTGTATGTGGTTCAGTAAGAGAAAATAAAGAGAAGAAAGAGGTACAAACAGGTGACAATTAAATCATCTATATATAGCTAATCGATCCAGCAGGATTAATTTATTGCTAATGTAAACCTACAAAGTTAAAAACCAATATGAAACCCCACAGGCTATGTAAACGCAGGTATAAATTAATTTAACAGATTGTTAAAGAATCGTTGAAGCAAAGAGAGATGAACATAAGAATGACATAGCTAGACAATGATATCTGTGAATGTTAGACCAAACATAAAGTTTTCCTGATAATATTTTCATTAAGCTAGAGAAAAATTCGAAGTTTAGAGCGGAACCCAAACAAAGGCCAGAATGGAAGTGAAGCGAATAGAAAATAGTATATATTATGGAAGTCTTGGTATTTTGAAAGGAAGAAAGTAGCAATTCCTGTCTCAATTATGAATGGAACTGCGGGGTATGGCAAAATATCGCTCGAGATGCTGAGGGCTTGACGAGGCGGTCTAGTGAGTAAGATTTCCTTATTTAACCTTTTTTGGAACACCGGCCTAGTACCAAGTGATTTATGTAAGGCTGTGATCGTTCCGTTTCATAAAGGGACAGGCTCAAAGACTTCTTACACTATAGAGACTGATTCAAAATCACTGGCAAGTAGTACCTAAGCAAAATGGACGATTGAATGAGTGTTGAAAGAAACATATTATTATAATGCAGGCCTTTTCTTGAAAATAGTTTAGTTAAAAGTCAATAGGTCTTATTAGGCTTATGAAAAAGAGCTGAGAGATAAAACTATGCGCGCCACTGTCGATGATGTGATAGTTGATCTAAATATAATCATAATAAAAAAAATCGGCCAAGTGCGAGTCGGACTCGAGCACGAAGGGTTCCGTACCATTAGCTATACAACATTAGACTTCATATTTTAACCTTTTTTGTTTTAACGTGCGCGAGTCCGACTCGCACTTGGCGAACTTTTTGTATTTGTTGTTATAGTGGCAACAGAAATACATCATCTATGAAAATTTCAACTGTCTAGCTATTACCGTTCTTGAGATAAACCCAGGTGACAGACGGACGGACGGACGGACGAACGGACAGACAGCGAAGTCTCAGTAATAGAGTCCCGTTTTTACCATTTGGGTACGGAACCCTAAAAAATAGTAAAGAACAATCTCAGTTGAGCTCTGAAATTTCTTTATCAGAATTCCAGCGCTTTAGTAAGGATTCCAGTGCTTGCGTAATACGCGTGTATTACGCAAGCACTGGAATCCTTACTACACTACTGCACTACTCCTGAAAATGGATAAACGGCTACTACACCCGAAAACACGAAGGTGCTAGTTTTCTAGCATCTGTGTATATCGTCATCGTAGCTGTCTATTATATTTATAGAAAATTGTACCTCGTTATAAAAATGGTAGGTACCTATACCATTTATAAACGTTTTGGTTAATCAAAATAATTAAATAATACTTTTATTCCTGATAGATTTTTTTGTTAGCTGACAAATTTTCTATTTAATTGTAGTAGCTAGCTAGCCAGGTGAGCATATGTAAGATACCCTAACACAATTAAAGCACCCAAATTTCAGGTCTGTGGCTCATTCTGTTTACAAGCTGAGACCCGTCCCTGGTACCCGGCGATGTGTCCCATACGGACAGATCGCCAGATAGGCGCCAAAGTGACAACAACTTGCGGGATATAGCAGATTCCGTATCCGATTTGCAAAACGCAGCCCACGTTTTGATCCTCGGGTACGGAACCCTAAAAATAGACAGATAAATGGATGAAGTCACATACTCAATAAACAAGTATAATTGGTGCCGTAAAGAATGTGTACCTATGTAATTGCGTCTGGAAAAAACACGAACAAATTTTCCTCATTTTACCATTGCCATTATATTTAATGGGAAAAGAGATAATGTTTTAATTAGTTTCAGAATTAAAAAAAAATATGGCTACAATTGTTTAATTAATTTATGAACGGCGTGTATTGCGTTCTCCAAGAACATACTAGATTACAAAGGGCTATTAATAGACATAATTATTAGGCACCACGCGTATGGGGCCTTAAACGTATTTTTTTTTCATAGCAGAAGTAGTTTGGTTTAATGATAGAAATATATGTAGGCCATTGTATTATTTTATAGAGTTACTTATGATATTATTCTCGTTTCATATATAGTTAAGCTTATCACTTGCACTACTATTTCTGTTATTGTTTCTCATTTATGTTTGTATCATTAATTAGTCATTGTTTATAGACTTACATGATTACATATATGATATAATGTCAACTTGCTTTGTATTCATTTCATTCGCATGTAAACAAAGCAATGAAACATGTATTTCATTTGTTGACAAATTATTAGAACTATTAGTTATGCTGTCAATTACTTCATTTGCTGTCTACAGTCAACAATATAAAGTGTTTTTCATTACAATACTCGTTTTGGAATACAATAGCCGTATAAGGTTTGATAGGTCTATGGTTTCATTCGAGTCACGGCGCGCGGCGCTGCCTCGGCGAGCTTGTCCTTGGTGGCCAACGAGCGCGCCGGCCGCCGCAGCCGGTGCGTGTTTAGGGCTTATCTTACCGCTCGCGCTCGCGAGCATACAACAATCCACACGCTTCACTTGAGCTGTGAGCAGTGACCGCGGTAGTCGCCACACGTTCCCGGCACTCCGCATCGCCGCCACTCACAACGCGTGCCGCTGTTTGTTTACATACACTCGGAATGCCGGCATAACAAATCTACACTTACAAGCAATAATCAACCATTTTAAAATCAGTGAAAATGTGGATCAGTGTTATTTTACTAGTGCTCATAATCACCATTCTCCTTTCTCTACTTTTATTGACGATTTTCCATTACGCGTCTAATGGCAGAAAATATTGGCAACTCAAAAATGTTCCGTATAGGGAGCCGTGTCCGATCTTCGGTAACTTCGGCCCTACCTTCACGATGAGACGAAGCTACACAGGTATGCTTCAGTATTTTTACCAGAGTTTCCGGGGCGAAAAGTACGTGGGATTATTTCAAGCGCGAAGGCCGACGCTGATGCTTATAGACTTGGATATGGCGAAAACTATTTTTTCGTCGGAATTCTCAAATTTTAGTGACCGCGTATCTGTGGCCACAGATACTGAGCGGGAGCCACTTCTACGCAACTTAGCGAATATGAGTGGCGCAGAATGGAAAAAGATGAGACAAATAGTAACCCCGACCTTCTCCTCGGCTAAGATGAAAGCCATGTTTCCCCTAGTAGTAGAGTGTGCTGAAACTTTAAAGAATACTCTACTTGACGTACCGCTTGATGAGATTGACGTTCCTGCCATGATGTCTCGCTACACGACTGACGTAATCGGAAGCTGTGCCTTCGGAGTAGACCCGGGATCAATAAAAAACCCAGATTCACCGTTTCTGAAAATGTCCCAAAAAATGTTCAAAACAGACCGCTCGACCATCCTTAAGAGGTACTGTCGCACTTTCTTCCCCAGACTCTTCAAATTTTTGAATCTCAAAAGTTACTCTCCTGATGTTGAAGCTTTTTTCACTAATATCATAAGCCAAGTGCTTGACAAAAGACGTTCTTCTGGAGTGCAGAGAAACGATTTTCTCCAGATGATGTTAAACGTACAAAAAACCGAGAGTAATTTCATCATGACGGATGCGTTAATAACGTCCAATTCATTCATATTTATGTTAGCTGGATTAGAATCGTCTGCAACTACACTTTCCTTTTGTTTATATGAACTAGCGAAAGATAAGGAATTACAAGATAGCGTAAGAACGGAGATAAGTGATTGTATCGAACGATACGGTGGATTGAACTACGAAGCTATTTGTGCGATGCATTTTGTTACGCAAGTGGTGATGGAAACACTTCGCATGCATCCGCCAACACCTCTAACTACAAGGCTTTGTACATCACCTTGCACACTTAATGGTTCTAATTTGACCATGAAAGTAAAAGATCCAGTTCTGATACCCTTGTACTGTATTCAGAGAGATCCAGATCATTTTCCAGATCCCGATAAGTTTGATCCGGAGCGATTTAAGGACGGCGTAAATCCTCCAGGATTCATGGCGTTTGGAGATGGTCCTAGAAGTTGTCCTGGTGCGTATCTATTATTTGATCTAATTAGTTTTGAGTTGTCTGTCTTTTTAAAGTCATTGACCTACGTAAAATCTATCGCCTTACTGTATCAAGTAAACTGGTCCTATATGCTAATTTAATGACATCAATCGTTTGTTGTGATAAGTTAAAACAGTCCCACGAAATGTTAACAATCTTTGTTCGCATTGGCGAGTTCCATAAACATTATGTAAAAATATTTTAAAATGTACCCATTGTTCCGACAGATTCATTTACATTGATCGCCAAACTGCTCCACTAGTGTTCACATTTTTATACTAAACATTTAAGATACAGTCAGTACAGTGCACATATTGAATCCATATATGCAGTTAGATTGACATTTATAGTATTAAGTTATTACGTACGAAATTTATTTTAACTTCTTAACAGTTATGGCGTTTTTCAGTTTATCATACCAGTTAAACAATTACCATTTGTACATGACACGAAAATACAAGTAATAGGCTCACTAAGAGTACATTTTACTAAAATACTTAATAGAAATATTAAGTTGTTTGTGCTAATTAAATATGTTTTGAGATAGACTAAAATTTTGTACTTAACCTTCATAAGAGAGTTAATTTACAAACAATCAAAACTTGTATTACGATACTTATGCGGCAATCTACTCGATTGGTATATCTTATTGAAATTGCAGACCTACGCCCAATATTTTTTACAATTATAATATCTTTCTTGCAGGTGCTCGGTTTGGACAGCTGATAATAATGGCTGGTTTGGCCGCCATGCTTGGCACATTCGTAGTGGAACCCTGCGCCAAGACCACTCCTCGTATTCAATACGATTCCAGAAGCGTCATGCTGAAGAATAAAGGCGGCATTTGGCTTCGATTCTCTCCGGTTTCGCAGCTTTAACTAGATACTGTTCTAATTTTTGTTAAATATTCGCGTTCTTTTGTCTGATTGGTAGAATTTCTTATATTTAGATAATTCTTTTAGACGTCTGAGTAGTACTTAAGGTTATAAAATACGTAATTTATTCAAAACATATTCCTTGTCTGTCAAGAATTATGAAAAGTAAGATACGGTGTCGCAAAGTATTATAGCAAAATAAAAAGATATTAATCTTTGACAGCCTCGGAGGCTGTAATTTCGTAGTTGTTGATTTTTTGTTCGTTTGCCTCGTACCTGTAATAGTTTTTGTGGTTTGTATTCATACGACATGGTCTTTAAATTTTATTACGTAAGTACTTGTAGCCTTCTCGATTTATATTACACCTCATCACATGTAAAATATTATGATTATCATAAAACACTATCTCATGTCTTGCTAACAATATTTATACGGCAAACTGAGCAGGCGGCTCACCCGGTGGAAAGTGAACAGTGATCATCGTCCCCCAGTGTCATTATACAAATGGCTGTATCCAACTGACTAAATTATTTATACTTATTATTAAGGTACATTATTATGTAGCATGATACTAAAATATTTTTTTCATAAAAAAAGCAAAGAAAAGTGAATTTTGCTGACCATTTATTATTATAATATTCAGCAAAATGTCAAAATTAAGTTAATATTTTATCTAAAAATTATATCACAATTAGATAAGAAAAAGTAATTATTTTCTAATTATATTAATCTTCTCCCTTGTGCCCATCGTATAAAACATCTTCCTGCGATCACAAAAGCCTCGAAACTTCGACGTTTTATTTTAAATAAAAAGTCGAAGTGTCGAAGGTTTCATTTAAACAAAAGTTGTACATTTTTGGTTACAACTAGGTTAAATTTAAATTGTAAAACCAGACGAGTAGATTGACTTCATAGTGGTATCAAACGCGGCTTATACGTGTGCGCGCTCGTGGGTATGTGCCATAGCCTGCACACTCTGGCAAATATCTAGCGTGTCCACAGTGCGTTGATTTATTTAAAGATAATATGATATTATTAATAACAATAAAATTGATGTCTGCAGGTAACTATGAATTGATTTACTAATAGTATACCTATACTTATTACTTAGGTACCTATAAAACTTTGAGATAAAGACAAGCTGCGTATCTAGACTAGAGTTGGCATTAAACACTCCTACGGGCCTCTAGTCAAACAATATTTTTTGGTTTTACTATGGCACTATCTCAAGATACTGAGCTGTTTACATATTAAACAAGTTGTTCGAATGCTAAAGATGAAATTTAACATTGTTGATATAAAAAGTAATGTTTTCTTTAAATTTTAATCCAAAAACCCGTTGTCTCAAAATGTGTACTATGTTGATACACTTATTCAAATAATATATCAATATTTTATCTGTGTTCATCCCACCCGAACGGTGATGGGTTTATATTTAGAACAATAAAGATATGATCTATCAAACAACTTATGCATGGTTATCGTGTTGTTTCAGTAAAACTTAGTACTTACTGGCATTACTTTTATTCTGCAGTTACTACGTACATATTTATAATCGCAAGTTAACGACATCGACTAGTTGTCGACTTTTCTTTGTCAAAGCACGAGGTGCGTTAGATTAAATAATTACAAAACTTCATTGTTTGTGTATGCGTAGCTTGTTAACTTTTATTACTCACATTTATGCACCGCAATGTTTGTGTCTTGTACAAATATATTAGTACTTCAGTACATTAGTACTGATAAAAACTATCCTATGTTTTTTAACAACATAACATAGGATAGTTTTTATCCAACTGCGCAAAAAGAGGTTTTTTGCGCGATAACCGACATACGAGCGGGCGGAGCCGCGCCCGGAAAGCGAAAATATATAAATTGGTGTTAGGTTTTGTAATGAAACAAACAATATTATTGACAAATTTATAGACTTGAAATTTGCTTGTATCATTTATATGTGATTTTTGTCAGCGTAGGTAATATCCGCTAAAAACAATACGATTTTTTTTTACACTTATTAATTGTTACCTGTGATAATTCTCACAGCCGATACTTAGCGGTTTAATAAGTCCACTATTAGATTTAACTAAGTTTAAGATTTTAAATTACTAAAATTGTATTTATTGTGTTAGTGTTTGTGTAGCTTTAAATTATATAAAAGAATATACTTACTTTGGTTTTTTTTATACTTACATCTCTTTAGATTTAGACATGTTGCACTGATTACACTATATGCCAGTTTCACCAAACTAGTATAAAACTTTACGAGAATAACTTTCATCTCTGTGACAAACAAAAAATTGTATTGACTTTTATGAAATTTGACAAAAGGCTGTAACAAAGGATTTTAACCAAGATAAAAAATGACACCATCGAATATATTAATATATTATTATTATAGTTTATGGAGCTATAGGTTTATATTCAAGTTTGATTATAAACCTAAACTAGCAACAGTTGGACAAATTAAGTAAATAATTTTAATTCAAAACATATTTATGGAACTGATAAGTGACTCAACATACTTAGCATAGTTCAGTTATCAGATTGACAGATATATCTAAATCAGAATAGATTGCGTCCTATCATACACGGTTATGAATGAACAATAGGTTTATGAAGCAACTAAATATACACGACCAAGTCAGGAATCACAAATTAGTAGCAACTACATCTAAATCATTCGAGCAGAATGAGAATTAATGAATCCCTCACATAAAAATACATGGGATAAAAGTTTGTGATATAGTGAATAAATGATGAAATGAGCAGGTCACGCTATTTTTTTTTAAATTATTAGTGATAGGCTAGCCCTTGACCACTATCTCACGTGATGGTAAGTGATGATGTGGTCGAAGATTTGTTCAGGCTTACCTAAATTACTGGCTCTCTAGGAAAGCTGCTGGAACACACCGTTAGGTTCTTGGGGACAGGTTTTCTACTTGAGGGTGGTAACTATTCAGACGGGACTTCGCAAAATGCCTTACCACCATGCTCTAATGACCGCCATCGTTGGACAACAACCAGGACCGAGACGTCACGCGGTCACCCATCCAAGTCATGATCGCTGCGGATGATGCCTTACTTAGCTGATCGCTTAAGAACTGCTAAGCGACCTTCGTTACAAGCGTTCCAAAGGCTTTATTAAAGTCTTTGTTTTATTTATCTTCGAGCTGTTTAACAATAATGTTTTACTTGTTTTTATAATATAAATGAAACACATTCATGAATAATTCTCCGCAAAATCCTTACCAAATCAACAAACCAACTTGGGGTGGCAATCTCTGAATACTAGGCAGTGAAAATCTTACTCGGTCCCACTATTTTTGAACCATCAACACGTAAAAGAATCCATACTTTTGCTAAAGTGGGTTAGTCGATTATAAAGTTAAGCAAAACCACTGAACTGATTTTGATTTATGCAAGGTAGACATATAGGTACCTAATACATTTTTCCGTTTTCATAGAAGCCAGATAAAACCAATTACCACGTAAGGTACCTACAGTATACAGCCAAATTGACAATTACGCGTCTGACTGTGTTATTTCTATATATAGTTTTAATCATGATCCAAGAAACATATATTATTGTATCATAGTTTTAATAAGCTGTCAGCAGATTGACACCATGAAGATGTTGTGTTTTATTCTTTGATAAATTATATGGCCGAGGGTTTAATTCACTTTTCTGAAAAAATAAAATACATCCCAAGGAGCTTACAATATATATAATCGAAAAATAATCTCCTTAGTGTTGACCGTATGTTACTACACGCGATGCCCTTTTTTGGGGTTTCGTACTCAAAGGGTAATACGGAGTCTTAATAATTAGACTTCGCTGTCTATCTGTCTGTCCATCCTCCGTCCTCATAGAATGAGTCATAAGCCTGAAATTCAGTTATTTTGTGTAAAACGTTGACCCGAAGACGATTGTTGGACTAGTAATTACATATAACGGCCAATAGTAATTACATAGAATTATTCTGAAGGGGGGTTCCCAATATGTGAGTAGGAAGCAAAAACGAATATTTTTGCACCCTAACATGTCGGGTGACTTCGTCGAGAGCTCGTCGAGTAGAGTATAACAGTGGATTTTACCACGAGTGTATAGTACAAGTCATTTTAGCTACGACACGTTTGACAGGGCGAGCCAGAGAGCTGGTATTCCGAGGCTAAAATGGTTTTTATGCACGAGTAATACACTCGGATTTTTACTTCAATCCCGAGAAAATTAAATCATGACCCAGGCAAACTTCTTATATATATGACAAATAAAACAGCTTGAATAATTAAAAAAAAATATTTTCTACATTCGTTTTTAAAAAACAGGCTTTTATGCACTAGAGCACAAGAACAGTAAGAGCTTGAGATGTGAAAATATATTTTTTTATTTAAGGATTTTACATTTACGGGTTGCAATGTGGTTCCCTAAAAGAGTGAAATCTGACTGGTCAGTTCTTTTTAAATATGTTTTTCATTTACGTCTTCTTAGTGTCATGTAAAAAAATCCTGGCGCAGTCGAGTAAAAAAGCACTATTGCCTCAAAATTGCGAGACTACAACATCTCAAAGTAAATATGTAGGTCTTCAACCCTAGCTTGTATTATTTATGCTTATGCTTTTATTGGTTAAATCCGATGTAATAACTTGCGGTCTGACCGTCATTTGTTATTGAATTCAAGGACACTTCCAAGTTAAACTACTGTCCATATATCTATTGTACGTATAGGTACTGTTTCTGGTTCAGTTGAAATATATTTTATCTTATTCTACTGAAAAGATTATTTCTCACTATATAGACTAAGTGAGTCACTACATCATTACAGTGAAGACCACTCAAAAGTAACAATTAAAATTATTTAAAGAAGTACCTAAGTATAAATGTATCACAATAAGGATGAAATATATTTATTTGTATAAACCTCTTACCTCTACTCTAAAAAAACTAATGTCTAATAACCTCTTACTCTAAAATTAATGTTTAAGTTGATGTTAGGCCATTAATATGATATTGTAGTCATAGGTCTTTTTTAGCAACCTGGTAGCTGTTGTACATCTAACGATAAATTCTAAAGTTACCGTTTTCTGACGCTAAAAAGGTTAGCGTCAGATAAACGGCTATAACTTTTACTAATATGCATGTTAGAGCGTTAAAGACTTGAGGGATAATGGTAGGAATATATTTATATACACATTTATAAAACTGTGTGTTCTTTTCAGATTCTGGAATGCGACGTGCTAGAACAAATAGAAGATAACAATTTTGTGGATAACTGCTTGGATATTCTAGTCAGTTTTTGTAATTCTACAGAGTATGTACAATCTTTTGGTAAGTAGTGGCGAATCTTAACCGTTGAATGAATCAGCTTTGCGTTTATTATTGGGTATGTCCGATATTTTCGGACATGCAAGTAGTACCCTGACTAGTGATTTATTTTAGTACCAAATACAAAGTTAACATTCAATAGACTTGGATACTAATGTACAACATCAATTAGATGCTTGTGTTTTATGTTATCTATGCATAGAATTTAAATCGAATTATCGGACGCCAATGACGTAAACTAATAATGGGTGTAATAAAAATAACTCCAGTGACTCGTTTACGCAGATGCTAATTCGCTTGTGAATTACAGATAAGTAATAGACTTAAATATGAACGAGAGAAAATCAAAACATACGAATGATAAAATGACGTAGCATGCAATGAATGGTTATTAAACAGATAACAGTAGAAGCAATCTTCTACTGTTATTACCCGTTAATTACCATATTTGTAATGACTAATGACATAATAATATAGATTTTGCATATTTGACAATCCAAGAATAGTATTGGTAACTAAAAATTGGTCTTAAACTATATATTATATATATTTGAATAATGCTGAGAATTTCGTAAAATGCAGCAAATTATTATATTTTAAATACAGCAAATTATTATTATATATATATATATTGCCGTGGGTTCGATTCCCGCCCGGTCCATAACATGTTGTGCACCAATAATTTGTGAAAAATTCTGATTTTAGTAGTTATCCATAATAAAAAAATATGTGTACACTTAAAATCTTGGGTGTAGTGTATGGTTATACATATTATACGTACATGTTATCACTTTTCCTATTTCAGAGCCCAACATATCACTATCAGTGCTAGAGCGTCGCTCAGAGTTAGAAGTGCGCGCACAAAAATGTGGCGATGTTCTCATATCACCAGTGCTTACAACTCAAGGAGTTCCACCACCAACGGCATCGTTGGTAGCCGCCGTTGCTGATGTCCTGTATAATGTCAGCGGTTTTGGAAAGTGTCCGGTACAAGAATGGAATGATCGCGGGCTATATCGTCTTTTGTTTAGGTGACATTATCTTATTTACTCGTTATTGGTATTACGCGAGATATTTCACTCACGACGGCGTCGTTGGTGACCAACGTAACTGAAGTTTCGTATGATCCCATGCTATATCGTTTTTTGTATAAGAATAACGTTGATCACAAAATGATTATCTATTACGAAATATGGGTATCGCGATTAAATTCTGTTGGTCACTAAAATGTAACGTATGACGATGTATCGACGTTTGTAACACTAATGGTTCAAGGCACTGCGATCTTAGTCACGTTTTCTTACGTGGTGGCAAAGAAACATAACCTCCTGATCGTTGGTGATCCTATCCCTACCTCTTTTAAATTCACGTGACCACTTTTGATGAGTACACAATGAAGGAATGAAATCTTTATAGACGGGTTAATCTTTCGTGAATGTTTTTAGAGTCGTGGTACACGATTTTGATCAATATTTTCTGCAAGCAAACGAAAATGAGAGAGAGAAAAAACGAGATGATACACCGATTGTCATAAGAGAACCATAAAACAAACTACCTTCATGCTAATAAAAAAGTTCCGATACCGTGATTACATTGAACTTCCGTCGTATCTGTGAAATGGATGTTAACTAAACCTACTGTTTTCGGAGAAACGCTGTTAATGTAAATAATTTAATAATTGTGTTATCTACAGTATTCTGTACTTCCCAGATGTGCGTCATGGTCAAACGGTGTGAATAACACGACACACCGAGTGCGGGCGGCAGCGTGCCGCGCGTTGGTCGCAGCGTCATCGCACAAATGTGTGCGCACAGCTTTATCCGCCACCAAGGACTGCCTCCATTATTTACTGTCTACGTTAACACCCATTGAAGAAGGTAGCAGATTCCTAAGAAATTTATTTCTTTTTAAGGTTTTCGTCGCGTTCATCCGTCCATCCGCCAGGCAAACGCCTGGCGGCTTATTATATGTCGGCACGTTCCACTACTACACGGGAAAATACAGACATTTAGGATATTATTTCTGAGGCACTTACCTTATTGACAAAGTTACAACAAGAAGTTGAAAAAAATATGGCGGTTAATTCTCATGCTCATAAAGTTAATATTTTTAGTTAAATTTTAATTTTTTAGTAATTTTTTTTAGTTTTGTTTATGCCAGCGCTCAGGTTCAAGCGGACTAAACATGCAGTTTATGCTCTTGCGCATAAAAGTCTGATTTTAACCGACTTCCAAAAGAGGAGAAGGTGCTTAATTCGAATGTTTTTTTTTTCGTATGTTTGTTACGCAAATATTCCGCCAAATTCTAAATTCCGCCTTTTGTCGATGTTGAACAGCATTTTAAGTCAGCAACAATGATCTTGTAAGCAGTATGCATGACTGAAACCTCCCTACACAACACTGAAAAGTATAAAATAACTAGCGGAAGTCGGACCATGATAATGTGAATTGTTTTGAATCAGCATGGTAGCGAATTCTCGAGTTCTCTCATATTTTTCAGTGTTGTCATTCGACATTTTTTTTTAATAATTGACCATAAACAGTGGTCGTGACCAAGTAGATCATGGAGGACATGAGAAAATCGTTTCTTATAAAAAAAAAGTATGTACGATTAACTGTCCCGTTATAAAAGTGCGCGGAAATAAATACAAATAAAGAACGCGCGAATGCGGTCTGTTCGAGGCAGCGAAATGAAAGTTCACGTATTCCTAAATTAAACAATTAAAAAGATAAATTCATAAAAAAAAAACAGTTATTACTTTACTTTTATTTTATCCAAGAGTAGAATTATAACTTGAAAAAATTTTTATGTCACTCATGAGTATACTATTTAAAAGTCTCTTATATATTTTTCTCATAGTGCAATGAAAAGTATAGTGTATCACACGGTCGGTGGATATTGTTTACATTGAATCTCTCACTGCGCAATCGTTCCGATTCGGATAGAAAACAATATAAGAATTAAAATGTTGAGTGATTGCGTAAGAAACTTGTTAGATACAAGGCCTCTAAAAGGCGTTACCCCCGTAAAATTTGATTATTTCGTTATCCTTGGATAAAAAGTTTGTATATTGTGCACAATTTATGTTCTAGGCGTGAAATTGTACCTAAAATACAAATAATCTTACTTTCGCATTTTATAAATAAATAATTATCAGAATGTGTACTTTATCCATGCGCTTAAGTGCATTTTCTTGGAAGATATTTGTTCCGAGAAACGTAAGCTAACACAATCTGAAGTATTTACTGCAAATATACATGACTTATCAATGATGACTTAAACATATTGTTATCCTCTTTACCTAGATAAATTGTATGTACTTATTTATAAAAGTACTTACATTTTCGCAAACGTGCCTCGGTGCGGTCCTTATTTCAAGAATGTTTTCTAGACAACCGAACTCCAAGTAGTTGATAGAAAAGATTGAATTAAATTTTAATACTTACCGTAACCGTCAATGATTATCTTTTATGTCATCTTTCTAGATAAGATACTCTATATTATGAAATACGTATGGGCCGCTTTATTAAAAAACGAATAGAAACGAAAATGGCGCCGCTAACCTCTCACTTGCACACTATTGCTGATTATTGTGTGCGAGTGAGCCCTATAACCCTGTATCTATATACAGGGTTATAGGGCTCATCTCCAAATAGGTTTTAACGGCTACAATGGTTACAGATATGACGGAAGCAGACTACTACTCTGCGTGTGCGCAAGGTTTGCTACTTCTAGCGTCTTTGTTAGTGGACCGATCTGCTGTGGACAGTATCTGGCAGTTTATTAGAGAAGGTGTTTCGACACCCTTGTTTCATCTTATTCTGCAATGCTTGGAGAGTGATGAACTTGGTAAGTAATTCTTATTAAAGTGTTTTTTTTTTTCAAAAAAGGATGTGGAGGTGGTTTTCATTTCGACTATATATTTTTTTGTGTGTGTTTCCTCATATTCTTTGCAGGGTGTACCGATTTTGATAATTTTTTCATATTGGAAACCTGGTGTTTGTAATGTGGTCCTATTTAAATTTGGGTGAGATATGACGTATTAGATTTATCCCTAATAATGCGTATTTTGTGTATGAAATCGGTTGTTGATTGGTAAAACTAATATATTGGTTAGTTAATTATGGATACGTTTCAAGCGCATGGACGACATGGTGGTATGATGTGCTATTGCTGCTCTACGCTTTTAATTAGGTGTTAATCTAATGTACCTAACCTACATGCATCCATTGGGTGTCTTAAAATATTGAAACGTCCAATAACTTAATTTTAAGAATTTTTTGATGCTATAAGAAAGTTATTACAATTATAATACTGTCATAGAAAAAGGGGAATGTTTTTTTAAATAGTTAGGAAAACGATTTCTGCAGGCAAGCCAAGTTAATAGATTTTTCAATAACCTTTATTTCAGAACTACAAGACGCGGCCTTGCACTGTCTCACTCAACTGACAAAATCATTGACAAACAAGAAGAATTCAGACAAAACCAAAGATGAAACCTTCATACAGTTCTACGATACCATAAAGTCGCCGTTCCCTAATGGAAAGCCTGACAGACACTGCTCTGGCGATAGTGCGAGGAACGATTGCCAACCGGAGTATATGGCTGAAGAGTTGTGTAAATCGTTGATAGATCTATATCAGAAGTTGTCTACGGAAAACAGTCAGTTCCAGACTAGTCAAGGTGATTGATTATGATTACCTACAAATATGTTCCTGCAACAAGGTTCAATTTTACTCAATCTCCTATCTGAAAGTAAGTTACTGATTGAATGATAAGATTATCTGTTGATTATTTTGTACTGAACTAGTTGACCCACCAGCTATTTATACGCTTGAGATATGGATAAATTATATCGAGATAACAGTACGAGTAACATGGAAATGTTCGTGGGGTGCCGGACTAGAATTACACCCCACCATATTCTCTATTTGAGTCGTATGAGGTGACGAAGGGAAAAAATACCGGAGGTGTAGAAAAATACAGGAGAATAGCGCCTTCTAAAAAACTGACATCTTATACTGCGATCCTAGAGACGCCTGCCAAGCGTGGGGATTATAGTAAACCTGCCCCTTTAGGTTGATCACCAGAGATGTGCGATCAAGACGATTGATGTAAGAGGAAAATATATATGAATAAAGTCGCATAATTTTCCAAAATTAGCGTTGTGATCATATGGATGGATTTTTTCCTCTTACACCGCTCGTTTGTTGACAAAAGAAGGGTCGTGGTTAGTGAGAGCATTTCTGAGATTCTGCATGATTTGGGAGGTTCGTGTTAATGCCATGATCCTTTTATTTTTGTACAAACTCTCAAATTCAAATTCAAATTCAAAATCATTTATTCAATTTAGGCGTCTACGACGCTCCTATGAAGGTCAATTACAAATTTTTATATTGAAATATTCTACATTGTACTGCCACGTTCAGCAAAAAAAAATTTATAGAGCCACTGCGAGAAGAACGGGCAAGAAACTCGGGGCCATTCTTTTAAACATCTTTTAACAATGTGTTATATACAATTTAATATGACTATTACAATATTTGTTCAAATTACGTAGGTGACAGGTGATAGCTTGGCAGAGGCGGAACTTTCCAAGCATCTTTGTCGTTTAAGTAATCCCAAACTTTGTAGTATGATTTCTTAATCAAAATATTTTTCACGTGCAACTTGAATTTTCCTTCTGTGAGCATTGTAATATGTTTGGGAATTTTATTATAAAACCGCACACAATTACCTAAAAAGGACCTTTTATTTGTCTTTGCTAGTCTAAAACCTGGTACTGCTATTTTATATTTATTCCTAGTGTTGTAATCGTGGTTGTCACTATTTAATTTAAATTTACTCAATTTTTTCCGAACATACATAATATTTTCAAATATATACAGACTCGGTAAAGTTAATATATCAATTTCTTTAAAAAGATCCCTTAGAGATTCCATAGGATCCATTTCATATATGGCTCGAATTGCACGCTTTTGTAAGATAAAGATTGTTTCCATCTCAGCAGCAGCTCCCCACAGCAATACACCATACGACATAATACTGTGGAAGTACGCGAAATAAACTAGCCGTGCAGTAGCTACGTCTGTTAACTGTCTTATCTTACAAACTGCATATGCAGCAGAACTAAGTCTTCCGGCTAGATCATGTATATGTGGATCCCACTGTAAAGTTGAGTCCACTTTGATTCCCAGAAAGACTGTCGCTTTGTCAATAGAGAGTTTATCTAAGCCAAGCTTAATGTTTAGTTCAACATAAGGAACATTTGGTAAAAAAACATTTGGTCTTTTTTGAATTTAAGAGAAGATTATTAGCGGCGAACCATTCAGAGATCATACATAACACATTATTTACATGAATGAGTTCACTATTTTTCCTATCTACTTTAAAAATCAGAGAGGTATCATCTGCGAATAAAAAAATATCGCAGAAATCTTTGACCATGCAAGGCAGATCATTAATATACGCTAGGAACAGAAAAGGTCCCAAAATTGATCCCTGCGGTACACCTATTTTTAACAAAGACCCGGAAGAAGTATCACTCTCTACGTCTTAAAGTATCCTATGTCCTGGCGGTTTTTCCTGTTCTTTGCATAATTGAACCGTTGGTTAAACCAAGAAGACGTAGTCCAAAGACGTTGATATAGGTTTAAAATAATCTGCTGGTGTGGAATTACAAACGAACACGTTCTTCAAGGGCATTCAACGTGGCGTTCAGTTCTTTTTAAAATTATTATGTTCAGTTTGTTGTGTAGCATTAAGGTACTCGCAAATAAAAAAAAAATATCAACAATATACGCTCAAAAAAGAAGTGATCGCTATCTTGAACGTCACCACAAACACAGTTGATCGCTTTGGTTTGGGCGTTACTCGCCGTGCGGCTTATCAAGCTATGTCGATATGTGAAACAAATACTATATAGTAATTTCTCGACTGTATTCCGTCAGATGACCGCTGGTGCAGAACATGTTCCTGTTTGTCCTCTGTCCTATCCGCCAGCGGTCGCAGTCGCCGCTATGGCGTCCATCGCCATTTGCCGCGTTGCTTAGCAACCGCCGTGCAAGCAGTGCGGGACACTCTCTCAGTGCAGGGAAAGCCTGCTGATGTCATCAGAAATGCCGATCACGTAAGTATTATAGAATTTTCATGCGACCCCTTAACTTGTATCTTTCGTTGACAACGATGTAGTGTTTTAGTATTAAAACTAACGTGGCTTTCACTCATTTTAGTAAATAATACGGGATAACTCATGTGAATCAGTTTCAACCCCATTCAGTGGTCTTTTTCAAGGAGAGCTCGGGACGCCCGCGTTGTCGATACTATAGTCGGAGCTATCTGGCTGATTCACGTGAGTTATCTCGTATTATTTACTAAAATCAAAACCACGTTAGTTTTTATAATAAAACACTACATCAGTGCCAACGAAATACACAAGTTAAGGAGTTGCATGAAAAAATCTATGTAGTTTAAAACGATGTAGTGTATAAAGTATTACACAGTTGCAGAACGTACAGAGTGGGCCACGTTACGCGGCGGGGAGCATTCTCTTTAAGATCGCCCCGATCTTTGGGTTGGCTTCGGTGGTGTTGTCCAGGATTGATAAATCTTTGCACACCATACGCAAGGCGGGATGCATGCGGCTAATGTAACCCAATCCCATTTTATCTTGGCAGTTTCGTAGCTTACATCTTTTACGCCTTTTTTTTTTTTTTTTTTTTTTTTATTTATTTCACTTTCACAATGTATTCTTAAATCTATTAACATTATATCGAAAAACCACTAGGTTTGTCTCGATACTCTTATTCGCAACGTGCGCTTAACATTAATTTATAAGAGATTTACATAACACATATTCCTCCGTGAACTATTAATGTACTAAAAAGAAATGAAGCAAGCACCTATTTTAATATCTGCACAGAACAGAATTATAATAGTTATAACTGTAAACGCTGTTTCTCGGCTAAGCGCGCGACAGCCGCGGCAGCGTGGCGCGGCGGGGGGCGGCGCGCGGCGGTGTTGGATCTCGAACTGTAACCGGTTCTGAAGTACCTCACGGCTGGGGAGAGGGGATTGCGCACATGCAGGCAGAGAACTGCAGCGCCTACTCAACGATTTAAAATTTATACAGAGTGTTATTTTACTGATTTAATTATATGAAAATAATATTTTATAAATATTTTATATTTTATGTATAATAGAACTATCCATTTATTGCATACACATACATACACCCACCCTCACACACACACACACACACACACACATATATATATATTAACAAATAAAATATACATACATAATTATTTGTGCGTTTTGTATATATATCTAATTGGGTTTTAGTTTATCATAGAAATGTTTTTTATAAATCCGTTTGTAATTCATGTTGTTTATGACATGTTTTATCTCTTGGGGCAAACTATTTAAAAGTGTGGGAATTAAGAACGCTACAGTTCTTCTTCCATAGTAATTATTTACTTTTGGTATTTTTAGCATTTTATGTGTAATATTTCTAGTAACGATTTTATGCGATACAGGTATTTTTATTTCCGTGTCATGAAATTGTTCAATCAATAATGACATATTCACTTTATCTTGTACAGGTAGTATATTGCAGAACTGAAATATATCAATAAGGTTTTCTTTATATTGTTTCTTAATTTTACCGGGAACTATTAATTTGAGTAATCTGACTTGTAAATTCAATATTTTATCAATAAATGTTTTAAATGTTCGGCCATAGCTTGTGATTCCGTAAGATATAATGGATTCCGCTAGTGCCAAGTATATATTTAGTAAAATCTGGAATAGTACTTTAGGTTTAATTATATACAATTTTGCTAGTATAGCTCTTAGCTTGTCACAAATTAAGTCAATATGGTTACTCCAGTTAAATCTGTCATCTACTATCAGGCCCAGGTATGTATGACCAGTTACTTGTTCTATAGCATCACATGTACAGTTATTCATATTAGACTGCATGGTATTGTGTAAGCACATGTGACTGTGTGCAGTTATTCTAATTGAATTCCTTTTTTTAATGTGACACGAGTGAACATGAATTATTTTCGTTTTGGATGCATTTAAAACTAGGCCTGCATCATGCGACCATTTCGCTACGCGTGTGAAGTCATCCTGCATATATTTTACAGAATTTGAAGAGCAGCACATTAGGAAATATTCTTTTTAACAAAATAAAGTATATAAGTAGCCATTTTTCGCCAGATGTACTTAGCCCTTGTTGGGAGCGAGCTTTTTGAAGCATAGTGTGAATATTAATTAGTACTAAATACTGTAAATAAATTGTAGAATAAGTTGGGACATGGCCTAAATAGATTTTTTCATCCTTCTGATTAAGTAAATTTCAGAGGACTTTAAATATTAAATTATCCTTTACTGCCCAAGCTTCCTATACTAGCGCTTAACGTACAGAACTTACGGTAGTTCAAAGACTTTTTATAATAATCGAGTATAATTTCCCCTTGTAGAATCCAGTTCTCCGCACGCTGTACTGGCTACTGACCGTTTCGAACGCCGCCATGATCGATTGCCGCCCCGCCAAAGAGAGTTTCGCTGAAGACAACATGGCTGTCTCGCTTAACAGACTTTGGCCTTGGTGTATGATGACTGATCCGCTTAGGAATACCGTCATGCATTTATTGTTTACCTTCACTAACGACTGCCCGAAAGGTATGTATAATTTTAATATAAATATTAGTACGTAGGTTGGTACGTAGTTCATTTGTAAGGTTTTTCATTCTCTCTTCGTTAGATATGAGACGCGCAAGAAGACCGCAATTGAAGAAGGGTCCACCTATATATAATATGAAATATGTTCCATTTAACGACCTGCCTGTACCTTCTCTTATTTGTGAAGGTTTATTGATATGTCCGTATAAAAAACAAGCTAAAATATTAGTCCCGACAACCCCCTCATCTCTACACGTAGGTGTCGTTATTGGCGACTAAGGGTAACACACCAGAAGGTGCAGGACAGCGGCGCTTTCTGAGGATCTGATATTTCACACTGCGATCCCCAAGACGCCTGCCAAGCGTGGGGATTATAGCAACCCCCTCCCCATAATGGAGGAGCTGTGTTCAGCAGTGGTGGTACTATTTCTAATATAGTTCTTATTTTCTCACTGGAAGGCTTAAAATAAAATGTCGCTTATGAGTTATTACCTATGAACCAGGCACAGGATTTTCAATTTAAATCCTCATAAATGTGAAATTGATGCGCTGTACTGTAAATACACGTGATCACCGTACGATATTTTGTTTATACGCGTACCGCATACCTACATAAAATGTATGTAAGGCCCTGCGTAATGTTGGAGTATTTAAACACTAGATTGGATTGCTTGGGCAGTGATCAATCGAATTTGTATTCTACGATTTGACATATTTATTGACATATTTATGTAAAGAAGTGTAACTCTCATAGAGTTGCCGCTTTGATTTCAGACTCATCAAGTTCACAATTAATAAAACACGCACAATCTTCCAAATTCAATTGAATTGGTTAGTTGATTGGTGCTTAGAAATGATAGCATCTGATTAGTCGCTTCAGGGTAATCCTGTTGCGCCGCATGATATACTATTTAAATCACGCACGCCGCGTTTCCTCTCGTAAATTTGTAATTTCGTAATTTACTTACATTTCTTTACATATTTATACGTCTGTATTATGTTTTCCGGTTTTAAAGTGAGACTAACATTTTAACAATTATGGCCTTTGTAAATTTAACAGTTTAACGCAGAAAAAATATTGGATAACAGTTTAATAATAACTACAATAGAAAATGTACACAACATTTCAGATGTGGAATGAATTTTACCTTATTAGCAACTTAACCACAATAATACGTTTGTATGAAATAGCTTGATGTACGCCTGTTAGGCTGTGTATACACCAGATATGTACGTGGAAGATGAAGAGTGGTGTAAGAGGAAAAATCCACCAATTGAATCGTTGCACTTGACGACGCTAGCATAGAGACCAATTTGTAAAATCAAATCAATAGAATCACCATTTGATTTTTCAAACTAATAGGACCGCTTCCTTTTCGTATCCTCACACCAGAATAAAAAGGTCCAGAAGGATCACTCCGCAAAGCCATTCCAATAAATAAGTGACTCTATTACGAAGTAACAAAGCGCACTTCGGCTTGCAAAGCACGGAGTACCTAATATTTATATTCACCAACAAGGTATCTCTTTCTATCGCATAGCCACACATAGCTCTTATATCTTCTGACGCGCACGTACCGTAGAATGATCCCGTCCGGATGAATACGCAGTATGGCTTCACCGAGTGCAGCGATTCTATTAGAGATTTTCTTCTCTTAAACCGCTCTTCTTAGCACATCCCTGGTGGATACGCAGCCATAGAATTTTTCCATGTCGTGACATTATTTATTCACACTTAAATAAAATATTGGACTGTAGATATGGGAAAGCCTGTTTTCATGTATTTATGCGTATACCAATATATATTTACCAATTTGTACGTTTGTTTACTATCTACATTTGCAAGGCTCGTGTTGCCTATATCGTTGTAGTAGATTTAAATTGGTTTTAATGTTTTATTTTCTTTAATTTGTATGGATCACCATTTTATGAGAAGACATGAACAATATTATATAACTAAAAGATTTTTGAGTAGGTATGCATTTAGACAAGACGGTTTTAGGGACAGAGGAAGGCCGAAGGTGCAAACTAGCAATAAGGATACGGATAATTACTTTAAAAGTGAATATACAGGGTGATTAATCCCCTTTACCACTTTATAGGCATACATTAGATCCCTATCTCACCATAGATTAAGTGATGATTTGGTCGAAGATTGATTACACTTGTGACCTTCTGAAGACAAGCAAATCATTATATAGTAATGAAATAACGTCAAAGGATGTTTAATTACTAATATGTGTTATAATCGGGAAAACCTAAGATAAAATTAAATCATAATACGCAATGAATCACTCTTTATTGACATGGGTCACAAAAGGAGAAACCAATCGTTTTGTATGGAAATACGTCATATGTATCAAATGTCTTCAATGTAACGATACTAAATAATCAGAATACGTATGTGCACACTGAAATTTTCTTCTTATGCCACTGTAAGTAGGTTCGGTACAACATGTATTCTTCTTTCAGTCTGTTCTATTACTTGTCATCTCCCAGACATCCAAGTAGCAATCACACTGTTTAACGCATTTGTTCGCAGCAAACTTGAATTTGACTCAGTAGTCTGGGATCCCAGGGAAGCTAAGTACACGCTCCTAATCGAAAGGCTCCAGCGCAAATTCGCTCGCTACGTGTACAAGAGGATGTACGGGTACTATCCGTACCTGTTTCCATCGCTCTTTGTATCAGGTATGATCGGAGTAGATACACTGGAGCTGAGGCGAAAATTACTGTTGGCCATACACTATTGCCAGTTACTGGATAACAAGGTGGACAACCCGACGACGTTGGGTGCACTTGGCTTATTTGTACCGGAGTATTATGCGCGCAGCCAGCGCCGTAAACACCAGCTGTTCCATCGTCCCACTAAACGAACTCGCCACGCTCAGAATGCTCCCACGCAGCGAGCGTTGGTTCTTTTAAACAGGTTTACGCATGAGTTCCAGCATGTGGATTTGTTTTCTAGCTCTATGAGCATTATTGTTATTAATCTTAGGATATTATAGATATATCGTATTTAAGTCACACAAATATTGTTTAAGTTAGGTAGTAAGTGTTTTGGTCTTAGAACTGTAAGCTTTCTACGTGTATGAAATAAATAAATAAATCTCGTTACTCGCATAAAAATATCATTCTATACCCAATCTGTATGGATTGTGTTTCTACTTTTGTGAGCCGTGTCTCTAAAGAGTGGAATTTATTGCTTGAATATTAAAGTTTATATATTACGCTTGCCTGAGGTGGGACAGGGATCAAATGTATGCATATAAAATGGAAAAGGTAATTGAACACGTAGTTTATTATATATTTTTAAACTAATCATCCGCATCTCAATTGCTGGTGTTCGTCTTTTTACGTTTTCTCTCATACATATTTAAAACATCACCCCTAGCGAAAGCGTTTTAATCAATTTAGTTGTTTTTTGCAGCGTGGGCGGCAATGTGTGTGTGCGTGAGTGGGCGGAGTCTCATCGGGTCTGTGTGTGAGCTTGGCGTGCGAGAGGCGGCGCTGCAGTCGCGGTCGCGCAGCAATGGCCTTCTGATCCTCGCGCTGCACACGCTGCGCCATTGTCTGCATCATCACCACTGCCGTGCCCTCATGCTTAAGGTTACTAACCAGACCACACACTTTATCTACTGAACTTTAGGAACCATATAACAAACGAAAAAATAATTAGGAGATAATAAAATCCAGATAAGTCAGAATATAATATTGCAGCAAATTCGTTAAAAAATTATTAGCACTCGTAGCTAAGCTTGTTTAATCGTTCTTATATATAAAAAAATACCAATGTAGTGAAAGAGGTCATTTGTTTAAAATGACCTCTTTCACTACACCAAAAACATTTAGCGTTTTTAGCCGGACACCTGTTGCCGTCACAATAAAAGTTAGCACATGTAGAGCACTGCTTTCTCGACGTATTATCATCATTGCGTGGGGCGTGTGCGCGCCCGGTGGCGCCTCGCGCCCGCCATGCGCCGCCGCCGCCGGCTCCGCTGCCGCCCGCGCCTGCACCACGCGAGCCCCTGCGCCAGCCACCACCACGTTTCACCATCATGTCTACGGCCATTGCAGACTTTCCTTCGCCCTGGCTTCCCGTCTTGGTCCCTTCTATATGACGTTGTTCCTCCGTTGACATCTCGTTGGCCTGACATATTTTCACAGCTTGGGCCAAGGTCAGATCGTCAGCTCTGAGCAAACGATCGCGCAGCTTGCCATCCCGGACTCCGCATACGATTCTGTCGCGTACCAGGCCTTCTTCAAGGTGTTCAAATTCGCAATGCTGTGTCAGTAGCTTCAAAGCTGTTACGTAGTCGTCTATAGATTCACCGCACTCTTGATCCCGTGTGAAAAATTTGAACCGAGCCATTGTCGTATTTTGTTTGACTGTAAAGTGATCGTTGTATTTTTGAACCAGCGTGTCGAAACAATCTTTGTTCTCGTCTTCATTGAACTTAAAAGTCGTATATATGTCGTAGCCCTCAGGTCCAATTAAATTAACTAATAAACTGGCCAAAGATAAGGAAGATTTCAAAAACACGCTAAATTGCTTATGCCATTTCCGCCATAACTCAGCTCGATTCGCAGGGCCACCTTCAAGACACAATTCTGCAGGTGGACGAGCGTGCTCCATTGTTACAAATAATTAACCACTTCGTAAAACACCCAATATTGTCGATAAAACACAGTTATAACACCAGAATACTTTATAATTATGAATTTTACAAAACCGCTGTCACCATGTTGTGAATGAAACGCCAGTTCGACCAAGACTGATTTATTGGAGCTACCCACATTGCATATATATAATATTTATACTAGCACGATATGAGTTATTATATAGACTTATAATATACACGACAATTGTAAACTAGAGGACAATGTTTGCTAGAGCCGAAGGCGAGAGCAAACCATAGTTACGACTTTACAATAACCTTCACGCACGTGGAAGTTCTTTGCAAACTTTTACAGTATGTACACAAACTTACTAAGGACACTTTTCGAGCAATAAGTATTGAAAAATATCTATTGTGATACTAATGGAATGCATATTTGTTTAGAGCGAGGTTGTGTGCAGCGTGTATAAGAGCTGCGTGCGCGAGCGGTACGTGGCATGCGGTGCGGGGGGTGCGGGTGGGGGCGGGGGAGGTGCAGGGGCGTGGGCGCGGCTGTGCGTGGCGCTGGCGAGGCACGCGGAGGGCGCCGCCGCCGTGCTGGCGGTGGGCGGCACGCGGGGCGCGCTCGCCGCCCTGCCGCGCCCTCTGCGCGCGCGCCTCATGCCGGCGCTAGCGCACGCAGCCTCGCACCATCGCACCGCCTTCCTGCAGTCGCGTGAGTACTGATCTCTTACACTCTGAACCCCTTGCATTGCATTTGGTGGGCAGAAGTGTACATATACACGAAGCAGTGATGGCTCAGTGGCATTGGCTATGGACTGCCGTGCAGCAGGTCCATGGTTCGAATCCTGCCGCGGGCTTGAGCTTCACCGCATGGTGGAAGGGCATTTTGCGAATGCCCGCCTGGCTAGCGACCACTCTCAAGTAGAAAATCTGTCGCCAAGCACCTAACGGTGTGTTCCGGCAGCAGTCCTTGAGAGCCAGTGAAATTATAGGCACATGAGACTTAATAACTATGTCTCAAGGCGACGGGCGCAGTGCAATTCGTGACTTACGCGACGACTCGTGACGAAATGCTGCTGTTATAGGCAGAGGTTAGTCCGCTTAACATCAGTTGGGCCTCGAGCTTGTTCCGTCACAATAACATAAAAAAAAATAAAAAAAATTAAAACGGAAAGTATTTTTACTTCCAAAAACGGACAAGAGAAAAATGTGACAGAGCGCACAAAGAAACAATGATGGCCGAGCGTTCAATCCCCACCGCCGTCTTTAGCTTCACCGCATGGTGGAAGAATTTTGCGAATGCACGCCTAGCTACCACCCTCAAGTAGAAAATCTATCGCCAACAGTGTGTTCCAGCAGCAGTCCTTGAGAACCAGAAAAATTACAGGCTCATGAGACTTACAACTGTATGTGTCTCAATGTGACGGGCGCAGTGCAATCACATGACGAAACACATCTGTAGGCAGAAGTTAAGCCGCTTAACATTAGGTGGGCCTCCTGCTAGTGAAGTTAAAAAAAAATGCCAAATGGAGTACTGGGCAAACTTGGATTTTGTTTTCAATAGGTTTTAAGTTTCAAGACATAAGTTCTCTTAACATATAACATTTGTCTATCATATTGATATCATATATTCATTAACTCTCCAAGAATTTTATAAACAAAGAACCAAATATTTGTGCTTCTACCTTGGAGATTATTTTGATTCGTTAACATGTTAACAGCTGACCTCCTGGAGTTACTCTCAGGCACTCTCCTGGCCGGTGACATTGCTGAGGTAGTTTCGGCGGCACGCGCAGTATGGGCTTTAGCTGCTAACAATCATAAGGTAACTCGTAATATTAACTTTACTCGACTAATAAATAACTAGTTATATAAATAATTAAGGTTTTATACTCGTAATATAAACTTCGTACCACTCGGTCACCGAAACGGTGGGTGGAATAACATTCCTATTCTTGTAACTAAATCATTATTCTATCAGAAGGAAAGGCTCGGCCACAGAGAACCAGAGATACCACAAAAGCTGAAATCACCATCTGTTAGTTCGAAACCGAACCGCTAAAACATGTTTGGTAAACGCACTCTGATTGGATCTTTCAAGGACGTTATCAGTTTGAGGGATGTGCATTGTAAAGTATCTTATCGATATTTTCCCTGTCCAAGTATTTGAAAACGGAATCGGTATTTATTTGAATTATAGCTATAAACTTGTTGTGTTGTATACTATGTGTACAAAAACACTACAGTATATTTGATCAGGTTTTATTTAGAAATAATTGTACTTATACTTAATAATAATGTCTTTATTGATAAACTTACATAGCACAGAAGTTGTTGAAACTCTGTCTTTTGCTTTAGTAAAAACTGTGTTGAAAAAGGCAGTCTCTCCCATATATTAAAATCAAAGTTTAACAATAAAACTAACATAACTATACAGTATATACATTAAATGTGTTACAGAGGACAAAGTACTAACCTAGGATAAAACAATCTGGGATAACAATATTAATTAACAATGTAAAATATATTGACATAACTATGTGACTATAAAAAATCTTCAGGTAATGAAATAGATCTGATATAAAAATATTAGCGACTATAATTAATGATTACATCATCAACTTTACGGTAGTATAAGTACTGATAGATATTGATACAAATAATACATTTAAAAGGTAAATTAATTTTAATATTTATTTTACGGGATACTGTAGTAATAGTTTGTGTAATGTATATGTGTGTGTGTGTGTGTGTGAGAAAATGAGGGTGTGTTTATGTGTGTATTACGGTTTGTTTGATGGGATATGTGTATGGGTTATGATAAATATGAGTAATAGTGTCATATACCTAGGTATACCTAGTACAAGGCGCATTGTAGGCGGCTATTGTATAGTTAATGATTGATTATGATGGTACTAAGAACTATCCCCACAAAAGCAGATAAAATATATTGAACACAGACACACAGACTAGCTTCAACCATTCTGCCAAGAATATTACTCGTACGTTTAAATCTCTGGAGCACGGAAAGGGTGGTTTTTGGTGTTAAAAACTCGCAGCAAAATAGATTTGTGCTGCCAAAAAAGTGAGTCCCGAACAAAACTTTTATTTTTAAATTTGAAACCTATTTTAAGTTTTTGGTATATCATGTTTGTAAATTAGATTTTACTTATAATTTACTAAAGCCTTCAGTGTGTTTCTTGACTGAAATATTATTATTTTATAATTACTGTTACGGCGCAAGGGCTCGAACAATCTAGAATAGTCAGTAAACAAGTAAAAGAAATCAAGAATGTACCTACTCTTCATACAAAAGGTTATAAAAATAAAGGGTCGCCTTTGTTCTCAGGCAACTAGTAAACAACCACAGTATAAGTAGTAGTTGGTTAGTGGAATTTTATACAAAAGTTGTTTACGTTAAAAGATTAATTTATGGCCTTTATTGTTTTTCTATCTAGACTATTAGTAAACATTCTGGAAACCATGACTTGAGTATAAATAGGGTCGGGTCCGGGCTGACCAGTCAGTCTTACTATGAGTTCGAAACGGTCAGCAGTACGATTATCTTTGGACCAAGTGCTCCAAGCGCGAATAGTGAAGTCCAGTGAAGTTTGTGAATAGTGTTCTGTGTTTTTTTTAAAGAAAAGTGTGATGTGACTGTAGAACTGGCTAATAAAGGTGTCAGTTTGTCGAAAACGTATAGCATTATTTAATCCGAACCCCCAGCTCGTAACAAATTGGTGTCAGAATTTGGGATAAATAATGCCAGTGCTGCCAAAGGAAGACGTTGAGAGCATCCTTTGGAGTGCTATTCTTTCATTGCCAAGGTGTGGACGCGTTACCTGTGCTACTGAATTTTTATTTTCCACTTCACACGATTCTAACACACAAACCGCTGGTGATTAGTGTCATAGTTAAGTGCATCTAATATCTATAATATTCCACTCAGAGTGCACCGTTAACCAGTTGTGCCACAGATTGCTAGCAGTAGTCGTGACCGCTGACTGCTGAGGTAGGTTCCTCTTCACCTCGGAGAAACGGGACGGGCTGCGTAATTGAATATTTTTGTCTTTGTCACTCCCGCACCACCAACGGCAAGACAGCGCTTGGACTTTGGACTCAGAAATCAACATCACTGTGTTAAATACTTCTTTTATAAAACTTGTTTTTACTCATATAAAAATGGTCAACAGCTGCGCGGCTTGCACTAAACCAATACGTTTAAGCGCGCCAAACATTATATGCTCAAAATGCGCCGGTTACTATCATCTAATTTGTGTAAATATTACGGACCGGAAGCCATCGGAAGATTTTAAATCAAACTGGATTTGCCCTGTGTGCCGATGCAAGGAACCGCGCTCGGACAACTCGAACACACCTGTTCGTGCTACGGCACCGACGGTGACCGTGGCAGGGACGCCGCCGCCTGCGTCATCAGTAACTATTGCTGCCGCGGTTCTGGGTAGCGATAGCGTAAATGAGCAACTACGCGATAGTGGCCGTCAAACCGTGGCCAGTCCGTCCATTACCGTCCGACCTGCCGAGTCTGAAGACATTTCTTTACTGACATCGGAAATTAAGTTACTGCGTGGAGACATTAGTGAAATGAAAACTCACATATTAGGATTAACAGATCATGTCAAACAATGCTTTAACCGTATTGATGAGCAGGACAAAAAATTGGAGGATGTTATGTCTCGGCTACGGACTCTCGAGGAGCGAGAGAATGAAATCTTATTTTGCCGCAACAAAGTAGCGGAGTTAAGTAACGAGCTCAAAACACGCACTCTAAGTAGCCTCCGAAATGAAATTGAGATATCGGGGTTAAACGAGTCCCCCGACGAAAGCCCGATCCATATAGTAAAATTAATATCCCAAAAAATCGGATTCGTCGTTGACAAAAATGACCTCGATTTTGTGACCCGTGTGGGTCCGAAAATCAGAAATCGTGAGAGCACGAGTGCTCACACTGGTGACACTGACTCCACTACAAGTAATTGGGCCCCGCGACCGCTAGTTGTCCGCTTCCTTCGCCGACAAGATAGAGAAGCTTTCCTACAAGCTAGTAAAACGAGACGGAATTTGACCTGTGCTGACGTGGATATAAAAGGCCCCGCTAGAACCATATATGTCAATGAGCGCCTGACTCAAGAAATACGAAACTTATTTCGTGCCACAAGACAGCAATCTAAAACCGCAGATTACAAATACTGTTGGGTCAAAAACGGATCTATTTATATTAGAAAGCGCGAAGGCAACCCAGCAGTCCCCATCAGATCCATGGTTGAACTTCAACAGAAACTCTTCCCTCCACCTGCATAACCGATGTACTCAAAATGATTTTCATACTGTGCATGAAACAATTATTTTTACACTTGTCCTACCGACGTATAATGTGACAATAGATTTTAAAATAACATATACTATTTCACTGTTATTTATAAACTTACATTTAGAAATCAAAATACACAATTTTCTACTATCAATCTCACAGTTACTCAATCACATACACTCACCTCTCACACATAAATTTGATAATATCTATGTTCTTGCCCACATAATAACATCACAAAGAAGAATGACACCTAGGTCTCTGACACTTACAACTTTCAAGTTCTTTTACTATAAAAATGGCTTTACTTGACGTTGCTAAAGACATTGACGAAACCGTAGCCATTAAATGTCATTCTATTGATTCTGCAGAACTCTTTAAGAACTACGTAACTAAATCTGACAATAAATTTAAATTACTTGCTTTTAATATCAGAAGCTTCCAGTGTAACTTTGACAAGTTCATTGTTGCACTTCAGCGCATAGATGCGAACATAGACATCATTGTTTTATCTGAATGCTGGCTTAGAGATGGTTTAATAATAGATTCACTTCCTGGATACAACGCTTACTGTACTACTTCACAAAAAAACAAAAATGGTGGTGTCATTATATATGCCAAATCCACTTTTAACACCAAAATCCACGAACCTAATATTACTGACGCTGACTCTGTTCTTATGACAATAGATAACTCGTATGCCATCCTTGGTATCTACAGATCTCCTTCTACTAGAGTAACAAATCTTGAGCCTTTTATTAATTCTTTAGATGATACCCTTTCTAGTTTAAAAAAATACCCATATCTTGCAGTCGCTGGTGACTTAAATATAGATATTTGTAAAATAACCGATAATCATCATTTAGATTATCAATGTCTGATGGCATCTCATGGGTTGCTTCCAGCAATCTCCGAGGCTACAAGAGGGGAAGCCTGCCTGGATCACATTTTTGTAAAGTCACATAATGAGACGTTGGGAATAATTTGTCATACCTCAGTTACGGATCATAACATAACAATTGCCGCCACTTGCATGTCCGAAAAGTTTGCCACAAAGCAAAATATTATCCCTAAACTAGATGTTAATTCCGCCGTCACTGAAATTAACTCCATAGATTGGTCCGATGTAACTCAAGACTTTAATATAAATTCTGCCACTCACAACTTTAATAAAATTATCACTTCCATTCTTGATAAAAATACACGTACGGTTAAAATTGGACGAAAATGGGTGACCATGAAACCGTGGATCACGCCAGGGCTTCTACGATGTATGCGACACCGAGACAAACTGCACCTTGATCTGAAAAATCATCCTGATGACGTTCTTCGGCGAAAGGTGTATACGAGGTATCGCAATTTTTGCAATAAACTTTTAAAAAAATTAAAAAATGACTATAATCGTTATCAGTTAGAAAAAGGCAGAAATAACCCAAAAAAGTTATGGAAAGCTATTAAAAGTATTATTCATACAACAACTGACACTAAACACTCAAAGGAACTTTTAAATCTTGCCAAAGACGACATTAAACTCTCACTGCTACAATGTAACCAACATTTCACGTCAGTTGGAAATAGTCTTGCAGTAACTATTCTTAACAAATTGGACATGACTGAAGATGCACTGATAAATGAACACAAACCTCTAACTTTTTTGAATCATTCATTTTTTCTGAATCCTACAGATCCCTATGAAATTACTAAAATAATATCTCAACTCAAAAATGAAAGCTCACCCGGTTCTGATAAAATCACCGCTATTTTACTTAAAAAAACACTATTCTCTATAGTCGTTCCTCTGACTCACATAATCAACCTAAGTCTCGAATCAGGAAAATTCCCTATCTGCTGGAAAACGGCTGCCATTTCTCCAATTTATAAAAAAGGTACCAAGAACCTTCCAGAAAATTACAGGCCTATAGCCTTACTGAGTACCGTGTCCAAAGTCCTTGAAAAAATAGTTAACAGTCGCCTAGTTTCTTACGTGGAAAAATATCACCTGCTCTCAGACAAACAATATGGTTTCCGACGAGGAAGGTCAACAGAAGACGCTACGTCTTTTTTAGTCAATCTTGTATCCTCTCACGTAGAAAGGAACGATTGTTGCTTAGCCGTATTCTTAGACCTGGCAAAAGCTTTTGACACCGTCTCGGTTGGCTTACTCCTAAAGAAATTAGAATACCTAGGAATAAGAGGCGTGGCCCTTGACTGGTTCACAAGTTATCTCAATGATCGACAACAATTTGTAAAAATAGGTACCAACTGCAGTGATACTCTCCCTATAAAATATGGAGTTCCACAGGGAAGTATTCTAGGCCCCACGTTGTTTACGTTATATATAAATGACATCGTTAGTTGTTCACTCAAAAATGCAGAAATAGTGACTTACGCTGATGACACTGCTATAGTTTTTTATCACCAAAACTGGGAACAATTGTATAGTCTCGCGGAGGACGGTCTCGAAACAATCGCTAACTTACTTGACAGAAATCTTCTCACTCTGAACACAGAGAAAACGAAATACGTCGCCTTCTCAAAAACTATCGTGACTAGCCCTCCTTCCGAACTCGTCATTAAAATTCACTCCTGCAATTTTGCGAAAAGCAATAGGCAACATAATATCTGTCCATGTGCTGTCATTAAGAAAACTACATCTATCAAATATTTAGGCATAACAATCGATGAAAATTTGTCTTATAATAATCATATCGTGGAGTTGTCTAGCCGCGTACGAAAGCTTATCTTCGTTATGAAAAAACTTAGAGACTGCACACCATTTGACATTATACGCCAAGTATACATGACACTATGTCAATCTATTCTGCAATACTGTGTATCTGTTTGGGGTAGCGCAGGGAAGAGCAATTTTACAACGATTGAAAGAGCTCAACGAGCTCTCCTAAAAGTGTCTTTAAAAAAACCCTTCCGTTATCCAACTGACAAACTGTACGAAGAATTTCAGGTGCTGCGTGTCCGTCAACTGTTCATTTTAAGGGCAATCATCAAAACACATAAGGGTCTCCTGAAAAGGCCGGATTATGGAAATATCATGTCAAAGCGAGTATTTCGCATACCCCTCCCATGTGCTACTTCCCTACTCGTAAAACGAAGCCCAGACTATGCCCATCCCAAAACATATAACAATGTGTCAAAACTGTGCAATATCAAAGACTGCTCCCTGTTCACTTGCATAAAGTTAGTTAAGGATTTTCTGATGACGTTATCGTATGAGGAAACAGAAAGTCTTATTTGAATATTGACAGAATTACACACACACACACATACACACACTCCCACACCCACACATACACACCCCCACACCCACACATACACATCCCCACACCTACAAACCTTAACTCACATTCACACATTATAAACTTCTCTTGTGTCTACTTTTTAGCAATAAGTTAATTAAATTCCTCTCAACTATTGTTCGCTGTAAAGTAGATATTCCTGTACCTACATAACGAATGTTTGGTTTTGCAAATTAAATTAACAATAGTCTTAAAGCTAACCTATACTATAATATTAATTTGTTGTTTTGCTTCAACTGTTATCTATATCTGTTTAATCGCACTCTGAATCTCAAGATACAGGCTCTCGCCTAGTTTGAGATTCACTGGTTAAATACTAATGCTAACTTTAACAGTACAACTCTAGAGTACTTCCATTAGCTATAAGATTATCTTTTTAGAAAATAAATATTATTTATTTATTTATTTATTTATCCGAACGAGGAGCCAGCGGCAACAAGACATCGACCAACGAAGGTTTGGAGGAGCTACACCACCAGTGCTCCACCACTAGTTTTAAAAACTGGAGCTGTATTACCTGCGTCAGATCCTGCACCTGCACCTGTACCGTCACCACGAGGATTTAAAGTACCACCATTCGACGGATCCTCTTCGTGGTCAGCCTACAAAATTCAGTTTGAGGCCGTTGTGTAGACAAACGGTTGAACTAAAGATCAGGCTATGACAACGCTTACTCTAGGACTTAGTGACAAAGCCCTTACAGTTCTGGAGGCCCTTGGAAAAGACATAGCTTATGACCAACTTCTGGAGGCATTGGAATCTCGCTTCGGTGATGCTCATCTGGAGCATATGTTCCGAGCCCAGCTCAAAGATAGAACCATGCGAAGCAATGAGAATCGGCAGCAGTGGGCCCTGGAAGTGGAGAAGCTCGTACGGAAGGCATACCAGACATCACCGGCGCTCATCGATGGAAACCTACTCTAAGCGTTAATCGACGGGATTCGTGACATAGAAGTGAGGGCTGCAGTAAGGCTAGGTCATCACAAATCTTTGAAGGATGTATTAGCCCATGCTTTGGAGGTAGAAGCTGTGCGGCAGGATCATCGATTGCATTACATTCGCGAGGTTAACACACAACGTTACCGTGATGACAACCAGGGATTCAGCCCTCGATGTTTTGAATGTGGAGAAAGGGGTCACCTGCGGTATAACTGCCCACAGCAGGGCGATAGAAGAAACGACAGAACATGGGAAAGAAAACTTTCTACTACTGGTGTCAATATGCAATGGACCAGAAAAGGAGATACACTATCTGATACAAATTTTCGAAGATTCAGCCCGAGATGCTACGGCTGTGGAGAAAAAGGGCATTTGAGATCCAGTTGCCCCAGATGGAAGTTGACATCAGAAGACGGACTTTGACAGGGATGGAATCAACAGCGCGACCGACTTCACTCTAATTTTGAACGCAGCGACATTAGAGAAACTCACGACGGCAAAGAGAGAGAAGTCATACCAGTCAGGATGGTGAGAACAGTTATAACCAACGACTGGAAGAAATCCATGCGACGTGCACGTGAGGATGATGCGAACATCAGGCCTATTCTGACATGGATGGAAGCTGGCACTGGAAGGCCCAAGTGGAATGATATTGCTGGAATGGGTATGGCAACAAGGGTTTATTGGGCGCAGTGGGACAGCTTGGTGATCCATGGTGGTGTGCTGTGCCGCAAATGGGAGACGTGGAACGAGAACGTTCGGGGAGATAACTATCACCTGCAAGTGGTTTTTCCGGAAGTGAAAGTTCGTGAGATTCTACGGCGATATCACGACGAATGTTCAAGAAGTCACCCTGGAGTGAGAAAGACACTGCTAAAGATACGGGAGCAGTTTTATTGGATCCATTGTCGGAGTGATGTGGTAGACTGGTGTAACAAATACAGTATCTGTGCTACTAGAAGAGAACCTCAAACAAGCAGTGCGAAAAGTTTCCTGAGTGACCTTCGCAACCAGAAGAATATCTGTGAGCGTCCAGATCAATACAGATATGGATTTTCCGATAAGAAGACCCGGTACAGTGGAGAACTGGTTATACCCGGATTCCAAGAAGGTTCACAAGTTTGGCTACAAAATCCTATACGCAGTAAAGGAAAGTCACCGAAACTTCAGCCTAAATGGGCGGACCATACCTGGTTGTGACTAAAATCAACGACATCACGTACCGGATACGGAAGGGTCAACGAGGAGTCTCTAAGATTGTTCATGTGGATCGATTGGCGCCATACTGTGGTTCCAACTATGCTCGGGACGAGCATGTCTTAGGAGGGGGCAGTGTTACGGCGCAAGGGCTCGAACAATCTAGAATAATCCAACGTAAGTGGAATTTTATACAAAAGTTGTTTACGTTAAAAGGTTGATTTATGGCCCTTATTGTTTTTCTATCTAGACTATTAGTGAACATTCTGGAAACAATGACTTTTGATTATAAATAGAGTCCGGTCCGGGCCGACCAGTCAGTCTTTCTTTGAGTTCGAAACGGTCAACAGTGCGATTATCTTTGGACCAAGTGCTCCAAGCGCGAATAGTGAAGTATAGTGAAGTTTGTGAATATAGTGTTCTGTGTTTTGAAAGTGTGATGTGACTGTAGAACTGGCTAATAAAGGTGTCAGTTTGTCGAAAACGTATAGCATTATTTATCCCGAACCCCCAGCTCGTAACATTACTTTATTATTACTGGTTGAGACGAAAAGTTCAGTTTAACACGAGAATTATTTTTTTTATATCTCATGTGTTTTAATTTCGAATTATAAACACTGTGCTCAGTAGTATTTAAAAGAGGACTCGCAACGCCCTTGATTCACTTGCTGGGGATATAAAGCCGGCACTCGCACGAAATAAACTTATTAAAAACGAAATACAAATAATACGTAGTTTGTATTTGTACTTAGAATACTTTTATCTGAAATACGTCACAATGTTTCGCCCTATTTATAAATCTTATTTTAGTTTTTACGTTGTTATTACTTGCTTTGGCCGGCTTTCTATATTTTTGTGTTACTGGCTAATACCATTAAAAGACTTTGTATCCTTCCTACCAGGTTTGAGATTGTTATGGTCTTTACTAATTTAATCGGTGAAAATAATAATTCCTGAAATTTAAACAGAACATTTAAAGTATAGATAATCTTTTGTTAAATTGATAATGTTGTCGATATTGGCAGCAGGCTACGCATAGAATGAAAACTTATATCTCTCATGGATCATAAAATTTGGTTTGTAAATGTATTTTCATTTTAGTCAGAATTAGAAGCTTTAGTAGCATTTTCATAATACAATACTATTGGTTCTCTGATCCATCCAACAACGTCTTGAAGCGTGACGATAATTCACTACACCTTCTGAACATTGACCCACACAAACGGATATAATGACGAGCTGTTAGACAGAAACATGAGTATACATACTACGTATCTAGTAGTACCAACAAGATTAAGACTAAACATACACATAGTAATGTATTTTGAAAAGCCTGAACAGCAAGTAATTAACTAGCAATCTGATTTAATGTCGTCATCGACCTCATCACTTATCCCGGTCGACGCTAAGTGGTAGGAACATGTTGTCGGGTAGCCTCCACAACATGTTCCTAGTCTTCTCTCAATCTGATCTTCTGTTAAATTTCATTACCTACCTTTCATGCACATGAACTTCAAGCAGTCTGTCTACACATACGGCCACACTGCCCCATATCTGTCCACATATAACACTTTAGTTACGTTCTTCATTCCTTCTCATCAGATGCCCCGCTCCACTTAAGTAGCAGCGGCAACACTTAAGTAGTAACAGAATTACGTTTTTTTACAACTTTGTAGCCCTTTCCTTTAAGTGTGTCAAATTGTCAGTTTAGTGGCATATACACTTTTTAGAATGTTATTAAGTCACCCAACCCTAATCTGACGCGCTCGATTTTTTTTTAAATGTCCGAACATCCGAAATATCTTATGGCGTGGCTCACATACTGAACTAACTTTCTTCACTGATAACAGTGCAATTCTAACCCGGCACCACAGCGGGACTCATTGTCTATAATTGATTAGAAGACTATAAAGTTGCCCTTTACGCGCCACTCAACGAGGCAGCTCACCTATCTACATATACAATCATCTCCAAAAAATACGATGCGTGAGAATTCTTCGAGTTTCATGAGGTTATTTATCTTTACAGTTTATTGTATAAAATGTAAATCAAGTACGTTCTAAACAATATGAAAATGTTTCTGAACCGCGCCAAAGTCATAACATAAACATCATCCACACTTACTGATTCAAGTTATGTTTTGTTCCCAGGCGAAGCTGCTGCTAAGAAGCGCGGGGGTCGCTGCGGCCATTCAATCAACCCTACAAAAAGTGCAGAGAGGTCACCCAGACGCGGGCAATGAACGAGCTCTACAATTGCTTACATATACTAACACTGTTTTGCAAACCACCTGATACCTTACAGGATATCCGCGCATTGTCTCCCAAAATCGAATAGTTTTGGCCAAGTCAAGCATACTAGAACCATAATAGATCTGACGTCTGAAATTCAAGAATCTTGTTGTCGTTGTAATGATTTGTTTTGTACTAAGGTCTATGTATTTATTATAATACTATTAATGACTTTTTTATTTGTTTCTACAAACACAACTGAGTTGAATTGAGTATTTTTATAATAACTGAGAAAAGTGTTTCAACAGTTTATTTATTGGAAATAAATATTTGACATATGCATTGAGTTTTATTTCATGCTTAATGACCTTCCATGCGAATGAATTATATAAAATTGTTATATACTATGATAATTAAGAACTATTGTCGTAGAGAAAGGATACAAGTACTGAAACATATTGCAATTTGAAAATGCTATGAACTGATGGCGTGTAGCATTATCGTCACAAGAGTGAAAATTACTCATTAGTATTTATATTAAATTTTTGATAGGCTAGCATCTGTTGATGTCGCTCTCAATTACCGCTGCTGGAAAGTGATTGGCGATAGAAATTGTACTTGGGTAGAGCATTCAAATACGCCCTACTACCACGCTGTGAACAACAGATACAATGCAGGGCAGTAGACTCTTTGACGAGTTTCGAATAAAGTCCAAGAGGCACCAGGTAGACTGAAATGTAAAATTCCGGAATTATACCGGATGATAGGGCTTGGGTGCAAGCTTCCCTTCGGGAATAGGGCGGGGCATAGGTATTCGCGTGTCACTTTACCAGGTTTTTTGTCTTCTGTACCTAAAAATTAGTAGATAAAATTAATTTTTAGGATCTTTTGATTGAGCATATCTGGCTGTAGCCAAAAACACATGAAGACTGGCTTGTCCAAATACTGAGTTTCCAAAAAATTTTGTCCTTTCAGAACCCTATATAGGGATCGGCCCCGCTGCGAACTAGCATGGAAATAAGTTTAATAGAAGTGTCGTAACATCGCAGATCGTACTTGTACTTTCACTGCCTCTGTGTGGGAATCTTGCATTTGGTTACAAGGTATCCATTCTTTTAAAACTGGTACCCGTAAAGATCCATCCGCTATTCGTCTCGCTATTAGATTACGCTTGGGTGCAAGGTGTTGAGTTGCAGATCCTTGCCAGTGTGGTACTGCAGTTGATCAACTCTAGGTACACCATGGCCTCTCCTGCTCTCGAAGTGGTGGTCAAATTTTCCGACACGCCAACATTATCTATAGGGGCAAGTAAAACTATCTAATTTTGACTTTTTTCCTGGAAATAATCTCACAGGGGCCTCGGGAAAATATTGATCAAGCTAAATTTGCTCGACGGAGCAACCTTTATAGCTACTGTTAAAATATGAGTTTAATAGCGATGTTTTTAAGTGGTTAAATATTTTCTGTGTGTTTTGGAAATCCGGCTTATTACATAGTTAAGCAATATAAATGTAGTAATAACTAATCTTCAGCTTAGTTTGTTCATAATTTATTGTTTATTGTAAAATCTGTCACATTTGACAGCTAGCCACGATTGAGCCGATTTAAGAGGTAGTAAAAATTTGACTAGGCAGAGCATAGTTAGCTCTGACAGGTCGCCCGGAACGGGTATGTTAAATTTTTTTATTCTCTTTAAGCATGCTCTGCGGACCATGTGAGGAAAAAAATTTAAGTCATGTGCGAGATTCGAACCTTCGGGGTCATCCATCGGGGATTGGCCTGACCGACTGATCTACCTAACGTGACATATGACTAATGTTTCCTCTCGTTCTTTAACCATCGTATGGGGATGGAGCGACACGTATAGTTCAACTTACGTTGCACATCATGACTGTATTTTTTTTTAGTCTCGTAATTTTTTTATTTTGTAATATTCAAATCTTGTCAAGATCTTTAATTATTAAGCTCAATTGGAGTGCTGAAACGGCGTGTATCCGCGGTTAGACCAAAATTTGCCTTGATCATGCTGGAACGTGCCCCTTAACTTGGATAAAAAGTCTCCACCTGACCTGAACAAGAAAGGGAGAAGTTATCCTTGTTTTTAAGAGGTTGGTAGTTGTATAACTACTATTTGAGTAATATGATGTCGGGTGATATAGCGGGCAAGGGCCCTTAGCACCAAATATTCAATGACCAAAACCTGAGAATATTAATAAATACTAGGGAGTTTTCTTTTATATTGTGATGTATTACGACACTCATCGAGAGGAAGGACTTATCCACCGTGGATAAATATTCACCGACGCGCACAAGCTCGGAGAGTAGATAAAAATTACAAAAGTTAGTAGATTTTATCTTCACCCCGGAGAGATTGTGAAGCGCTCGTAGCCATTTTGCTTAGCCATTCTGAATCGATCAGCAAAGTTAAGCAACGTCCGCCGCGGTCATGACTTGGATGGGTGACCGCTGGTAACATTACTACTGAGCGCTTCCGTGTTTCGGAGGGCACGTTAAGCCGTCGGTCCCGGTTGTTGTCTTAGGATAGCAGTCGTTACAGCATGGTGATAGGGCATTTTGCGAATGTCCGCCTGGCTAGCTACCACCCTCAAGTTGAAATCTGTCGCCAAGCACCTAACGGTGTGTTCCGGCAGCTGTCCTTGAGAGCCAGTAACTCTAGGTTAGCCTGAACAACATCCTCGACCACATCATCACTTACCATCAGGTGAGATAGTGGTCAAAGGCTAACCTTCTAAGGCTTTTCATGGTGGTAGGGCACTATGCGAATGCCCGCCTGGCTAGCTACCACCCTCAAGTTGAAAATCTGTCGCCAAGCACCTAACGGTGTGTTCCGACAGCTGTCCTTGAGAGCCAGTAACTCTAGGTTAGCCTGAACAACATCCTCGACCACATCATCACTTACCATCTGGTGAGATAGTGGTCAAAGGCTAACCTATCAGGCATAAAAAAAAAAAAAATACCTTACAGGCATAAAAAAAAATATCATGTCTTAGACCCGTACTAGGCAAGCAGGTGGAATCGTTCCCCCCGTACTCAGTAGGTACCATGTTGGTAAGATCTATGTTAAGTTTACCTACTTCCGACCCGCGACTTAGGTGTCATGAGGATTTTGTTATTAGTTAATCATGTGGCGTTAAGTGTCACTATCGTTTAATTCTCGGACCGGATTGTACTATTGGGTCTAATTTCTATCTAACAAAGAAATTCTCACCTCACAAAAATATACATGGTCCAATACATAATATATCATTTGCATAAGAAGTGCCGGTAAAATCTACCAGTTAGGTAACAGCAGTGCAGACTACAAATTACGTCACATTGTTTATTTATTGAACAATGTGTAGGTATATATTATTAATATGGAAGGAGGAAGGCGTACCCACAGTCCCTGTATTAAAACTGACAACAAACACTCGGCTTGTTGGAGCAGTCGCGACGCGGACGGTACCGCGATAAGGCTTGGTCGATAGCGCACAATCGCACGCCCGCCAATACCGAATGTATCGAGTTTGCATTACTCATTATCGCCGTGAAGAGCGATAATCCGCGTGTGCGCGGGCGCCACCGGCCGACCAGTACCATATGTGCAGTACCACGCTGCGTCCCCGCAGATTGCGCGCTCATAATCTCATAACATAGAAATGATTCCGCACCCTGTGTGACGGTGTATCTCGAATTTCGCTAGTGTTCAGAGTGCAGTGCTGTGTTAATCGAAGGATATGTCGTCTTGTCACTTCAATTTCCCTCCGCAAAGCCTTTCCGCCGTTTACAAGAAGAGCGATGGCGCCCCGGCTTTGGACACGAATGTAAGTAGGTGCCATGCCGGCGAGTGGTGAACGGCGGTATGCGTATGCGCATCGGCAAGGTCATGAGACGACGCACAATCAGTGCATTCAACTCACTACAGTATTATCAATATTTGTGTATTCTATGCGATGCCGTCTAATTGAGTGTATTTCATTCACCTAATTGGTACTGCTCTCTGGTTTAATAAAGATAGCAATAACCAGGAACCGCGTTAACAAAATTTTACGTGATCCCAGTAGCTAACGACGATGGTATTGCGAATTAAGCCTGGAGCACCACGATCTGAATTTATAATTACTCTTGCAGCCATTCAAAGACATGACTATAAACAATCATCATCAATGGTTATTGTTTGAGTTAATACAAATATAGTAAGAGAGATCGTTAAACCTAGCAATAGAAATTGATATTCTGTTAAAGCATAGGATATTAAAGAAGCTGCTTTGTTCTTTTGTTACGCCAAGGCTATAAACAATAATTCATATTTATGATATAACGTGTGTGTACTTTAGTATTTTGTCAACTTAAATTAGCTATAGTTAGTACTTATAATTCTTTGCTACCTCCATTCTCACTTTTATGCTAATAGACTATGTGCGTAAACTTCGATGTTTACGTTTTATAACATTGTCTATAAAGTTTAAATTGCAGACAATATAGGTAACTTGAGGATACTCGATCTGAACGGATTAGCTTTCATGCTGCTTCACCACAATCAAATGTTTTACTCCAGATTCAGATTAACGAAACTGTCTTAGTCGTAAAGGAACCTCAGGGACAAAATAGTTTCAGGTGTAACCTTGAAAGGATTCGATGAACACCTACAAAATTTAATAATTATTCCTAATGTTTGTCGAGAAAGTTGACCATGTATACCATATCATATTATAGTGACCCCAATCTCAAACTCTAGGACTGGTTTGAACGCCGACCTCGAGTAAAATAAAAAAGTAACTAGTTTTTTTTCTTGCTTTTGACTATACTATTTCAACCGTTGATTGGAATTGTTATGATGAGGTCAAAAACTCTAAAGCTAAGCCTAGAATGGTATTGGCTCTCAAGGACAGCTTGCCGTTAGCTGCTTAGCGGTTGGCAGGATTCGAACCATGGATCATCTGCGCCTGTAAAGACAGGCGGTGGTCCAAAGGGACTACCTTGCATCTCCTTCTCATCTGTGGACAGGACATCTGCGGATTGTAGACCAGACAGTTCAGACGTTGCATCTGGACAATACTTGTTTGAATTTAGTGATAATATTAATAAGGTTACTAAGTAAATAATGTATAATCGTTGTTTTTTTTTAAGATTGTGAAGGAACAAGCACGAGGCCCATCTGATATTAAGCAGTAAGGGGTAACGTCTTCCAATAACAGATGCTGTCGTCACTAGTGACTGTTATAGGAAGAGGTCTGCGCCCGTCATCCTGAAACATACAGTTGTTGAGTCTCATGTGCCTGTAATTTTACTGGCTCTCAAGGACACACAGTTAGGTGCTTGACGACAGATATTCTACTTGAGCTTTACTAGCCAGAGGAGCATTCACAAAATGCCCTCCCACCATGAGGTGAAGCTCAAGCTGGTGGTGGGGATCAAGCCATGGATTTGCAGCACTGCAGTCCATGTCTATAACCGCTCGGCTATCATTGGTTCAAAAAGTGATTAAAGCACTTCCCACATTAAATGTATAGGTACTAAAAGACACCGAAGAGGAGATTATAAAGATACCCCAAGCAGCACCTCTCCAGGAACTTCGATGACAGAATACCCAGAAGTAATTTAAACCAGAGATGAGAATAGCTTCCGAGATGAGTAATGACGAACGGAGATTATAGCGGATTTGTTTGGCCAGTTTCAAGAAGGCTGACAGACTCTCGGCAAAGAAGGTTTTGGCGGAAACAACGGAGACACCAGTTCGTCTGATAATACAGCAGAAAGATCAGACCGGCAGGAAAGACCTGATGGAGATTATAAGGGTCTTTAAGGAATCTGAACTCAATGACATATTTTCCTATCATAAAGGACCTATACCTATCGTCTCCCCCTTCAATAACCCTGGATTAAGTAGCTGTATCATGCCTCAAAGATACCTAGCATTTCAAGGCAGACCTTACGGACGTTTTTTTTTATTATTATTATGCTTGATAGGTTAGCCTCTGACCACTATCTCACCTGATGGTTAGTGATGATGTGGTCGAAGATGTTGTTCAGGCTAACCTAGAATTACTGGCTCTCATAAACAGGAAACTGGAAATACTATTGATATAGCGGTTTTAGTTTTGCAGACTGAAATAGTAGCTTTATGCAATTGTTGCGCAAGCAAAAATACCGGCACCGGTGTCGGCAAAAAATATTAGTGTACGGCGCGACATATGACTAATTTTTCTTACACGCAAACCGACTAAATACGCGACTCAGCAGCCCCGCAGATGCATCCAGGCCCGGATCTAGGGGGGGGCGAACCGGGTTATCTGCCCCGGGCGCTAGCTCCAGGGGGCGCAAAATTCATAAATTTTTCAGCAACATCGTCATCAGAAGAATACGTCCACTATTGAACACACATAAATGAAAATTGGTATCAGAAAGCGCCCTTGCACCTAATTGCACATTCGTAGATTTAGCCAGCTTATGATTTTTTGGCGGGAAAGCGCGGCCGCGTTTTAAATAGGTAAGTACCTACCTACAAAACGTTCGACCATGGCGCGAGAAATGGGCGCTTCTCACTGTGTATTTACTGTTTATATTAGGAGCTTTTATTTCGAGATACCTATCTAAACTAAATCGGGTTAAAATACTTGTACTTACTACTTGTTTGGTAGTTAAAACGACAAAACACAGCGATAAAGTAAGCATAAGTTGAAGTATACCTAGGTAGGATATAATTTTTAACCTGAAATGTTAAGCGACCTAACCAAACATACCGTGTTAACCAGTTCACGTGCTCAAATAGGTATATTTAGTGAGAATATTTTACACGAGAAAAAAATTAAATCATAACCACAAAAAAAAATACCTACGTTGATTGGCAATAAACTAAACTTACCGAGCCGCGCGCCGCATCGTGCTAAGCGCCCGATCGGCCGCCATAAGTACCTACGTACAAGTTCTATAACATTATAATTTTTAATTTTTGAATACCTAATTTATTTTATTATCTATTGAAATAATATGACTTAATTCATTGACATCTTTAATTTTCAATTTTCAATTTGGGACACATGATCATATTTATTCATAATTTTATTATTTTCATATAATTATTTGACATTTCTTACTTTAATTATTATTTAGTAACCGGCTAGGTCTCGCGTAATATTTGCCGGATATTGCTCCGACCAGTTTCGAACTTATTTGAAGTTCTTCGTCTGGGAGTCACGATTGTGCACAGCGTCGAGCGCGGGCCTCAGCACGTAACTGTGTTACAAGTAGTAGCAATATCCGGTAAATATTACGCGAGTCCAAGCCGGTTACTATATAATAATTATGGACAAAACTCGCGATAGTTTTTTAGCTCAAATTTCTTACTTTGACTGATTTGAGCAATTTTATATTCAAATTTTGGCGATGTATGTATAATAACCTTATATTACAATATACAATTTAATAATAAGTATAAGTGGCTATGCCGTTCTTATTATAGCAAATAAATAACGAATTTCACTGCGGGTCGTACCTACCATATCGAATTTTGGTAGAAAATAACACTGTGAAATTGCATACACAACCCTGGATATTAACTAAATTAACGAACTGCCTATATCGAAAGCACCAAATTTACCATTTTTAACAATGCAATCACAGACGTAGGTAGGTTCGAAAACGAAATATTCGGTAATACTCGGGGCGCAGACGGCGGACTGGCGTGATCGCGTCATAGATGATTTCACCAAAATGCGACAAAATCATTGCCTAGGAGTCTAGGAGTAAAGGGATGGGTTGTTCTTGCCATTACACGAGAAAAAGCAGGAAAGACAGATTTCGTGGACAGCACCTACAGGCCAAAAAACATGACAGAGTAATCTGCTAAAGTTAAATTATAAAAAAAAAAATATTTCTGTACGTTTCTAGATGATATCTTTCTTACTTTCTCCCTGACGAAAGGCGGCAGGACTAACGAGCTGCGCCGAACTACCCCGAGTTCGCTTCGTTTAATTCGCTATTTTGATTTTGACTATTGCGGTTGATTACTTAGATTGATAAGGTGAAAGGTGAGTGAAGAAAATATTCAAAAGAATTAAATGCAATTGATTTTTGCCAAGAACTAGCCCTTTTCAAAAATCTAGTAACAGAAATTAGCGAAAAATCGAGTGCATTTGATCTCTTAGAACACCTGTGCAAGCACAACTAGAGAGAAGCATTTCCAAATGTAACGATAGCTTTGAGGATATATTGTACTTTTCTCAAACATGCTTGGAAATGTGAGCATTATTATGACAACCTTCTTCGAGATAAATCGTAATTGCTGTACTGGCCAAATACATGCGCGTAAATAAATAGTATTATTTCAATAAACAGCGTTATATTTGCAAGCCAGATCGAAATTTAAATAAAACCTTTGATAAGTTACCTCCTTGGTTGCCATGCTTCGAAGTAAAAGATCGTTCCATTTCTAAATTACACGACAGATATGAGTTTACTATGCAATTTATTTGGCCGCTAGACACGACAGATATAGATTTTCATACATTTTTTGCCGGCCGCTACGCGCATGTATTATTAATTAAAAACAAATGAACACTTTAACGCTGGTAATTTTATTGTTGTTTGTTGATAGTCATTGATTTTGAAAAGTAATTGTTTCGACATAATGAGTTCAAGTGAAGACAATGAGTGTGATGAACTTAATTCAACGCCACCTGAAATTCTTCACCTCTTTTTTCACCTCTTTAGAATTATCCCAAACCAACATAATCCCCGGAAAGTCCACTTTAAAATTCATAAATTGTACGTTTAACAACTGTATCTTCAAATAAAAAATTCTGCCTAGGTACTACTTTGTTTTAATTTCCGCGCATAATTTGAGAAAAGCACTATATAAGCCTTGGCCACAACTAGGCATTGATGGACTAACGTATGTGTGCCTCGGCTTCGCCTCGGCCCACATTTACACGTTCGTCCATCAATGCCTCCTTTGCTGGCCGCTGCAGTAATGTATCATACCGACGACATCTGCAAGCTGTGAGCGAAGTTTCAGCAAACTGAAGATAATAAAAACTTATCTGCTTTCAACAATGAGTCAGGAACGTATGGCCTAGCGATACTTGCCATCGAAAATAAAACTGCCTATCAGATAAACTTTGTCAATTTGGCAATATGTTGCCGAAATTTATTTTTCATCAAGTGCAGATGGGAAATAATGGTAAATTTTACGTGCGTGCTCTGGTGTAGTTTAAAACACAGTTTGTAACATAAAGTTGAAAAACTAACTATTTTTTAATGTTTACTTTTTGTTCTAGCAGCAAAACCCCGTACGAACTAGTAAAGTTCACACCTCTTTACTGAGGTATAACTTTACTGTGACTAAACTTCAATCCTGTTGCTTGACCTTGACTAAGTAATACATATAATATTACTAGCTTTCCGGGCACGGCTCCGCCCGCGCGTATGTCGGTTATCGCGCAAAAACATTAACCTCTTTTTGCGCAGTTGGATAAAAACTATCCTATGTTTTTTCCCGGGTCTCAAACTATTTCCATAGCAAATTTCATACAAATCGGTCCAGTAGTTTTGGCGTGAAAGCGTTACAGACAGACAGACAGAGTTACTTTCGCATTTATAATTTTAAGTACTGACTAGTACTGATGCATATATTACTTGACAGTGGCTATATGCCCTTAATGGGCTAAACAAAAAAAAAACTATTGGTGGGGGGCGCCAAAACAAGTTTCTGCCCCGGTTCGGAAAAATCGTAGATCCGGGGCTGGATGCATCAGATATCATTTAATCACTGTGATGCAATGGCCCCGCTGATTGATAAACCAACGAGCCAACAAACTACGACTTCTCCATCATTAGCCATTAGCCATGTGCCAGGTCGAAAACAAGCAGCACTTTAATCACTGACGTCGCTCGCCCCCCGTGGGGTGTCGGGTTAGAATTGCACCTCCCCATTTCTTCCCATGTGGGTGTCGTAAAAGTCGACTAAGGGAAAAATACTACTAGAACGTGGGCAGCAGCCCCTTCTTAAGAACTATGCTATCTTGCACTGCGATCCCCAAGCCGCCTGCCAAGCGTGGGGATCATGGCAAATACCTCCTACATAGGGGAGGCTGGGTTCAGCAGTGGACGATCCGGCTGATACAGTAATATTCGTGTAATCTGAATATACATTTAATATGATCATAATTTATTTATTTTATAACTGATAGGCTAGCCTTTGACCACTATCTCACCTGATGGTAAGTGATGATGCGATCGAAAATGCTGTTTAGGCTAACCTAAAATTATGAAAAAATATCTACAAAAGCGTTAACCCATCAAGCAAATCTTTCAGGATAGATAACTGCCATATTTCGTCAGTATGCCTATAATAACTGCAAATCAACTGCAATGAAGTCAAGTAAGAACATAATTTACATTGACTTCACTGAAAAAATGTTAAATGTTTTATTGGCAGAAAGTAAACGGGACTCGACGCGAGTCGTGCGAGCCGCTATTCACCGTGACGTCTCTCTCCGGAGATGATGAATCGCCCTCACTGTTCAGCTGCTTCCATTGTTCGGTGAGCTCTTTGTTTGTTTACTTACACACCGTACACATTTGTTGCACTCATTTTAGCCATTGTTTATTAGAATCATAATATTATTACAATATACTTAAGTAGGTACTTAGGTACTTACTTATCTCGGTTCTGCTTCGTGTGTCGTTTGTGACTACTGTATTCTCCAATATTTCACACAGAGTAAAAACTAATAGGTAAGTTACATAGACTGTGATATTTCGCTACTTCCTAAGTAAGTTTATAAACAACTTTAAAAAGTAGAATAAGACAAAGTAAACATCCTCCTACTAGAACTTACCAAAAAATAGGTAACCTAGTAAAAAAACAATCAGTATAAATTGATTTTAACATATAGATGAGTAACCATGCATGAGGTAACCACTAATCTACATACCTAACCCACTAGAAGTGGTTCAGTATTTTGCGGTTATCTATACAAAAATTATGTCTTCTCGCAGTGGTGGCTTAGTGGTGAGCCGACGATGACGATGAGTGTAGACATCATCGTGTCTCTCTGGAGCTCACTGGGATCCGCTGAAAACCAGTGAATTCTTGTATGGTATTATCTAATTAGGTGGCGAGTCAATATTTTCCTCGACTTTGCAAGATGAAACTTGAAAATGAATGGTACCGCATTTTCTTCAATTTTCTATTCACAGTCTATTTTTTAGCCATTAATCAATACGATACGTAGTCATATTTGGGCAACATGTATAAATAGACCCTGCACACTTCTCTCCTGGAGCGATGGTTTATCGTAGTATATATGGTGTGTGTTAGCTAATAATACACTTATGCTCAAAGATCTGGGCCAGAACCGAGAATGCAGTCATTCTTGCTATAGTAGAGCAGAGGCTATAACAATTAGCTTATTTAGCTTCAGTGCCTTCATTTCGGGGACCACAGGCATGCAATTATACCTTATTTATCGAGCTATCAGAAAAATTAGACTAGCAGACATTTTTATAATGTGATTTAAAGTTATAAGTAGACATTATATTATACACGTTTAGTGTATGTATACCTGCGAGGTGATATCGTATTCGACAATTCTTTTTGCTATCAATATAGAAATAATGAGTTTACGTTTATAATTGCGTTCCATTTCTGTTTGACAATATGCTAGTAGCACACCTCTAGTGTGTAGATTGAGGAAACGCTATACTTAGCAAGTTCCATACATATAGTTACGGATAAAATTCTTCCTGAAATCTTTTTTATTCTGTGCTGTTATGTAGAAATAAAATAGATAACATAGGTTTCAGTAATTATATTATACCAGTCAGTGTTAAAGAACGCAGAAAACTACAAAATTCAAAAAAACCCAAATCTGGTGACCATAAACATGATTGTCCAAGAGAACACTCAACAAAGTTGTTGTTAGATTTAAGGTATATAAATCTTCTTCATCTGTTAAATTAAAAATAAATTATCACTTCATCATGATATTAATTCCCGAAATACAGTTTGTCCAAGAGACCTGATAATTGCCGAAACATATAACATTTTTATTAGTGTATGACATAAAAAAAATTCTTGCATAAGACTCTAGAGACACAATAAAGACTCAAGACGACACTAGATTTCTTAAATAGTGATGCCAATACTCGTAGTAAATAACCATCATCACTACATAGTATAAAACAAAGTTCAGCGCTTCCCGCTGTCTGTCTGTCCCTATGTATGCTTAGATCTTTAAAATTACGCAACGGATTTTCATGCGGGTTTTTTTAATAGTTAGAGTGATTCAAGAGAAAGGTTTATATGTTTAATACATGTATAATACAGTAGAGAAACACTGATAATTTTATAGGTTTTGTGGTGTAGTAAATAAACACATTTTTTTGCGCTTACATTGCAAACGCTGGCTGAACCCTAGGAGATAGATCAAAATAATTTACTTCAGAATTGTACACAATAAAAGGGTTACAAAAAGTCGGCGATGGTATATGTCTATCTCTTAGGGATAACCCACAATGACCATTTTTTATCCTATACTTTTTATTACCCGTGAGAAGCCGGGGCGGGTCGCTAGTAATAAATACAATCCAACAAAAATGACTTTGCAAATTTTACTTTTATCGGCATTATCGAGTTGATTTGTCATGGTCATGACCTCTTTACTTTTAAATGTTGACATTTGTTTATTGTTTCATCGCTGCAATGTGCTATTTTAATCGTGTGATGTTTCTGTGGTAACTGAGTCTTAGTTAAAATTTATAAAAGAATCGACATCTATTTTTGATAATTGACAGAGTTATTTCATATTTTTCAGAAGTAGGCGTCAGTTCCCTTTTTTAAGCTCTTTCCAATGTGCATGCTGCTTACAGCATTGATTGTCTGATGTGCCATCATCAGCATCACACAAGACGATATATTTTAACTACTATTGTGTCACTTGGTCACAACAATATCCACCATAGGCTATAGGTGCATAGTAAGACGCACTATTTCTACTATGATAGTTATATAAAGTATATATATATATAATAAATTAGGAAAATACTTTTCAAAAAACACATTGACGTGAGATGCTTCCTCCTTTTTTTTTAAAGTTTAAGGGTCCTAATAAAGTTTCGTGTTGCTACCCAACACATAAAATAACTGAATGATAAAAATGATAGTTAACGCTTGAAACGCGCTGCACGTTTCAAGCTTTATCCGATGTATTGGCTAGATCGACAACTGTGAAACGCAAAGATAGTGTTTATTAAATAAATAAGTTCTGGGTAGTAATATAACTGGCACTAACTCGAACATTCTGAAACAGGCCCTAAGTCTCATGTGCCTGTAATTTCACCGGCACCATTCAAACCGGAACACAGTAATATTACTTGCTGTTAGAAATAAGTATTGTGGCGTACTAATAAAGATTAATCTGTTGAATTCTCCTGGAAATCAACTTTATGAAATAAAGTTTTGGTAAACAAATGATACCTACTTATTGTGATAATATTATAATTTTAATAATATAATTATAATGACTTCATGCCTCAGGGTGATGGGCGCAGAGCAGTTCGCCAGTTGTGATGAACTGCATCTGTAATGGGCAGAGGTTACCGGTACCGGTAACACCAGAAGGACTTCGATAGTGTTCCATCACGGTAGCATAAAAAACATGTGTTAAGGAAGGGAATATACTTTCTCTTTAGGTATAATAATATCAAACATATGCTCCCAAGAATATCTTATAATATATACGTTATGAATCTACTTAGTAAAATAGATGTACCTACCAACGCAGTTTTAGATTTTCTGTGTAATATTTTTTACCTGAAGTATTAAAAGGAACAAGTGAATGTAAAAAGGAGCAAAACGAGGGCGATTATGATAACTAACCCGATTGTACCCTCACTTATCAGACGTTTTTACCCGTTTGGCACCACTCGAAGGACATATCCAAGTAGCAATTTTAGTTGTAGAAAGGTCACATTTATTTAGGTTCTAAAACTTTTTTGAAAATAGGTATCATATGCTATTTGGCATGCCTAAATAACCTCCTTGCAGCCGGCCAATAAATTTTTCGTTCTTATTAATTAAAGAAAGAAAAGTGGTTCTGGCTTTGTCTTCAATGGCTATCACGTTAACTTTTTGAACCAGTTTTTTACATCTAAAATGATTATGTAATTGAATGAATTTATTGACCATAAACAATAATTGTTGGTACTTCAATTCCGGACTGTTAAGTTCCAAATGATTAACTATAATTTTTGCAAATACTTATACCTACTACTTGTAAAAATTAAAATGGTGCATGATATAAATAAAAAATAATAAATAGGAATTAAAAACATCATGACTAAGGTATGATACATAACGTACAGTCGCCTGCAATAAGATGTATACACTTCGTCATTTTCAAAATAATGCAATGTATACTATATTCTTAATAATCGAAGCTTACATAAACATTAATAAAAAACGTCAAATCATTCTTTGATTTTATGATACTTCTATGAACATAGAGAAAATAGAAATATTTGCCACAATTTTGAAAATTACAATGTGTATACTTCTTATTACAGGCGACTGTACATGTTGGTTACGTCTTTACGAAAAAAGATTTAATATTAATGTAGGGATGAGTAACTGAATCTACTTACTGGAAGTTTACGTTATACACGATAAATTCTGTTATTTAAATTTATTCATAATGGCAGAAGTTAATAAATGGTTATACGATTTACAAATGGCTATATCAAAAACTACAAAGGCACGAAATATGCCTATTGTATAATAAAAAGGTAAAACTTATAACTCTTACGAGTATATGTTATTTGTATTTGGGATATCGTATGTGATAATGATAATCCAAAACCTATGAAAATATATTATTGACATAATTTTATCAAAATCTTTTCAGCTGTTTACAAGCTAGGTGATTGGAAACAAATGAACACTTTATGTTGGTGTTCGTTGGTTTTTGAACGTGAAACTTTTACGTTTTGTTTTGTCGACCACATCATCTCCCATAAGGTGAGATAGTGGTTATAGGCTATAAATATAATATACAAATTTAGATCATATCAGAGATCGCCTGTACTAAATAAAATAATTTGCAGTAAATTAAAAAAAATATATTTATTTTGCAGTTCAGAAAAAGCATCAAAGGCATCCATAAAGATAAACGTCGGAAAGAAAATCATGCTGTCAACAAAAAGGTAAGAATAGTACATTGTTCACCGAGAGGAGAAAGTGACCGATTACCGTCGAGGGTGTCGGCTTTAAAACACCCGAGATCGGGAATCGCACTTTCTCTCGAGTGATACATAGTGCTTTATACTACACCTACCTTTTATTTTACTTTTCTACGAAAACTGAATCCTCAAACAACACACAAATTGAAAATGGCGCTAATGGCGTCTGCAATTTTCACATGTTCTTTTTTCAAATTGTTTGACACCATCCAACACACAGCTAGTCAGCTGGCCAGTGTCATTTTGCAAACTTGGAGATAAAAAGTCACTGTAAAAACTTTTTGGCTTTTGATATTTAGGATACCAGCGCATAGTCTTACCCAAAATTAAAAAAGAAAAACGACGTAAGAAATGGATTTTCATACACTTTTCTCTCCCGCTCAGATGCGTTTTCTCGCCGCATATTTGTTCGATATGCAATGACGTATTTTCTACCGTAAATTTGATAAAGTATCAAGGTACTTTCCGAGCAGGTGTAGTATAAATAATTGTTTAAACTATTATTGTTGTTTGGTAACATTGGTTACACGATATAATAATATATATATATTCCCAATGTATATGTAAATATAACTCAAAGAAACCAAACATACTTATAACATAAAAAATACAAACGTCAAATCTCAAAAAGGTTTTATGTCAAATAATCAGAAAAAAAGATGGTTTGATTTTTTTTGTACTCGATTTTCAATGTAAGTAGGGAGGCAACCTTTTTCTGAACTACGAAAATAAATGCGCGGCAATTTGTTTTGTTTTGCTAAATTTTGTATTATATGTACTAAATTCATTATTTGACAGTAATTAATAAACGCTTTTAATGATTGTAAATAATTTTCTAAAATGTCATCTGATAGTTCTCGAGCTTACTATTTTAGTTTACTATTTATTAACGTAACCTCGAAAAGAAATATATCGTTTTCTCCTTAAAAGGTTTTTAAAATTATAACCTTTGTTAAAATATAGATTAATAAATTTACTTTCAAAAATATCAATTGTAAGAAGTAATTTTAATTCTATCTTTTAATCAAAACTTAACCGTAATTTACCATAATTATTTATGCTGCTTTTCTTGAGCCTATTACTTTTCTCGGTGCGTTGAAAAATGGTGTGCATCACTCGACAGCAAAGTTATTTTGCATCTCGTAATCGTCGCCAAATAACAACTTTGCAGTCTTGCATGACATATAACTATTATATGTAAACGAAAATTGGGTACCTCGGTACATTATAACGTTGTAATTTTTGCATTAACGCCTAACATTTATTGTAAGTTTTGAAGCGCTTGTAGCGAAGTTTGCTTTGCTGTTCTTAACCGATCAGTTAATAAGCAACGTCCGCCGCGTCATAACTTGGATGGGTGGCCTCTAGGAAATTACTACTGAGCACTTCCGTGCTTCGGAGGACACGTTAAGCCGTCGGTACCGGTTGTTGTCTTAGGATGGTAAACGTTACAGCATGTTGGTAGGTCAATTTGATTTATTAGGTACCGTTTGCCCTCACGAATTCCCCATTTGGTGGTAGACCCCCGTGATCGATGATCATAGATATTGCTCAATGCGCAAAATTGGAGGGTTTCACGGTTTTGAAAAAGATCTTTTACATTAAATTATCTTGAGGTCTAAAGTAGGCGGGCTCAGACCGGTGTGCCTGACGGTGCGGCAGTGCTAAGGCTTTGTGTGGGCATCCACATCAGCCTACCCGGCACTCACCATCACAAGACCAGGCACCCCTGGGACCCCGACTAGAGAAGATTATGCACAAAATTGAAATTTTTCAGTAAATAAAAAAAGGTCTATTAACCTCTTCTTTTTTGAATATCAACGAGGTTTTTAACTTTATTTTATTTAATGTTAAATCTCGTCGAGAATTTGTTTTTATATGTTTGTTTATTCATCGAGCTATAATTAAAAACATATCTTATATAATTGACCACGAGCCGTGTCGTGTGCCAACTCATGAAAATGAAGTCGACGTTCTCGCAAAACGTTTAAGTATATTAGTTGGCTTATTTTCGTAAACTACGTACATTATGATCAAATATATGCCGAATCTTGGGTTTTCCCTTATTTACTAATGTTTGTTGATTGATCACTATTGATCTGTCGATGCTTATGGTGCTCGACCCAGGGGCAAAAGTTGATGAGTACTCGAGATGCCTCGTTATGTGTAAAGATTACATTTATTGGTGTTATTGTATAATATTACCTAATAACATAAGCGCTTTCGAGTTTCTTACGTCTAGGCGTCTCGTTAAAAGATAACAAGGTAACGTATAACTTGTTATCCTTTAACGAGACGTAAAATCTTTATTAAACATAAAATCAAGTATTTACTTACTACAAGTGGTTTAACGTTAAAACGTGAGCTATTTTATCTACCAAACGAGCTCGAACCTCGAGCGAAGCGTACCCGTTTCAGCTTCGACAAAAAAGCTTTTTAAAAGCTTCCGTATGTCTACCCAGATTCCGGATTTACATCTTTGACAGTGAAATTTTGAGCAGTTTCAACTTTTTTAACTGACAATATAATCAGTTTCCTCTTACAAGTATTATAATAGAATTTTGTTACTAGCCTGCATATAATAACATCGTGTTGAACAAGCACCTGTATATTCCTACAATAAAATACGATTCATCTACCCTTATTCTTATTTAAAGTATGACTAGTTTGACCTGTGATTGGAAACAACCAACCAATTCTTCTATATACTTACTATCTAACTATATTGCTAGAAACTATTACAACGTAAGTTGAACTATAGATGTCGCTCCATCCCAACACGATGGTTAAAATGAACGATAGGAAAAAATTGAGTTATGGACTCATTGTCATGTTAGCTCAATTGGATTGGAGCATACCCCGGTTAAAGGGATGGATGGACGCGGGTTCGAATCTTTTCTCTTAATTTTTAAATCGTAAATTTAATGTAGGCTTGTAATATATTGGTAGAGTTTTATACGGAGTTTTCTTAGAATACAATATCATAATTATCATAACAAAAACAGTCAATAATCCAAGTAGGTATGTACAGTTAGGTATTTAAGGCACTTGCTCTCAGTCTCAAGTGAACACACATGTTTGCCTACGTTTTATATATGCGTAAATATATAATTAGTTATGGCATTAAATATTTTTTACTCATTACGCAAACATGGGAATCCCCTTACAAACACTACCGTTTACATTCTTGATAAGTGTTTTGTCCATTAAATCGAGTTGCCAAGAATAGGATGACGCTAAAATACTTTATGATAAGTAATTGACAATCTACCTAGTATTGAGGCTTACGTAATTTAATGAATTATAAAATCAGAATGAAAAGTATGATTTAAACATCCAATTTATATTCTTCGGGAGACTTCTTTGTCGAAGTAAAACCTACCTAAGTGGACAGTATTATACTCATACTAGCTGCGCCCCGCGGTAACACCCGCGTGGTGATGGATGATGATGAGAAAATGTATAATATGTGTTAATCCAGCGCCTTATCTACCTTCATACCATAATTTTTTTTAAAGATTTATAAATGCTTTATTTCGTTATATTTTCGACAATTCACGTAATATCTATATAAATTACAGCCCATGTGCTATTCTGATGTCTAAGCTATATTACTGTAAAGTTTAATTAAAATCCGTTCTGTGGTTTTTGCGTGAAAGAGTAACAAACATCCATACATTCTTACAAACTTTCGCGTTTATAATATTAGTAGGAACTAGGATTGTAGGATATCTACTGTGACATGCCAGGTAAAAAAAAATCATTACTTTATCCTTATGTTCACTAATTTTGTTTTTGGCTGTTTACGTGCTAACATTGTGTGTGTTATTTGTTATCAAAACAAATAAATAGGCAGATAAGCGTGCCTCCTAACTACAGTGTGTATCAATTAATTGGAAACGTCGCAGGACATCTCAATATTTATGACAATTGACACATCTGATAATTGACAAATTCGAGTGTCGCTTGTGAGAAATACCGGTACATGCAACATATTTGATACAATTTTAATCTTTTCCATAATTATTTAAAAACCCATTTGCTTGAAAATTATTGAAGTCGCTGTGGATGTATTATGGAGCATTTTATAATGACTGAATCATCAGCAAAGTAATGTGTATGCCATATATATGGCGATACGATATCTTTCTGCATTTCGATATGACGGTAAGCGATTTGATATACCTAGTGAAATTAACTGAAGTACCGCCTAGTTCACCGACTAAAAAGGCATTTTTCAAGTTGGATTGTAGTCTTTAAAAATTGTTTTTTCATTCGGTGACTTAGGCGATACTTCAGTTCATTCCACAATGTCAAATTGTCTAGCTTAATTTTCCACCCGTTTTGAGAAGTTCTGTAGTTCAACATTACCTGGCACTATGTTGTTCTTAAGCTCTTTGAAAGCCTAAACTATTTTAGAATTAACATAGTTTAGACTACTGTTCTTGGTTTAATATTTACTACTGTTCTAAGAACGTCTCAATCGTTACTAGATTTTTTTAAATTATTATTTTAAGCACCCGTTTTTTAAGACTTGTATTGAACGAGGTTTAATTATATAATTTTCATCACATTCCTTTTTAAAATGTATTAGAATCAACCCGCTATCGGCAAAGCATTAGAAACGATTATTTAGTTCGAGTTTAAAACCTTTTGGGTTTGGGCAAGGCTAGGGCAGAGCGTAATCTTTACCATACGTATGGCCTTTTAAAACTTTGATAATTAATATTCTCTGAAATTGCGGTTATTTGATATGTATCTGAATAGTAGCGAATATTTGATGATGTCAACAAACATTCGCTTTTTGGTTATCATTTTTGTTCATTAATCGTGACTTACTTAGCACTAGAGCACGTCCATTTCCTACGTTGTAATTTTCAAAAGAAGGAGTTTGTCGCATCGCATATAAACTATTTATCAACTTCAGCCGCAGTTCCGCCGCCGGCCTTTCATGTCCTGCTGCTTGTATCAATCAATATAACCTCTGTCCCACTTCATCGCCAATTTACAAATTCCTAACATTTTGCTGATCTCAAAGTCAGATATGTGACTTATTTATAACTCAAAAATTCCCTGAATTCACCTGAAAGGTGGCGATTCCCTGATTTTGTTCACTTTAAAGGTGAAATCCTCTTCAAAAGATCTTTATTTGGGTTCAGAAATAGTATAAAAAAAATTGTGGGAAAGTCCAGTGGGTAGACGGGGCATCGCCAAGATTTTTAACATCCTGTGGTTAAAAATCTTCCCTCTCTTTGTGATATTGTTAGCTTGTTATATTATTCAGTATCAGACATGTAATTATTTTATTAATACATTTTTCTATATATATATAATATATTTTAATAAGGTGATTCTGTATGAGGTATTCAAGCCATAGGTGTGTGGAACTTTTATTCCAGATTTACTGAGGTATAATATGTGAGGCCATCTTGTTGTCGTGTTCTTTATTAGAAATTTGTCTATTATTGTCATCATTGACATCCGTTATGTTTGAAGTAAAGTATATTAATGGGTAACCTCCCTGTGAGTTTGAATTTTGTCACAAGAACGGTATAGAGCTGTCTCGTTGGTTCTGCCAAGTGGAGTAAAGGGAAGGAAGAGAAAGAAAAAAGAAACTTGTTAAAGTTACCCGGATCAAATATATTTATCCAGAATGGACTTGATGCTGTTTGTTGCTGCTACAATAGGTACAACTCTGGGCTGCGGCCATACGCATTTCAGACTCTGTTATAACACCCTGGTTACCTACACCACATCTTAGATCTTAATATCGATATGTGCTACATGCCCTCTACTTTCATCCATTTCTTACATTGCCCAACATAAAAACCTGTTCCGTATGATTCCTGAATCATTATAAGCTCATATAAAGCCAAAACAAATTAATAAGATATGTGGGCATTCATCATCCATTTGGAGATATAAACGTTACTAATACCTATTTATGTTTCAGCGAACGCTAAAGCTGTTTAACGCTAAAAGTGAAGTAAGAAAATCTATTAAATGAATGCCCATAGGATACCTACTCTTTGATATTTCTATAAATACTTTATGTTGTTTGTAAAGTTTTTGTTACTTGTATCCTGTAGGTACTGTTTTAATACAATACAGTGGAAAAATGATGGCATCACTAGCATAAATATTTATGTTTTCGTCACTTGTTGTATAATTTATAAAAATCGTCGTATCCGTGCTTACGCCGACAAAGGTATGTGTCTTGCTGGACGTCATCACCCTCGCTTAGGACCATCTTACCAACAAATCTCGTCACTAATTGTAAAATGAGATGGAGTACTTCCCAATCACGTTTATATACCATTTTGCAAGGAGTTCATGGCTTTCGTAGGGCTAAATTTACACTTTATAATAGAGGGCATGTTATTGAAATAATCTCATCTTCAAAGTAATAGTAGGTATACGAACACACACACATACATATACATTAACAGCCATAACGTCCATCGTTTAACAAAGGCCTCCCCTACTAAGGAGGGGGTGGTGTCGCCATAGTAACTCTTGGCATGCATCTTGGGGATCGCAGTGTTACTTGGAGGTTCTTCAGAAGACGCTACTTCCCGCCTAAGCGTATTGTTCTCTTAGTCACCTCTTAGGACTCCCACAGGAAGAAATGACACCACATGTGTGAGATAAGTGTACATGTGTTAGACAGGAAAATGATGGCTAGTCATTAAACAAAATTACAGGTTTAATATTGTTTGAATGTTTTATGCGTGTTTCTTCTTAATTCATATTTTACCATTGTTGTTTACTCGCACTAGATGTCGTGCGACTAATTTGCTTTACTATTGGTATAGGTAGGTACTACTAGTTGGGATTGCACAAAGCACATTTCATTATAATGGACATAATCCCCGAATCATACTATGATATTTTCAAGGATTTCTTTTTCTTTGACAACGTATAAGTCATAGCAGACTCACAGGCAGTGCAAATGCTCCAGCCCACTACCAGTTGGCAGTGTTCCCAGCATGCTGGCAGCAATGCCCCGTTGAATTGCAATGCTTATTCGTTGAGCCAAATAGGTGCCAGCATTTGATCACGCGTTGCATTGAGCAAGCGCTCAGATAAGTTTGGAAAATACGATGTAAAATTTTGCGATTCCCCGCCTGCCTAGCAACCACCATCAAATAGAAAATCTGTCGGCAAGCATCTAACGATGTGTTCCGACAGCAGTCCTTGAAAGTCAGTGAAATTACAGGCACATGAGACTTAACAAATATGTCTCAGGGTGACGGGCGCAGTGCAATTCGTGACTTATGACGAAATACATTAGTTATAGGCAGAGGTTAGTCCGCTTAACATCAGGTGGGCCTCGAGCTTGTTCAGTCAAAAACATGAAAAATAAGAAAAAATGAATTTCACGCCCCAGTCGTCAGCGTTCTACTAATTATTATTTTTTTACTTGCGGCTTGATATGTCCTTCTTTAAGCACTGCAATTTCTTTAGGGACTGTACTCAATACTTTATTGATTTCGGTATTATAGACCAAGATGGCCAAAAAGTTCATTACAGACCTTGTTGGACACAATTAGGATGACTTTAATTATAAAATCGCACACAATTCCGCTTTTTTCAATTGCATCGAGACATAATTTTAATCGAAATTTTTAATTTCCGACATTGCTTCAGAAATTTCAACGATAATCGTTTTCTAGTAAATCGTCTTTCTTTTGAAAGATATCTTCAGTAAACATTTTGCTCGCCATAAGGTCAATACACATACGAGTATCTCCCCGCTGAAAACATTTCGTCCACGCGAACAGCAACCTCACTTTTACATTCAAGTATAGGTAGGTGGGTGTAGGTTTAATAATCATATTATATATTGGAGTGGTACTTGTCGTATCGAGAATTAGGAAGGCCTGTTCATATTTTGAGTGTTATTTGTGTTAGATATTGGATTACTGTTTGCATATTCAGATATAAAGTTATCATACGGATTATGAGTCAAATTAGGTTACAATAATAGTATTATATTACGTCGTATTGTATTTATCTGAAGCTAAATACACTTTTTATTAATAGGTAGCCACCTTTGTAAGAACTACATTGAAGCTTTTTGCCAGAAAGCTAATTATATAATGGATTAGTAGTAGGTATCGCAATGATTCTGAAGTTATTCGCTAAACTGCAGATGTACCTATTTTACTAACAAAAAACAGTAGTAAATTGTCCCAATAAAGATTTGATTTGACTTCTAAAATTTTGTTCAAAATTTTTTAAGTGCCAGCTTTCGGAATTCTCCTTTGTTGTTTATCTGTAAATGATTATAATCAAAAGTTAGTTGATCAGTACTAATATTATAAATGCGAAAGTTACTCTGTCTGTCTGTCTGTTACGCTTTCACGCCAAAACTACTGGACCGATGTGAATGAAATTTGGTATTGAAATAGTTTGAGAACCGGGAAAAAACATAGGATAGTTTTTATCCAACTGCGCAAAAAGAGGTTAATGTTTTTGCCCGATAACCGAAAACTAATGTTAATATAAATGAGTGAAGGCGCTTTGATAATTCAAAGTAGCATATCCAATTAAATGACCTTTACACATGCTTATACACTAAGTAGGTTTACTACTGTAAACTACTTAGTGAATAAGCATAACTGTATCGCATGGGAGGGAGAACTGGCTAGTCACCTCTCCATGCAAACGTAGAAAGGTGATCGCTCCCTTATTTGAGGTTTTAGCTCTTGAACTAAAAATGATATCCATTGGTCTTTTTATTATCTAGCCTTGTATCGTAACACATTTTTAAAAAGATATATAACTTGAGAGTTATGGGCCTTGTAACATTTTCATATAAATTTATCATGACCATAACTTTCAACCTAATAATCTTTTTGAAAATTCGACACTACATAAGCCTCGATAATGAAGAAATAAATCGGTATCATGCGTTCTGGATCTAAAACCTCAAATAAGGACTCTGATCACCCTTCGAAGTTTGTATGGAGAAGGACCAGTCAGTTCAACCTTAATAACACTATGTATGTAGCACCTTGGCTTACGCCCGACATAAGGTTACTTATAAATAAAAAAATAGCGGCTAAAGCTAAGTACAAGTGTAACCCTATCGATGAGAACAAATCTAATTATGCGGAACGACGAAATCTCTGCAATAAAGAGTGTAGAAATGCGCAACGCCGACATATTCATAATTCCTTAGAAAATGATGATCCTTCAAAGGTATGGAAATTCCTTAGATCACTGGGAGTTGGAAAGTCTCGTAACAGCAATATCTCCGACAACCTAAATATAGATTCACTTAATCAGCATTTTTCCTCTTCTAAAAACTTTCATGGTACTATAAAAGCCACAACACTTGCTAATCTTTTGTCAATTCCAACTCCTGATCATCCTTCTTTTGACTTCGTGCAATTTACTGATTCTGATGTTAAGAGAAACATTGAAGCCATTTCTTCTAACGCAGTTGGCAGTGACTGTATCACTAGGAAAATGATTATATTAGTGCTCGATTAAATTCTACCCGTTATTCAGTACATCCTCAATTACTCCATTGCCCATGGTACGTTTCCTTCCCCATGGAAGGAAGCGCAGATCATTCCTTTGCCTAAAAAAAATTATCCTAAAACTTTCTCTGATTACCGTCCAATTTCTATTCTTCCATTTCTTTCAAAACTCCTTGAACGCCTTGTATACTCATCAACTCGCATCTTTCCTTAACAGAAATAATCTTTTGAACCCTTTCCAATCTGGTTTCCGCCCTGGTCACAGCACTGGTCAAGATAACTGACGATATGAGGGAAGGAATGGATAACCGGCAACTGACAGTTTTAGCACTGTTAGACTTTAGTAACGCCTTCAACAACGTAGATTTTGATGTACTTTTAGGCATAATGCGTTCTCTTAACATATCTCCAACGGTTATTGCTTGGTTTCGTAGTTACCTGCATGGACGTCGGCAGCGTATACGCATCGATGATACTTTTTCATCCTGGTGTAATACGACTGCTGGTGTACCTCAGGGCGGCGTTCTATCACCTCTCCTATTCTCCATTTTTGTAAATTCAATATCACAACAACTTTCCTCTTTCTACCATCTTTATGCAGATGATATACAAATCTATGCTCAGGCTCCTCTCAATGAATTGTCAGCAGCGGTTGCGACGGTCAATTCTGATTTGCGACAAATTTCCGACTGGAGTAAAGCCTATGGTATCAAGGTCAATCCGGCGAAAACTCAAACAATCATCATTGGTAGCTCAAGAATGGTATCTCTAATAGACTGGTTTCGCCTGCCACAGGTTATCTTCGATGGAGTAGTTATAGAGTACAGCACTGAAGTCAAGAATTTGGGTATCATCATGGACAGTAAAATGTCGTGGGTGCCACAGCTTGCTGAAGTTAGCCGCAAAATTTTTGCTTCTGCTTCTTCCCTTAGAAGGTTGCGAAACTTTTTACCCATTACCACTAAAATTGCGCTTGCACAATCACTTCTACTCCCAATACTTGACTATGCTGACATATCATATCTTGATTTAAACCAAGAACAGCTCGATAAGCTTGAACGCTTACAAAATTTCTGTATTCGGTTCATATTTGGACTTCGCAAGTATGACCATATATCCGAGTTCCGCATAAAGCTGATGTGGTTGCCCATACGTCTGCGCCGAAATGCACATATTCTTTAGCATCCTTTTCATTCCCAAAACCCCTTCATATCTGAAAGAACGTTTTAAGTATCTTCATCTTACTCATGACTTGTCACTTCGCTCTTCTAACACTTTCCAATTGAAAATTCCTCCACATTGTTCCCAGTATTACAACAAGTCGTTCACAGTGCAGGCTGCACGACTATGGAATGGTTTGCCACTCGACATAAGACGTGCCAAATCTATTTAAATTTTCAAAAGTATGGTAAAAAATCACTATTTATCTATTAATAACACTGTATGTATTTGTATATATTTATGTTATAATAATGTATTGTATTACTGTTTATGCAGTTATTTATTATGTATATAATAGTTTAATATATATGTATTATGCTAGTGTGTATTAAGTTTATGTTTGTATTTATTTAATATAACGAAATGAGTAGTTATATGATTTATACATTAAAACACATTTTTTTTCATGTAAACTATATTTATTGTTCACCACCGTATATCTCTTCTCTTGCTTCTGTCCATCCAAAGGTTGTCTGGAAGAAATCGCTACATAGCGATAAGACCGCCCATTGTACTACCTAAGTATACGTATGTTAATTATTCTTAAGTGTAAATTAGCTTGGTAAACAATAAAGAGTTTTTGTATTGTATTGTATTGTATGTACTTCCAAAAACTCCAAGACTCTTCAAACTGATCACACAGTCCAAATTCAGGCCCGCAATATTTGGAGGCAACACTACTTTATTATTGGTATGCAAAAAACAATCCTATACCCAGTTAGTTTTATATTAATTCACTACTGTTTGCTTTGTCGAATAAATAATAATAATAATAAATAATAATAAAAAATCAAAAACCTAACCTCGACCAACACCTCAAGAGACTCTCGCTAGACGGTTGGATCAAGGGTCAGATGCAGAAGGCAGTGATACTCGATACCACACGCATTGTCCGAAGGTTCCTCTCTCTGCAGTCCTAACCGCTGGTAGCTTGGGCCCTGCCCCGCTGCTGGCGGCATCCTAGTTTTAAGTTTTTTATAATATTTATTTTTTATATATGAATGTTGTAAAAAATTTAAAATTATGTAATTAAATAAATGTCGTAATAATAATAATAATAATAATCCCACCTAGCCGTTTTCGGCTGCAGTGACTTGGGCTTTGGATTTTGAAATTAAATTTAGGGACTTTGATGTTTAGCCCTTATATGACTTACATATCCGATTTTAGCGGTAAACGTGCGGTTACAAGCACTACACGTTAGGATTCCATTTTCGTAGTTGTAATTAATGTTAGAAGGCGGTCTTGCTTTAAGTTGATCTCGCTTAAGGTCCAGGACTCGCCTTCTATCCTCTTCAAAATCATGTACTTTCTCTTGTACATGTCTTCTCCATTCTGGCCGTTTCTCGGCAAGAAACTCCCAAGAGAGGGCTCAATACTGCATCTCTTCATGTGTCTTTTCTGAACATCTTTATAGGTATATAAAGTGTGTGCTATTATATACATAGGTATATAATAGCACACACTGAGAAAAAATATTCAACAAGGTAGTATTGTTTAATTGAATGTCGGTTGTAATAAAAATGAAATTCGTCAAAATTAAAATGAAAACTTGCGTCAAAAAGATTACCGATATTATTTGGCTAATTTGTGTTACAAGAACAAAGTAGGTATCTTGTTACAATAACATAATGAATTAAACCAAAGTAATAAACTATCCTAATTTTAGAATGAACATCGAAGAAGATTGGTTGGACATCGACTATTTAGAGCAGTTACTGTTCTTTATATTTACACACATTGCCAGCAAACGAGCGACGATGGATGGATGCATCGCGCTGAAGAGTTTTTTGTTCTTTATTTAATGACATCGCCCGCGCTCATTTTATAAACAGCTTGTTTTATTGTAAGCCCGTGGTCATAATAATATTTTGAGAGCCTCATTCGAAAACCAATTCGAAAATAAAAATATGTCACTCTTGTTCAAATACAATAACTTAGGAGGTTGGTTAGTCCTGTATAGATACGTACTTAGTTATTTTTACCCAGAAATATACTCAGATTTTCGTAAGAGGATCATTAACATAACCAGTCACCTGGTTAGGCCTACAAACCAATACCAGTAAAGATAACCATGACACTTGTTTGAAATTACATTGAAGTGTGGTTACAAGAACTAGAAAGTGGAATCAAACCCAAATTACATAACAGGATGGTTATAAACTCCAAGAAGGTTGGTTTATCCTAATTGATCAAAACCGAGTACGATCAACCAACGAGCTAAAACAAAAATAAGCCACCTTTACGTAGTAAAAACTAAAAAAAAATGCTTTGCCATGAGCAAAGCATTTTTTCTTAATACAGGTATTTGATAATCAAGACGGTGTTTTGGTCAGTTTAACCATATATTTACATAGAAAGAAAATTGAGAAAGTTAACTGCAGTAATAATAAGCGCATGACATTAATTAAACTTTTTCAAGAACATAAATAAGGAAGCGCAACAAAGGCAATAATTAAAATGGAAACTGATCGAGGCAAATTCAAGTTCCCTCGCATTTGTAAAACTTGATGTTTTACGAATGCGAGCGGGCAATTACATATTAGGTATGTGGATCTGGTTTTTTACTGATTTTGATGAAACGTTCGTATACGTTGATACTATTGGGTCATGAATTAATACACAAACTTAATCCTAATTAGCTATCCAATTTCCTTATAAGTGCGACAAAACTCTAAATTCTACCTGTTTTATGTACTTAATTGCGGGTATAAATAAATTTTCATTGAAGATGAAATCGTGACGTATATTTAGATCTTGCTAATATTACATTTTATTATTCAAAGTAGTCCTCGCAAACAGATCATTAAAATGTTTTCTGTATAGTAGTGAATATTTCTCCTTCACTAACAAAGTCGCTGAACTTGGTGCGTCGTCCCATTATACCAAAACGTTTCTATTATGCTTAATGATGTAGAAAGAGATCTCGTGACACGACCGGACAATGACATCCCTAGTTCTTCTTTTTACTTGGAGGTACATCGATCATCCTGCATAATGAGAAAATAATCTAGCATATAGTAATGAAGCAATAGCGATAGCCGAGCGGTTATAGCTATGGAGTGCCGTGCCGAAGGTCCATGGTTCGACGCGGATCGAACGCGAATAGACGCCGAGCACCTAACAATGTGTTTCGGCAGGGGTCATTGAGAGCCAGGAAGTAATTACGAATATTACAGGCAAGTGAGACTTAACAACTGTGTGTCTCAGGGTGATGGACGCAGTGCAGTTCGACTTGTGATTAAATACATCTGTTATAGGCAGAGGTTACCGCTAACATTAGACTAACCGCTAACTAGCATCGGATGGGACCCGAGCGTGTACCGTCACAATGCCGTTCAAAAAAGTTAAATTCGGTGACATAGTGTATTTTAGTGGACTCCAGACTCTCTTTTTATTCCAGTTTCTCTTTGAAACAGATGTGCAAATTTAATTTCTTATTTAATTTAATGATATTTCATTTTATTTTTAAAGAAGGCCTATTAGAGATATACATAAACAGTATGCAGTCAAGAGTCGTTCTTTGGATTAATTGTTTGAATTTTAATGACATAATTAATTTGAGGTATTACTTTGAGGATATCCATACTTAATCATAACAAATATTCAAAAATATTTTAAGAAAACATTAAATTACTAATTTAAAAATAATTTAAAGTATATAAAAAGTTAGACGATCGTGCGCTGAAAGAGTCAAGACCTCCTGAGGATACTTCGTGTAGAATCAAAACGCGTTGAAATTTTTCTCGGTTTGGATCGTGGCGTAATGACGTCATGTCGGCTTAGCAAGAAAATTAAGAAAAAATGTTAATTAATGAATTGTTATATTGTGAAGGGTTTTTTTTATATCTATTAATTGTTTTCTTAAACAATTTTAAAAATTTTTGTTATTATTTTAATGACACCTTCGAAATAAAGTGTGAAACTTCGGGATGCAAAAACTGAATTTATTTCAGACAAGTAGAAATTGTACAAATGGTCATCGGATACTAAAATAATTTACGTGTAATAAGTACTCGCATGCGTTTGAAATTCGGTATAAGTGCTTATTAGGTAAATGAGCATTATCCTTATGAAATGGAATATATACTTCAATCGGTACACCTATACGTCATTATATTGTTATATGCTATCATTATTTCTTTATTCTGTCTGTGCATTGTGCATGTTTATTTAGATTACCATAGTAAGGGTTTATGTTTCCTCCTCATTAGATCGTAACACTAGTAAATAAGGAGTAATGTTACTATTTAACTTGTTTATATTAGTTTTATTTCGATGATCCTTTTCAACGCTTGGATGAAAATAAATTTCAAGCACTCTTCGCAAAAATCATTAAAATATTTTTCTGAATAATAGCGAATATTATTCCCAGCACTGACAAAGTCTATGAACTTAGTGTTTTGTCCTATTATACCAAACGTTTGTATTATGCTAAATGATGCACAATATGTAGAAAAAGATCACGTGACACGACCGGACAATGGCATCCCTTGTTCTTGTTACTCGGAGCTACATCGACCATCCTGCATAATGAGAGCATGTCCGATTCGGTCACAGCTGGTGCCCTTTGGTGGACTCCAGACTCTTTAACTCTCAAGGTCGTTACACTTTCCACCTCAACGGAACATCCGTTCTATCTGAAAGAAATATGCAAATTAAAATTCTTATTCATTATCCTAATGATATTTCATTTCATTTTTAAAGTACCCCCATAAACGCAAGGAAAATGACATAAACAGTAGGTATGCAATCTAGAGTTGTCTTTTGAACTTGTAAATATCATCAAAATTTTTATTGACTACTTTGAGAGAACGATTTGCGATGCAATAGATTGAATATATTTCAGATGAAAAGACATTATACAAATAGACATCAAACACTACAATGATTATATATATATAAGTATATCAATAAGTATTACTATATAAACTACTAACATTTAATCGATTGTGAATATTTATTATACCTAAATTTATATATTATTTACATTGCATTTTGGCCGGTAACGCACTACGTCGAGCTCTGGTGTTATAAATGTCCACGGGTGACGGTGATCACTTACCTTACCACCTAGTAAGCCGCCTGCTAGTTTGTCCTCCTATCCCATAAAAATGGAGATAATCGGTGGAGTTGTTTATAGCATCAATTAGGTCATATTTCCTTTTCTGTCTTCATACAAATCCACTTAAATAATCATAAAAAAATAGTCAACTGTGACACATGTAAATTTCGTTTGATACCATATTCGCTAAGTGACTATTAGGTATATGACTATTATCCTTATGAAACTGAATGTATATTTCGATCGGTATTCCTATGAGTAGTTGATAATTTTTAATAGGAACTTTATCACAACAAATGATTGCGTGCTTTGCAATTACGTTTGCATTTTCATTGTCAGAAATATTACTATGACTCGGAATCTAGGTTACCTGAACAGAATAACCTAAAGCTAAGCATCTCAGCAACAGTTCAATTCTTGGAACCTATTTTGAAAGGATTACTGTGAAAGGCTTGAAGAGCACTTAATGAATCCGGGAAAACAACGGTTTCATTTAGTTTAAAAAACACTGTGCTATCATGGGCGCCGGCAGGGGGGTGCCAGGTGGTTCACTTGCACCCCTTGGGAATCTCCGGATCAATAGGAAATATTGAAATAAAAAGCCGTCTGTTGGAAAAAAATTTTTTATTCACAATGATTGGCAGTAATTACACAATTCTCATTTAAAAAGCAATTGCAGCCGGCGGGGTTTTTGACCCAACTTATTAATGACGTTTTCTATAAAGTTATCTTTATTGTCCTTGGTTATCTTGCCTCGGTGGACATTTAACAAGCATAATCCAGACAGTCGCTCGTCATCTGTTGTGGACCTATTCCAAATTTTAACTCTTCTCAGTGTGCTAAAAGATATTTCTATTGTGCACGTTGTGACGGGTATACTAACGCCAATCTTGATCGTTCTGCTACCGAAGGAAAAGGAATTTTTAAATTTCGATTGTCGCGAATAAATAGGTGTGAGCCGTGACTGGGTACATATAACATTAATTTATGAATTTAAAATACTCTGAAATATTATAGTCTAATAATAGACAGAAATTTGTAAATGTCTCGAACATAAAAGAAACTGAGCTTCAGATGTTTCCGACTAAAATTTCAATTTTTTATTAACAATCATAATATGGCGAAGGTTGTAAGAAAACTAAAATCTGCACCACCTGGAAATTATTTCTGCCGGCGCCCATGTGTGCTATCATTACTTCTTTCTTGTGTCAAAACATCGGCTTGTGTTGCCTCTTAATTGTTTCGTAACTCTGGTAAATTAGGAGTAATGCATACCTATAAGCAAATTGTTAGTATTGTTTTTTAAAATATTATTTTCAGTTTCAATTGGTAGTAAATGTAAAACAAATAGGTTCATACCTTCACGAGTATGTTTGTCCGGTATACCTAATACCAAAAAACGAACTTTAAGGATGTAGTCGTACATTATGTTAAACCTTAAACTTATACCAAGACAAAAAATATATATTAGGTACTAACGGAAAACAACACGGTGGTCTGTTCCATTGCTTTCATACTTTTTACTACTTGATGAAATCCTTTTTTGGAATATAATTGAACTCGGAATGATCTGTGAACAGAGTAGTAGGTGCTATTGTGTGAAGTGTGAAAAATACAACTTTTAACTTCATTCAGCAAGAAAAATATTGGGTTCGAAGGAAATACTATGAACCCAGAACCACTGGGTTTTCGCAATGCCAGGCAATACTTAACAATAAGATTATTCTAATTTCAAAACATTCGGTACATATCACAAAATAAACAATAGATTCTAATAAAGTTGCTGCAACGTTGCAGGTGAAACGTAACAGTTTTGTTTTTATGTAAGATCACATTTCTTCAAACTCAAAAATAAAACTATTTTGCTGCGAGTTGTAGCAAAATCTATTTTGCTGAGAGTTTTCAACACTAACACCGCCCTTTTTGTGAAGGAGATGTGAAAATAAAATGAGGTTGTTGTATTCATTGCCCAAATTCACAAGAACCATTAGCTATACAACATTAGACTTCATATTTTAACCTTTTTTGTTTTAACGTGCGCGAGTCCGGCTCGCACTTGGCCAACTTTTTGTATTTGTTGTTATAGCGGCAACAGAAATAAATACATTATCTGTGAAAATTTCAACTGTCTAGTTATCACCGTTCTTGAGATACATACATGACAGACGGACGGACGGACGGACGAACAGCGAAGTCTCAGTAATAGGTTCCCGTTTTTACCCTTTGGGTACGGAACCCTAAAAACAATAGGTAGGCACATGTCAAAACAAAAATCATATATAAACATGGGTGTTTAAATATCCCTGCCTGCCCCTTCGGAAATATACAGATGTGAAATGAATATATAGTTATCTTTGTAATTTTATAATATGCATTAGAAAGTCCTTAAATCTGAACATGTCGGTAAATCTGAATACGTGGATATCAACATGACTGTTCAATTCGGAAATAATTAATGTTAAATAATTTTATTGACAATGAAATCGTCAGTGTGAAACACATTTTATAACGATATGCTTACCCACAATTAATTAATTAAAGTTCCAGACTATTTTCTTAAAAAAATACCAAATTTGTCCACGATTCGCAGAATAATCAGAGTTCACACTCTTTTTGCCCTGTAGGGGCCTACATTTAAAGACAACTATTTTCTTTTTAAAATTAAGATATTGTTATACTTATGCAAATTAAGGAAGATTATGTACCTGACTCTCTTTATAATTTCAACTTCGTTCCGTCATGCATTTTTTTATAAAATTGGTACGTGGTTTATTGTCTATGATAACCTCCTCAAATTCAACACACCGTGCTCAAGACATATGCGAAAGTGGAAAAAAATAATTAGAATTCTTGTTTATTTGTGTAGGTATATTATTCAGTCTTTTTGGATCAACGTATCCTACTAATACGTGATATAAATGCACATCTGATAGAATACACCCTTGGCGGTCGTACACCATTTCTAGGTTTAAATGGTCTGGAGGATACATTATTTACCCTTACCATAGATTCGCCCTTTACGTGCAGATTTGTAATTATAGCTGTAAAATGTGGTGACACTCCCATTACCTCAAAAATCTTCTATATATAATAACACCGGATGAAGTCAATAGCCTTAGTTTATTCGATAAAACAAATGATCATAGGTAAGTTGTATGCCTTGTTTATGTTTACGACTTCAAATACCTCACGCGACAGACTGAAGATTAAGTTCTTTCAGTATATTTTTCTACCTATTACTGTTTTCTGATTCCCTTGCACACACGAAATCAAAAGCACGCAATTCCTATTACAAGATTTGCAACCAGACTAAGTATATTTTTGTAATGCTACATATAAAACAGTTTTATTTCTTGACTGTACCTCATGTCCATTTCAGACGAAAAATACTTTTAGCCCACGGTGTAACAAAGTTTTTTAAGCGGGCCACAACTTCACAACAAAAATTGTGTCCATATTTTCCCAGGCAAAAACGTAAACTGGGTAGTTTTATTCGTCACCACTTTGAAAACTCATAAATATTTCTAATTTTGAACACGATTGTCGTTAATAGGTTTAAACAATATGCAAATTTTCCTTGCGACTAAATATAATTGATATCGGAGTTTTGAACACCCAATTCACCACATTGAGGGCTAATTACCAGAAGAGTTGGTCCCTCTTATAGGCAACCCTAACGCTAGCAACGATAGATTCAGTAATATCAGTCTCTAACTTACGGAGATCTATTATTTTACTTATTATATATATATATAAGATACAAAAAGAGATACAGCACAATTAGTTTAAATCATACATTTTTTGAAGTACTTAATTCATAATGCTCTGAAATAGGTCATCATTATACATACTGCGTCTTCCAAACTATTTTCTCTTTTTGAAAAACAAAACGCAGTTATAGGATTTTATACCTTGGTAGGTACCTACCTCCTAACCACTAAATGATTCGTGAAACTTTCTTCAACCTTGTAGAAAACTATAGTACTGCGGACCATTTCGTTTTGCGCAGTACTATATGACGTATAGTAAAGTTATGCCACAATTGTAAGGTAAGATAACTTTATCAAACTTAACAATGAAATATGTTGCAATATCACAAGTCATCACAGTCCTGTGCAATACTATACATACACTGCGAATGCAAGCAGTGTTTATGTAAACCATTGTAAGCTCGTACTGCGAATAAAATAAAAATAAACTGCCCATATTATTATGTACACGAAATAATTAATTATTACGCATCGGTTGTTGAAGAATGTAACGTGCCTAGTTAAGTATACTGTATGTGTAGGGTATTTTGACTCCGATAAGCAGGAGGCAGCTATGCGGCCGTTGCCAGAGGTCACTATTGACGTCAATGGAATCACGTGATCACAATGTACTGTACTATAATATCATATACCTACAAAGTCGGCCAGATGTCACAGTGCGGTAGACGGCAGTTAATCATATTTATATAATTTCGAGATATATAAAAAGAGTCGTAAAACACTCAGATTAATAGAAAACTGATTAGCAGCGCCTAATGCTAGGATCAAATTATCGAGATTACTTGAATTTGTTTTGTGATATTCAGATAAGCCTTATTTTTGTATACAGGCCTGCTTTAACAATATAGATATACGTATAAATCTAGCTTAACCTTTCATTCTAAGCTTTTACTTAAGACCCCGTTGAACTCTTTAACAATATCGGCCATACAAAAGACTTCAACGCGCGTTACTCCTTACATGTTTTCGGCTTATCAGTAGCTGATGATATGATACACTTGTCTTGTGTCATTATAGCGTTGAACATTGAATGGCATAATAGCTAAAATGACTACACAATTTTGGCAAAACATCAGCATCGAAATAGACACTCGATCGATGACTTTTTTATTCATAGTCATGTGAGAAATAATATGGATGAGGTTGATAAGGTTTGTCCGTCTTATAATGTAGGTAAAATTAAATTATAAATAAGACTTAAAGAATACAGATCTTAAATAATTTTGTAATCTTGTTGGAAGTGTTAGCACTAGTAATATTAATACGTAATTTTAAATATTAGTATAATGAAACCTGAATATTTTATGTTCAGAATACTAACAGTTGCTACTGTTATGATTTTATACTGTGCCAAGCGCTGCGCAGGACCTGGCTGGCATTCCATGAGCGAATCCGTGTCGAAACCCATCTGCGACGTTGGCAAGTCTGCCTGTTTGTTCTGTTGAAAAGTTTGAGAGTAGGTTATTATTATTCTAATGTTGTTAAACAATTCATTTCTTTAAAAATACGTGTTCAAAAAATACAGTGGCTAGTTTTCTAGCTAAGTACAGACAGCACAAACCTAATACAATTTAACATGATATAACAAGTATTTTTTCGGATAAGAAGTTGCACGCCTGCTTTTGGCTGCACGCTGACGCCTACGTGACCTTGTAAATGAATACAAGTTTATTTAGCCGAAACAATTTAATTCAAAATAAATATCTACCTATAGGTACATAAGAACAGTAAATTGGTTAAGAAAAACACTCTTTAACGCGCACAATTGGGATCATCTAACATTTATTACCAATTCAAGAATCAAGTAAATAAAAGGTTCTTGAAATAATAGTTAAATTATCACAAGGTTAATTTATATAGCATCTCACGCCACCATAATTATGTCACCTAACTCCACTTTACTTTATGCGAGCAACCTATATGCCTACGATCATAGCCACTATACATATCTACTATCTCATTCTTGTCATTACAAGGAAGAGGGTAGTATGCTACAATCCACACACATCTTTTTTTTTGAGGGGGTAATGCCATGCCTTCGCACTATCCTTCCACCAAGGGAGCGGTGGAAGGGGATGTGTGGAACTTGAACCCACTAAAACCCCCCCGTGAGCAGTCCCCCGCCGAGATGGGGCAAGACAGGGTCGCGTTTGCAGTCACCATCTTGCCCCAGCGGTAGACCCGAACTCAACCGGGCCTCCGTCCGGTGGAGGCCCAACCTTGCTCACCAAGGTCACCCCCTAGACGTGTGGGGCCGTGCAAGCTGGTGGAGAATCCCCCGACACTCCACCAGTGACCCCACTACGGAGAAGAGAGGAGGCGGGCAAACCGCCGCCTCCTTGTACCCGTTCGTCTGCGCCGGCGCGGGTCAGCATGGACATCGTCTTCCCTGACCCGCTCCGCGGTCTCTTTCGGCTTCATCAATCCACACACATCTGACTCAACCCAAACGAAATATGTATATGACAAACACAGGACACGGGTATGAATAAAGAGTCTGTGTTGTTAGGGCAGAGACGAGCTCTATAGGAAATCTCGTCACAGTTGGTTTTCTGTAATATCCACGTGATTAACATGCAGACAGATGAATTATCTAAACGAGTTAACGGTCGGAAGTCATTTTAAGTGAAGTTTATTATTAATTTATCTTTAATAATTTTCTTTTGCATTTTAAAGCCGATGCTAACATTCTCCCATGGGATACCTCTCTTAATTGGTTCAGCATCACATTAACTTACCTTCCCTTTACGTTCCCCTGTCTGTTCCTTCTTTTGGTATGGCCTAACCTTTCTCTAGTTTTCACTTACATTCAGTGGTTTTCACTGTATTCACTTCATAGTTAGAATATGTTCGCCGAGTTGTGGTATTTTTCTTATTCCCTTTCAAAATTTTCTATTCACGCTTGTCTTGTATACATTTTTGTCAGTCCTTTCGTGTATTCCAGTCTTAAGATATCTTGAGCATATCTTTCTGTATAATGTTAATTTACTCCACGCTTCTTTTATCGCGTCTTCGTACTTTGTCTTAAAGGCACACCATGTATAGGTAGTTTAAAAAGCTCTCATGTTAACTGCATATATTTGATTAATCGTTCTAGTGTCATGAGAAGTGGTTCTCAAGTATAGCTTGCTATATCATCATCTAGTTCTGGTTTTTAAAATTAAGCATATAAGTTGCATGATAGGTACTGTATTGCACACCCCTCATGGTCTGCAGTAAAAGCCTTTTTTAAATTACTAGAACCAGGCGTTACTTTTGAAAAACCACGTGAAAAACTAAAATAAAAAGATATAATATTAAAATAACAGTTCTTATAGATTTCGTTATCATAATGATTCAAATAATCATAGCTCACATCTTCATTGTCCGACTATCAGAAATTATTTCACGTTAGAAATCAGTTAAATATGTTTCTTTAACGTTTTCATCCATGCATGCTGCGCAATGGCGTCAAGTGTTATTAGCCATATAAATTTTATTAGTTGCAAGTGTTAGGCCATTGAGGTACCTATTAGCCATACTGGCAAACACTTTTCAGTTAACAACTAAAAATAGTGTAACTTAAAATTTGACCAATACCTATTGATGAAATTTAAATGAGACAATCTTGGTGGTACTACCCACTAAATACATTAAGGATGATCCGGTAAAAAATGTACCAGCTGGGTAATGTTTCTCACGTCACATCGATACGTAGGAGGTTCTGGCGGGATTATAATTAAATAAAAAATATATATATGTTCAAAAGAGTCGTGTGCGAATCACACCGTGGTGGTTCGAATCGCCCCAGTGTAAAAAAAACCATGGGCCATTCACGCCTTAGTGGAAAAGAGCTGTTGGGTGATTCACACCACGTTGCGAAACACGCCTGGAGTGTTCCAATATCTACCAATTTTATTTTTATTACTAGCTGTACCCGCAACTTCGTTCGCGATTGCCGTACCTGCAGACTAATTATTCACATTTGTGCACTGTTTATCTCATATTAAGCAACACTGTGGTCTGCGGTGAAACACTCTTATAGTAAACCATAGCTCAGAATGGAGCTTTCTACTTTGGATTTCAAAACTCCCGGGTTGTATTTTCCAGAAGACAGTAGTTAAGTAACTCAGAGAGTTCTTTCCCGGTTCGCACAATAAATGTTGAAGCAAAGTACCTTGTCCGTTTCTTTAGAATTTCGATTTTAAAACGGCGGTTTGTTTGACGGTAGATCGGTTTTTTTTTAATTTTTCATTCTCGGAAAGTAGTGCTTGTTTGATTTGAGTAGCGGGTGGGAGACGCTCCTTCCCACCTAAGGCCGGGAAAAACATTGGTGTAAACAAAGTTATATGTCTAAGATTTTTCGTTGTAAAATATTCTGTTGTTGTAAAACAATTAATAACAACTATGTTTGGCTGGGTAGTAACTAAATATAAGGTAAAAAGTGTAGGTTAAAAATAAATTAAAACTTTCCCTAAATTTCACTGTTCTAACTCCTAGTGTGTCTTTGTATCTTCTACTCATGTTTATTATTTTTAGTAAATATTTAGAAAAACTACTATTTTTTTACCCTCCTCATATTTTAAATGAAAAGTAGAGTGTTTAACACGGATGTAAGTCATCGATTCCTACTTGGACTATAGCCGCATTAATTTTAAAAATATACTGCTTATGTTATTAAAATAAAAATAAAAAATATAAAAAAACATACTATATTTATATCGTTATTCCTTATATTAGTAGTGAAAAGCAGAGAGATTCTTATTCGGGCTATAGCCGCCCGAAAATATTCCAAACAAAATTTTACGTAAAATTTCACAAATAGTTCAAACCTCTCAATAAATTTTTAGTAAGTATGTTATTTTATCAATGAATAATTTTTAGAAAAGCTACTTTATTTACTTTCTTTAAATTCGATATGAAAAGTAGAGAGCTGACCGCGGGTGAAAGTTACCAATTCCTTTCGACCCTTGTATAACAGTCTACTAAAGTTGTGCACTTCCAACTTTAAACGGATTAAATCACGTATATTTATCATTATTTTTGTCCCGACAGTCACCCCGTGACCACGATCACTACAAAGTGTTTGAAACGTCGGGACAAAAATAATGATAAATATACGCGATTTAAACCGTTTAAAGTTGTTTAATTACTAAGTGTAACAATCGCGAAAACCTAAGACAACATTGTGCACTTTCATTGCGCAGTCTCCGAAATGTATCCGTCAAAAGAAAGATATGTAGTTTAAAAAACTGATTGTGGTGAATGTACCACATTTTAGAGTTTTATCGTAGCAAGCTTGCAAAACTAAATAAGGGTGCCGTGCTCCCCGTGGGGCGCCGGGCTGTCCGTGGGATGCCGGTCTGGCCGTGGGGTGTCGGGCTTCCCTTGGGTTTCCGGGCTGCCTGTGGGCTTAAGATGAGCCGTACGTTCAAGGGTTTCTGAACATTCCGCGGTCCAAGTTAGTTAAAACGAAATATTTAGTTTGTGATATCTGTAATTTCTGAACTGCAAAACTGAGAACTTTGAAATATTTACGGGAAAATAATTACATAACCACTATTGTAACAAAAAAAGAATGATTGAAATCGGACTACGCGTTAATAAATTACAACTAAATGTACATTTAAAGATCCCCTTTCCCAAGAGAACCGTACTGAATTTCGGGATAAAAGTATCGTATGTCCTTCTTCGTAGTATGAACTCGAATCGCGGCCGGGATACAGACAGACAGACAGACAAAAATAAAAAAAATACAGTTTCGGCATTAGTTTCAGCTACAGAGTACTGTAATTTTTTTTTCAAAATATCTGCCATGTTCAGAATTGGATTTGTTACAGGTATAAATAGATAAATGTAAGCGTCTTACCCCTCGCACTTCCCTACCCGCCTTCTGCAACCTGTTATAGGTATAGATTAGACTGATTAGAGCATTGCATGTTATGAAAAATATACGTAGGGAAGTTGTGCTTATCGTAATAAAAAAACTGTGTTTTATCATTTGAAAAATCAGTCTTTTGGAGAGGTCCGACTACAGACCTATCTATTATACCTATACGATAAAGTGCAAACGCCAGCTTAAGGGAACGAAGGGTTCCGTACCATTAGCTATACAACATTAGACTTCATATTTTAACCTTTTTTTGTTTTAACGTGAGCGAGTCCAACTCGCACTTGGCCAACTTTTTGTATTTGTTGTTATAGCGGCAACAGAAATACATCATCTGTGAAAATTTCAACTGTCTAGCTATCACCGTTCTTGAGATACAGCCCGGTGACAGACGGACGGACAGATGGACGGACAGACGGACCGACGGACAGCGGGACAGACCGTTTTTACCCTTTGGGTACGGAACCCTAAAAAGAACGTCTGAAATCGGACTACGCGTTAATAAATTACAACTAAGTGTATATTTTGACTTTCATCCCCTCTCCCAAGGGAACCATGCTGAATTTCGGGATAAAAAGCTAAATTATCCTACCTTGTAGTATGAACTCCAATCATGCTAAGTTTCATTGAAATCCATTCAGTAGTTTTGGAGTGATACGCGGCCGGGATACAGACAGACAGACAGACAGACAGACAGACAGACAGACAGACAAAAATAAAAAAAAATATAGTTTCGGCATCAGTATCAGCTACAGAGCACTGTACATTTTTTTTTTTCAAAATATCTGTCATGTACAGAATTGGACCTGTTACAGTTTTATTATAAGTATAAATTTTATGCTACAGTTTTGTTTATTGTTTAATAGTTTCAGTAGTATAATGAAATAAACCAAACATTCATTATATTACTGAAACTATTTTCAATTCAACGTAAATGGGTCGAAAGTATTTTTGCCTTGAAGTCATGCATGACGGAAAATATGTAAACAAACTCATAGGAAATTTACAGTATAGCCATGTACATTATTATTTATTATACATATGTACAAAAAGGTTATTGATAAATAGTAATACATATCGAATTTGGTATATGTATACTATACTAAATGTGAAAGCGCATACCTTCGAACTAACATATGATATGAAATGCAACTGACTGAACTACTCACTACTTACTACCTACATAAGGTCCTAGGACTTATTGCAGAAGTTTGTATTAAACTTGAAAAAGAAGCGAATTTGTCTATGGCAGTGACGCGGCGTCCGAGGTTCAAACCTTGCCGTGGGCTTGAGTTTATTATTTATTATTACGTGAATGCTTGCCAGGAAATCTGTCTCTAAGTACGTTCCGGCACCCAGCCTTTAGATCCAGTATTCTTCTAGGTTAAGCTTGATTACACGTATATCCATCAACCATCTCACTCAGACCATCTCACTCAGCGAGGCGACCATTGGATTACGAAAACGATTTTTGAAGAAATTAATAATTAAGTTGAAGCAGTTTGTCAAGGAATAAGAGCGTTGAAATTGAATATATTATTATAAAGATATTCTATTTTTGTTCAAAATGTTTTTGTAGGTTACGAGATGTTTTTAAAATAACATATTTAATACATTTAAAAGGTTCTAGTATAATGGCAGTAATGAATGGCAATGGAAATCTCATTTCCTAAAACATTAAAATAGCAATACAAGTAAGTCATTTGAATGCAACGCTGATTGTTTCCGATCAGGCGTTACAAACCGGTGACTGGTGCCGTCACTAATGGATTTAATACGGTAATTACATTACCAAAAATAGGCAGTGTTAATATATTCCAAATTCTAAACACAAGTATGACTCAAAAATGCTTATGAGTTACAATATTGTAATACATATAACAAATTAAGTATTAACACAAGTATATACCTAAACGGGTAGGCAGGGTATTGGCACGGTAATATAGATAATATTACCGTGGTATTGGTTTTTACTCGATGTCTTGAATTTAGCTTGTGATTTATTTTTACTGTTATCAATCAAGTTATCTGAAAGTATTCCAAAAAAATATATATTGGTAGGTAATATAATACGGGGTTATTGTTGAATCGCCACAAAGTTAATTCGCCACGACAAAAATATGTGTTATTCTCCCCACATACCTATTTTAATTAAGTTAATTAGCCACATATTATTTTGAACTATTGTACTTGCCACATTAGTTGTTTTCGTACAGACTGCAGAAAAATCGAAATGCTCTTTATGAATCAATCGGTATTCACAAATAGTTGTGTTCAATTATAATATAATATTATAAGGCGTACATTTTAAAATTTATTAAGGTTCCGTACCCAAAGGGTAAAACGGGACCCTATTACTGAGACTTCGCTGTCCGTCCGTCCGTCCGTCAGGCACCAGGCTGTATCTCAAGAACGGTGATAGCTAGACAGATTAAATTTCCACAATTAAAAAAATAAATTTAAAATTATAACATGTATCTATTGTGTTAACAAATATCCCTGAATCTCACACTAGGATGGTGCTGTGTAGTGGGATTCAGTCCCTTTCTAACTAACATATTTAATAGCTAAATTTAAGACCTTATTAAAGAACTATCTTAGTAAAATTATACAAGACATTAATTACATTTTGTTTGTTACGACAGATTTCTTTTATTATATTATTTTTAGTTACGACTTCTATCAAAGTTAGCTATGAAAGCTGTTATTTAATTGAGAAGGTTGTTAAGTGTCTCTCTCTCTCACTTACTTCCTGTGGGAGTTGTAAAAGGAGACAAAAAAGGTAAACATACCAAAATTAAAGGTGGGCAGCAGCGCCTTCTGAAGAACTTTCATCTTACACTGCGATCCCCAAGACGCCTGCCAAGCGTGGGATTTATGGTAAACTTGCCAATACATTAACCCTCAGTAAAGTAGGGATTTTGCAATGTTTTTTTTCTATTTCTCAATTGAACCTTGTTTTAAATGAAAATATACGTATAGTTGAAATTATATACAGTCATATGTGTTTCATTGTTACATACAAAATATTCAATGTGCAATACTGAATTAATTTGAAATTAGTTAACCTTTGCGTCAATGAACCACGAATCACAATTAGCCTAACTTACCTAATAAACCGTTTTGCAATAAAACTTAGTTATTTTGATTTAGTAAATATATTGGCACCGCGCAGTTTTCCTCTCGTAAATTTGTAATTTTTTTAATAACAACATTTTTTACGAGAGGAAAACTGCAAACTGCAATTTGTAATAACAAAATTACAAATTTACGAGAGGAAAACTGCGCGGATTCGAATCCCGCACATGACTTAAATTTTTCCTGTCGTAAATTTGTAATTCTGTAATGTAATTCGCAGAGCATGCGTTATTGCAAACATAAATATATTAAAAGGTATATTGTAGTTTAATAAGTCATTAATTCTGAAATAATAGTATCTTAATATTGTCTTAGGTTTTCGCGATTATTACACATAGTAATTATACAACTTTAAACGGTTTAAATCGCGTATAACTATTTATCATTATTTTTGTCCCGACGACGTTTCAAACACTTTGCAGTGATCGTGGTCACGGGATGGGAAAGTTGTTTAATTATTATTATAGTATCACCTTTTTTATAGGCTATATCCTTTGACCATTTCCTCACCTGTTGGTAAGTATACGCACTGATGTGGTCGAAGATGTTGTTAAGGCTAACCGAATTCACTAACTTGCAGTGCCATGTGAAGGATGACACTACAGTTGCAGGGCCATCGCTTAATGTAACAAGTGTGCAATACTGCACTGCCTTCATCTCTCTTCCCCGTAACAATAGTTTTTGTCTCGGTCACCCAGTAATTTAACTCGCTACATTTTGCAACTTGACCATGTCTTCGCTTACTAACAGGTAATTATATATTGTCCCAAAAGTCTATACCAAAGTCTGTCTTGGTCGGTACCATTGCATCAAATTTTCTGCCCGGAAACTGTGTGCAAGTACTACAGTATTTAGAGACATGAAGGGCATTGTAGCAAATTACTGGGCTAACGAAAGATAAGAACTAACGTCTCGTAGTGATAAGCGCAGTGCAGTGTCAAACAAAACGAGGTGGCACTGCAACATTAATGGACAGGCGCCTAGGAGTGACGCTTACCATTATAGGCAGGATACTTGTCCGTCTTAGCACTTTATAAAAAAAAACAGCATTAAAAATACATATATCTACCTACATGCAATGTCTTTCCAAAAATTGCGAGGTTTTCCTCGATAGATGCCGCTACAATAGATGTGTCTAAATCCATGGGCATCATAGATAATGACAACAATTGAATTTAATTCATAAATTGACCATATCGGCTCCGCGTCATAAGGGTGAATGGAAGAAAGATTAAAGACTTCCAATGACTGACTACCACAATATAACTTACTTCATAAAGCTACAGAACAGTTTCTCGGAGTCACGAGTTAAAGTCGTGCTAGTAGATAAACTGGCACAACTTGAACTACTGCTTGACCAATTATTTTCAATCGGGAATGTGACCTATTCGTTTATGCAGAATATTTTCTGGTAGTGTGGTGATACTTAGTATCCACCAACGGACTTTACTTCAAGATCTACCATCAAGAGGCGTTCTAATAAGAGAGAAAACAGGTTTTGTATCATTAAGACCCTGTGAGAAGTAAACGTTTCAGCGTCACTATATAAATGACTATTTATTTTGGTACAAAGTGGTTTTTAAGAATCCGGTCATCAATTAGATGTCGATTAGGGTACCTACTTACATTACCTAGAGACCGTGGCCTGCCAGAAGTCACGTAGTCCATAAGAGGCTGCAGTTCGACGCGTGCCCTACCTTAATTGATAACAGTGTTATGCTTTAATGCACGTAACTATTATTTTACACACCAGTACATTTGACTTTTTTGTTTTTTCCGTCGTGGGACGTTAAGCCGTTGTTGGTCCGTTGTTGTCCTAGGATGGCAGTCGTTATAGCATGGTGGTACGGCATTTTGCCAATGCCCGCCTGGCTAGCTACCACCCTAAAGTAGAAAGACTGTCGCCAAGCACCTAACGGTGTGTTCCGGCAGCTGTCTTTGGGAGCCAGTAATTCTAGGTTAGCCTGAACAACATCTTCGACCACATCATCACTTACCGTCAGGCGAGACAATGATCAAAGGACAATGAAAAAATGTAACCCTCGGGATAAATCCAACCTTGACAATCTGTATGTCCTAGCAGGCTACATGGGATACACACTAGTGACACAATTACAGGTATTTCCAATCCATCATGATGTATTTGCATAACAGAAGTGTGTTTCCCAGGTGGTCGTTCGGGGCCCCGAGATACAGGGCTATAGCCGAGTTTGGGGCCCACAGATAATATAAAATGTGTGCTACATAATAATGATTATATTAGATATTATAGGTATACATCATCTTATTTATCTTTACGGTTAATTAAGCAACTGAATTTTAACATACATTTTTACTTTCTGTGAATTAAAAAATAATTTACTTTACCTTCCAACCTAAGTGTGTTATCCTTCTCATTAAATTTGGAGTGATCGTAAAACTGAGTAAAAAGTAAAGTTTATTTCAGAAAAGAATATAAATGACGTTACTCATTCTCATGGGTTTATTGTTATTCAGTGAAAGTGGATGGATTCCTTTATCTGTTTTGTTGGCGATGTAGAAATAAGACGAAATAGGTTCTCATATGTTATTAAATATCAGTAATATATATTTTGAAGCGCTCGTGGCAAAGTTACCTTGGCCTTTCTAAACCGATCAGCTAAGGTAAGTAACGTCCGCCGCGATTGTGACTTGGATGGGTGACCGCTAGTGACATTACATCGACTAAGCACTTTCCGTGCTTTGGAGGGCACGTTAAGCCATCGGTCTCGGTTGTTATCTTACGATGGCAGTCAATATAGTATGGTGTTAGGGCATTTTGCGAAGGCCCACCTCGCTAGCTACCACCCTCGAGTAGAAAATCTGTCGCCAAGCAACTATCAGTGTACTCCGACATCTGTACTTGAGAGCCAGTAATTCTAGGTTTGGCTGAACAACATATTCGACAACATCATCACTTACCATCAGGTGAGATGTTGGTCAAAGGCTAGCCTATCAGCTGTGAAAGAAAATTATAAAAAAGTTAAATAAGATTAAAAAGCTCGTCGTCTGCCAATGGCAAATCTCCCTTCACCCTTAATGAAAGAGAAATTTGTACTATGGTCTACCGGTTGTGATATAGGATGCTATGTATTAACCGCATCACACAACGCCCGCTGAAAAAACAAAACGATTCGATTACCTCTTAGATGAAAATTAAATAGCTACTGTTACCATAGCGAAATAATATTTATCTATGCTGTTATTGAGAACGTGCACATGAGTATATACGTACTTTACCTTTAAATGTTTATGAAATATTATCATTTACTTCTTTCTCAGATTATTCGACAACTGAATAGTAATATCGATTATTTTACGCGTATTTAGGTAAGGCAGGCTCCGTGGTGTGCCGGGCTAGACTGCACCTCCATATTACTACCTGTGAGTGTCGTATCGTGAGACGCAACTAAAGGTCAAATACAGGAAGGTGGGCAGCAGCACCTTCTGAGGAACTGATATCTTAAACTGTGATCCCAAAGACGCCAAATATGAGGATTAGGGTAAATCCCCCCCTCATGGAGGAGGCTGTGTTCAGCCGTGGACTGATACTACTACTTACAAGATAGTATCAAATAATCTTTGAAAAATTATGACAAACAAATACGTACAAAGCTGCTGGTGTAACGAAAAATTTAATCAATTAACTTACTGAATACAATAAATGCTGCACGTAATATATCCAGCCTTGGCAAGTGCTGTAAAATTACGTGCTCCTAACAAAACAATTTCATTTAATAGGAGCACGTAATTTACTTATACATAAAGGGTAAAAAGCGACGGTCATGTCCATGTCATCATTATCAGCAGGATGTCCATATTGCAATGAACGACTAGTAGCCATTTTTGTATTCATTATTTCCATCAGCTCGTTGCGGCTGCGTCATACCTCATACCATCTCGGTCCACATAGTACCGAGTCCCAAAACCAAAAAATGCACACTAACATCGACTCTAGAGAACCTTTCTTTCCCATCGGTTTCATTCGTAGTGTTTGCATATAGGCTGCGAATTCATATTGGGTATTCGTATTCGTAGTATTTAGGTTTGAATAGACGGAAGGATGTCAAAAAGCATTTCTAAAATGTTTGTGCAGAAACCGTGTTGAGTTTTGGATCACATTTGTGAAAATGAAACTTACCACTTCCCTATCTGATTATTATTGTTTGTTTGATTTTAAACGGTATCTAAAAAATCTACACTGCTTACGGTGTCCTCAAGGGATACCATCTCCCTTTCTAAACGTGAAAGTTCCTGATACGCTGTTTAGATCTAAGATCAGTATACCTATGCTTATAGCGGGGTCTCAATTGATTGATATTTAGGGCGGTTGTAACGGACTTAAAGTACTCCTAGGACCCTAATGCTGCAGTAATGTTGTAAATCTTGTAATAAAAGCAAGTGATACTAAATACTTGATTTGTGAGTGCTGACTTCTGCATATAGCGGTCCATTCAAGGTACATAATAAATAAGTAATTAGTTATGTTTGCGGTCGATGTATTAAAATTAAATGTTTGCCGAATGACATTAGGGCCAGTGTGATTTTGATGACGATCTCATTAAAAGGCGACAATATACCTACTTTGTAAATTAATTTGCTCGTAGCGTACGTGACAAATTAAGTGTGTCAGCCTTTAGAGTCGTGAATAGCTACTGATCAAATTTTAATCGACTTTTAATACCTGTTGGGAATTACATTTAAGATTTTCCTCATCTGGAACCGATAGCATTTGTTTCTATCAAAATGGCTCGGAGTAAGCATAAAAATAGTAAACATAATACAGAAAAGTATACAACATAAAAGTACGTATCAAAGTGTAAACTAGACTACCAGACGCGTTGTCAATTAATATATTTTTATAAAGGATAAGCTATGAGTACAATTTAAATATTTCGAAATATCTAGATTGAGCTGTATACTTAAAGCCCCTGTGTAGCTGAGTATAATAGATATAGTTAGTTTTTATTTTTAACCGACTCCAAAAAAGGATGAGGTTCTCAATTCGTCTGTATTTTTTTAAATTATGTTTGTTACCTCAGAACTTTATACTGGGTGAACCGATATTGATAATTCTATTTTTTATTTCAAAGCAAATGCTTGTCGTATCGTCCCATTTAATTTCATAAAAATCTGTCAAACCGTTTAATAGTTATTTGTTATACAAGAGTGCAAAGTTGCTTTTTAACCGCGTGTTCAATTTTGATGACCGAGCAAGGGAAGGATTCTAAAATTGAATCACGAGCGCAGCGAGTGATTCAAAATTAGAATCCTGAGCGTTAGCGAGGGAATCAAAAGAGCACGAGGTGAAAAATCTTTGCACTTGAGTGCAACACGTAACTTTTCATTCCACCTCAGCGAGGAAATGTCTAAATGCCAAATTGAAAAAAGGAACACCAAGAAGGTTCCGAGTCTGAGTTTTTAACAAATTAAAAAAAAGTTGTATGATATATTCGGCACCATAGAGGTAGCAGTAAATAGGTTTTATGTTTTTTTTAATTCACAAACTTAGTGCACACGATGTTCTAAATTCAATTTACTTTATCCTCTAGAGAATAAAAACGGCTTTTCCACTCAGATATTGAAGATTAAAAATACTCTTTCCGAGATGGTGGGATGAAAAAAATATTTCCCTATCTTGATGACATAGTCGTTGACAGTGAATGAAAATCGATCCCGTCAGTAGCAAAAGTTACTAAAAAGAGTGAAACAAAATTTAACCAATAAATGGAACCATTTTTTATTGCTGATAGTCTAGCCTTTGACCACTGTCTCACCTGATCGTAAGTGATGATGTGGTAGAAGATAATGTACAGGCGAAGGTTTATTTATTTTAACTAGCGCTGTGCCTTTATTAAACAAAATACTACGAACTATATACAACACCACAGCTACTACGATAAAAGCATTTAGACAACCTATACGACCTATACGATATTAGACATTTAAACGACTCATAGGCAGTCTAAATGCTCCAGCCCACTCCCAGTTGGCAGCGTGCCCAGCATGCTGGCAGAATTGCAATGCTTATTCGTTGAGCCAAATATGTGCCCGCATTTTGATCACGCGTCGCATCGACCAAGCGCTCAGATAAGTTTTGGAAAATACGATGAGCTCCCGGTCCTCACGGACCCAACGTCTCCACACCAAACGGCTCAAATATGTAACCCATACTCAAACCAATATAATAAACCCATACCCATGCGCCAGCTCTCACGTTGGTTTCAGAAAGATGTGATGGCGCTAAAGTGTCTACGCAAGTAGCGTCCTACACTAAGGGCTCTACGCAAGTAGCGTCCTTACTTCCACGGAAGTTAGGACGTCCCATACTAAGGGCCGTTCTTACTTCCACGGAAGTTAGGACTAAGACTAACTAATTAATTAATAGACTAACTAATTAGGACTATTTAAGCTATACTATTTCATACCTACGTCTACATTAGTACCTACTTAAGACTTTTCCAACAATATATATATATATATATATTCATATAGAATTTGCGATCAAACGATACTAATAAAAAAGATGCAACAATTTTTACATCTGCCCGGTACCGTGCCAGACACAACAGTTCACATGAGTCCAAGGCATGTTTTTGTCGTGAACTTTCCTCTTCAAATAAATTTATAGTTCCTTTCCCCCATAACTGTTTACTTAGTCATGTTTCTGGAGAATTCCCGCACCCTGATGTTCCTCGTATTGTTTACGGGCCCAGCGCAGGGCAGAGGGCAATGCCTCTTCCAGTAATTTCAAAATACAGACGTATTAGGGTAACGCACTCTGGAGACTTTGAATTATTCAGAAGATGCATCACTGACCCTCGATCATGCATTTGCGTGTACCAAAGTTTACATATCGGTCTCTTTGTCAAATAGGAGAGGAACGTTTTGCGTTGTGATTGGCAGGTTTAAACCTCGATTTTCGGATCTATGTCTTTGTTATCTGCCCATGTTTTGCCATATTCTTCTTACCTATTTTCTACAGCACCGAGCGTTGTAAGTAGGTACGAATATATGTAGGTGTTTATGAAACATATTACCATATTTCGTAACATTATTGTTTCATAGCAATTATTATTATTAAGTATCTATAATATTTTTTTGTGACATTTATCGACTAATGACATGCATTCTGAATTAAATGATTAATAATAATTATTATTGATATCTGTTTAATGGAAATTCATCACTCTATTCGGACTATAGTAGGTACAAATATTTAAAAAAATATATTTGCAAGATTTGATGAGTAACATCGGGACAGGTGAAGATAGATAAAAGCTTGTAAAAAAGCTAACGTAAGTGTCCTCCCACTATGCGTTCGGTGAGGGGCTAGAGAAAATGTGATAAATCTTGGAATTACGAGTATAGTCGAAACGCGTATTATAGTATTGATTATCGTACGATTTAACCCATTCAATAAAAATAATTTACATTAGATGATATTCATAGAAATATGATATTTATGCTACACACATACAATATTCAACGCAATTACGTACAATGTTTTCCCACGCATTTAATTTTTATGTAATGTATTACTTATTGACGAAACACATCAAAATGCCGATATAAAAAATCTTTGAAATTGTCTTGTCCTACAAAAAAAATCACGAGCATGGCGCTATGTCGTGGCGCGTGAAAATGATTGATCTTTAACCAATTGAGGTTAAACATAGGTTACATTATAATTGGGCGTGACATCTCTCTGTTCTCATAAAAAATCATGCGCGTACTCAGTTCACGCGCCGAGCGCGTGTTACTTGCGCTTATCTATCTATGTAGGCAGACATCCAATAGCTGCAATAACGGTTTATGACATTATTAAATTAATGTAGCAGTACAGTTACCGTCAAAAATATAAGGAACTGAGTCATTTCAAATGACTGTTCGATATCGTAACAGTTGACTAAAGGAAATAATGTGCCTAATGAAGTGTTTGTCCGAAAAAATGTTTGGGTAACCAAAAAAGTGGAATTGACTTCAACACTCAAAAGTGTGAAATAACTTGTTGAAGTCGGTACCATGATAGTTCAGAAGTACCTATTATCGCAATATTGTACAGACTTTGACAAGCTATTTCACACTTTTGAGTGTTAAAGTCGGTTCCATTTTTTGGTTAAAATTTTTTTTTCACTCTTTTTAGTAACACTTGCAGGCCTTGTTACTTACGGAACGATTGTCATTCACTGTCAACGACTATATCATCAAGATAGGAAAAAAAACAGTAATTGGAGTGTAACCCAAAAACGGCTTGACTGTTTTTGGTGAAATTTAAATCGGACTAAACGACTAGCAGCAGCTTTCAAATAAAAAAAAATATCAAAATCGGTTCAGCCAGTCAAAAGTTCTGAGGTAACAAACGAATTAAGAAACTCCTCTTTATTTTCAAGTCGGTTAAAAAGAATCTGAAGTGTCTTCCTAAAGTATTCCCAAAGTGCATTGGTATTAGGCAGGCCAAATTACAATTGCGTATGTGCTTGAATCTTCCTGTGTATTAAAATATATTTTAATATATTCTAGTGTTGTTTTTTTGTTTTTTTGTCATTTATATATGTCAAGCAACTTAGTTTTAAAAATAACACAGGCCCAGTATAACTCTATGTAATAATGTTAATTCAATAACGTTCAGCTGACTTAATGCACGAGGCGTCAGGTATCTGACCGAGGAAACACCGGAATCTGATACCCTTCCACCAAAATTCAGCTACTGTGAATGTATGGAGCTCAAATTAATTAAAAATTGTGATAAGACTCCAAGCCGCCAGATTTTCAACATGCGTGGTATAGCGCAAGCGTAAATGGAGAACTGTGTTGAGGACAATTCTGGGAACATCAGGAGCGTGTCGCCGATAGGTGCAGTACCGCTCTTGTTCTGAGAGGTGTTCGTCTTTTTCTGCTTCTTTTTCCTCCTCACTCTTCCTTATTAAAGAAACAAACTGTACCGACCCCTAAAAATGTGGAGAATATAAAGAGTTCTCACATAGTTTGGACAAGGATCATTTCATATCTTAAATAGTTTTTTAATAACGGCAATTCAAACTAATAAAAATCAATATAAGTTCACTCCGTTACCGTTCGGAATAGAACTGACTACTTCTTCAGTAATACTAAGTTTAATATTTTGGTTGTGTATTCTCATCTCAGCGGATTTGTTTTTTTTTTCGAACATATAAGTATAATATACCAACGATTTACGCCTAGGGAAATACTCTGTGAAATATCGTACGTACAAATTAAATGAATTCAGTGAATCGGATCATTACATTATGGATACGATACGTTAAGTTTTTTCGTATATTCAAATTTTGGGAGCAAAGACACTTGAAGGAGTTGATAGAATATTCTATTACACTCTAGTAGTAGGTAGGTACGTGACGGCTAGTTAGGGTTGCCATACGCCACTTGTATTTACGGGAATGTCACCGTATTACACCATCCCGTCCCGTACAAATGTCCCGTATTTCGTCAAAATACAGAAATAGAGCGGGGGCGCCCGCTACGTACCTTTAGGCTCATACTCTCAGTTAGTGCTATAGCTAAACACTAATCTGAGACGGAAAAGAAAAAGAAAAAAGTCATTGCAAAAGTAATATCAATCCCAAAATCAGAAATTTACGAGGGGAAAAATTTAAGTCATTATTAGAACATAAAAATATTAGGTACAATTATAGTGTTGCGTCATCATTAAAACAAGTTTAAAGCTAATTGCATAATTAGTCAGGTTTGTAGGAAAACGTAAGATGAACTATAGATGTCGCTCCATCCCAATACGATGGTTAAAGAACGATAAGAAAAAAATGAGTTATGATTCATTGTCATGTTAGCTCAGTTGGGTAAAGCATACCCCGTTTAAAGGGTTGGATGTACGCGGGTTCGAATCCCGCACATGACTTAAATTTTTAACCTCGTAAATTTCTGATTTTGTAATTTGTTTATTGTAGTAGCAGATCATGCGTTATTGCAAACATAAAAATATTAAAAAGTAATACCTACTTAAAAATATGACATTATTAATAAAAACTTTGATAATATCGAATTATTATATATTGTCGGTCTTGAATGTGTTGATCTTCAGGCATCGGAAGAGAAAACGTCCCGTATTCGTTCCTAGAAGTTATGGCAATCCTATCATACATAATCTTAAAAGACTCGGTTAAAAGTTCCCACGTCAAGATCTTATTTGATTTGAGAGTACTGCGTACTACCTTAAGTATTTACATTCCAGAATCTTAATATTATTGAAATATTCAATCCAAAATTGAAAGCAAAAATGTAGCTCCGAAAACAGCAATTATTTTAAAGATAACGTCAAGATGTTATTTAATTTGATAGTACTGCCTACAACCTTAAGTACTTTACTTTCCAGAATCTTAATATTATTGAAATATCCAATCCAAAATTGAAAGCAAAAATATAGCTCTGAAAAGAGCAATAATTTTAAAGGTATTCAACTAGTGGGCGTTGAACGGATGCTTTAATCAATCACGCCTTAACGAGTGCGCGTGCGCCGCCCGCACACCACTTCACTTTAATCTACTGATTGCCCACTCGCAATCACAATAGGTGCTTGTACTCACTTCCTCGCTTCCCTGTTCAAAATAACACAATAAATTACGGCGAACATTTACTTGAATTACTGAACATACACATGAGGAAAGCAAGAACGAAAAGAGTGTTGAGTATGCATGTAAACGCTTTTTTAATTGCTGATAGCCTTTGACCATTCGAAGATGTTTTACATGCTAACCTAGAATTACTATTCTAAAGGACAGCTATCGGAATACACTGTAATATGGTGCTAATTGATGGTGGTATAGTTAGCCAGGCGGGTATTTGCAAAACGCTCTACCACCATGCTATATCGACTGCCATTCTTAGACAACAACTGCGACCAAAGGCTTCACCTGTCTTCCAAAGTACGGAAGCTCTCAGAAGTTAAATGCCACTGGTTGTCACCCATCCAAGGTCATTGCTAGTTGATCAGTTAAAAATTATAAACTCCGCTATGAGTTGTGGTAGAGGAATGCCAAAGATGATATGGAATATGCTGCGTGAAGAAGTATGAATGATATCTGTTTGAAATGTCTTAGTGGTAGATGCGAGAAAGAACAGAATGGAGGTAAAATAAATGTTGCGTCGACCCTATTGCAGTGGGAGAATGACAGGAAGAAGAAGACTCAATAGAATTCCATATCAATAATTGTTACACCTTAAAGTGACAAATTGGTGTACATAAATCAGAAAATAGTTTTTTTATGGAAGCGGGCGCTGGATATCCGATTTTTTCCCATATCCGTTTGAATGCACGTCTTTCTGACGTTGACGATTTGCCCAGGCTAAAATGCGATCAACACACAGCATCAATTCGATGCCACTGATTTTTATATTACCTTAGTATTATTTAAAGAGCATTGACGTATGTTAAGATAAAACATATAATTATTATATATTATCGCATATGGTGGCAAACAGAAACATTTTTGGAAGGAAAATGTTTTCGCTTAGCATACGTCAATGCTCTTTAGATAATACTTACTCAATACAAAAAATGGCGGCATCGAATAGATAATGCTGTCAAATTATATTTTGAATGGCTCATGTAGGCATTTTTATGGTTTTATCATCCTCAGTCTCAGTTAAATAATAATAATGCAGCTCTAAACAAGACAAGATACACCAAAAATTGTGATCGTGCACAAATGTAATCCTTTATCGTTTACGTCTATTTTGGAGAAACGACGAAAACTCACAAAAAGTTAATTTAAAACTATAAAGAGGCAAACATCTCGCGTAGGATGGATGGTGCGGTTGGATTTGCAAATGGTTATTTGAATCAGTTTGTTTTCTGGCGTTGTTGTTGACGTGTTTCAGTGTAAATGATGAATTAGTGATTAGGTATATGTCGTAGGTTGCTGGTATTAGTTATCTTGAATTTTCAGTATAACTTACACCACATAGGGGGATTAGGGTAGGTACTTACGAGAATGTAATAATTGCAGATTCAGAGGTCTAAGCGCGCCAATCCTGGTAAAGAGCGGAGTTGACTAAGACAATATTATTTATTTCTTGCTGTGCAGCTGATCTTTTGGCCTTTGTTCTTGGTAATGAAGAACGCTCTCAATAAAAAAATGTAAAGTAAATATTTTTTATGTGTATCGCTGACGTAAATTTCAGAAGACCCTATCTGTTTAGGTAAGCCCAGGCCCAAGGAAAGGTCAACTGCCTTGACCACGCGGCATCTATATGTCATTCCCATGTTTTTCCCCCAGGAATATTTAGGGTGGCTTTGTATTAATATTAAAGCGTGTAATGTTGCATATTAACGTGTCCTCGCGGCCATGGACCGGTCATTCAGCTCTACATACCTATCACCTATATATCTATATATCCTACTAGCTTTCCGGGCCCTGCTCCGCCCGCGCGTATGTCGGTTATCGCGCAAAAACATTAACTTCTTTTTCTGCAGTTGGATAAAAACTATCCTATGTTTTTTCCCGGGTCTCAAACTATTTCCATACCAAATTTCATTCAAATCGGTCCAGTAGTTTTGGCGTGAAAGCGTAACAGACAGACAGACAGACAGAGTTACTTTCGCATTTATAATATTAGTACTGATATATCTTTTCTACATACATAGATCGATAGCACGGGGAAAACTTTTGCGAATATATCGATAGATTAGGCATTAGAAAAGGCATTGTCAAGTAGCTAGGCAATACTTTTTCTAATGCCTAAAGCTATACCTATTTATCATATCGAGTCCATCCAAACATTGCCTGCAAGAAATTGCTATTAGTGATAAGGCAGCATATCACTAATATCATATTTTAATGTAAGCGTTTTTATAAGGATCATCTTTGTATCTTGGTGGTGTTATGATATATCTAATCAGTACTAATATTATAAATGCGAAAGTAACTCTGTCTGTCTGTCTGTCTGTCTGTCTGTCTGTCTATCTGTTACGCTTTCACGCCAAAACTACTGGACCGATTTGAATGAAATTTGGTATGGAGATAGTTTGAGACCCGGGAAAAAACATAGGATAGTTTTTATCCGACTGCGCAAAAAGAGGTTAATGTTTTCGCGCGATAACCGACATACGCGCGGGCGGAGCCGCGCCCGGAAAGCTAGTAATATATATAGTCAAGTGCGGGTTCGAATCCCGCACATGACTATAATTTTTCTTCACGTAATTTTGTAATGTTATCCGCGGAGTATGCGTCAACACAAATAAAAATATTACAATAATTTGGTACATAGATAATACGCATATGTGTACCTAGGTAATTTTTTGGCAAATGTATCATAATAACCCCATTTTAATTTCTTATTACAAAAGTTTCAATTTATAATGTCTAAAATTGAGCAGAAACACGTTGATTACTTAAGATGTATTGCTTGGTAACTGCTTTGTTTTCCACCTGCATTTTTTCTTATGGCGTGTAAAATATTTATATTCCATGACGTCTTTTCCTCAAAGTATACATAAGATAGTTTTCCGACGTCTCGCATCGCGGACGCAGGACGCTCAGCCGGGTTCAATGATTCAAAAAATACGCGCATGGCACCTTCGTCTCACTATCTTGACATCTATCGTATTCTATGCATGAATTATTCTACAGATAAACATATTTTAGATTTAAATTTCTTCAAAGACGTTGATTTATAGGAGTAGTCTTGTTGACGGAGTTTCTTTGCTGCGTATATAGCCAGGGGAAAAACGCGATAATATTTTAGAAAATATAGTAAACAATTCATATGTATACCACATAATGCAATGATTCGAATCAAAATCCGAAGAAGTGAGATTTTTTATTGTAAAATGTAGATTTTACTTGCCAATTTCTATTGTTTTTCTACCAAAATTTATGAAATCTATAAAATACACTGAGTCTAGGTATGTGAAAATAATCATCATATAAAATATAGGACTTTAATAAGAAATCGATATTGATTCTTTTAATAGTTAATAACCGTTTTATTTTTTTATATAAATCTATGAACTCAAAAAGGGGGTTAATAAAATTGCAAAAATTATACTAAATAAGTCATTTCATCATAAAATGTAATCATCAAATATGGTATACTTAGATAAGTTAAGTAAAAGTCAAAATTATCTTCAAAAATATATATTTATTCATATTCATTACTATTTCTTGAATTATCATCAAGTAATCGGGACTATTTGACTGTCAATAAAGTAGTCGAAATATACATCTATGTTGAAACGTCGTAATTATATTTTTTTACTTTCAGCACAACTTTGGACTAGTCATACTAACGTGCTTCCTTCAGCAAAATTTTCATTTTATTCATGGTGAATGGTGATTTAGTATTGTAGTTTGCTGTGAAGCCTGTGAAAGCACAACATTCTTTAAGAAATTCGTATAATGAACGAATAAACGAAATGGAAAATATAATATTATGATTTTATAATATTATTATGATACTCGTATATTTGGGACAATATCAACTCAATCGTGTTGTGACAGCGGTAGTTTAATTAGTTTATAGCCAAGTTCTACTGCTAATTCGTTATGACGAACCGTGTTTTCAATGTTTTAAATGGTTTTATTAGGGACAACCACTCTTCTTTAAATATGGTCATGTTGGCCTTCACATCTTGTCGTTGCAGCCACTCAACTAAATTTACTCTTTATTTTATTGATTTCAAGCATTGTCGATTCGGACAAAATGATACGGGTGACTATATTGTCGAATATTCAGAGAGGTTATGAAGGAAGGTCATAAACGACTTCTGAAAACTTTCTAGTCTATTTCCTCGTGTTATTTGGATTCAAACCCGTTCTCTGGTCTATCTTGATAATATACAACAAGTAGGTACAACATAATGACCCTAGAGTGCCTGATGTTTGTCTCAATGTTTTAGCTACATAAGGCAAGTTTTTGCAACTGTAAAAAATTAAAGTAAGTATATAATCTTTATTATATAAATAAAATGTGCATTTTGTTTTCAACATGATATCATGTAGATATCATGCTTAAAATATCACGACGATTTCAGATAAATCTATATCTGACGATTGTAAAACCGGGTCCTAGTTTAATAAGGGATCTTTAAAAGGAAATGAAAAGTTAGTACCCTAAATAATTATTTTAAATGAATGTACCTGAAACGGATGTGCCACTAAGAGGGAAAGTGTAACGACTCTATTGACAGTTGAGGAGTCTGGAGTCCACCAAAGGGCACCAGCTGTGACCGAATCGGACATGCTCTCATTATGCAGGATGGTCGATGTACCTCCGAGTAACAAGAACACGCCACGCGATCTTTTTCTACATATTGTGCATCATTTAGCATAACACAAACGTTATTTATTTATGGTATAATGGGACAATGCTCCAAGTGCAGCGACTTTGTCAGCGCTAGAGATATAAGCCGTTATTATGCCGAAAACTTGTACGACTTCAACACATTTTAAAAAGTTCAAGACAGCGTGTGTGGCAAGTGAGGCCATGCCTTTTTTTATTGTTCCAGAAGGGAAAATGAGAAATTCGTTTAGGGATGAGCATAACGGCAATCTGTCAAGATGGTTCCGGTGCGTTCTCCAGGAGATCCCGGAGTCTCTGCTAGTCCAGAGTAAGGCCATCGAAGGAGTTTTAGTGGATGAAAGCTCAACATAACTGGGGATGCTCCCCATAGTAATCAGTCAGGTATCTGTAACAATCTGTAAAATCCCTACTAACCTGTTCCGTTTATTGGCATCTTGCTTCAATGATCTAAAACGACGGTGAACTTGACCGGGGAGTGAGGAACAGTATAAATGCAGGATGAATACAATGGCAATAAGTCTCTGGACCACATCTGACTCTTGTATGGGATACTCGGATTAAAGTGGCGAAAAAATTATATTTATTATAGTATTTTCGCACTTGTAGCTAGGTTTACTAACCATTCTACTCATGACCATAGTATTTGTAAAATAATTTTGCCAAGTTATTAAGCACCAATGCACATGGTTCCATAAATTAGCCCTAAAGCCGTCAGAAATATTATAGATATGTTTACTCGTTTCAATCGATAATCAATATGTTAATTTTAATAAGTCCTAAAAATTTTATTAGGTATTAGCACAACAGTTAGAGGATCCAGCAACAAAACAAAAAAAAAATCCCACCATAAAAAAAAATATCTGGCATAGAATGATGGTCAATGAAAGTAGCGGATAATAGTCGAGTGCATGTAGCAGATATTGCAATGGTGTGGTGTAACTAAAACACAATATGAAATAAGTACATTTATCACAGCTAGAAAATAGCGCCAGTGTATAAATATATACTTAATTAGTACTAGACCAGCGTGTAATGAGAACGCTAGTAGAAGGGACGAAATCATATCACGACAAGAGAGTTGAATATAAATTTGGATGGATATAGGCATAGAGATATCTCTTTTCTGTGGATATAGGCGTATAGAGAAGTCCAAAGTATGATGGTAGTGAAGAAATATATGTGTGCGTCTATTTATACTCAGTTGATGTCGTGCAACAGGGTAGAGTAGAGCAAATATAGAGCAAAGCATACATGTTCTAGTGATACCACTTAGCGTGATAAAGACGGAAAGAAAAGAGTTGTTTATAGTTTTGGCACATGGATTGGGTTAGAGAGATTTGGCACCATTTTTCTATCCTTATCCTTCTATACATATCGGTATTTCTTTTAATCAGAACACTTGCAATCTTTGAATTATCTTTGTTAGTAGTTGTTTTATATATATTTATTCCACTAATCGGGGCGCACAAGATGAAAGATAATAGCTAGCCATACACGAACAGATTTACCTGACAGGTCTTCCTAACGTCGTGCCTGACGGGCAAAATTGCTAATATCAGGCAGGTTAATCTGTACCTATTCTCGCCATACCTTAGCAGTTTCGTGGAATCAGTTCGATTAAAATAAAACAAACGTTGATGAACATGATCCATCAACTCAAAGTTTCGATAGTATCTTTGACTCATCCAAAATGAATTTCGGAAGTAACTCTAATGACGTCATTCATTACATATTAAACAATTCTGGAAATAACACCACTGGCGATGTTGCTTTGAAATAAATTGTATGAAAATGGTCCGAAGAATGATGCATACAATAGACTCGTAATGATTCCGCTGAGACGTCGCACGATGTCTACAATTTTGTAAACTTGTAGATATAGTATACTTATACCTAGTAATATCTAATACATAGATATACGACAAAATATTTAAACGATTTAAATAGTTAAATGGTTTAGAATTCATTATGGGTGATAAAAATAATGCCTGCTGCCTGCGCGATTACATAATAATACGTGTCGTGAATTACAATATTGTTTGAGAAATCTTAAATATTAAGAATTCTAACTTTGTATCGTATTCCAGAGGCAGACGAATCTACTCAGATATTTAAGTGTCTCTGTACACAAAAGAAATGACGTCATTGCTTGAAAATGTTTGAGAATCATAGAGACAACTATAAGATTGGTTAACCTTCCCTGACTGTTCCATATGCTCAATTTTGGTGATCTTAAAAGGCTATGGAAAAAAAGGCGTCAAAAAAGTAACATGCTGCTGTTTTACTCACGTCAACATAAGGTGGTTTGCGCTGAACATGGCTCTCCAGGCTTTCTTGGGAGTGATCTTATTGGTAGAATACTCACTGATCATCCTACTGATCAATCACCCGACTTCAACTCAGTTTTTATATAATAAAATAAAATTATATATTTTGAGCTCATGTCATTTTGAAGGCAATTTGATTTTTTTTAAGCTTAACTCCTAATTTAAGGTCTGGTATATTAGTTCCTATTAAGTGGTCAATAATTTAAGATTTCGTTGTAAGTATTTGTATTTTTTAAGTTATTATACCTAGTACAGTTGTTACGTTTCAGTCAACGGATGGAACCCCCAATCAGATCAATATGATGCTGAGCGTAAGGTATATTCTTATGTAAGTGCCTTCGAATAGGAAGTAGAATAGTCCTTGTATTTCAAAACTGTATAACTGTAGGCGATACTCATTCTGACTGACATGTAACCACCTGGTGCCAATGTATAAAATATAAAAGTATTTTGTTAATAAACGCCAGTATAAAAGAAAGTATAAAATATAGGTAGTAGGTAATTTTGAGGCCAGCTTAAGCCTCACCGGATGGTGGAAGGGCATTTTGCGTATGCCCGCCTGGCTAGCGACCACCCTCAAGTAAAAAAACTGTCACCAAGCACGTAACAGTGTGTTCCGGCAGCAGTCCTTGAGAGCCAGTGAAATTACAGGCACTTGAGACTTAACATCTATGTCTTAATGTGACGGGTGCAGAGGTCCGCTTAACATCAGGTGGGCCTCGAGCTTGTTCCGTCACAATAACATAAAAAAGGTACTTAAAACTTGTAAAACATATAGATACTTAAAACTTGTAATACCTATTAAAAATATTAACAATGTTGTATGCGAACTACAAATTCTACTTCTATATAAGATATAAGTTGATCAACCTCACATCAGGAACAGGCTTGTAGGAAAATCAAATGCTCCATCCTACGAATAATGAATATTTATTCGTAGGCATATACATCTGGCAGCAACATCCTGCCTGTATTGCTCCATTGGGATGCTATATTTTATTGCGCCAAAAAGATTGTTGTATAGTTCCCTCAAAACATAATATAGGTATGCACAAAAAAGGCATAGTTTTAGTTTGTAAACCAATCAAAACATGGGGTTTATGTTTATTATACGCGTATTTTCCTAGTGGTACCGAGAGAATACTATTATCCACCATTTTACAATATTTTACAAGACGATGTTGCATGTCTTTGTTAGAATTAAACTTGAGAGCCAGTAATTGTAGGTTAGCCTGAACAACATCTTCGACGACATCATCACTTACCATCAGGTGAGATAGTGGTCAAATGCTAGCCTATCATGCATAAAAAAAACTTATGTTGCCAATATATTTAGCCTTTGTATAATCTTGACTCAATTTCTGAGAATCAGATAATTTTATTAGAAACGACCATAATAATTAGAATAACAATAAACGATTATTGTAAGGCATGTAAGGTATGGTTTAGCCCAAACCCTGGACTAGGTAGGAATGATTAATCAGAGATTGCTAAGGCAGTGGTTAGCAACCCAGGGCTCACTTTTGTTCATGATAATTTTACTTATAAAACAAAAGTGAAAATAAAAAAAAAACATTTAAAGAATATGTTTTATGCCCTAAAATTTATTTAGTGTACCGAGTCGAAGATTTATAAAATTTTATAGAAGTTTCCCACGTTATTTAAACGATACAAAGTACTTTGCCAAGTAAACAATGGCATTTAGCGTGATTTCAACTCAAATTACAGAAGAAATTAGCTACTATGAAGTTTAGAAATGAGAATTATGATACTGCGGCCCAACTAGCTTTATTTTGCCACTGCATGGCCCTTGCCTGCTAAAAGGTTGTGGACAACTGGTGTTAAACGAAAATTACGGCACTCGCGCATTGTGTTATTCCCAGAAGTTTTTATGACCTACTCGTACATAAACTTTCTGGAAGACGTGATGATTAATTCCATTAAATTGAGCTGTTTTGTTTGAGTCTTATTTATAATTATTACTTATACCTATGCTTATAGCTTTGGGTTTTCGTGAAACATGGATATAGTTTTTTGACACAGAATACAAGCTTTTAATAAAGTTCTTTACTTATTTTCTGCTCTAGCCATTTATTTTTCTATCACCAAATATATAGGACTAATTTCTCCCGACGTTTGTTGGTCATGGTACTGTTAAAGAGGTGTTCTAGAGTCCCATTTCATAAGGAACATCATAGACATCAATCACTGCATATATACTTTGGTAAATATGCAGTTTTTTTAGTACTTTGCCTACTAGTATTTAGCTGTGAGGCGTACCAGGAGTTCGTATCGTAACAATGTGTGTTCTTTCTTCATTTATGGTTATGCTAGTTCGAATACTGATTGCTTCATTAAAAACTCGTAAACTTACTGAACATAGTTATACTCAGAAACACTGTATAGGTTTTCAATGGGGAACACATGGGTGGGCTCAATCATTTAAGAGGTAGTAAGGCCACCCATGTGTTATTGGTAAAATAGGTAGTTACTTACTCGCGTCGTGCCTACTTAGGTAGATGTACGTTTGATATGAATAATAGAATGGCGTTTATTCAATTCAATATCTTTTTTTGCTTTTGGCAGAGTTTTACTGCTAATGTAAAAGACTGGAAAACACTCATATATTAATTCTTCATATGGTATTTTCAAACTAGTCTGATGACCTTCACCGAAGCTATGTTCAGTATTTCATGGATAGTCAATTGTTAATCGCTAAATTGGTGGTTCAAAGCAATAAGATAACAGCTTAGTTGTCTACGGTGTAGGATAGACATTTCTTTATTTTACATATTTAAAATATCAAGGGGAAAGATATTTTTTGCGTTAAAAATATTTCTTTTTACACATACTGAACACTTCGATCATAAATATGTAGATCGAAGACTGAACATCACTTTTGGCAATTTTAAAAAGCTCTAAGACTTCACGATCTTTTATTTAAATTTACCTTTTTATCCAAGTATATACCTATTAAGAAAACTACATTTACAAAACTAGATTTTAGCGTATCTGAGATATATTTAAGAAGTAATTTAAGTATATAATGTATTATTAACTACTTACTCTCACTCTCAAATTAAATTATTGAGCCATCGATGATATGGCTTTAAAAATGTTAAAACCACATCTATAGAATAAGCGCTAACTTGTTCAGATCTAAATTTTTCATAAGTTCTGCTCGCAATATAACATACGGTATACCCAAAGTTTCAGTTCTTGGTCTGTTGTTATATTTATTATATATCAATAACATAGATACAATCGGATATCTCGCATTGTGTGACCTCGTGATTCCAACTCTTCTCCTTCGCCGCGTTGTCACACACTCACTAAAGATGATAGAAAAAAATAATTAATTCAAGATATAAATTCTGTTTTCTATGTAATTTCAGACACTTGTTTAATGTTAATCTGTAGAGCAGAAATAACTTAGAGCAAAGGATTCCTGATACGCAAATATTCTCATACACTGTAAATATTCTCCTTATAAAGCAGTACTGAAAGTCTTCAACATATTACGTTATTAATAACTATAACTATTAACTCCTCTACCAATGTGAGAGTTAAACATTTGATGAATTTAAAGTTGAGTCCCAAAAAGGAAAATTTTGAACATGTTTTTTAGAAAGGGTGTGTCACTTACATCATATTATGAATGAAATATATAATTTTTTAGAGGATATGACCTATTTACAAAATAAAATAATAAAATAAATTATTTTGAAAATCTATCCATGTTTAATTTATAATGCAAAAAGATCTAGACAAGCTAAATGAGTGGTTGCTTCACAAACTGTTCACAATCAATACAGCCCAGATGTCTTTCAAGATCTTATCTGCTAAAATAAAAAAATAGTTTGAGACACTCAATAAAGTCTTAATAAATGATCGATGACAAACTAACGGGGAGAGCATACATTAAGGATGTAATCCAGTACTATGAACATTTAGAAACCAAAGAAGTGGTGCAGCACACCAAAGACGATCAAGCCGGTTATACCAAAGTCAATCAAATCGATTATACTTAAGACAGTCAAATCGATTATAAATATTTCTTTCAAGATCGTATCTGAAATATTTAATTAAAATTGGAGATTTGCGACACTTTCACAATCTGGTTTATATAAATTTATAATGATTTCGTACTTAATACCTGCGATGAAGTATATTTGATTGAAGCTTAATACTAATGTTTTTGTTCACCTCTAAATAGACATATTTTTCTTATTTCTTAACTTTAGTGGCTACACTCAAAGAAAAGCTTAATCAAAAAAGTTTTTAACTAATATGTTTCTTTATTGCCTTCTTTGCTTTCGCAGTGTTTGTTTGTTAGGTTAGTAATTATACATTTACTTTAATTTCAACTTCAACAAGTTACGAAACAAATTTTAGGTGTCTTTGATTAATAGCGAGCCAAAATATGTAAAAGCTGATACTTTACAAGGTCATAATATGGACGAAGTTCTATAGAGTGTTATGGAAGTATTTTCATAAGTATATTCTTCTTATTAAAGGGGTTCCGTAAATTCATCTGCTGATATGTGATATCCTCGTGGTCTTTATCATATAAAGTTGGAATTTATGACTGCGTACTATTAATAAACACATGCGTAATATCTCCGGTATAATAACAATAATACCACAGGAAGTATTCGTTAATAAGATAAATTGATATCAACAGCGACGTAGCGGATGTGAACACACATGTTTACCTACTCTGTGATACTCTATTGCCTACTACTGTACTAGACTAGGTAGGTCATGAAAATATACTAATTCTAACTTACTGTGCTCGCGGTTATTTATTGCTCTCTCTCGGGAACAAGGTATCCTATATATAGGTCTTAAAATTCATACGTTACGTTATTTGACTCCTATAAGATCTAAATGGAAGTCTGTTTAGCGTTTATAAAGGTATTATAAAGGTATACGTTTATAAATACGTGCAATGCCTAATAGGAGCTAAGATTTTAACTAAAACTTTAAATACTTTACACATCCGACTGCATAATCAATTCTATTTATCGAAGTATTTAGATAAATTTCAACATTTACCAGTCATTTTATAAATATATGAGTCAGATGAAATCATATTCTGACGACATGTAGGCATAGTAATTGTAAAAAAAATACTAAAGGGACTGATAAAAATATATAAAGTCACAATTCTTCCTATCATCATCGTAATCTTAACTAAGCTACAAAAGTAAGCGGCATCTCTTTATTTAAAAAAAAACACTGCAAACTATATACAACATACAGCTAATACAATGAAAATATTCAGGCATAATATAGACCACTGATAGTCCAAACACTCCAGCTCACTAAGCATTGCCCCGTTGGATTGCAACGGACTCTATGTGTCTCTACACTAAAATGCTCAAATATGTAACCACAACCGTGATTAGCATATTTATAGCAGCGCAGCGTGCGGCGTTTAAATCGCTTTGCCGAAGTAGCGGCAGCGCCGGCATTGAAACGTGAACCCAAGCCCTATCACCCATCTCAACATTCAAAACCGACACTAACATAATAACTATTATGTTTTATAAGCTCACTGTGTGACACTCACGAAGCTGATATCTCAAATTATAAGTAAATTTAGGACAAATTTAGGCAAAATTTCATAAAAAATAAAATTAATTTGCCGTTAATTGTTAATAATCTGCTAGAGGCTCATCTATTTTTTTTTATTTGTCTTCAACATAAGGTGACAAGGATCGGAAAACCAAAAGACGAAAATGTTCTTCCTATTCTACTTAGGCGTACAGGGAATTTAATCCATTAATAATTGAAGCCTTATCCGGATAAGTATCGCAACCGAAAAGTTCACATTTGGCAAAACTTTACTGAAGGCCAATAAGACGAAAATCGGCAACATGGGTCTTTTACATAGACTCGTGCTTCCACGTCATCATGACTTTTGAATACTTACCAAATTCACAATAAAATAATCAAAAAAAATGGAATAAAAACAAAAGACATTTTACATCATTCAAAAATGTCGGTTTAAGTGAACTAATTCTGCCTGTATTTAGTTTGTTTTGTTTCTCTTATGCGTTAAGTACTTAATATCAATAAATATTTCTCGGTCTAATGAGATTTAGCATACTTATCAGACTATATTTTCTCACGCTCTGAAAGGTGAAACAAGCTCAACTGGTTCTATAATCATTGCTGTGATATATAACTTTTTCGCGTAACTTTATTTTAAGTATATAAATTAAAGCCCATAAACATCATATTCATATCCGTTCATAGATGAAACGACCTACTTACCTTTCTGGGCTGAGTAGAGTGCATGGTTTGACTTTGAGCGGTTTCCATGCAAAGTTACAAATGTAGCTACGTCACATTTTAAATACGAAGTGTTCAAACTCGGTGAAACTTTATATACATATTGATACGCCTAATGTCAAAATAACCATTCCCAAACAAAACGATTTTTTTCAATAGTTTTTGAAAATACTTAACTTTACGGAAATCTGGCAAACCAGAAGCATAAATATAAGGCTCAAGGATATACATGCAAAGTTTCACCGAGTTTGAACACATAATATTTAAAATTTGACGAAACTACTTTATTTTTATTTTTTTTATGAAATTCTCGTGAGTTTCACACATATTTAAATACTCGTATTATAAATAAAACCGGCAAAAAACACTCACGTTGGGGATCGAATACGTCGACCCGGGTTTCGAGCATATCAGCTTCCGACGGGAGCTCGCAGACGCAGCTGCGCACTCGCCCTGATGATGAGCATCTGATATGCTTGAAACCCGGGTCGACGTATTCGATCCCCAACGTGAGTGTTTTTAGCCGGTTTTATTTATAATATTTAAATACTTTTGTTTCGAAAGCGCCACGATCACTCTAGCCTTAAATATGTAAATATTTTTAGATACTCTTCTGGGTAGCAGAAAATTTGACACCAAGCACCAATCTATACATTGTCATCATAGAATAAGCAAAGAAGTAAATAAAAAAAACTAAAGTAGTAAATCTTTGAGATGATCTTAAATTATATATGGCAGCACCGGCTTTTGCGGGTAGGTATACGGTCTTTTATCTTACTATTTCATCACAGCAGCCTCGGGCCTCCGACTTACAGTAAACAGTACGTTTGAGTAATCTGAGTCTCTTCTGACACAGAATCTCGAGTCGACAGTGACAAATAAAAGATGCTTTCTTACGAGCGTTTCTTGTGACAACCAATAACCAAAACTAATTTGTTATACATCACGTAAAGAGGCGTGTCTAATTCGTCATATAGCGGAGGTACTATGTAAGATGTTACACATGTTTAGGTCTTTAGAAAAGCGTACCAAAGTCTCATTTCGTGAAGGACGTACTGAATACGAGAAGATATATACGGCGCTGATTAGACCTAGAAAAGTGAAGATTGTGGGACACCCCAGTTAGGGTTACCATATTTGAAGACAGATATGCCTGACTTATGAAGTAAAAATGCCCAATTATCACAATTAACACATTAACGATATTAAATATACATAGTACTAAGAAAAATTATGTCTGAATGAATTAAGTGTTTAGTTGTTTTCCAATTTTTACCATACATTTCAGTAATTAGAAAATCAACTAATCTAACAAATAAATCAATTTGAATTCACTTGTTGATGAATTTGATTGAAAAAAAGTTGATTGATGGCAATGAATTACTTTTATGGACTCAATGGAATCGATTTGGTTCTTTCGTCCACTGAGCAATATCAATAAAAACGTCCTTTCTACGTTAGCATTTTGTGGGATAATTGTGTGGCGTAAGGTGAAAATTCCTGACATAGAATAATGCAGGCCGGACGCTTGAACAAGTGCTAAAATGCCTGGAAAATCAGGTGAAAACCTGTCATATGGTAATCCTAGGTGTAGGTAAGTAGATATATTCCCAATATTTGCAGGTTTATTCGTCAATAATTTTTGAACGGTTAAGTACATTTTGTATGCATGTAATTGGATGGTAGTTTTTTAATAACTATGTTTATAACTAAATTATAATAATAATTTTATTAGTATGATTAGAGCTCCAGTTTGGCTACTGCGCCTGAGTCAGTATGCCCAAGTCTTTAGATATGTACTGTTCCAAAACCGGCTGACATGCATTGACGTAAGCAACAAGTTTTGTTCACATATTATTATAATATACAAATGAGACATCAGCCATAGATAGTTAATTAGCAGCTATTGTGATATTTATATGCTCGTAAAATCAATGTCACAAAAATGGATATAAGAGCTATTATAATAGTTTTAAGTTCGAATCTACGTCATGAATACCAAATCAAAATAATTTTAGAGTTACAATTATAATATTCAAAGTTCAAGGAGTCACTGGCCTAAATATGTTTGATGGAGATATTGGTCTGTTATAGATTTCCTTTTGGAGAATGTGCAAACGGTGTACACAACCTTTTTCCTCTGTCACATTCTTTTATTGAACAACAAGACACAGGAAACGAGGCATCCTTAGCTTCAACAGCCATTCGTTGATGAGGAGCCTACAGATGTCTCCACTTACGTTGATTGAACAAACGCCGCGCGCCGCCCCCACTATATTTTTTATTTAAAGATCGATTTTTTCTTTTTCTTACGTAGTATTGACCTTAGACAAGATACTTAATAGTTATACAGTACTACACTTTCTCCCGTCAAAATAACAGAAAAACAGCTTTTAGATCAATTTCTCTAAAGTTGGTTATGTCATATTATGTGAGACTTAAGACCATTTGATATAGTTATGTCCATCTACCAGGGTGGAAGTGTCCCCATCATCCTCAGATTCACATCACACCTTACGTAATTTGCGGAATTTTAGTCTTAATCTTCCATCACCTTATAAAGTAACAAAGAAGTAGATCCTAATTTCAAACCGAACAAGAAAATAAAATTAATTCAGTTTACCTATCATTTAAAGTTATTGTTTTCATAACAACATCTTCGCTTACCATCAAATGAGATTATAATCAAAGGCTAGCTCTTAGCAATAGAAAAAGTAAACTCTTATATATTTATAGGAAAGCTTTATAGTTCATTGGCTTGATATTCAAACACTATTGCATTATTTAGCTCATGGTGCTAGAGCATCTTGCAAATGCCCGTCTGGCTAGTTACCACCCTTAAAAGTATTTGTCGGCTGATAATGTTACAGCAGTAGTCCTTGAGAGCCAATCTAAGTTTAGCCGATAAATACCTTCGACCACATCATCCCTTACCAGAAGGTGAAATCGTGGTCAAATGATAAAGTATTAAAAAACATTATTGTTCGTGTGCTTACGCTTAGGGAAATAAAAATCGCAGCTGTATCATAAAAAGAAATACCTGTCCTTGTTGTAATTGTTATGCCTGGCACAGCCATGCATATATTTCGAAAAGAGCAAATGTGTATAAACACCTATATTTAGACTAATATTTTTAGGTCCTATGTAAGAGCACGGATGACAGAATACGCCAGAGCATGCCTGTTGCCAGAGAGTCAGGTAAAAAAATCTTAGCCTGTTGCTATATACTCGGCAAGGTTATATACGAGTAACTCAGACTGAAAATTATAATACTGCCTCCAGATCCTTGCCGAGAAGTTCCGGCGAGACGTCTGGTGAGCACGTGAACAAATATACACTCACAAATGAGGCAGTGAGTTCCAGATTTTGCAGACACAATTGATTTTAATTGTCTCAAAAATATGGGCTACTGTGGCGCTTGCTGCTTCAAATATTCACTTGTATTCTCTAGGTCAAAATCACGTTTTCCGGGTGTCTCTGAAAGGGAGTCTGGAGGCAGCATATAACGTACCTACAAAAACAATGTCTGACCCGGGGAAACTGATCGTAATGTTCACCTGAACTCCATACCAGCGCAGCGGGTTTAGCTGTTTGACCTTCTATCATGCTTTAAGGTTCACCCAGATGATAATTGATTTTGAATAGGTTGTTCTTTTATGTATAATACTTTCTATTTACAACTCTAATTCCCGTCTTAGATTTAACTTAGACGGTTCCAGTAAGACTTAATACAAATACAGCGTTCGCGCGTTTGTGACAAAAAATTGTGTTGTAGCAATCTTAAAAAGTTTCCTAGATGGCCCTGTTTTACTCACTTATGAATTGTCATGTCTTAGAAGAAATAAGTCAACGCAGAAGGAGTTTATTCTTAGTTTATGAATTACCTTGTTAAGAATCGATTTTACTCATTTTAGTGCAGACGGGCAATAATGTCGTTTCGAAATAACAATAGTGACAAGTTTCCCACGCGGCGTCATGTTGCGTATGTACATAGAACATAGTAGGTACATAGTAAGTACGCTGTATGCGCATTCGTGGAGAAAGTGCGGTCGCCGTTGACGTCAATGGAAGTGCTGCGCTTGCGTTTCATAATCTTAGGACTCCCTTCTACCCGGCCCTGCCCCCCTTACGTCAACTACGATGCGGCCGCGGCGCGTGATAAAAATCGCCGATGCAATCATTATTAGACAAGAAACAAGATATAATGCAGCGTATCTATTTAATTGACGTCATAGTGTTCGCACGCCCTGACATCTAGCAGAGGTAAACGTGTCGATCAATCAAAATTAATGGCTTATTATCATGTGCCCAATGTCATCCAATTCATACTATACCAGACTGTAGATTAAAGATTCTGTTAAAATGTTGTTTACCCAAAGTTCAGTGATTTCAGCTGAACGTATTGTAATACTGTTATGGTCGGGGCACACTGTCATGAAATGGCGAAGAACATCGCGATAATTGACAGGCATACACAGGCAGTTATCTTGGGAATCACAGTATAAGATGGCAATGCTTCAGAAGGCGCTGCTGGTGCCTACATTTTTGTATCAGGAAGATATAATAGCGCAAGTCTAGCCCGGCACCGGGGATATTTATAGCACATTATACAAACACACATTAATATAAATATAAGATTTATTATAAAGTACTTTAATTTCTCACAATACGCAGTTAATAGACCTCTTCATGAACGGTTATCGCATAAATCATCAGAATTCCCGTTTGTGTAGCCCGGGCTTATATCACTACGGTGCCGGCGAGATGATTGGCCGGGTGCAGCTTGTAGTGCAGCGAACTTTGTAAATATAAATTCAAATATGCGCGATTTCGAGAGGAGATAAACAAGCCTACCTCACGCTGTCGTCACGGTGAGGTAGGTGATGAAATATTTCAATGTCTTTATTGTCGCGGTTACTAATTACGGCTGTGAAGCTAGTTCTGCCGATACACACTTAAAGTAGAAATAGATAATGCGTGGTCTATCCAAGGTCCCACTTAATTTTTCCACTTCTAGGGTTTGCGTTTGTTTACCTGTCAAAATCTGATCAAATGTAACATTTGTCCCTTGGTGGCCCTTCCCAATGGAATCACAAGTTTTTTGCTTTTATTTTTACCTTAACATATATTCTTGACTTTCCCCGTCAGGTGCCGGGTTAGAATGTCATCCCCCATGGCTACTTGTGGGTGTTGTAAGAGGCGACTAAAGGTAAATAACCGGAAGGTGGGCAGCAGGGCCTTCTGAGTAACTGCAATCTTAAACTGCGATCCCCAAGACGCCTGCCAAGTGTGGGGATTATGGCAAATCCTCCCTTAATGGGGGGAGCCTGTGTTCATCAGTGAACAATCCAGTACAATATAGTACAGTACAGTAGGTACATATATAGGTATGCCAACGAAAACTTAATATTTCCAGTGCCATAATCAGATTTAACAGTGGCATTTTAATTAAATTTATAATTGACTATGTTATGAGGCTCTGAAATTCGATCTCTTGGAGTTATTGAGTTTAATCTATTTTATTTTCACAAGAACTACGAACGTTATTTTCCCCTCTCTATGATTAAACTCTTTACTGGAGTTCACTGAAGTCTCTGTATGATCGAGCTTTCTAGACATAATATTTGTTATCCAAAATTGCATAAAACAGTTTGTCGAAACCTAAAATCTAATAATTTCATTTTTAAACTCGAGTCAAACGCTCAAATGTATTTATTAATTCTCAGATAGCCTAGATTGCTTTGTTTTTATTTCCTGATAAATATCAACGATTGAAAATTGAGGGTATAGATATAGTTCATACATAGAACAAAAATAGTCTGTCTCTCAAATTTGATTTCTTCAGTGGGTATTCTATTTTTGTCTTAAGATATATGAAGCTGAAATTAATTAAATATATTATGTATATTAAGGCCCTTATAGGACCCAGATTAGCAACTTGTTGCCGGCCAGTACGAAAATCAAACCAACTAACGTTGAAATAAGGCTTATATCAGCGCACATTGAAATGTGACAGTTACGGTAATGCTCCGTCTGAAATACAAGAAAATTTAAGAAAATAATACTCTTCTCATGGATTTATATAGTCCTTCGATTTTAAAGTTGTATGTACAGATTAAATATATTAAATTTATCTGTCGATTGACATAATTTTGAAGAACATCGTCAGTATCATTTAGGAGGAGATAAATTCCCTCCCGGGGCAAAACATTTTGTGCTCCAATTATTTGTAAATTTAGGAGATAAAAGTTTTAATCCGTAATTTCTTTTCACAAAAAAGTTTTAAGCTTTACGAGTCTCACAGGTTATATACAGGGGGGAAACAATTCTAGGCCGCCCGGCACGCCCCGTAATTACTACAATAGTGGTAATAAGTCAAAGAAAGTCAGTACAAGAATTAAAATGTATAATATTTTATTCATAAATGTAGTATTCTCGTATTTTGCTACAAAATGTCTAAATTCTTCAAAGCTATAAAACATCTGCTCGATTAGTCAGTATTTCAACAGAGTAACCACATTTTAGTTGATGCAATTATATTTTTAGGCAGCATGATATTGTTGGTTGCGTAGACATACCTATTTCTACTGCTAAGCAATAATGTTTCCATTTCTGTAGTTTTAAGGGCACATACCCTTAAAACCGGCCGTTAAATTACATTCACATGAGACTAAAGAACTTACTGCGACCTAAGAACGAGTTCGTCACAAGTGGCGAACTGTATCTGTTATAGGCAGAGGTTAACGCTAAAGACTAGATGTGCCTCGTATTGTCTATTCCTCGTATTGTCTATTCCTCGTATCGTCTATTCCTCGTATTCTTATTATTCTATCACGTTAAAGCATAAAAAAGACACGTGTTTATAGCCATCCTGATAGGTTAGTCGATGACCATTACCTTACCTGATGGTAAGTGATGATGCGGTCGAAGATGTTGTTCAGGCTACCTTAGAGTTCCTTGCTCGGAAAGACTGCAGCTGCCAAAACACCGTTAAGTGCTTAGTAACTTATTTTTTAATTGAGGGTAGCAGCTAGCCTGGCGGGCATTGGCTGAATTCCCTGCCACCATTCTGTAACGATTGCCATTCTAAGACAACAAACGAGACCAACGACTGCTAACCGTGCCCTCCAAAGCATGTAAGCATTCAGTAGTAAATGCCGCTAGCTGTCACCCATTAAGCAATAACAGAGGCAGCTGACTCTTGCCCCAGTTCATCGAACTACAAACATCTAACCAAGCTTGGCCATGAGAGATTTATAATTCGCCATATAAGTCTTTTGATGGTTAGGTATCTATGTGGTTTGATGCAGGGACTATTTTTTTAATTAGGATCCATGAAACCTACGCAGAGAAGTAAAGATTCCTAATATGCAACTTGACATCCATGTCGGACATCTCATAAACAATACGATATCTACGAAGAATTCTTTCATTTCCGCATGACAAGATGCCTATTATCAACAACAATAAGGTATTACAGAATCGCCGCTAGTAATGTAAACAGTTTGAAGTGTGGCTCCTTCCTCCTTGGCAATGCACTCTGTCAGACCACATGCACAGCTTACGTAATGTGAAGCCTACGCAAAATGGCTCTTTAGGATGCGGTCAACGTCGGCTTCCTAGCTCCGGTACAGTTTCTTCAAGTTATACTTATGACGCACATTGTAATCCTCGGACAAGCGGAGATTATTCACCTTTAGTGGACTATAGTCGTTGAAAGTATTTTCTACAAACATGACGCCAAGCCTATTTTGCGGTGGAGGCGGTAATTCTGTAGCACAGCCTTTGCATACCTACTATACTTACAATCCTCGCTTTACTCTCCTGGTTTATTCACTGTCATCTTCAAACACGCCCGTCCAAGATTGACTTGGTCTATCTTCAGAACGTCTGCAGTTTGGTCAAAACACGTTCGCAGATGTCCTTTCTTCTCACTGTTGGATTCCATTAGCAATATTAATGAGGAATTATTGTATTCACTATACAGCTAATGTCCTTATTATAAAAAGAATGTCCTTAATTCACTAAGAATTGTTTAGTTGATGGTTTTGAATTCAGCGAATGATGGTATCGATGGTGTTAGCCATTAATAAGATCAATGAAGTAGTATACCTATTAGTAATGTTTTACATTAATTATGTTCGTGCTACGAGTCGTATTTGAATAGTAAAAGAATGAGTTTTTCCCACGTTCTCTCAACGATATAGTAGGTATATTTTTTCAGACAATGTCAACATACAATCAACACATTGTTTACATGCATAGTGTAAACAATTCTGATTGGCTTTATCCGCAAGTACACTGTGAGAAACAGCTGCGGATGTGCTCTCATAACAATGACATCGTCAATTTTATCAGAAAGTGTTCTATAAAGTACATAGGTACATAAGTTTTAAAGTGAACGATAGCTGATCTTCGACAAAATATACGTTCGAAGTAAGACCTATTTAGATTTTTCGTTTAAAAGGTATCAGAACACTTATATGACACTCTTTTAATATTTCTGTAACAGTCATTTGATTCTTCGTAAGAAACAAATAACTGTTTATTACTAAACTAGCTGTGCCCCGATGTGTTAACCGAGCGTTTTGCGGGATAAAATGTGGCCTAAGTCAATGAGTTATTCCATGTTATAATCTTCATTCCATGTATGCCAAATTTCATCCAAATCCATTCAGACGTTTGAGCGTGAAGAAGTAACTAACACGCTAACAAACTATCGCCATTATAATATTAGTGTGATTTAACTTAAATTTAACTCAATAGTAAGAACTTATAGCTCCTAGGTCGAATTGTGAAAACGTAATAAGTACATAATATACATATATTATATACATATACTTACAACCGTAAAACTTGGTGTAATCATAGTACAAATTCTAAAGTAAAACAACAAATATAAAAATTGTCCAAGTGCCGGGCCTAGCTCTTATAGTATTGCAACAGCCCGTAAGAGAAAAATGTACGTTGGTTTTGATCACATCTTTAAAACCACATTATAAATCGGCGTATTCTGTATATTTGTCGCATATATATAGAAGATATGGTGCATACATAATACCGAATTTTCAAATTCCTACCTAGTTTAGTTTTTGAGATTATAGATAGACCTTATTTATTTATAGGATCTTAAAAATAAGTACAATAGAGCCAACGCGTCAATGTAGTAGTTTAACCATAACGAGAGCATTTTTAAGCGATGTTAATAAATTATAGTTCGCAGTTAGTATTATAGTTCGCTTTTTCTCGCAGTGGCTCTATAATTTTTGTTTGCTGAACGTGGCAGTACAATGTAGTATATTTCAATATTAAAATTTGTAATTCACCTTCATAAGAGCGTCGTAGACGCCTAAATTGAATAAATGATTTTGACTTTGATAGAAAAAAAACTAACACCTTTGCATACTTCATACAATTACTGGCCAGAAAAAGATAAATTACAATAATCATTAATGAGCAATAATTTACAACTCCGACAGCCCTCCATTTATTTATTTTAATAAATAAATATATCAAACACATATTTGTATTCTGCCCGTCTCCAGCCGAGAACATTTACAACCACACGCTAGGGTGAAAATAAGATTTTTTCAGCTTACTTCGTGCATCGGAGCACCTTGAAAAATTATTTACTCCATTTATGGTTTTATATTTGTGTTCAACGTCGTTGGTATCGCAATTACTTATACGTTTTATCTTTAAACTTTTTGTACATTTCGTATTGTGTACATAATGTTTGTTGATCCATATAAAATAAAATCTAGTCCATGATATCCACTTTGGATCAATTTTACACGAAATATCAAAAAACATACAGCACAGCGGGTTTCTGTTTACTGAACACATCCCTTGGTTGCCAAATTTTGTTTTTTATTTATTGCTGATAGGTTAGCGTTTGGTATCTCACCTGATGGTAAGTAATTTTGTGGTCGAAGATATTGTTCAGGCTAACCTAAAATTACTGGCTCTCAAGGACAGCTGCCGGAACACACACGTAAAGTACTTGGCGACAGATTTTCTACTTGAGTATGGTAGCTAGCCAGGCGGGCATTCGCAAAATGCCCTAACACCATGCTAAATTAGAAGTTTTAGGCTGGTATCCTGTTATTGCTTATATAGGTAGGCCTTTGAAAGACAAAATGCTTGTAGTAGTGTAGTAGACACAGCGTACCTATGCGTCTCATATTCTTGTCAGATAGAAGTAAGATCCGTTGTAAAAATTTCTATGTGAATTATAATTACTTATTATTTTAAAACACATATATAACTACCTAGTCGACATGAGTTATCTGGAAACTTCCTGACTCTTGCTATTCTTCCTTATGTTCGAAGGTTGCCTGAAATAACATTGCGCCTAGAAGTGGTACGATGAAGTACACAACAACACTGCGCAATATACTGTGTGTAGATTACTGAGGAAACTATTGTTTATTTTCCAAAAATTAATGGGATTTCCGTTGTGACTTGTTTTTGCGGGAAGCACATACTATTGTTATTCAGAGTTCATTGACGAAATGACTTTAGGTAACTACTGACGCAAACCGTACATTTTGTTTACTGAAGTTTTTTTTTCAGTTATAGGTAGATACTAGTATAATATGGTTTTATGAAATTCCTTGTAACCATTTGTAGCTATTATGAATACCTTAAACCTATTAATGAATCACTAAAATGTGTGCTTTTGTTTGTAAGTCCGATACTTTGACGACTTTGTTAACTGTTAGATAAGCTTTTCTCAAAAAAACCGCCCATTTTTTATTCTGTAATTAATTTGTTGTGACTTTCACACATATAAATATTATAAACTAGGTACTGTAAAAACCACAGAAAAGAGAAAGTTTATATCTCTATGGTAAAAACACTCACATTAGGAACCAAATACGTCGATCCGAGATGATATGCTAAAAACTGTATATTTGAATTTTGAACCCTAGTTGTGAAATTTTATCAAAAATATAGGCAATATTCTCATAACAAAAAAACAGGGGACACTGCACCACGTAATAAAAAGTGTAGCACCCTTGGTACGCCGCGCCGATCAGTTGGTATTTAGGATGAATTAATTAATATTATAATTATATTCATCAATTAATAAATATAATTAATTGCATTATGGTATTTTTGCTATTAACGACAGCCGGTCGGAATCGACTGTCACTAGCACGGATATGACACCATGAATATTAAGCTATAGGGACCTAATGGCCTATGGACTTTCTTCTATACCAATAACGGAAGATGAATGCACCACAGGGTAGTTAGATAATAAGGCCCAGGTCAAGTAGCTGTGGCCTACTTATTCATATTTTTTGCTATTATCGATAGTTAAGTTAGTTAATAAAATGTAATAAATATTTTACTAACTATCTATTTTATGTTAACTGATATTTAAGGAAGAAAAAATCATTGTAATATGTGACATAAAGAATTTACCGACAAGTCCTATCCACACTTAAAAACTAATCATCCTGACAAAAATCGATAAAATCTACGTAAGAATTTGTAAAAGCTGGGCAACGACTTGATGACTGAGTTAAAACTAGTTCTTTAACATAAATGAATTAATCATCTCCCATTAATGATTTGTGTATGCGGAGGCTGGACAATAGTCTGGAAAAGGTAAATGTCCGGATAGGGAACAGTCACTGCGCCTTCCCCAACAGTCAGACACAGTGAACAATCTGTGAGCCGCGCAGCACGGACATGGGTAGGCTGCCGCAAGCCGCACGCGCCATCCAGTACTACTACACTGGGGCTACAGGCCATTGACGTCAATTCTCTCCTCGTACATATTAAACATTTCGATAAGAATTTAGGAACGTAATTATACATTTGAACTCGTATAATGTCTAAGTTATGTTTGTTAACAACTTTTTCAATCTGTCACGGTCATTCTCTTCGATCGTATCAAGAGTGCTTCATAAATAAATATAACGAATTTTCCCGTTAGTACAGCAAAATGATAAAACTATATATCGGCAATGCAGTAGTTTTTTGGTTTTAAAGAATTTATTTACAACCTTCTTGTTAGTATATAAGTACAGTAACAGCTAATTTGGACATTCATAAGGTAGGTATATATAACTAGTTATATATACCTACCTAATATTGTAAATAATAAAGAGTTTCTTCATTAAATGGTGACGCGCATTTAATGAAGAAACTCTTTATAATTCTTAAACTCCATGAAAAGGGCCAATAATGGATTTGCGTCTGTGCTGCACAATCTCCAGGAACTTCCTCGAAAGTTACATAGCGGTTATGTGAAATTTATGATTATCGCTTATTTCTGCTCCACTAAAATAGCTGCGTGCGTAATTATCTCAATAAAATATGAAGTCACAAAGCGACAGACAGCATGACTTTGACCCTGCTCTGAGAAAACCCGTGTGGTATTCATGATTAGATATATTGTAATGGTTTACTTATCTGGTTATTCCATGGCATTTAACCTGTTATTACTGTCGCATGGTGTCATTTAAATATTACCTACTACAATTAGGAATACCTAAATCATCATGGCGAGTTTACTTTTTCAATATTTTCAGTGTGTTGGTGAGGCGTTTTTTGGGCGCTGCGGAGACAGCAATTTCTTATATCTAGGCTACTGCCATCTTCTTTTTCGTTGGTATTATATCCTAAATTAATGTCATTTAATTTTCATAAAAATCAGTTGTGTACTTTTTAAGGGCGCACCGAGCTTTTTAGGCGCGCCGCGTATGTGTGCGTAAGTAAGGCACGCCAACAGCATCCGTCCCCGTCCGACGCGACGGCCGAAGAATTACTAAAGCGGATAGGGACAAAGAATCGGGGCTCTGACTAAAATGGGATGAATTTGAGTATTTCCTTCGTATAATAAAAAACAAATACCTATTTGTAAAATGTGTATACGTTATATAAAACATTTTGTTTTTTTTATTATTCAAATACGGATGACTCTCCGTTAAGTATTTACGCCGCACTAAGGGTATATTTCGTTTTTTAGATGTAACTTTGTTTTTTTTTTCAATCGAGAATATTTTAAGTAATTGTGTCCAAAGTATGTGATTTATACTCGTAGAATGAATCCTTAAATATAATGTATATTAATAACATAACTCAAAATTAAGAAATAAAGATACAGCAAGGGATCAAACGAACCAACATTACGTATCGTTGCCTCGGTGCAGGCTTAAGTTGTATATCAATTAGCCCAAAAATGTATTTGCATAAAAATAAATGATATAATGGTAATTTGAACTTTTGACTATAGTGACCATTATTTTAGGCGAATGAATGATCTTGAAAGCAGTATGCATCCACTAAATTAGTGAAATAATAGTAGTTTATGCAACTGTCATATAATAGAGGGTATTAAAACATTAGTAGTTTCAAAATAAGATTGCACGAGTGTTTAATACCTAATTATATGCAGTTGCATACACTACTTTATTTAATGTCATGGCTATAGGTAGCTACATTTAATAAAATGCAATATAAAAACAATAAGAACAATATATCTGTGGTGGTTCATTATAATGTGTACTAAATTGAATTGAAACCTCCTTGGTCGTGACACATTGTACTTTTTATTAATTAAAAAAATTGTTTTAAAGCGTTGTTTTGTTAGGAGAATAATGCTTTAATTTAATTTATTAATTTTCTTAAAGAAGTATGTATATAAAATATGCCTATAAAAGTCTGTATTTTTTTTTTTTTTTTTTTTTTTTTTTTTTTTTTTTTTTCAGACACACACCACATTCCGACCTGTGCCGCCACGCCGTGCACACCTGTCTACAGCTCCGCCAGTATCTCCCAGTGAGACCGCAATAGTCCCCGCACTATTGCCGTCTCACTCGGGTCATCGTTCCGACGCTAGTTGCAGACCAGTGCCTTGGAATACGCAGTCCTGACGAAGTTTTTGTTTTGTGTGCAGAAGCTGAGCAGCCGCCGAACGCCGAGCAACGCGAGCTACGAGCTCGCCGTGCCGTCGCGCAGAGGCGCTCTAAGACGTCTGGCATTACCACCTACCCAGTCCCTTGTTTCGGACGAACAACATCATATCGGGCTGGTGGTCTTGCTTCGACCGCACTTTTCGGTGCGCATCTCACCACTTTACTATCCGACACAACATAGTAACAGTCGCGTAACAACACACTTTGTGCTGTTAAGCGACGTCGTTCAGGCGTGGGGTAGCGTCAGCCAAACCCGTCTGAACGATCAAATCCGCCATTTGCTGCGGTCGCAGTGTGACACCCTACGGTGACAACGGCCACTGTTGTTGTTTTGGTTTAACCTTGCACCGTGGCCTTTCCCGCTTCACGGGTCAGCCGAAGCAAGCTGGGCTCCGGAATTCTGGCCTTGGGGTCGCCCCTAGTCAAACCCGGAGTAGCGCTTAGGAGCACCCCTCTCCGCCGAGAAAAAAGCTCGGAGAGGGTACACAACTAGGGCACACCGTAGGTACACACTCCCTCTCACACAGTGAGCTCACAAGGTGTGTGAGGGAATTCAAACCCTGGATAGGGCGTCCTGAGTATTCCCCTCAGGATGCAGTCCCGTCCCTCTAACGGTGAGGTGCAGGTCCTTCAGACCTTCGCCCTCCGCCACCCCGATCTATACGTTGCACATATGCAACTCCTAGAAGAGGAAGAGAATGCCCGCTTCACGGACACTCTCATCGCTCCCTCCGGGACTTCAAACCCGGAGGCCAACGTCCCTCCTCTGACCCGGTCCTTCTCAGAGGACAGTCCGCTTTCGCCCGCTCCGGGCCCAGACAACAGACGCACGGTGGCAGCCCCTCCCCGTGAGAGGTCTCGCTCGCGCTCACCGATCGGGAGGCCAGCGAGCACCCGTCCCTCCATCGCCGTTGTAGAGCCCACTTCGGACTCCGAAGCGGAGATGGAGGTAGATCCGAGTCGCGCCTTACGCACTGACTCGGACTCAGATAACGACGGCTATACCGTCGTAGATAGAAAGCGCAAGCGTGCTCCTAAAGCCGCTAGTTGCGCAACTTCCGCCCCTCCCGCCAAGGCACCCGCTAAGGCCCCGGCTCCGGCAAGAAGCCGACCCCCGCCCCGCGCCCCGCGTCTCCTCCCTCCGCTCCGGCCACCACTGCCGCGTCCCCTCAGGACGCGAGCGCGCGCCGCGAAAAACCGCCTCCGCCCCTGTTCATTCAGGACAAAACCAAATGGGACATGCTGTCCCGTTTAGTTTCGGATCGTGGGATCCATTATACTAATGCCCGCTCCACGCAGCAGGGCATTAAAGTCCAAGTCTCCTCCATTAGCGACCACAGAGCGCTAACAAAACTCCTCCGCAACGAGAGCATAAGTTTTCACACTTATGCGCTCGAAGAGGAGAAAGTCCTCCGAGTGGTCATCCGCGGTGTGCCCAAGGAGGTACATACCGATTCGGTATGTGCCGACCTGAAGGCACAAGACTTCCCCGTACATGCAGTTCACCGCATGTACAGCGGGAAGGACCGCAGTCCCTACGATCTAGTACTCGTAGTACTAGATCGTACTCCTGAAGGCAAGGCCATTTTTAATTTAAAAAAGGTCTGTGGCCTCTCAGGACTCGATGTCCAAGCCCCATACAAGAATGGGAGTCCCTCGCAGTGCCACAACTGCCAACTATACGGGCACGCCTCCCGATTCTGCTTCGCTCGCGCTAGGTGCGTTAAGTGCCTAGGCGATCACGCGACAGCAGCGTGCACTCGCACCCGGGATTCGCCGGACCCACCCAGCTGTGTGTTATGCGGCGCTCAAGGGCATACCGCGAATTACCGTGGTTGCCCTAAAGCACCACGAGTGAACCACAGGGTGGCAAGGCATAGGCCAACCCGTCCCTCTTACGACCGTTACCAACGGGTAAGCCCCAAACTAACGGTAGTACCTGCCTCACAGGTAATACCCGCGCCGCTCCCAGCCCGTAACGCATGGTCTAAACCACCCAGTATGGTTAAGACCGTCGCTACCGCCCGCGCCCCGGCCCGCGCGCCCGCACCCGCGCCCGCACCCGCACCCGCCCGCGCCGCGGCCCCTGCCCGCGCACCGGCCCCGGCTCGCCCCGCGCTCCCGGCACCCGTCGCCAACACCATTCGCGCGCCTCCCCGCGCCGCTTCCCGGCCACAAGCTCCACCTATGCCATTGATGGCTGCCCCTCTTCAAGAGGCAATCAACCTAGTCAGCGATCTGGCTATGTCGGTTGACATCAATGAGGTACAAGAGCTATTCCACAAGATGCAATACGCTCAATCCCCAGCGGACGTGATCCAATACACATTGGAACACGCGAAATTACTTAGCGCCCTTAAGCGCTTCGTTCCCCAGGCCCCTCCCCAGTACAACCACTATGGGTAGTACAACCGAACGCACGAAACCGTACTCAGTTTCGTTAGCGTCATTTAACGCTGACGGCCTCTTCAGACAACGTGACCTCGTCCACGACTTTTGTTGTACCCACCTTATCGATATCATATGCGTGCAGGAAACCTTTCTAAAACCGGGGAAGGCGAACCCTAGGTTTGCCAATTACAGAACGGTACGTGATGATAGAGTGAACTCCCGTGGGGGAGGCACTCTTATCTATTACAAAAGGTCCCTGCACTGCATTCCCCTACCTACCCCGACTCTTGTTAATATGGAAGCATCTTGTTGCCTCCTAGCTATGACTGGTCATCAACCTATAGTCATAGCATCCTGTTACCAAGCTTGCGCAAAGCCGATCGTCCGAGCTGACTTAGAAGCCCTATTCTCATTAGGAAGCGCCGTCATTCTGATTGGCGACTTCAACAGTAAGCACATCCTATGGAATTGCAACGTCAACAATCCCAGAGGTATTGCACTTGAAAACCTAATCGCAGAACTTAACTTTGACATAATTGCGCCCACTGAGCCCACTCACTACCCTTATATGGCAGACCACCGATCTGACTTGCTTGACATGGCACTATTCAGAGGCGTAACACTCCGGTTACGCTCCATAGAAGTGGTTCACGAGCTTCACTCTGACCACCGACCCATTATACTGCGACTAGGTCCCGACCCAACGACTGACCTCCCCCGCCCCACTAAGACGATAGTGAACTGGAAGCAAGTAGGCGATGCCCTAAAGGCTATCAGTTCACCGGACCTAGACAAGATCCCTGACGACATCCTGACAAAAGATGACGTAACCCTTGCGATCGATTCGTTCACCAATCACCTCTCCACCGTAGTAGGTGCATCCGCAAAGGAGGTCATAGTGCCGGACGACCGGCGCCTTGTCATTCCAGCGGATGTGAGACGATTGGTGACGGAGAGTAAAGCAGTGACCCGACATTACGACTCTTACCCCAGTAAAGAGAACAAAACTAAGAAACGCCACTTTGAACGCATGGTTCAAAGTCGCATGTCTGAGTTGCGTGATCAACAATGGGGCGATAAACTTTCAAACCTCGTGCCAAGCCACCATGCTTACTGGGACTTGGCGCGAGGCTTGAAAGGAAGTAACCATAACGACATGCCTCCCTTATACAGACCAGTCCCACTTGTCCCAGCGTTCTTTGACGAAGACAAAGCTGAGTGCCTAGCTGATAGCCTAGAGGCTCAGTGTTCCCCTAACGTAGATCACGTTGACCAAGCTCACCTCGATTCGGTGGATGCTGAAGTCGAACGTAAAAGCTCTGTGGTCACCTCTGAACTCCCACCAATCACCTTAGCGACTTACGCTGAGGTGGAGAGACTGATCAAGGCCCTCCGACCGCGCAAATCCCCCGGTGCCGATGGCATCTCCAACAGGGTTCTTAAAACCCTCTCTCCTCCTCTCATCCATCTCTTAGTCAGCATCTTCAATGCTGCTATGAGCCACTGCTTATTCCCAGACACCTGGAAATGTGCAAATGTCATGGGCATTCACAAACCAGGCAAAAGCTCATCTGACCCCACCAGTTACCGCCCCATCAGCCTCCTCAGTGCCTTAGGCAAACTTTACGAGCGGTTACTTGCAAACCGTCTCCAGTCCCATGCTAAGGAACACCACCTTATCCCAGATGAGCAGTTTGGCTTCAGACCCGGACACTCATGCGTCCAACAGGTGCACCGCCTCACGGAGCACATCATTGAGGGCTTCAATAAGTACCCCAAACCCCAGACTACGCTAGCAGTCTTCCTCGACGTAGCGAAAGCTTTTGACAAAGTCTGGCACAACGGCTTGATCTACAAGCTATACCAATTTGGCGTGCCAGAACGTCTTGTGCTCATCCTACAAGACTTCCTTAAAGCCAGAAGCTTTCGCTATCGCGTGGAAGGCACCCTCTCCTCCCCCCACCCAGTCAGAGCCGGAGTCCCTCAGGGCTCCGTGCTATCACCTATTCTCTTTGCACTGTATACCAGTGACATCCCACGCTCTCAGCCCAAAATATTCCTAGCCCAATATGCGGATGATACCGCCATTTACACCACTGGGTGGCATATCAACAGACAGTCCTATTTCGTCATGCAACGGGCCATCACCGAGATCGGTGACTGGTTCCGAAAATGGCGCATCGCGGTCAACCCAGCTAAAAGCACAGCTATGTGCTTTACTGAGAAGACACGCTCCCCTTACCCGAAACCGCTTATTTTGTTCGACGAACCCATTCCCTGGGTTCCTAGAACAAAATACCTCGGAGTCACCCTTGATCGTCATCTCACCTTTAACGATCACATAACAACCGTCCGAAACAGAGCGGCCTTCATAATGGGTCGCCTTGGTCCCCTACTTCGCAAAGAGAGTAAAATGTCTCTTAGTAATAAGAAGACACTTTACACTGCCTGCATCCGCCCCATCATGACTTACGCATCAGTAGTGTTTAGTCATGCTAGTGAGGCCCACCTTCATAAACTTCAAGTCATCCAAAACCGTTTTCTTCGTAATGCAACCGGCGCCCCGTGGTATATCCGGAACACCGAGTTGCATTGCGACTTAAACCTTCCCTCTCTAGCGCAGTTCAATAAGGACTGCGCCCGCCGATACTTTGATCGAGCGCCCCACCACCCGAACCCATTGGTTGTCCAGGCATCGAACTACTCGACTGCCTCTTCTATCCCATTTTTCAAACCCCCCCGTCGCCGACCACGGCAGGTATTAGACGACCCGGATGACCCCATCGCAGCCATTACATTGGCAGCTTTAGCGTTATCCGCAAGTCGTCGAGGTAAAATCCCCAGGTGTGAGGTAATCAGAGGTCACACAATCAAACACCGAGCTCGCCGGCGAGCTCGAGGCAAAAACAAGGTCACGATAAATTGCTCTCCAAATAGTCAAAGAGTATTATTCAGTAGGGCCCAATTGTGCAACACTGCAGTTGCACAGAGGCATTTTGCTCCGATCCCCCCCATGTCTCTAGACAGCGAGACAAGCCGAGGTCCGAACCACAGTGGTGCCCTTGAGCTCGCTGTCAACCCCTCCTATAGTAGCGGTACGTTTTCGGCGTCCGCAGGAGACGGAGGTAGAAAGCGCTTTTCGCCTTCTACGCCCGTCTCGGGAGAAGTGCCTTCGGCACTTCTCCCTCCCGGGCTATTGTAGGGCCAGGCCCTCGCCCAAAACCCGGTGGAGCTGGACGACCGCACAGGCGGTAGCCAGCATCTATGTCCTCCCTAAAAAAAAAAAAAAAAAAAAAAGTCTGTATTTTATTTCATAATTAGAATATTACCCAATGAGATTATATAAAATATAATAAAGCAGCCGACATCCAACATTAAAAAGTATGAAGTAACTTTTCGTAGTTGGATCATGATAATGTGAGGTCACTGTTTTGTATCAGCGTGGTACCGACTTTAACAAGTCATTTTATACTTTTCAGTGTTGAAAGTCAGTTCCATTTGTTTTTAATTCTTTTTTGATTTTCCTAAGTATAACGGTTACAATTATTGATAATCCGACGCCTTCTTTGTGGCACACAGCAGTATCTGCGACGGTACCCTAAAACACGCTAAATTTGAATTAAAATGTACCCACCTATTCAACTTATTAGGTTAGTAGTTTCTTATGAATTTTATACAGAAACTACGCGATATGTCGAAGAATTGCTAAATTGACAGAAACTACATCTCGGTTTTTAGTTACTTAGAAGGGATTTTATATACGGCTTCAAATAAGGGTTATGTCCTTTTCCTTTTGTTGAAGTGATGAAATATTTCAAGTTTTTTTTTGTTATGTTATTGTGACGGAACAATCTCGAGGCTGCCCACCTGATGTTAAGCGGACCCTCTGCCTATAACAGATGAATTTCGTCACAAGTCACGAACTGCAATGCGTCCGTCACATTGAGACATAATTGTTAAGTCCCATGTGCCTGTAATTTCACTGGCTCTCAAGGACTGCTACCGGAACACACCGTTAGGTGCTTGGGGACAGATTTTCTACTTGAGGGTGGTCGCTAGACAGGCGGGCATTCGCAAAATGCCCTTCTACCATGCGGTGAAGCTCAAGCCCGCCGCGGCGGGATTAGAACCATGTTTTATTCATAAAAAAACCAGCTCTGTAGTACTTTTGTAACGTACGAATTTCTCTTGTCCTACAACGAGACCCTTTAGGAATCCTTTGTTTTTTTGTTTTGTAGGCAAAATAAAAAAATAATAAATATAAATCAGTGGCCATACTTTACGTAAATGTATTTCACTGCCATTGATGTTGCGTGTGTTTTGTTTATTACATTATCACATGTCATATCCTACAAGACCCTACAAGGTAATAATTACCTTGTAGGAATATTTTCAAGTGTTGCGCAACTTGTTTTTTGCATAACGAGAAAGGGCAGGACAAATGATCATGAACCAAATATGGTAAAAAATCAAGTGAGAACATAAGCGAATGATTACGTGCCTTGCGTATGCTGTTATGTAATTTAATATTGTATTTAAAGGTTCTTTTACTGCAAATCATTTTATAAACAGTATATTGATAAAACAATTAATTATATTAATTACTATATTAAAAACTAAAATTATATTACATATAATTTTAGTATGTTCTATTTTTACGAAATATTTGATTGACACTTGATTATTATGTTTTATGGTTCTTGCAGTCCCGCCGCAGTTTCATAAATCTTCTATTGAAGTACATACCTATCAAACCTATATATTTTACTGCTGATGTGAATAACATAGGGTAACAAGTGTAATTTACTCGTACCTATATTGTCTGTATATTTAGAATGCATTATCTACGTATAAGATCTATAGGTACCTGTATGATCTGCTTGAGGGTGTGAACTTATCAGGCAACTAAGCTAAATGCTCTACTGAACCATGCTGCTCTATATTAAAACATATAGCTTCGTCATGACATGAGTCAATGAATACCTACGTATTGTCCGTATGTTAATAATAGTAGAAGTAGGTGAGTACCTATAGTTATACATAAAGTGGTAGTACTTGGATTAATTGAATCACGTTCTATTTTTATCAAGTGGAACAATAGGGGCTAATAACTATTGTATCAAATGTCCCGGGAATGGAGTGGAGCCAGTTCATGCAGATGTGTGGGCTGCCATATACGGCACCACCATAAGCAGATTATTGTCGTTCGTGCCATTTGAGGCATGGGATAACAAATACGCACGTCACTAAATAGTGAGCGATTTTTTAACACATATTTACATAAGTTGATATGTACATCCGCATGGATTGTCAAAACTATCAATATCATTCCGTTCCCTTAACCCACCTGTGTAGGGTCGGTATTGTATAATAAGTTCTCTCTTTTCCACTTCCCCTGACTCTGCTTAAGCGATAAATTTATTTTTGGAGTTTGTTCGTGAAATCTTAACTTTCTTTGACATTATTTATTCTAACGTCTACAAGGTTTTTGAAGCATGTTGGGCACGCTGCCAAATGGTAGTGGGCTAAAGCATTTGACCTGCATGTGATCCTGCAAAGGCCTTAAGGTTGCCTAAATGCTTTCGGTAGTTGCTGTAGTATTGTATATGTGTTTTGTTAATATAGTATTATTCTTCAATTTTACCATTGAACATACTTAAATATAATGGTAAAACTGTTCTCTATGCAGTATTCATATAATTGATTCTAGTTAAAGTTCAATGATAATTAATTAACAATAAATACATGCATTCATGCCTGTGGGGTACCGGGCTAGAATGTCACCCCCATTGCTGCCAGTGGGTGTAGCAAGACGCGACTAAAGGTAAAATACCGGAAGGTGGGCAGCAGCGCCTTCTGAGGAACTGCTATCTTATACTGCGATACCCAAGACGCCTGCCAAGCGTATTATGGAAAACCCCCTCTTAGTGGGGGAGGTTGTGTTCAGCAGTGACAATCCGGCTGATACAGTATAATACATATATTCACAATGTAACTGAATTTAAATAGGATCGTGGGTAGTGACCACGTATTTGTTGTTATTACACATTTTTAGATATTTTTGTATACTGTAATAGCAGTCATACTCTGATTGTCCACTGTTGAACACAGCCTCCCCCAATAACGGGATTGGCTATAATCTTCACGCTTGGCAGGCGTCGTGGAAATTCTATCATACCTCAAGAATATAATATTATTAGATTGTCACCTTGTAATATTCAGAAGTTATCTTATTAAGTGTTCAGGTCTGTACACTCAATTATAAGGCAAGGTCTTCCCTATCAAACTTTCAACGTCCCTTTTGACTTGTTTTTGTTATGTTAGTGTAACGGAACAATCTCGAGAACCACCTGATGTTAAGCGGACTAACCTCTGCCTATAACAGATGCATTTCGTCACAAATCATGAATTGCACTGCGACCGTCATCTTGAGACATAATTGTTAAGTCTCATGTGCATGTGATTTGACTGGCTCTCATCAAGGACTGGTAATACTCTTTTTCATCCCACCATCTCGGAAAGAGTATTTTTAATCTTCAATATCTGAGTGGAAAAGCCGTTTTTATTCTCTAGAGGATAAAGTAAATTGAATTTAGAACATCGTGTGCACTAAGTTTGTGATATAAAAAAAACATTAAACCTATTTACTGATACCTCTATGGTGCCGAATATATCATACAACTTTTTTTTAATTTGTTAAAAACTCAGACTCGGAACCTTCTTGGTGTTCTTTTTTCAATTTGCTTTGTACGCGGTTATTTACGCGGCATTTTTTCACGTCATTGTTAAACCTTATATTAAAAACAAGAAACTTGAAAACAGTTTAAACAAACTTGAAGTTTGTTTGCCGCCAACAGAATTGACTGAAACTGTTAATAATGCGCAAATGAGCTTTACCTAAATGTTTTTTGCATTAAGTCATTTCCTCGCTGAGGTGGAATGAAAAGTTACGTGTTGCACTCGAGTGCAAAGATTTTTCACCTCGTGCTCTTTTGATTCCCTCGCTAACGCTCAGGATTCTAATTTTGAATCCTTCGCTTGCTCGGTCATCAAAATTGAACACGCGGTTAAAAAGCAACTTTGCACTCTTGTATAACAAATAACTATTGTCAATTTACCTTTTCCTCGTCCGATGTACATAAAAACTGCCCGACCCATCTCAGTATACCTATCTCGAAAAACTGCAGGATTATTTGCTGCACTGCTATTCACGATGTTTCTCATTCTTTTTCACAAAGAATAACAACTAACGCCTAATTCTCAATGTTCTCATTGCAACAATAACAGTAGAAGTGATGTCTGAATTAAAGATTGTTATTAAAAATCTGTTGGAATAATGTTGCTCGTAAAAGCTAAGGACTTCGATTTGCATTTGCGTCAGCGGATGTATGTACTTAGCCAAGAATCGATTCCGTGTGTTTTTTATTTAAATTGTTATGTTAATGTTTTAGGAGCATCACTATGTTAGTATACGTCTGTTTATAATATTTAAATATAATGTACCGATGCGGGTCAAAAATAATTATGTGCTAAGTAAAGATAACTTTGTAATTTTGTAAGTTGATTCGTTCAGCAGGTGTTAATGCAAAAATGACATTGTTAGATTTTGTAGTTTACTTATAAAACAAAAAGATAACGTATCGCCACAACTCGTGAAACCAAAATATAACTAATATATATGTAATTTTCTAGACTCGTAACTAGTTTTATTGACACCGACACAAAAACGTTGTATGACAATTATATCGGTTTAATTTTGTTTTATCAATAAACAAAGCTTTAAAATAAAAATATATTTTTGAAATATATTGTAACTCTACTTAATGAGCTCTAGAGCATCACACCGACGCGACGTAAGCTATCCTGAAAAATAATTTAATCGGATATTTTTATACATAAGATTCGATTTAAACTCAAGATTCTGCACAAGATATATACATTTATGGTATGTGATTCTTTGTGTTTACAATATTTAGACCCGTGAATTACGGGTGGACAAACATGCCTTTATACAATAGAGTTACTTTAAAAGAGCTCCATTTTTCAGTGTAGGTGGGGGACCCTGCGATAGTAACATATTCTGGCATAGAAAGAATGATGAATAGTAATAGTAGAGTAAAACACATACTATTATTCTACATAAATACATTTAATTTAAGTACATATGTATTAGGTGTAATGATAAAAAAATTTAAATGAAATGGTTAGCAACCATAACGTAATTGTAATCATTGTCACGGCAGTCACGATACTCACGATGTTAAGCCAACTCAACAAAGGAATAAACGAACCTACGCACTTCATGGGCTGCTCTATAACAAGAAAATACTTTTTACAGATAGATATACTTACTGCTTTTTTTCGATATAACGGCCTAGTTCTGTTATGTTGTCATCAGGCCTGTATTTTTGAAGCAATATTCAGTGGCAATACCTATGAACTGGCGCGGATGCCCGACGAAATCTGTCACCAAGCACCTAACGGTGTGTTCCGGCAGTTGTCCTGGAGACCCAGTAATTCGATTAGGCTGTTTAAGATGCTGTCAAATGCTGAAATTTTGTCACTATCGAACTTCGTAGAAGTGAAAGTGAGGCAACGATGGTTAAATAGCGATCAGTTTAGGTAAAATCCGAAAGATAGATTAAATAGATAAAAAAATAATAATAAAAAAACTAGTAACGTAAATAGTTCGTATTAAGATATTTACATTACAAGCATAATTAAGAGTAAATTTATTCCATTGATAAAATTTTAAGAAAGCGAGTATCGTACTTTTCTTGTCCTCAGATAATGTGATCAAGATTAACGTACAATTTTCTGACTGTCACAAACTAAATACATTTTGTTAAAAATCTGTTCAAGTAAAGCTATTTAGCACTTGCCAATAGCGACACTTTCGACAACATCATCATTTACCATCAGGTTGAGATTGTAGAAGAGGTTTCTTTTTTAATAATAGGATAGCTTCGTAGGGGAAGGCAGTGGTAGTTAAGCACCCATCGTTTCAAAAGATAAGATTTAAGGTTTTGATATGGGGGGATCGGGGGATCTACCAGTCTAAGTGTTGCTACTGAACATTTTTTTGGCATTGTAGTAGAGCATCTTGTAAAAGCTCGCTTAGCTACCTACCAACCTCAAGTAGAGCATCTATGGCTACCTACGAGTAACGCTCTGTTCTGATATGCTCCGCAGTTGTTCTTGAGAGGAAATGATTCTAGGTTAATTTAGAATTACTGGTTGTGAACCTTGGTTGACTTGGAACGCCGGAACCCTTCAACCTAGGATAATAAGATACTGTAAATATTAATTTTAATGTACATAATTGTCACCTGCTAACAAACTAGATAAAACGGACGGACAGCGAAGTCTTAGTAATAGGGTCCCGTTTTCACCCTTAGGGTACGGAACCCTAAAAAATAATCTTGATTGGACCACGTCATCACTTATACGTACGATCCGATGAGAATGAGGTCGAAAGATAATGAAATAGAAAAACCTAATAACCTATTTCTTTTTCAAATCCACCCTGAGCATCGCAATCAGGACCTTATGATTCCGAAACGATGCTATATACCACCCGCACAATAAAGTGATCAAGATTTACGAAATAATATCCTAATATCCGCATAGGGCGTACCGAGCCAATAATTTTTATGTAAAAAAATACCAATATAAAGTCTATTTAATGAAGCCTAAAAACGACAGTAAGAATGAAACATGTCAGGGTCACGATACTGCGCAGACGGCGATTGAAGGGTCGCGGCCTGTCTACCGACGCGTCTCGCCGCCTTCGGCCTGATAACTTACTGGTATACACTACGCTTTGCATACCCATCACCTTTTGAACTATGCAGTAAATGGAAGACTATAAGAATTATGTTTTTTACACATTTTTAGATCACAACATTTTTGTCTAGGGAGATAATCGATTCCGCGTCTCCCGGGTGCTGGGGCTTAACAGCTTACTGGGCTGGGCGCCATAAGGCTGTCTTCGAATCGAAGCGCTTTCCATACAAACGTAGTTTCACTATATTTTAAATACCAAGCTATCAAACTCGGTGACATTTTAAATATCTATGCTTCTAGTAAGCCAGTTTTCCGTAAATTTAATATATTCAAAAATATTCGAAAGAATAGTTTTATAAGGGAGTCCTTATATTCATAACAGTAAAATAAATGATAAATTTTGTGCTCTGGGAATTTCTAAATGTGATATTTACTATATAAGCCTGCGATAGTTCTTGAAATCATACTTAGAAATTGTGAGGGGCAGCTAGACCATTACGAGATTAACTGTTTTTGAAAACACTTCTTTCGGTCAAGCTAAGTCCTAAATCTAGTAACCATTAAATTAAAGAATGAATATTGCAATTCATTCCTTAAACCCGGTACCAATTGTAAACGGGTCCAGGCAACCAGGTCTATCTAACTTGATAGTAGGAATATTTCAAGGATGAAGCTCATCTCCATTAACATTTTATAGTTAGACAATAAGGCCCTCAGTGCCTAAAACTGGGAGAAAGAATTCGATCCGAGCCTAATATAAAAATTTGTGCTTTATAGATTTGAAAATTGAGACTAGTTTCGCATGCGTTATTTTCAAATAAGATTTTAAGTACTATAACTTAAAATCTTATGCGTAAATAACATTCCTCAGAGACGAATTACTTAGCATTCCATGGATATGTACGTGTAGTACACTGAGAAAAAAATGAAATGTAGCGAAGTCTTTTCACAATGTATGTGTAGTTTTATCTAAAATACGTAATCTACAGCCGTAAAAATGTTGGATAATACAAAATAATGTTGAAGCGTATCAACACGTCACTTAGTTACAACATGTTGTGTACTGATCTTGCCGTTAAATACGTACCCGTCTGTCGGGTCCGTCAACAAGACTCAACATACGTAACCGATATAGGCAGATACATTCTAGGAAGTAGTCCATGGATATGACGTCACAGATAGAACATTACATTATGCTGTCGCATCTTTATAAATGTACTCCAACATTAACAGGATGACACAAACGTCTTGACTAAAAAAAATAATGTTTCAAGTAGTTTGCGTCGTGACTTTAAGTAGATCGTCTATTTATTGTAAGTATTTTGGAAACAGACTCCTACTGTGAGTACCCAACAACAAGGTATAAGTAGACAATCTCCTATATGTACGTAGCTTGATGCATGATGTAGGTACGTAGAAAACATTATTAGTTACATTTAAGTAGACTGCGCTAAGACTCCTTACTGTACGTAGGCCGATGCACGATATAAGTAAGCGAATTATGCAAGCTCCTTCCAGTACGTAGGCTGATGCATGATTTCGTAAGAAAGATCTTTACCACAGCAGTGAGCAGCTTCAAGGTTGACGTAGAAAAACTATTTATCGTACGTGAATTTATGCTCAATAAATTTACGTAAAACTCATTTAAGTAACCTACTTACTGCGCGTAGGCCTATGCGTGATGAACGTAGGGAACATCATTAAACGTTTTTAGACATACTGCATTTGAACATTATTTAAATGTTACGGGCGCAATAATATACTGTTCCCTCGACATTTTAAAGATTGTTTTACGACAGAAGATCAGTGTTGCCAGATGCCGAATAAAAAAATACGAAAGCAATGTTTCATAAACGCTGATTTTCGACCATTGCTTATTTCAATATTTCTTCATTTACAATCAAATTTGCGCTCGTACTCATGTTCGTGTAAAATACAAACAAATCAATTGTTATACGCGTGCAAATAAATAAAAACTAGTTACTCTGCACTGAAACCCCATATTTCGATTTGGTACTTCTTTAGTTATGTCTATTATGTGCATTTGTACTTTTAGTTTGTGCCTCATTTTTTACATCACATACAACATATATATAACGTTGCTTATTTCGGTATCGTTACGTGGTGTTTTCATCATAATAGTTCAATAAGCACAGAAATAATAAAAAGTAATACATTGATGAGATGATTTATAGTATACTATTGACTATATAGAATAAAAAATTGATATAAGGTTTTTTTTCTGTTATTTTTAAAAAATATGTTTGGTATATACCTACTGCATCCCGCAGTATCATTCACGTAGGCAATAATGAAAAGTGATGAAGGTCATGATGATTATGATAGTAAGAAGTTTGCGTTGTGTTTATCTAAGACCTAAACTATCTATATTTCTATTTATATTTCAGTTTCATCCAAAGTGGTCCAGCAATTTCAGCGTATATATATATATATATACAAATATAACAAATATACATTCTCGTCCTTACTTACTAACCTTAGTATTTCTAATGAATCGATTCAGGCGTTACTTTGCGGAAATATAATAATATCAAATATTTTGAAAATATTAAAAAAAACATTAAATTAATATTTCAACAAAACTCTTAAAAACTATTAAAATATAACTAGTGACGATTTCGCCTAATTTTCCTGTTAAGCCGACGTGACGTCACAAACACGTGAGTCGAGAAGGTGCGATCGTGCACTCGTATAGTCAAGACCTCCTGAGGATGCTTCGTGTAAAAGCGACACGCGTCAAACGGTTTGACTGCGTGTTGTTTGTGACGTCACGTCGGCTTAGCAAGAAAATTAGGCGGAATCGACATTGGATATATTTTTATATTTTTAAGTGTTTTATTAAGACTTAGCATTACTAATGTTACTGTTCTTGACCAGGAAAAATTACATATTTTTTTATTTATAACAGCATTTAGCCACATTCTCACCTGAAGATTTTGGTATTTCCTAATCTAGCCATACTAATTGTAAAACAGAGCTTTTGAGGGTGTAAGGAAGTGTTCAGTTTTTTTTATAAATATTTAATCTAATACTACTAAACATGGATTGTTTTGTCTACATGGATGAAACCGCGGGGAGCAATTGTTATTATAATAGTTTTTGAAAAGTCTAAGCAATGCATCAATGATATCAAAGTTAATATCTAATTGTATTAATATTTAAATATTTTTATGTGAATAATCGGCTGATTTTGATTTACACGCTGGCAATTCTGGCTGGAGCGTAATGCAACAGCTATAATATTAGTTTTCTGCGAGACCGTGGCAATCGCGTCACGCGCGCATGTAAATGTTTTCAACAGTGATTATTTATAAAAAATCTTTTATTACAAAGTTTCCAAAATCAATTTATCACCAATCAAATTTGAATAAACGAAGAAAGGGGTTCAGTCGCCCCAAAGTGGGTCTGTGTGTATAAAGAAAGGCCAAAGACACAGCCTGGCTATCCGGCAACCAGTGAATTCAAATGCTAAACGGCAACATTCACAGGTAAGCGACTTTGTTGTTTTTTTAAAGTCTTTAGTTATAAATGATTTAGTCAAACGTTGAACAAATGCCTCCCTCTATTAAGAAAGGGGGCTATAATTGCAATAATTTTATTTCATTTCATTTGCCATAATGCCCATGCTTGGCAAGCAACTTTGGGAGCTCGTTTGTAAGATGACAGTTCTTCGGAAAAGGCAGCTGTCCAAGTTGTGATATTTTCCCTTTTGTCGCCACTTGCAACTCCCACAGAAAGATATGGATGGTGCAATTTTATCCGGGCATCCCAAGGCCGGTTAAACATAAAACAAATATATTTATGTAAATGAAGTCTACACAATTGTTACAGATGCTACTTTATTAGAAGACAAATTGACTTGGCTAAAAATAATATTAATACCTGACACTGAGTACAAAAATCCTCGAGAAAGACTGCTGATACTGGTGTTAAAGAAATATTATGAGAATAAAGAACACATCCGACTACCTATGACAATCCAACTCTCCGATAACCCCAAGGTATATTTTGGTATGTTAAATTTTCAAACCTACATGATATTTTACTTTCATAATTCATATTTATGTTTCATATTACTTTCATAGTGGAATTATTCGAATGATCTTAATGTTATTGATTGCAGATTTTACAAGATCTCAACCATATATATCAAAAAAATAATGAGGGGCTTTTCTTATAACTCCAGGGACTAGTGCTAGTGGTAAGTACTTTAAATACCCTTAGAATATACCCGACGACTACAAATAAGCTGGAAACGTAACGCTACAAGTGCAGCACAATTAACTATTGTGGTATAGCGAGTGTAGTCTGACATTAATAAGCTATTGTTTCCTAACTTCTTGGTAATACTTTTTAGGGAGTGTCATTTTTATTTAACAAATTTCATAAAATATTTATTTATTCCAGATGGTGAATCTGAAACTGTAACTGTGCGCCGCACTGCTTTGATCCTCGCATACATTGTTGATTCCGCATAGAAAAATAAAATGTATATGGAGACCATGTCGAAGATAAATTTTTCAAACTCCGTGAAATGTTGTACGCATGTCTTTTAAGCCTGATATCTGAGGTTTGACAGTTTTCCACCACGTCCTTAATAATGTCATGTACCACCTTAGGCTGGCTACGCTCACCTGTCTTTCAACTTAAATTGATAATTGATAATGGACCTAAATATTTTACAATTTTGTATATTGTTTTCAATAAATAGATCACAAATTGATGATAATAAATTTTTATTAACCTTATGAATTTATTTATTTAATATGCTTATTTACTGTCTTATTACAGGTGCAGCCTGCATATAGAATAATTACTTAAATCGTGCATCAGCCTTTGTACAGCTAGGTTGTATACGTAAACCTTAGTGCAGTTTACTAATGGTTTGGATCTTTTCTTCGTATAGAATGCATCAATCTATGTAGAGTAGGGTGCACAAATTGTAATCCAATGCACATAAATAAACCAGGAGCAACCTTCATATAGTAAAGAGGTTTACCTTTGTATACTACAAATGGTGCTCTTAATAACATCTTAAGTGTAATAATGGTCCAGGTTTATGTACATATGTAATATCCATACTCTACATAGGCGAATGCATGATAAATATATTAAAAATCCTTACTATTAGTAGGTTGTGCCAAAATTGACGTAGGCAACCTCTTTACTATAATACAGCCGATGCATGATACATAATATGAGGATCATCCCTACAGTAAATGGGCTGCACCACGATTGACGTACGCAACCTCTTTACTGTACGTAGGACGATGCATTATAAATATAAGGAACATCCTTACTATAAGTAGGCTGCATCAAGATTAACGTACGCAATCTCCTTACTGTATGTAGGCCACTACATGACAAACGTATGGAACATACTTACCATAAGTAGCCTGCATCAAGATTGGTGTACATAACCTCCTTCCTGTAAGTAGGCTGATACATGAGATACGTAGGGATCATCTTTACTATAAGTAGGCTGCATCAAATTTGACTTACGGTACCTCCTTACTGTACATAGGCCGATACATGACTAACGCAGGGAACATCTTTGCCATAAGTAGGCTGCAACAATATTGACGTAGGCCACCACCTTACTGTACGTAGTTCAATACATGGTAAACGTAGGGAACATCTTTACCATAAATAGGCTGTACCAAAGCTGATGTAGGCAACCTCCTTACAGTACGTAAGCTGACGCATGTTAAACGCCAGAATCACCTTTACCATTAATAGGCTGTAGCAAGTTTGACGTAGACTACCTCCATATAGTAAACATAATAAACGTAGGAAACATACTTATCGTAAGTAGGCTGCACCAGGATCTACGTAAGTAACATCCTTACTTTGTCAAGATGTTACATACTTATTTGCATGACAGTACATCATTGAATGAATGAATGAACGAATGATTTTCATACATTATTGTAATGTACAATGCTCGTTACAGCAAGGCCATTATACGTCATGTTGTCTCATCTTTATGTACGCTAGTCACGTTTTAAACAAGAAATACGTATGCTGAGGCTAAAATTACGTATGTCAAAACATGAAATTTTTCTCAGTGATACGTGTGCTGGGTCCAAAGCGTTCCAGAGGATGCGTTCACGGGCGCCTGTAATAAAAATAATAACAAAGATTATCTTGAATGAAAAGATAATTTTAGCAATGACAACTGTATAAAGTTAGTTGGTGGGTAACGGAATAATGCCTCGTGAAAAAAGTAGGTATTTTAATGTAATAATACAAAAAAAATGCAACGATTCAAAAACTGAAACAGTTTTTTCACCTCACAGGCTCGGAAAGGTTTAATAGATAATTTGAAATCTGTGTGCAAAAGTGATTTTTTATCCACTAGCGTAGAAAAGATTTTTTTTTAATTGGAACCCTCATAACTGTCCCAAAAACAATTTCACTTGCAATATACCCGACTTAAGTGATTTTATTTTCAGCAGTGGACACTCCCGGTACGGTGTGTGTTAGAGTGTTTGATAGATTTGTATTGCATGAAAATCATTTAGGTAATGTTATTTCCTCGGACATTGTACTCTTTGCTGCATTTTTATCGTTTTTTGCTGACATTTACTTACCTGGCAAAAACGCAAAGGTTGTGTAGCCCTTTCGAAACATCCGTCATCATTACACATTTCTACATCCGGTTTGAAGCAACCGTATGACGTCAAAATGCACAAAATTGACGTATCTTTGCTTTTAGTGTACTATTGGACTGGTTTGTTAGTCGAGTAGCTTGTGTTCGTTGAGTCTGAAACTCCAAGTCCGGGGTTGTTTACCCTGGTCGAGCTGATTATTAGGTTTTCTGTCAATGAAATTTTCAATGGAAGTCCGGAGTATGGAACAAATCCTATTGGTTACCTATCCGCTACCTCTCAGGCCATCATCTGGGGTTCTGGGCATTAAGATTGTACAGAGAACTGTTTTGCACAATCTTCACCAACAGCCTACTCACATCAACGTGAGTAGTGGTATAATACAGAAAAATCTACACCACTCATTCGGCGAATTATTTCCCAAGTTGCGTTTTATGACATTCAAAAGGAAGATATGGCACATTCCTTATATACTTTAGGCAGGAACTGTACCTACGGTGTACTTTTCAATAAGATAACGACAAGTACGCCTAATATTACTTTCATCATTGTAGGTTTCCACTTAATATTTTTAAACTAACTATTAACAAAATATGTCGTTAATAAAATTACTCAATCAGCTGATCTGAAATAGGGACGCCATCTTGTTATTGAAATTTTATACAAGGGTGGGACGATGTTTTAGCAGTATCATATTATATGTTCTATGGCAGTACTTAGAAGCGCGATAGAGTTACGCAACGTTTAAAAGTAAGAATTTCTGCTAAACTATACACAACGTAAACAATTTTATTGCATTGTGAGCGACAGCCAGAATTACTCATGCAGAACTAGACTGCGACCAATATCTCGCATTTTGTTCGTCAGTTCATCCTTTTACCGTCGCCTTGTTGTACATAGCTTGTATATTTTTATATATATATTATAACATATATTGCATGTTTATAAAATCTATAAAAAAGATAAACAAATCATAACAAAAAATATTACAAATAACATTACAAAGTATGACTTTTTTAGAACATTCTTTAAAAACCATTCTTAATTGAACTAACAATGCAGTCATTTAAATATTGGTACCAAAAACATTAATTATACTGGTGTTCAAGTAAGCAGCAAAAAATAGTTATAGCTTTTATTCAAAATTACGACTATATCATTGAAATAAATTATACACGATAGGTAGGTACCTATATATTTTCTTCTGGCGTCTGTCATTCAATCGCATGAGTGGATCATGTGTGTCACGTGCGTGGATAATAATAGACACAACGTAATCTGTGGCTCAATTTTGATGATCCACATGGCCAACCAGGGATTGGAAATGAATTCAATTTTATCATTTTCCTTTGAAATCAATACAAATTATGAAGTTCGAATTACAAAATGAAGAGCATTTTCATTACCATTCAAATTAGACTATAAAGGTAAAGCTGACTAACTTACTTTGATAATGAATAGATTCAGGCGTTACTTTGCGGAAATCCATATTTAATAATAACAAATACTTTTAAAAGTATCTTAAAAAAACATTAAATAATATTTAAATAAAACACTTAAAAAAGCATAAAATCATATATCAAGTGACAATTCCTCCTAATTTTCTGTTATCTACGTGACGTCACAAACATCACGCAGCCTAACCGGAAGAATACCCGACTTGTTTCGCTTCTAAACGAAGCATCTTCAGGAGGTCTTGACTCACCGAGCGCAGTCTCGTGCGCTCGGTGTTATATGTTTTTTTAAGATACTTTTAAAAGTATTTGTTATTATTAACTTACATTGACGTTTGTCATATTTTGAAAAAAAAATCTGAAGCAGTGTTTATGATACTAGCAGGTACCACAGGTGCAGGCCGGTAGTAGAAAAATCCAGGCAAAATTTGGTGGTAGGGCATTTTGCCAATGACCACCTAGCTTTATTACTTACCACCCTTAAGTAAAAAATCTTCGACTTCAACCTCATTTACTCAGGTGAGATGGTGGTCAAAGGCTAGCCTACTCAGGAATAAAATACAGGGGTTCAAACCCAGAATCATCCCGTCCCTGGGGCCGGGATATGCTGTACCAATTTGAGTAATGAAATTCAAGTGCCGGAAGTGAAGAATCTTTATCATGGCTCTTACTTTTTTACGCATATCAGGGAAAAAATATCAAAAACACATGCTTAAATGGATAATTATGACTGAGGAACTAGTAACTAGTCCGAAAACAGGAACAGCAAGTGAAATGAAATATAACATTTGAGTACCTTTTTTTCATAACTATTGTAATACTAATTTGTACTAAGTTGTTTTGATTTTATAAAATGTAGAAGAGACGTGCTTAAATAGGTAATATTGACTCAAGATTAGTTCCTAGTCCGAATACAGGAATAACAAATTAAATGAAATGTAATGTAAATTTTTGTCCTTTATTTGACGTATTAAAAAACGTATACTACACGACGTTTTGTACTACTAAAAGTAAAACTACTATGGTGTTATATTTTATCAAAGACTACAATTGTTATAATAAATTATTCTAGTTAAAGTCAAGGTGTCAAACATTTATTCGAATTTGAATTTAATAAGAAACCCGAAGATAAAATACACTCCTCCGGATCAAGACATTCTTACTCCAATAACAAGAAATATATGACGTATGCATAAGCTTGGACTCTATTTGGCTTGAGAATTACATATAATTTTGAGATACTCGTATTGAACAAAAAAGTGTTCCGATTATTATATCTAACACCTGCTTCAATTAAAATGAAGGTGATGTTGACAGTCTTTAAACCTGTGGATGTAATTACTACAAAAAAAGCATTTTAGTTTTTACTTCGTGACGCAAATTCGTCTAATGTGTTTACAATCGATTACGAATGTCGAGTTAAGGGGGGATACGTTGAAAATATAACACTTGATTATTGATGAATATTATTTAATTTTCTTCATCGAAATTAAATATTTTAACTGTTCTGTACTATATAAGCGGCATTGTCTAAAACTGAACATAGCCTCCTCTATATAGGGGGGGGATTTTCTATAATCCTCACGTTAGGCAGGCGTCTTGGGGATCGCAGTTTAAAATGTCAGTTCCTCAGAAGGCGCTGCTGCCCACCTTACGGTATTTTACCTTTAGTCGCCTCTTACGACACCCACATGTAGCAATGGGGAGGTGAGATTCTAGCCCGGTACCTCACAGGGATAAGTATAATAACTATAATAAATATTTCAACGGTTTTTGTGAATTATTTTTATCATTCACCTTACACGTATCATAAATGATAAAAATGTGACACTATATAGTTTTTAAAAAATTTCAATCTATAAAATTGAATTCTTGATCCAATCTTAAGAATAGCCTCTTGATGCGGCCCGTATTTGTGTAAATATTTAAAAAACGCGCTATAAGCTGGGAACGATAGCCACGCGTCTGCTGACGCTGCCGCCGCGCGCCGATCGTGCGAACGGTGGGTCATTAAATCTCGGATATGGAAATTTGCTTGCAAAATTATATAAATGTCTGGAAGCATCTACAAGTGTGAGCAGTTATTTTCCTTAATGAAAGGAAACTTTGATACAGTTTTAAAACTAACTTTAGTTAAAGACAAAATAAAGATTTAAAGGTTAAAGAGAGTGAAGAACAAATTAAGTAAAGATTGTAAAAAGATTTTCCTGTTATTGTATTATTACCCTCTATTACCCTTCCTGACCTGGGTAAACTGGGAGAACTCCAGAACTATCATAGGACGGACAGCAGTATCCTCTCGATTAACGGTGATGAGCATTCTGCGTTCCCCAACCCGCCTGTCAAGATTGGGATTGTAGCAAACCTTTCATTTGAAGGGGATTACAAACAACGTCTAGCAGCGAGTGTACGTATTCTGGTTGATGATTATGACCGCTCTATAAACATACGAAATTTTTTTTTTTTCATTATTGTTGGGTTTTGCGGCCCACTGACTTCTTCCTTATGCATTTAGCCCACCAATGACTTCGACTTTGACATGCTTGCCGTGGAGCCACCGGCCGGCTCAGGGGATCTACTCAATGACACAAAATGTTAAGTTAGAGATTCATTAGTAGACTAGCGGCCCGTTCCGGCTTCGCACGGGTAATTACGACTATAAATTGAGATGTAAGCTATCCTATCGTTCAATTTGGATCAAAAGTATGTACGTCATGTAATTGTAAAGGCTGAAATATGTTCTTAAACTATCGTGTCATCTAGGTGAGGAACAGTCTTATAATAAAGCATCCATGCAATAAAAAAGTTCACAGTAGTGTACCTACTATGCAGTTCACCTGCATTGATCTATAAATACTATATATATATATATAGGTATATATAAATATATAATAGGTATATATATATATACCTATATATAGGTCAATGTTCACCTGAGGGCAACGGAATATACTATTACTAATACGAGTGTAGGTTACTTACGCGTCTGCGTGAACTTTAATTATTTTAAGCATTTTGATAGCAGAAAGGCAAGTATTTAATCGCAGTGTCACTTGATGAAAAATTGATTATGTGGTCGATTTTAGAACATGTCCGCCTAGATACCGCCTATATATACATCAAGGTCAATCTTGGTCTTCTTAAATATGGGCTTTTCTTGCGATAACGTAAGAAAAAGACCTAGACTAGAAGTATGTTTTTTGTTCGCGTGGAAAATGCCTTTACGCATTCATGTCCACCTACAGGGGAGGTACTCCAACTAAGCACTCCCAAAACAGCATGTGCCGAAAAAAAGTCTAGAGAAGCGCCGCGACAAGGCGGGATTGAAGACTGCAACACCAAGACCAATTTTGGATAACAATTGTCCTAGAGTGCCAGTACGAGTTTATAGCTATGGACTGTCGCCGTGCCGCAGGTCCAGCTTGAGCTTCACCGCATGCTGCAAGGGCATTTTGTGATTGCTCGCCTGGCTGGCTAAAAGTGTGTTCCGATAGCAGTCCTTGTGAGCCAGTAAAATTACAGGCACTTGAGACTTAGCAAATGTGTGTCGCAGGGAGACGGGCGCAGTGTATGCGTCATTTGTGACGAAATGCATCTCTTATAGACCAGAGTTTAGTCCGCTTAACATCAGTACTCGTACTAGTTCAGTCACAAATACATGAAAAGAAATAAGAATCATCACAATTATTTGCAAAATATAAAATAACCTATAATGAATAATCATGCACAATATTCCATCCGAAGGAATCTATGGCAAAACCAAGATCCGTATCGAATGAGATAAATCTCCCGAATAGGTGAATGTCTCGCCAACTTATACGTGATTGCAATTCAAATACTACTTACGCTCGTAATCGTAGTAAAGTACTATTTAATTTGCTATTGAGATGATGTTTGAAAGACAGTATATCAGTTAAAAAAAAAATGTTTTGAGCTATATTACTTTCAGATAGGTCGTGGCCGATTGGTTGGTGAAAAAAGGTGATGTCCTTTTATTTATGGGGGTTTAGCTATAACGTGCTCTATAAGTACTACGCCATTAAATTGAAGAATTCAAGCATTTTTCGAAACCGTTTAAAGCAAAATTCAAAAATAACAGAATAAAAAGCAATAGTTTTTGTTGTTTCTGAGTGAATAATTGCAGCAATGCTACAATATGCCGCTAACGCGCCATGTTTGCGTTTTACTTATATTTTTGTCAACAATATTAGTCATATCTATGGTGTATATAGTGAAAGTATAAACGGCTGTATGCCTTTATTAAACAAAATACTATGAACTATATACAACACTACAGCTAGGTACTACAATAAAAGCACTTAGACAAACTACAAGTCATAGCAGACTCATAGGCAGTCCAAATGCTCCAGCCCACTCCCAGTTGGTAGCGTGCCCAGCATGCTGGCAGCATTGCCCCGTTGAATTGCAATGCTTATTCGTTGAGCCAAATATGTGCCAGCATTTTGATCACGCGTCGCATCGACCAAGCGCTCAAATAGGTTTTGGAAAATACGATGAGCTCCCGGTCCCCACGGACCCAACGTCTCTACACCAAACGGCTCAAATATGTAACCCATACCGAGGTTGGCATATTTGCGCCGCTTGAGTTGCTCCGCCGAAGTAGCCGCAGCGCCAGCCCTCACGTTGGTTTCAGAAAGATGTGACGGCGCTAAAGTGTCTACGCAAGTAGCGTCCCACACTAAGGGCCGTCCTAACTTCCACGGAACCAGAGTCATGCCGTCAGGTCTTTTACCATCGTCACGCATCAGGCCATTCGGTTCGAGAATAGCTGCAACATTGGCGCTGGTAAAAGCCCGGCGAATGATATCGTTAAGGCTGGCGTGGCGGGAAATTCGACCAGCACTTCGAGAGCAGGAGAGGCCATGGTGACCGAGTTGATCAACTGCAGTACCACACTGGCAGTGATGTGCAACACAACACCTTGCACCCAAGCGTAAGCTAATAGCTAGACGAAAAGCGGATGGATCTATAAGGCTACCAGTTTTGTAAGAAGGAATGGCCTGTAACCAAAGACCAGATTCCCACACAGAAACAGCGAGAATACGAGCACGATCTGCGATGCTAGAACACGTATTTAAAAGATCTTTCCGTGTTAGCTCGCAAAGGGGCCGATCCCACTGTTTCTGAGATGACAACATTTTTGGGAATTCAGTATTTGGACAAGCCAGTCTCCATGTGTTTTTGGCCTCAGCCAGATATGCTACATCGAAAGAGCCTAAAGATCGTGCAAGAATTTTTTCTACTAATTTGTGTGTACTGTGTACAGAAGACAAAAAAGCTGGTAATGCCACACTAGAAATTTTGCGTATCCCTATGCCCCCCAACCTCACAGGGAGGGAAGCTTGCACCCAAGCCCTATCATCCATCTCAACATTCAAAACCGACACTAACGTATCTTTTACTAAGTTGTCTAAGCTTAACAAAAGCTCACTGTGTTGCCACAGCTGACAACATCTTAAATAGTATGTAAATTTAGGAACGAAAAGGCAAAATCTTATAATTGTAAAAGCCATATGGGCGTTAATTTTGGATAATCTACTAGAAGCATTTCTAAACTTTTGAATTTGTTCTTCGACAAATGGTGATAAAGATTCGTCAAGAATCGGTGAACCCAAAAGACGAAGCGAACTTTTTTCTACTAATTTTATATTAGGTGCAAGTAAGTTGAATTTTTCAATAATCGAAACTTTATCCGGACAAGTATCACAAACAAAAAGTTCACATTTGGAAAAATTTAGTTCAAGGCCAATAAGACGAAAATCGTCTATAAGTACTCGCAAGTCATCCAAAACCGTGTTCGCATCGCCTCCTAAGGTTCCGTCATCCAAATACCAAACGTTAAGTTTTGATTGGAGACGTTGAATTATTGAGTGGATCGCAAGGCTAAAGATGGCTGGTCCCAGAGGATCACCCTGTTGACATCCTACAGAAGATAAAATAACGTTATTTTGGTATGTTAATTTTGACGGTTTGCCGTAGCATTGCCAAAGAAAAGGGTATAATTCCGGAATTTTATCTTTCACTTCAGTCAAAAGAGTGCCTCTATCTAAAGAGTTGAATGCATTTTTAACATCCACCTTCAAAAGCACATCTCCACAATTTTGATCAAGAAATGTGCGAAGTGAATGTACAGCAGCCTCACAGCCACCCTATGAACCAAAACCGAGTTGCAGTGGTTGAAAAAGATTACTTAAAAAAGCAACCATTTTCCTACAACCGTATTTGGCTGTGAGGCGACGATAAGTGGTGCCTACTGCTATAGGCCTAATACCACCATCTTTTTTATTTAGGGCACATAAATTCGCACCGTACAGAATTTCGGTAATTTCATTGTTGACCTGGCCCGACAACATCAAATTAACCAGAGCCGTAACATCTCTTACAAGTGTCTCGCCTACCTCACCAGAACTAAAAGATAAAATATCTTTTAAGTGCTGAGGCGTTAGGCCATCAAGGCCACCGGCTGAGCCACTTAAAAAAGATGCCACGGCTGCAGAAACATCCTGTGGGGTCACCTCAACAATGTCTTGTATAGGAGGTTCGGGAAGGTGGAGACCTGCAGTTGCGGGCGGATGCTTTTCTATTAGGGAATTCAACGTATCAGATGTAAAAGGAGCGATTGTATCACTCGAAAACAAGATGCGTGCCGCGTTTTTAATATCACCATCAGTAATTTTGTTTTCTGCTATTTTAATAGTAGCTGAATCGAAATTATTTGTTTTTGTATTCCGCCGCAGTGGTGGAATGTTTAAAGTTGAGCCAAAAGATTGCTCTTCCCGTGCCTTGTATTTCACGCAGTTTTCCTTTACTCTAGTAGTAAGTGATTTTTTGTTAGACGGATCAAAATTTACGTGAAATACGTGGTACGGGAATGCGAGAAGATGCTCCCAGGCTTGCGTAGTATTAGTAGCCAAGACGTTTTTAATGGAACAAGATAAAGATTGGGCAACAGATATTCTTGCACCCCGAGGTATGCGTTTTAATAGAGGAATATTATTTTTGTACGAGCTTAAAACCTCCCAAAACGGTTTGGAAGGCGTAGCAGGGCTCGCAACACTGCTACTACTTACGGTTTGATTATTAAGTGGTGCCGAAAGGGGAATTTCTATTTGTTTATGACACCTTGTTTGGTGAATTTTGAGGCCTTTATGACCTTTGAAATAACGAGCCTGGGGGCACTGCGGACACAACATCTGGCTATCTTGCGATACAAAAGTCCCTGCTACTGCATTTATAGTTGGGGCACAAAGCATTGTTTACAAAATAAAGCAAAGCTTATCTTAGAATCTCAAGTGTGACGTCTCAACCCGGATGAAGGCTCGCGTCAACACCGTCGTCGTAGTGCGCGCGCCGGTGTCGCAGGCAGCGTTGCCATGGAAACAAAAATAACTGATTAGAAATTAGCTCGACAAGAAATGTCAAAAAGCTATTGAATAAATAAGCTAATAAAACTAACTACAGAGACCCAAACGAGCCCCACAAACAATACCTCGCAAAATTCCACTAGGAAGAATGCGGGTGATAGGCAGAAAATGCCTATCTACTATCTGAAAATAAAATTAATTATTTTTTGAAAATAAATCTGAAATTTACTGACCTGTCACGTTCTGTTAGTGAAAGTTGAGATGTGCATAATCGATTATATTATTAATCGACCATGATATTTTATTATGTTATCGGTTACAAATAAATACACATTTTGTACATAAGACTTTTTTATATGACGGCGCATTTGATTAGAGTGAGCGATAACTAGAACTGTCAGACGTCAGCTGTCATCAATCAGAAGCTGTCACTTGGACGTTGACTCTGTCGTTCACTCTGACGCAACACTGAGCGCTAGTGCGGTGATGAACCGATAGCCGCCATTACACGAGGAGACGGTAATCGGGTTGCATCGGAGAATCGCGCTACGTGTTTGGTGGAGTGTCGTTTGATTTAGTGTTCCTGATTATTGGACTACATTATCGTGATTAGATTTTGTACGCAATCGTTGTAAATTATAATTGTGGATCGAAATACATCGTGCAACGCAACGTGGTATTTTAATCTCCTCGCCCGTATACCCACGCCTGTCTGAGGTCGACCATGGAACTCCCTGATAAAGAGGACCCGTACGCAATGCCTTTATATATAATATGTTCCGGCAAGATGTTGTACACCGCCGCACGAGTCTTCGTGGTACAGAGGCGAGTTTTGTTTACACCACGAGTACCATATGAATGCGTGCCTCCTCGTCTAGCGAACAAATTTAACTTTAATTGAACAAATATAACTCACGTATGTAATCCTTTTCTAGCTGAAATTTTAACAAGCAAAACTAAATACGCATTTGTAACAATATACGCACGCATAGTTGCCGTGTTCTTTTAATGTTTGTCAGGTATAGGTACATACATATATACATAAAATACATATAACCCGTTTCACGGATGTTTGAACTTTATTACTGGTATATCCGGTTATGTTCCCAATCAGGTAAAGTTATATATACATTAATCAAAGCCATAATGATATAAGTAAAATTTAATTATGATTGTATCAATTTAACAATCAAAAATAATAAATCTATATTTCCTGACGTCATAACTTAATACAAACAACCGAAAAACAATACTGCACTGGAAAATAATTTCGTAGAGAGTCTACGCGGAGTGCTACGGCCTACGTATCCACAGAAAAAAATCATGAACAGTTTTCCAACTCGCCCGTCTTGACAAGTTTCTCATTTTGCGTGTTAGAATACGCGCTTCGCAGAGCAAGCTAATAAGTATGACGATCATAAGATGGTTATCTTATGATTCGCCTAGCATCATTGCTTGGCGTCTGACTCAGATTTTAATTGCTAAATAATTACTTCACGAGCCATTAAATTACAATCAATTACTAAATTGATTAATTCTTCTTTGTGTTCAGGTCCATGACAGTGAAATTTATTTATTAATTTACAATTTTGTAATTTCATTGTACTTAGACCGTGAAATTACCTAAAATAGTTTTAACTTTTTTGTGTAATTCAATTTAATCTAATCGGTGGCTTAAGATTATATACAGTAATGTTGTCTTATAGGTTTACGCGATTATTACACATAGTAATTAAACAACTTTAAATGGTTTATTTATAATATTTTTTGTTAAAGTGGTTTAATTTCTATGCAGTACCCTACAAACCAATTCCAATAACTGATAAATATTTTTCTCTTATATGCTACTGACATTATGGAATAGAATTTAACTTAGACGGGCTTCTTTTCCTATGGATACAGTGTCTGATAAATGCTCTATGAGCTGAGCTCATAACTACTTGCAAAAATTGTGCTTGCTTTTCCTGCAGAGGTAACTCCTATACTCGATCGAGCGTAGGTCCGGTAGATGTAATAGTGGATTGCTGGTCGTAAAAAAACATGACTTACTGGTCACTTTACTTACACTATGTGATTACTGAATGATGTAACCTTTCACGTTATTACTCGTGTCATTGCGTGGACTATTATGGATGTTATCTATATCGTTTATACAGGTTGAACTTATATCTTTGACATTATATGTTTGTATTTCTAGGAGACTCGCGATTGCACAGTAGTAACAAAGTTATTTTCTTATTATTAAGGTTAGTGTGCTTTCCATACAAACGTAATTTCTTCACGTTTTTGAAATATCAAGTGTTGGCGACTGAATTTCCCTTTATTCATAATATTTTACAACTGGGCGTCTAATAATACTGTCACCTTCCTACCTAGCAGTAGATAGTAGGGGGCATAAAAGAAAACAGAATAAGAGGTTTAGAGATATATTAAGAACGTTTAGAAGGTAGATATAGCAAGTATGAGAAGGGTCGTGGATTACAAACAGGTGGCGTGTGGTAGACTTCCTTTTTGAAGGACTTATCTCCGGTAAGTGAAGAGTAGCACGTGCTCAGCAGCAGGCGCTGTGATGCACTCCGCTCGTGGTCAGCCTGAGAGCCGCGCCGGTAGGTCGTCCCAGCCAGATGCTGTAGAGACGGGTCCGTGGAACCGTAGAGTGGCAGCGGTCGATAAGGAAGTTGCTGGCCTTGTAGCTTGCAGAAGCTAGCGGGTTAGAAGTGAAGCCGGAGATCAGCCTCCTACTGGAACCCTGGAATCCACATGGCTCCGGTTAAATTAGGTCCAGTGTGACGTTGAGCTGGTGGGTCCACTGTCCCTGCCACTGAGCATTTGGGGACGAGCAGAGAGCCTTTGGATGTGGCCCACCAACAAACATGAGGTTGCCTGAAGGGCTAGGTTGCCTGAAGGGCTAGATATAAAAAAACACAATGTCATTACAAAATTACGAAAGTTGAAGATAATATGAACAGATAAAAAAAGAGAAAAGGTTAGGTACAAAAAGGTTACAATGCATTAGGAGCTTGAAGAGCATTCCTAGCATATAGTTGTCACATGGTTGAGTGCACTGGTTGTTAAAATTAGGTTACATACCAGAAGTATTTGCAATCCAGTTTACACATGTTCATACATTGTGGCGGCTTTAAGAGCTTACTCACTGATTACAAGCACATGGTAAATGTAATAAAGTTCAGACACTAATAGGAACAGATATAGAAGTATTTAGCACTGTTAATTTACACAATGGCGTTGATAATTTAAGGTTAGAATAACACAGTATTATGGCTAGATCACAGAATACATCTTATAATCTATCACTCACCCTAGAACGGGGTAGAAAATTTGAAAGCTTTTGTATTAAATTATAGTGAAGAGAATTTAGTAACTATTCCTTTAGTTCTTCTCGGTTCGGTTGTCTCGTAACAAGTGACGAAGCACTCTCTCATTGAAGACACCTTGAGTCTACCGGAAGTTTGGTCCTCAAAGCATTACCTTATAAGGTAATCTTCGCTGCTAAATCGTTTATGATGATCAGAGCCAATCGGAGGCTTTATTATTTTGAAATTTTAGCTAAACAGCCGGAAGTTTTGAGCTCTGGCTTAAGTCTGAAGTTCGCTCATCTTTGCACCGTCGTGAAGTTTGGATGGTACGTACATATTTATTATTGCGACCTCTATAGGTTTAGTGAAGAACTAAATGATTCTAGCCACGATCGGTACTACAGTGAGGTGTGTAGACAGTGTGATAGCAAACAGTCATTCATACCATTTAGTACGCTGCGGCTTGAGCAGATGGCGCTGCTCTTCAATTCTAAGTAATTTTATTCTAATAATTTTTATAATTTATTGTACCTGGCCTTAGCCAGGTTACAATACTTGTAAGTATTATTTGAATTTAAGGAAGTAATTTATTGAAATATATATTTTTTTATATTTTGTTAGTTTCTAATATATATCCGTGGTGTACAGTTCAGTCTGTTCAGTGTTTTGTTGTTTTTTCTTAGTTTTCTTTAGTGGGTATAGTCGATAGACCTGTGGTCTCTTCACGAAGTGTTCAAACTCAGTATATTTTTTCATGGATATCCTTGAACCTAATATCTATGCTTGGTTTGCCAGTTTTAAATAAAATTATGTGGAGCAAAACTTATTTGGAAAAATCTTTTCGTACCGGCATAATTTTTTTTAACATAGAAGAATAAATTAATAATAGAATAGAAACCTCGTAAACCAAAAGCAAGGATAATGACATATTTAAAAAATGTTTTATGAAAACATAGTATTAATTCATATTAAAAATCACTTAAAAATATACGAATATATATAATGGCGTTTATGGCTTTACGTTGGCATAAAAGGAAATTTAGATGGAATTATCACTTGATATATTTTCATATATTAAAGTGATTTTCTAAAATATTAATTTAATGTTTTCCTGAATTATTTTTATGATATTTATTTTTAATCAAACATGGGTTTCCACAAAGTAACTCTTGAATCTATTCATTATCAAAAACAAAGATATCAGGCTCAAGAATATGCATGCATAATTTTAACGATATTGTACACTTGGAATTATTAATATAACGGGACTAAGTTTGCATGGTGAGTGCTACATGCACACTGGTAGAACGGAAATTATGTTAGTCATAACGGTTAAACTTTATTATTGTTATTGATCTATTAGCCATAACTAACATCACAGCTGTCTTTACGTGTTCATGTGGATAAAGATTTTATAGCATGCAAAATCTAGAATAGATACTGGCTATCAAGTATAAAACAACTGCTGGAATACGTCGTTAGTTGCTTGGTGACAGTTTTTCTTGGGAGAAGATAGCCAGGAATTGCAAAATATCCGACCATCATGCGGTAGATCAAAACCGCGCAGAATTCGAGCTCTGGATCAACTACGTTGCAGTACACACACCCTGTCACTATAGAAGTAAATACTCAAATAAAATTAAAGGTAGCCCCTTTAATTTTATTTGAGTATTTACTTCTATAGTATATAACTTACTCTATAGTTATCTTGCCCTAAATTTTTAATAAACCAAACCAAGCATTGTACGCTAGTGTTTTAATTTTTTTTTATTTAAAGATTATATTTTTGTATTTGGCTATCAGAATAATACCAAACATAATTTTTATAATCTTTCAAGACGGAATTTAGCTTAATGGCATAGAATGTCAGCATAATTAAATATTAGCTTCAAGTAATGAAAATGCGTCATTTAACTGTGAAGATTGAACTTAAGTATATTCAAGAACAATCTATATAAAAGCTGTATGATGAACCTTTTTCGTTCTATCACATTCACTTTTCCTCCGTATACGGTATAGTGATACGGTATGTTTATGTATATCGGCACAAACACAGAACCAAAAATAAAATAATAAAGTTTATTTATAAACACATACCAGAAACCCATATTAAAGATTAATAATACAATTTTTAGATTTTGTTGTCTTAAGTAAACTACAAGTTTAGTATACACTAATCAGTCCGCAGAACATACACTAAGAATAAACTTGTGTTTTCTCCTTCAACGTACGAAAATAAAATTATTCTCATATGAATTTGCAAGCATTGTCTTACTGTTGTTTAAAAGTAGTGTATACTGTTAGAAGTTTGCTTAGCCGTTCTGAACTGATCAGCAAAGTTAAGCAACATCCGCCGCGATCATGAGTTGGATGGGTGACCGCTGGTGACATTACTACTGAGCGCTTCCGTGCTTCGGAGGGCACGTTAAGCCGTCGGTCGCGGTTGTTGTCTTTAGGGGGCAGTCGTTATAGCATGGTGGTTGGGCATTTTGCGAATGCCCGCCTGGCTAGCTACCACCCTCAAGTAGAGAATCAGTCGCCAAGCACTAACGATGTATTCTTGCAGCTGTCAGTAATTCTAGGTTAGCCTGCACAACATCTACGACCACATCAATACCTACCGGGTGCGAGAGGGTCGGAGATCTGGAGTCGCAGGTTCGTCTCCCGCTAGTAGCCAATAAATTTTCTATCTAGTAGAAAATAATCAGCCTGTATTTGCTGGCCTGCATTTGGTAGATTAGTGATCGGAAGAGTTTGGGAGTGGAAACCGCCGCAACGTTACAACCTCTCGCGGCGCTTGCGCGGCCGCATTGATAACCCTGTATATCTCCTGCTCTTTTTATTTATACACGAGCGTAGTTTATGAGTTATCTTATTGTATTTATTTTATTTATAACTTTTCCTGCATGTAAAACACACGTCACAGATTTCTATAATTTGGAAGGGTCACCAGTGGATCTTCCTTAGGGCTAAATCTAGTCCGACCCTGTGACCAAGCGGTGAATTTTAAGCCCACGGCAGGATTTAAACCATGATCCCCCTGAGCTACTCATTAGTCATAGCCAATTCAGGTGTTTAAATCAGTATGTCAAATAAATCAAATATTCGCAGAAGTCGCAGATTCATAATAAGTTTAGTTTTTCAGATACATAGGTAAACCTCGTAACACAAATAGTTAAAAACTAATTGAGATAAGCTCCAATTTAAAAAAAATATCACTCTTCGAGTCTTGTCTTCTGACTTTTGTGTATACATATATTGTTTGGTATAGAAATAAAACAAAATAAGTTATTTCGATTCAGTTTATATATTTATATGTACGTATATAGGTATAGCCAGTATTAGGGTGCCTTTCGACGAGAGATGTGAGCTATGGATGCGTGAAGTATCCACCAATGAGATTGCTTGATTTGTCAAGTTATGTCAAATTGTCAAGCTGTGCTATGAAAATGAAGCGATCTGATTGGTGAATGCCGCATGCAATCCATAGCTCACATCTCTGGTGGAAAGGCAGCCTAATTGTGAATTAAATATACAATAGGTCATAATACAAGGGCCATAAATTAATATATAGCATTATCATCATCATCATCATCATCATCAGCCGGAAGACGTCCACTGTTGAACAAAGGCCTCCCCATAGAGCGCCACAAAGAACGGCTATTAGCCGCTTGTAACCATTGGCTACCAGCGACTTTCACGATGTCGTCAGTCCACCTAGTGGGGGGCCTACCAACTCTACGTCTTCCGGTGTAGTGTGGTAACCACTCGAGAACCTTTCTTCCCCAACGGTTGTCAGTTCTACGAGCAATGTGGCCCGCCCATTGCCACTTCAACTTGCAGATTCTGAGAGCTATGTCCGTGACTTTGGTTCTTTGGCGAATATCCACGTTCCGGATTTTATCGCGCAAAGAAACTCCGAGCATAGCTCTCTCCATAGCTCGTTGAGCGACTCTGAGCTTGTCCATAAGGGCCACAGTTAAGGACCACGTCTCAGTGCCATAAGTCATCACTGGCAACACACACTGGTTGAAGACTTTGGTCTTCAGGCTTTGCGGGATCTTCGACGAGAAGATGTCGCGTAACTTCCCGAACGCTGCCCATCCGAGTTGGATTCTTCGGGCGACCTCTTTGTCAAAGTTGGACCTACCTAACTGGACAGTCTGTCCGAGGTATATGTAATGGTCAACAACTTCGAGCGTATCGTTCCCAACAACTACTGGTACGGGTGCAACATGGACATTAGACATAATTTTCGTCTTGTCCATGTTCATTTTAAGACCCACCTGCTGGGAAACTCTACTGAGGTCGCTGAGCATTGTACTGAGTTCTTCAAGCGACTCTGCCATTATGACTATGTCATCGGCGAAACGAAGGTGAGTGATGTATTCGCCATAGATGTTGATGCCGAATTCTTTCCAGTTCAAGAGCTTAAAAACGTCCTCCAACGCATTCGTGAACAGTTTCGGAGAAATAACGTCTCCCTGTCGCACGCCTCGCTGCAGTTGGATTGGTTCCGTGCTCTTGTCCTGTAGTCGAATCGACATGGTGGCGTTCCTATACAAACACTTCAGCGCTTCGATGTACCTATAGTCAATTTGGCATCGCTGAAGAGACTGCAGTACGGCCCAGGTTTCGATTGAATCGAAGGCTTTTTCATAGTCCACAAACGCTAAACATAATGGCCGATTATACTCCTCAGTCTTCTGTATAATCTGGCGGAGCGTATGTATGTGGTCTATGGTACTAAAGCCTTTTCGGAACCCGGCTTGTTCGGGAGGCTGGAAGTCATCAAACCTACGAGCAAGACGATTCGTAATGACTCTCGAAAACAGCTTATAAACATGGCTTAGAAGTGAAATGGGCCTGTAGTTCTTCAACAAGGTCTTGTCACCTTTTTTGAAGAACAGTACCACTACACTTCTGTTCCATGCTTCTGGCGTTTTACCTTCAAGGATGACGGAATTAAATAACTTCTGGAGGACTAAGAGTACCGGTTTTCCACCCGCTCTCAGAAGTTCTGTCGTGATTCCGTCATCACCTGGCGCCTTGTTGTTCTTAAGCTGCTTGAGAGCCATTCTAATCTCGTATAGGCTGATGTCCGGGATGTCTTCGGTATAGTGTCGGGTCAGTTTAGCTCTCTTGTCCTGAGCTGTACTGACAACGGGTTCTTGTGTCGAGGTGTATAACTGTCCATAAAACCTCTCAAGCTCTCTCAGAATCTCCGGTTTTGATGAGATGATTCTGCCATCGTCGATCTTCAGCTTGGTCATTTGGCTTTGTCCTATAGACGAATTTTTTGCGAACACTTTGGAACCTTGGTTACGCTCGATTGCGACCTTAATACGATTTGTATTAAAGGCGCGCAAGTCGTGTCGCAGTGCCTTCGAAATTCGTCTATTGAGCTTGCCGTAGTTCGACATATCAGCTGAAGATTGCAGTCTCATCTCACTCCGGTCTTCCATCAACTTGATGGTTTCTTCTGAGAGTTTCTTCGGTTTGTTTCGGCGGGGGGTCTTAAAGAACTTAGACCCCACCGCTTGGACAGCTTCCACCAACCCGTTGTTTATCTCGTCCACTGTTTCGCATTCAGCTAGGCACTGGAAGCGGTTATGTAGTTCAAGTTGAAAGCTCTCGGGGTTTTGAATTTGGGCAACGCCAGGACGGAGCGTGGAGTTTATCAGAGGGGACCTCTCAAGCTTTACATTGATATTCAATGTGCCTCTAACGATACGGTGATCGCTACCGGTTTTCACCTTATGGATCACAGAGACATCATTGAATATTTGCTTCCTGGTCGTCATGATAAACTCGATCTCATTTTTTGTTGAACCATCGGGGCTTATCCACGTCCACTTTCTGGATGGTCGCTTCTCGAAGAAGGAGTTCATCGCAAAGAGTCCCTCCTTCTCCATGAAGTCGACCAGCCGCTGGCCCCTCTGGTTCCGCTGCCCATATCCAAATGGCCCCACTCTCAACTCATCGCCATTCCGTTTGCCCAACTTAGCGTTGAAGTCCCCCATAACAACGGTGAAGTATGTTTCGGAGGCATGTATGGCTTCAGATATCTCCTCATACATAGCCTCTACTTCATCATCTGAGCGGGTCGAGGTCGGTGCGTAAACCTGTATGACCTTCAGCGAATACCGTTTGGTGATTCTGAGTATAAGGTACGCTACCCTGCTCGACACACTTTCGACTTTGACAACATTGTTAACAAGGGACTTCCGGACGAGAAACCCAACACCACCCTGAGACTTTTGGTGACCTTCCCGGTAGAATAACAAGTTACCTGAGTCAAGGATAACGGTGTCCTGTCCCTGTCTTCGGAGTTCCGATAACCCCATGACATCCCAGCGTAACTTGTTTAATTCTTCCTCCAGCTCGACAATCTTGTAGTCCTCCCTGAGCGTACGTATGTTGTGTGTTGCCAGGGCCAAGGGTCGTCGTGTTTGAGTGCGGTAGCCGGGCATCTTCCGGAGATTCTTCGCACCCCCTGCTCCACCGTTACCTGGCCCGCTACCAGGGCCAGGAATAATAGAGCTGCCGGGGACTGGGGGCCGAATTGTTTTTGTGCTAATCATAGGGGGGGTTTTGCCATAATCCCCACGCTTGGCAGGCGTCTTGGGGATCGCAGTTAATGGTGTTAATTTCTCAGAAGGCGCTGCTGCCCACCTTCCGGTATTTTTCCCTTAGTCGCCTTTTACGACACCCACGGGAAGAGATGGGGGGGTGACATTCTAGCCCGGCACCCCACGGGGAATATAGCATTATAATTATCCATATTAATAATCATCATCATCAGCCGAAAGACATCCACTGTAGAACAAAGCCTCCCCCATAGAACGCCACATAACCCCAAAGAACGGCTATTTGCCACTTGTTGCCGTTGGTTACCCGCGACTTTCACGATGTCGTTAGTCCACCTAGAGGGGGCCTAACAACTCTACATCTTCCGGTGTAAAGTTAGGTTAACCATGGTGTACATAATAATAATAACAAGCATAAAAACATAATAAAACTCATCATTAACAGTATAAGAATATTTACCTGAATCTTAGTAAGGACTCCTTGTCATGTGTATGGTTGCTTGGGCTAGGATATTAGTGATTACCACAGCTTCATATTTTTATTTACAGTGTTTGTAAGGCAAGGGTTAGTAAGAGTTATATCCGGGGCAAGACGGTAAATGCTAACGTGACTCCATCTTTCCCCACCTTGGCGGAAGACTGCGCTCACGGAGGTGTTAGTGAATTGAAATCAAACACATCTCCTTATGCCATCTCCGTGGTAAAAGGGCAGTGGGATGGCTCCAAATAAAAGATCAGAGTTCTATATGAGTGGTTTTCGAAATAGGTACAAACTTGTACTTTTCCTCATATTTTCTCAGTGGTGAGTTTCCATAACGGTGACGTTAGTGTCACATAGGATCTAATTAGTTTAACATTCACTTATTTTAGCCGTGTTGAGTAGTTATGAAAATAAATACTACCTTTCGCTATTGATAAAACTATTTTTAAAATTATCCAAATATCCGGTGACAACAATTGGATCTTTTTGTGATTTCTGTCGGAGTGTGAATGAGAATGGAGAATACGAGATTATTTATATTTTTGGATGGATATTAATTTAGTATATGCATAAGATGCTATTGGTTCCCCTTATTTGATGTTTACCTACACTTTTACGCTTTCCCACGGAAACAGAATGTGTTGTGTATACATTTTTGTGTATATGTTTTGAAGTAGTGATGGCTCAGGGGCATTGACTATGGCCTGCCGCGCAGCAGGTCCATGGTTCGAATTCCACCGCGGGCTTGAGCTTCACCGCATGTAGAGGCCCAAGTAACATTTTAAACTGTATAAAAGCTATATTATGGACTAATTGTTTACTACAGGCTGTTAAACGTTGCTGTATAAAGACTGTGTAGCAAGCTATACAGCCCTTGTAACCCCGAAATGGGCCCCAAAATTATACAGCTTTAAGTGTAGATTTACCTGTATAACAGCTGCATAAAAGCTGTACTATTTGGCTGGCTAAGATACTATTTAGATACTTTTATACAGATTCCATTCTCTTATTATCCTTTTATGCTTCTATACAGAGACAGGCTTGTGAAAATCCTAATAGAAGAATAAATATATTAAAATTGTATTCGTGGTTGAATTTATTCTCCATTTTATTTCTTAATTTACTTTACGCTAAGGCAGAGACCATATGTGAAGTATAAGTGAAATAAATATTTCATATCTAAGTACTTTTTCCTGCATATCGTTGTTGTTATGCTTGAGACTGATATTTTTATGTGAATATGTATACTAGTTTTAAGCTCAAAACTCACGCCCCTTCGAAATAAGGAATATACATAATTTTTTTCTGTAATAACAAATATGTGATCAAATCTGAAAACAGTTTTAAGAGTAACCCGGACTGTTTTATTGATAGTAAACGTAATTGTATGTACTATACAGTTATAATCCTTTGTTAATTTGTATTGAAATTTAAAAAAATAACAAAAAATATCTTGTAAAATTGGAATGTAATTTATAGGTTATGATAAAATGGCGCCCTTAGTTTATACAGCTCTTGCTCTTCTAGTTCCCCTTAATGCAGCTTTTTGCATAACATAGTCGTTATTTAAGGACGTATTTTAAGCCTAAAGAGTAACATTGTCTGCACATTAGTATTTAAGTACTGTAGAAGCTGTCTTAAAGTCTTACTCATATTCATTAATACAGTTAATTAGGGTTCAGTTGAAAATATAGAAACCCACATTATGATCCAAACCAAGGCCCGTAAGGCGGTGAGCAAGGAATCGGATTGTTTTAACGAAAGCGTTCCAAATATTTTCGATAAAACAGTCCAATTCCTTGTTCATGGCATTTTTGTATTTTTCTAGTTTTTAATGAATTTTGAATATATTATATAACTATTAGGCTCTTAAAAAGTAGAAACACTTAAAATAAAAGTCTTACAAAATAGACTTTTATTTTAAGTGTTTCTTATTTACGAGGTGATGGACACACCATACGTACACGCGCTTGTCACAAAGAGAGAACATAATGCTTTTTATTTTAAAGATAAATACTTTTGTAATTTTAATCATTTTTTAAAATTTTAATTTTTGTATGTGGCTGAACGTTGTTATTTATTATAAAAAGACCAAACGTTAGCGAGCCACAGAATATTTTTCTTGACTATTTCATTAAAATTTTTCAATTATAAAATAGTTTGGCTGATATTTTGTATATATAGATAGTAATAATAATAATCAAATAAGCATTGGTATTTAAAGGGGAAATATGTTTTATATGGCAATATGCAGCGTACTGGGCACGCTGCCAACTTGTATAGTGGGCTGGAGCGCTTAGACTGCCTGTGAGTAAGAGGCAAGGAAGGGAAAAAAAAACATTATTTAGATGGCAGCGCCTTCTGAAGAACTGATATCACACACTGCGAGACGCTGGCCAGCCAGGTATTTTGTAGGTGCTGGCTAGCTAGTACCCTAAAGTAGAATATCATCACCAAGCACAGTGTATTCCGGCAGCAGTCCTTAAGAGCCAGTACATCACATTGAGACTTAACAATTGTATGTCTCAGAATGATGGGCGCAATGCAGTTAAACATTTGTGTCTAGTTTTAGTAGACATACTAAAAATACACTTATTTTTAGTTCAATTTCACTATAATTGTCCATACTTTGCTCAATTATACCCGATTCTGCCTGTAGAGAACCCTCACCGCATGTTACTAACCCAACATACATATTTTCAGCACATATTTGCTATTTCATCATGATCCAACAATTTTGATTCTACGGAACACTCATTGCGTGGTGGTGATACCAACTTGAAATTTAGGTGTCCGTGCCCTTGTAAAATTATATTTTGTTCCGTTATTTAACTTTAGGAATAAGCTTTTTTTAATTTTCTTTTTATTCCGCCGGGTCTTATTTGTTTTTTCCATGGTTTTATATCCATCTTAACTCTTGTTCACTTAACAAATTATCAAAATTATGACTCCATTTTGCTATTAGTTGTATCCAATAAATGCTGATTGTAAGCTATATTCGTTTCAAAATAATCGATAAGCTGGATAATTGTGTATGCCAACACTATAATAATAACTTTAATCTTCTAAAACATGAAAAACTGTAGAAAGGGAAAAATGTACGCCAATCGCATAAGGCTTTAAAAAGGAGTAAATCTAAGCTCTTCTACATGAGATAGAATTGTATTACACTATTATAAAGGGAATTGCTTGCTAAGAGTATCCTAGATTTCTGTTGTACAGCTATTATCAAGCTTTACTTAAAGGCTGAGCAATAGAGTAATTTTACACCAATATTCACGCTATAACAATATTTAATGCTCTTGTACAGAAGTAGGTTATACAAAAGTATAATTTGAGAGCAATTTACAGTTATTGTTGTATAAAGTTGCTGAACGCAGTTTTTTACGTCGCGTTCTGTATTTTAGCGTTTTCCAATGCTATTTTAAAGCTAAAGGTAAAAATTTAGGCTCTATACAGCCGTTATTCAGCTATACTGTATACAGTTGTACAGTTATACTTTAGTACAGTCCTAAATATATATTTACACTCTTGTACATCATTTATTAAGCTTATAGCTGGTAATGCGCTGGTAAATATAATATTTTTCCGCTTAAATGTTACTTGGGGGGCATTTGGCGAATGCCCGCCTGGCTTGCGACCACCCTCAAGTAGAAAACTTGTCGCCAAGCATCTAACGGTGTGTTCCGGCAGTAAACCTCGGTAACCAGTGAATACAATCAATATATTACATTTGAATTGTTTTTTTTACATGAAATTCCACATAGTGCATTTAGTTAATGACATTATTATTATACTAGCTTTCGCCCACCTCTTTGCCTATAAGGTACAATTTATGGAGCTCGATCGGGAACTTATAAGTATATTCGTGTTTCCCGTTTTTATCTGGGTTTCTTAGTAAAGAAACAGAGATAAAAACGTATCCTTAATCCTGAAATAAACCTACCCATTTTGATGATTAAAACAATCATTATCGTAATTTAAAATGTGTATTAGTTTTAATGAGAAGTTTCCCATACTTTTATCCAAAAACCTCAGATTTTTATATAATTTGGTTCCAAAATCCGTCCAGCAACCAGCCGTTAAGGAGGGGATAGGTGAGAAGAACGTTGGTTAAAGGATATATTGTAAGAAAATATAAGAAATACATATTTATCATAAAAAAGTGTGATGATACTTTTACTACGTTTTGCTATCGACAGTACATGTACTCGTACATAAAACACATGTGTATTGTCGATAGCCAGGCGATTGACACTACATGCTGCGACGACCTCCCGATAATGTCGACTATAGTCAACTTCCTATCACTAGGCCATAACGGCCTCAAAGTAACATTACATCTAATTACATATCATCAAGTTTGCACTAAGTGACCTTCTATCAAAGCTATGCTATAAAGCTACATTTAAGAGAAATTAATATATACATTTTCATTTCTTCTTCTTGTTAAGATAATTTACATTATGTTTTGAGGCAATGAAGTTTATACCTTGATTAATCTCTAGAATTTCGTATTCAAAGGACAAAACGGACCTATAAATGGCTGACTTATGCAGGTTTCACACATACACCAGCATAAATCAGCCATTTATATGATTTGATGATACCTTTCGAACTGTTACACCTAATATATTGCTGACCTAGGCCCGTATCCCTCACAAACCTATTAACGCGTTGTCAGCAGTATTTTTCTCTATATAAACGGTGGCTTCCAAAATTAAGTGCTCAGATTTATTGTGACAACTCCAGGAGTCAATAGACTCAGTACCAGTATACCCTTCAGGTGGAACCTCTACCCAAATTAGTAGCAAAAGTGAGTTGCGGGAACTTGTAAGTAAACGTGTATATTAATAATTTTATTTTTTGAAATAAAATAAATGTGTGTACGTCCATAAGTTGTTTTTTTAAGACAGCTGAATAGGTCCACACAACAGAACGCATGATCTAATCTTCTATCGATATTATGATATTGGTTATTACTTTGCTAGTCGTACCTTAAGCTGCAGCTTCCATAGCTCGTGCATTCAACCAAAGGAATTACCCAAACAGCTTCGCAAAGGGATTATCATTTCTGAAATATACTCTCCGCATAAATCTGAGGCATTTGGTTGCTCCTGATCCAAAGGAGATCTGTTTAAAACTTACTTAATTTATTCTAAAACGTACTTGATCCCTAGGCACTTTTGATGTGTATATGAATAATTTTTTTAATTTACGTATGAGTGTTGGAAGTATCTTAGAAGAATATATTTCATGAAAAAGCTTAATTTGGACATTTCAAGATCATTTTATGGGCCGTCCGTCTTTTAAATAGATGTATCTCTTGAGCCGATTGAATTTTATTTATAATATGAGGACCTGACTTCAACAAATTATTATAATTTCTATATATTATGATTACAAGCACTACCGCGTACTAAGCGAAAATCATAAATTTATATTGGAATACAAAAATTATTATAATGAAAAAATTTGCAGGCACATGAGACAACAACTTGGATCTAATGATGACGGGCGCTGTTTACCGTTTAATACCAGATTGCCATCGTACCTGTTCCTGCACAATGCTTTAAAAAAACATCAGTGTACCATTTTTAGTCACAGTTATATAGTTTATCATCAGGTTGGCCAACGTTTTCTTTTCAAAATCCATTATAAGCTTCCTATATACGCTCATCACTTTTAGGGATAGCATATCATAAAGTACCTATGAAGTAGTAAGGTACTTAAATACTAGTTACTTATACTACTTATATACTAACTACTAGGTTATCAGGTACTTACATGTCGCATGTCGTTACGTTAATAACGAAACCGGTTTGAACTAGCCTGCATTGATAAGACATGCAAATTATTCCGTCGTTTCTTATTGCTTATAATCACTTCCTCATTTTAATGAAAATTATTAAAAGACAATTGCTATATCAGATTGTATTTTGTTGGTTTGTTAATCTAGCGTTGTACTATTATATTGTGCTATATTAAAAACTTTGGAACTTACAGCTTTCGATAAACGTTTATGAAGACAATAAAATAAAGTACATAGGTATATTTGAAGTTGTTTTATGGGTTTTACACAAAATGATGTTGACAACATTTGATTTGAACGTTTATTTAGTTTATAATGTAGACAAGAGATAGGTACATAGAAACAAAAACCGGCGCTTGTGTCGCGCCCACTATCAAACTAACTTTTATATCATTTGATAATATAAAATAATAATATCAAACTTAGTTGTTTTATTTCATAAATAAAAATAAAATAAAAATTAGGTATACCTATCTATTTTAGTTTTATTTTTATTAGCTACCAAAATAATGCGAAAGTCTGGCGTATAAGACTATATTACTCTAGCTTTCCGGGCGCGGCTCCGCCCGCGCGTGTGTCGGTTATCGCGCAAAAACATTAACCTCTTTTTGCGCAGTTGGATAAAAACTATCCTATGTTTTTTCCCGCGCCTCAAACTATTACCATACCAAATTTCATTCAAATCGGTCCAGTAGTTTTGGCGTGAAAGCGACAACAGAAAGAGAGACAGACAGAGTTATTTTCGCATTTATAATATTAGTACTGATTGCAAATTCTCGGTTCAGCGTGTCCTCAAGATCAATATATCAATGATGCTAACTTTTTGATATCCAGACTGAAACTCATGATGGTTACATGGAGCTATCTATGTATTATGACATTTTCGATCCCCAATACTCCTGCCAAGTGTGGGGATTATGGCAAATTCCCCCTTAATCGTCAAGACTGTGTTCAGCAGTGGATACTCCAGCTGATACATTCCAAGAAAAGTTTTTTTTTTTTATAAATTTCTAACATAAAAAGTCAAACTATGTAGGACTGTTTTCAATAAATAATCGTATTCAAATCCGAAGAATCTATCGCAAATTAGAGTTCTGGTGAAGTGCTAGGCGGTGAGCAGTGCGATGCAATCATGTTGGTACGTCAGCGCGCGAATATGAAAAATTTAACAGGTTTTTGCTTTTTTAAGATCCTTGCGAGACTACCGTGTCGGGTCAATTTATCCCCATTACCTCGTATCTAACTATAAAAAAATATATTCTGATGTCTATAAAATGGTGTTTTCTACGTGATGAGTACAAACGTAAATTTTATTAATACCTACTGTTATTATTAACGTTCAGCAGTTTAGTTAGAGTCTATGTACTAAACTTTTATAGTATTATTCTGACATGTAAAATTCGGTAGCAGCAAGGAAAACCTAAGAATGCACACATGAAGCAGTGATGGCTCAGTGGCATTGGCTATGGACTGCCGCGCAGCAGGTCCATGGTTCGTATCCCGCCGCAGGCTTGAGCTTCACCGCATGGTGGAAGGGCATTTTGCGAATGCCCGCCTGGCTAGCGACCACCCTCAAGTTGAAAATCTGTCGCCAAGCACCTAACGGTGTGTTCCGGCAGCACTCCTTGAGAGCCAGTGAAATTACAGGCACATGAGACTTGACAACTATGTCTCAAGGTGACGGGCGCAGTGCAATTCGTCACTTGTCACGAAATGCATCTGTTATAGGCAGAGGTAACCGCTTAACATCAGGTGGGCCTCGAGCTTGTTCCGTCACAATTACATTAAAAAAAAATGGCCGTACAAATATACCACCCTTTTACAAGCTTTCTATTGTAATAAAAAAGGCAAATGAGAGTTTCTTAACTTTTCGCCTTCTCCAATGCTTCAGGCTGAACCACTCAGTCAAAATATTAACCAATACACACCGAGAAATATTTTTATAAAAGTAACAAAATTTGTGATCTGAGGACCAATTTCACCAATCTACGGTTTAATTATTTCAAGGATAACTTTGTATACCATAAACCATTACAATATGATAGGTCTATAATTATTAAAGTGAAAGCAGTGTGGACATAGTAACAGTATGTATTATCAGCTGTAGCTAAATGGCCACATTTCTTTTTTGTTTTTGGAGCTATAATGCCCTTACCATGCCAAATTTATACCGGGACTATAATTTTTCTCTCGTAATTTTGTGTTATGTAATCCGCAGAGCATGCGTTATTGAAAAATTCAAATCTCAAAATAATTAGACGTCTATGAAGACATAGGTCTAACATGTTTTTTCGGTTACGTCGCGTCGGTTACTCAGCTTTATGTTATTTTATTATTGATAACTTTAAGAATTAATGTATATATAAATAATTATTAATAAAATCGGTGGTATTGGCCCTAAGTTGAATATGTCACGCGCACGTTGTATTATTGATATTTATTTATTATATATTAAATTAACTTATGTTTTCCAGAGATAGTCCCCAAAGTTTACACAAACAAAATCTGTGTTTCCTGTACATTACATCAAATGATGTACATATATTATGGTGATAACACGATGACAAGGACTTCTATGTTCTTAACATGGCCGGACTTTGAAAAGCAAATTGAATGGACAAAAAAAATAATAAAATACGACAAAAACACAACATGATCTTTGGAAGGTTGTGTGATGTAAATTTAAGGTTTACGACCTTATTGGTATGTTATCATGGTCAGAACTAAATTTGCATTGGTTCACCAATTTATATCTTTCTTTTTATTGCTGACTTTGACTGCTGATAGGCTACCACCTAATGGTAACTGATAATGTGATCGAAGATGGTAAATACACTTAACTTAGAATAAAAAGTTAATAAGGTATGCGTAGTAAGTTTTTGAAGTATATGTTAAGTTAATGATTTTTTCCACGGCTAGACCAAAAGAGATTTAATTTAAAATTAAAATTAAGTATTGCATATCGTAATTGTCACATACCTAATAACAATAGACACTAATATTACAAAGAGCAAACATTTGTATCTTTGTATGCAAAGAATAAACTTAAAAGCTACTGGACCTATTTGGATGAAATTTGATATGGAAATAATGAGACTCGGGAAAAGACATAGGATAGTTTTTACCCAACTGCACAAAAAGAGGTGCCGCGGCCGGAAATCTAGTAGTAAATAAAAAGAGCTTCGTTTGTAAATTTCAATACTGTTTCTACCGATAGCTAATAAAACGGCATGTTTTATTTTTTCTTTACCTTTTAACTTAAATCTCTATACTTGGTTTTCTGGCTTAGTGACCTTTTAGTTAACGGTCTGCGGCGTAGGTAACGATTACGCGGCGACGACGACATGCGCTACAGAAAGTATGAAGGTATCGGGGCCAAGGCACCAGGTGTTCATTGAGGTGGTACGTGAACGAAAAATAACACACTAAGGAATTCTGTATAAGCGAGATGTATCTTATTTACAATACATAGAATGCACTAATACATAGTAGGTTTATAAAGATTTAATAAGATAAAACAAATATATGGGTCCATAAAAACTGGAGTAGAGAGGTCGGCATAGAGGCTTGGTACGGAGGACATGAATAAGTACATATGACAGTGACATAAGCCCAAACATATAACCGGTTATTGCGGCATATAGGTTAATTCTCCGACTTACTTTAGTAAGTCGTTTTTTAGAAGCAGTGATAGCTCAGTGGCTTTGGGTATGGACTGCCGCGCAGCAGGACTATTGTTCGAACCCGCCGCGGGCTTGAGCTTCACCGTATGGTGAAAGGGCATTTTTGCGAATGCCCGCCTGGCTAGCGACCACCCTCAAGTAGAAAATCTGTCGCCAAGCACCTAACGGTGTGTTCCGGCAGCTGTCCTTGAGAGCCAGTCATTCTAGGTTAAGCCTGTTAACACCTTCGATCACATCATCACTTACCATCAGGTGAGATTGTGGTCAAAGGCTTACAGGCAGCTATAAAAAAATTATAAAAAGTAAGCATTTTCATGTCCTACTTACTATACTATAGTTTTAAACGACGAGAAAGTTATTAAAGAGAAATAAAATTGCATGCGAGGTGCATCCTCCCTGAAACAACATTTCAGATATAAAAATAAATTGTTTTAAGATACAACATATATGCATACAGTTGTGATAAGGCAATCCATAACTTAATAGCTATGGACTTCGGATAGTTATTTTATGGATTGCTTGAGATATAATTGTTGCCCTGCTATTAGATGATGCAGTGATAGCCGAGCGGTAAAAGGTAAAGACTGCCGTGCTGAAGGTCCATGACTCGATCCCCACCGCCCGCGCCGGCTTGAGCTTCACTGCATGGTAAAAGAGCATTTTGCGAATGCTCGCCTGGCTGGCTTCTAACGTCAAGTAGAAAATCTGTCGCCAAGCACCTAACAGTGTGTTCCAGCAGCAGTCTTTGAGAGCCAGTTAAATTACTGGCACATGAGACTTAACAAGTGTATGTCAGGTGAATTACAGTTCGAAACTTGTGTTAAAATGCATTTCTTATAGGCAGTGGTTCCCCTTAATATCAGATGGGTATCGTATTTCTTTCGTCAATATACAATAAAAAATAAAAATGTATCCGCCAAGAAAGGAAAACTTGAATAACAATAATATTCTTTATTTCTGAACAAAAAATAACATATAAAACACATAAACAATGAAACGGTGCTACCTGCTATAGTACTAGACAGTGTCGCAGATAGCAACGCCCGCCTCCTTAAACATAGTGGTGCATACAGTAATCCAAAATTTAGTGTTTTTTTTATAAATTTTTACCATAATTAATATAGGTAAGTAAAGTATTTTACACAATGATATAGGTAAATGCCAAGAAAAACGAAAAGTTACATAATAATTTGAGTACCTCTGTCACAAGCGGTTAAATACTATGGCCTTCACGGTTTATTATTTTGATGTACCTTATTTTAGGCTTTGTAGTACTTTATTTTAACAGCTGTTAAGTTAGCCATCTTACCTGTTATGAGGTAATGAGGATGGTAAACAGGCGTAACCTAGAAGGTTATAGCTCTTGATGACAGCTTCCAAAAGCTTAGGCAAGCGCTAAATGGTTTTACCAGTTTCCAAGTAAGCTGTTAGTGACTGATTTTCTACTGAAAGAAGTGTAGCTAGCCACGCAAGCATCCTAAATATGTCCTACCATGAGCGTGTCCTAACATAAGCAACACGGGGTCTTGCGAGAAAGAGGTCAGAAGGCGTATCGGCATGGCCAAAAGTGCCATGTCTCAGTTACACAAAATATGGAGAGACCGCAACATCTCCCGGAAAACCAAGGTGAAGCTTGTCAACACGCTGGTCTTCTCTATATTCAGCTATGGTGTAGAGACATGGACCTTGAAGAAGGTGGATAGGGACCGAATTGATGCGTTTGAGATGTGGGTTTGGAGAAAGATGTTGCAGGTTCCTTGGGCAGCATTTCACACAAACGTCTCAATTCTTCGTGAGCCTAATATAAAGAACCGCCTTTCCAATATCTGCCTACGTAGGCAGCTCGACTTCTTCGGTCATATTGCCAGAAAAGAGGGGCATAACCTGGAGCGGCTCATGGTTACTGGTAAGGTGGATGGCAAGCGCCCAAGGGGTCGTAGTCCGATGAGAAGGTCGGACCAAATTCGCACGGCTGTAGATTCCAACCTACACGACGCACTCCATGACGCCAAGGATAGGTATGAGTGGCGGGACACCATCAAGGCAAAAGTACTCCAAAAGCGGGGTAATCACGACCCTCAGTAATGAGGACAACGACGCGAGGAGGGAGGATGAGCGTGTCCATGAGCGAGAAAGCTCTTCTGCATACAGAAGAGCTTTCTCGCTCATCATTTTCCTACCTTGATGCCACGTATGATGTGGTGTCGGTATATATTTTTCTAATATAAATGATTGCACAAAGATATATATATTATTACCTTCAAAAATATGTTGTATCTAATAGCCCCAAAACGATGAAATAAAACAACTTAATTTTGGGAACTTAGGCTTCAGATATACAGGGTTATTGGGAAAATGTTAACAACCTCTTAGGGTTGACTTCTGCTAGTCCTAACAAACATTTAGAGATGAACTATTTTGTTTAAAAAAAATGTTTTTTTTTTATCTTTTTGTGTTGTTATATGTTTTTGACGGAATAAGTACGAGGACTACCTGATGTCTAAAAGTCACCTGATGTTTTTTATTGCTGATAGGCTAGCCTTTGAGCACTATCTCACCTGATGGTAGGTGATGATGTGGTCGAAGATGTTGTTCAGGCTGACCTAGAATGACTGGCTCTCAAGGATAGCTGCCGGAACACACCGTTATTTTCAGCTTGAGGGTGGTAGCTAGCCAGGCGGGCATTCGCAAAATGCCCTACCACCATGCAAAATGCCTTACCACCATCCAGGGACCGAATTGATGTGTGGCTGTGGACATATTCACAAGATAACAGTTATTAATTTTCTATTGTTATGAATTAGATATTGTGCTCTTAATGTGCAGCCACATCCCATTTACGACGCCGTGACTAATGTAGTGCTACTTATTCGGCGCATTCTTCCCCACAATCGCCTTTGACGATATTCAAATTCCTTACATTTTCTAACCGGGAAGTACCTACATCATATTGAATAAAGATATTACGTCTACAGTCTTACACACTATTGCTAATTTGATAGCAATTCAAATCAAAAACACTTCCATTTACAACTACGTGGTATATGTACAAAATCAAGAAGCTAGTTTCCAATTGTGTATACTTGTGAAATTTAGCTTGTCTCCATGTTTCTTTTTCTATTTTCAAATTGTGTTGCGCGTGCGCTTATCGTGAAGGTATCGCCACCTTATACTGTGGTATCGCCGCGCCATATCGGCACTCGAGAGCCATTGACGTCAAACTAACAGGGTCGACCCACAATAAGTACCAGTGTCTGTAGGTATGTAACTTGAAACTAAAAATACACGTCTCATAATTAATGCCAGTTTGCATTTCGAAAAACGCTGCAGATTCTTTGTTCTAAGAATGCAGTCGATTTTGTGGTTAATTTAGAATAAATCGCTACAACCACTACTAAAAATTTCATAATATTTGCCCATTTCTGTTCCATCCAATGAATCATTATTTATGAAATGAAATTCTTGTAAATCACACACATATTTAAATATTATATATTATTCGAACCCAACGCGAATGAGTTAATTCAAAATACCTATTTTAATCATACATTTTGATATTTTTATCAAGATAAATTTATTCTATATACTTGCAACCATAGGTATGTTTTAATTCTTGTTTTAAATCCGGATTTGTTTTCTTTTATAATGTTGCTGATCTCCCACGAGATCGATTATGTACACACGTAATAATCGTAAAAATGAATGACAGAAAATTTTAATACTTAAAAATAGGAATGTATACCTAAATAGATGTTTTCAAACCCCCTGTTATCTCTTTACATTTATAAAGTACCTATGTAAATATCCTCAAAATTTTAATCGAATCAAAATAAGTACGATGATTTTACGTCTCTAGAATCAAAGAATGGCATACCTACTTAATCGAAAATTACTGCTATTTGTGTAAAAATATCACAAGATGCATTCGACATGCAACTTTATGTTGTTTACATATCACATTATATTGATAGCTGTGTGCTTTATAGTAATTATTACAAGCTGGAATACGTCCACTGTGGAACAAAGACCTCCTCAAACACCATAAAGAACGGTTATTAGCCACGTTACCATTGGCTACCCGCGACTCTTACAATGTCGACAGTCCACCTTGTATGGGGCCTACCAGTTTTATTAGCTTTATAGAAACTAGTAGTAAATTATTTGACTGAATGTACAGAATGAAAACATCATACTTACCTAATGGGCCTAAACTTGCATTGCATGGAACTATTGCTTTTTTTTAATCAACGCGGTGAATGCCAATGTCTTGACCAACATTGCATTGAACTTAACTTAAGAGGGTACAGTCGTCAGCTCAAATAACATTAGCTAACAGCTTGTATAGTAACCTTTATTGCAGAGAAAATAAAGGTTACAAATGTTGCTTTTTGTACTGTGTGTACTCGTATTACGTTTTCCAATCCACTCCATTCTTATACTTTAAATTTTCGGTGGGGTGTTATCCATTGTCAGTCTATGTGGCTGACGTATTTGCATCGTACTACAACGTCACATTGGGTGTTAATAGTGTAGTAAATAAATAATATTTGTTTAATATATAATCGCGCATCACTTGGCATATATTGAGGGATAAGTGCTAACTTGATAGCTCTTCTCAGTTAAAGATTAAACATGCGAACTTTGTGATTGCCGCAAACATACACTAAGTACCTATCCAGTTAAAAGCTTCCAGGGTCATCACGACGCGACCTGAAAAAGAAGAACTATCATCAATATTATGGCGTGTATTTATGTAGATTAGCGTTTTTGACCTGATTTAGGGTTTTGCTATTTTGACTACGTATAACGACTTTCCAAAGGTACTAACAAAAGAAAGGATTGGCAACGTAATCAACTAAATAACAAACCTTTATTCAGAATGAATGAGTTTTGTTTTTTACATCAATATAGCATGCATGCTTGGCAGGTATGCTATACATTATAATGCAGTCAGGCTTTGCCTGTTGTCTTGTTTATATCATCTAAGTACCTACATACTTAATCTCAATACATTTCAGGCCCATTCATTATATCCCTGAACTATTTTTTTGTAACCTTCCTGTCAACTGCTAACCCCTCTTGTTACCGCAAAAATTCTGAATCTTGTGCGAACCACAACAAAATAAAGATATATTCTTTCAAATATACGGGTACAAAATACCTCAGTTGTGGACACATTTCATTAGAGCATGCTGTTTTTTGACCTTTAAATTTTGGCACCAGCAACTCGGGCTACTTCTAAAAAGGTGTTAACAGGCAAGTTCAACATATACACGATCAGATTAAATATCAAATAGTTACTACCTGGCATTACCTAATCAAATATTCTCGTTAGTAACCGAATATTTTGTGCCCCTCATCAATAACATTCCTTTCTTTAATGAGTAAATGACACAATAGGCCGGATGAAGGCTCAAAAGACCCCAGATATGAGGTCAATTGTGTCGTTAACAAACTGTTTGAATCATTGCGAAATCGTAAGACATCCATTACGAGTACATAGGAGATGTAACTTAGTTTCTAAATAAGAGGATGTAAGTTTCACATAATATATTGTTGTTTGCTGTCAAAAGCATTAACCATAATCTTAACGACTTCCCCTTTCATTATTACCTCTTCAAAGTTATCTAAATTGTTTTCACTTTTTTATGTCCATTAGTTTCATTCCGACGTCATAGCGTCTTAAGCCATGACCTATCCTATCGCAATGAAAGTTTAATGTCCAAAGAAAGTAAACTGATAAGGTTAGTTGTAATTAAAACTCAAGTTAAAATATGTATTTTTGTGTCAGCTGTACCTATCTGCATCTCAAGCAATAAGTATACCTTACATCATTGGAGCCGTAAAATAAAAAATATTTTTCATGCTAGGTCTATCTTTTTATCTATTTTCTAATGGTTCATCAACGTCTGTCGGTAATAAGCAAGTAAGATGAAGGAGGCAGCTGATTTACCAATAATAACGGATAAACTTACCGGATAAACTGGAATGTGACTGAGCACAGAAAATAATATAACAGCTCCCTACCTACCTAGGCACAACTGACATTATAAGATGTTTAAAAAAAAAATGAAGTTGGGTTCTATGTAGAAACATAGAACCCAACTCTTTCTGAACCTTGTTTTTTACTGTAGGTAACCAACTCATTTATAAAGAATGCTTAGTAATTCTTAGAAATGTAAAAACCTACTTTCTTACTAAGAATTTATTGGTTCTAAGCTCTCATATATTTGGTTAAATTTATCTACAAAATTCAGATATGAAATCACAGAATTACACTGTCAACAGAAAATTTTGGAATTCATAAAAGCTCACCCAGAAAGCTGCATAACTATACATTACAAATTGTGCCTATTCAGATTATGGGATTTGACCTGGACACAAAAGGGCGAATGAGTGTGCGAGTTATGATAAATTTCGCCCCTTGCAAATTAGTTTCGCCTTTATCTGTGTTATATTACTGATTATATTAGCATGGCAGACTGTTAAAGTTAAAAGCAGCGAGGCAACCCGTCTATAAAAAGAATAACCGTTAACACAGTACAGCTACGGGAGACGGGACGCTTCCGATAACAGAAAGAACGGCAGAACGAACAAGTTTCAAGCTTTTTACCAAATATTAACACATGCTTATTCAATTACGATTAAGTCTACATTATATAATAAAGATTTTTTATCTTGTAAGTGTTAACGGGTATAGGTTTAAGTGAGTGAATAATTTTGTGAAGTGATTTCTGTTTGCACAGTGTGTGCCATTGAGGTTATGTTGACAAAAGAGCTTTGGACTCAAGTAAGTACCTACATACGAAAGCTTAGTAAAAGACAGATGTACTACTATTTACTCATGTTATTTGATAAGATTTGATAACTTCTTATAATGCCATCTCTATAATATTTGTACCATGTATAGTAGCAATGGCACATATTAAAATTATTGACTTAAACGTTCAATTCATTGGCAAGGAATTTTGGATTTATGAGGAGCCTGTATCGAATGAGGAAATATTGCTTTATACGTGTAAAACATATATTTTACGTACCCAGATTATTCTTCACTAACATTATTAGTAGTTTATTAGTTTATTAATTTGGCAAATTCTAAAACTTCACTTACCTGTTTAGATTTTTATATTTTATTGCTTCTAACATTAATTACTGCATTCCCTTTGTGGCTGACTCTTGATTCAGATAAGCTAGCCGTATTATTACCTTTTTTAGTTGTAGGTAAAATCATGAAACAGAACCATTTTTTTAATATTGTTGTATGTGTCAATTAATTATATTATTAATAGCATGAATTATGCTGCAGTGTATTTAGGTACTTAGAATTCCTAATCGGCTATTTAAGTATTTGGGTTAGCAGAACTCGTACCTGGAGCAGGTCCGAATTCTTCTTTCATTTTCTTATATTACTTGTCTCATTCAATTTATAACTTCACCTTCCTCTGCTCTTTCTGACATTCAAATTCAAATCTCTTCATTTTTCCTTCCTTGTTACATGACTTGACATGTACATACCATACCAATATATTAATCTACAGGTGCTACCTTAACCTTGTCTACTCTAGTCTATCTATCCATTTACACCACACATCCATCGGCATCACTGACACATATGCATTATTTTATCCTCTGCCTCCTGTGTTGCCTGATATTCAGATCCGTAGTCAAGTCTGGGGTGAGTAAAGGCTAACTAGATAGGTATATAGGCACTTATATTATTAGTTTATCGTCCCTTGCCACATTAAAAATAGACAGACAGTGTATGTTGAATGTTTTAAAAAAGATTTCACATGTTGTCATGTTCTGGGATTTTAGAGGTAAGAAAGATCAAGGTTGGATTAACTAGATTTAAGGTATGGACATCCGGCAACTATGTTGTTTATGAGTGAACAAAACAAATATTTGTTAACATTTTTAATTATAATAACTTGAATAGATCACCTACATTCTTACGAAAAGTCACGTACGCCAATGTTTATGGGTTTTGTTTATGTTACATAATAACCAGAACAAAAAAAGATTAATATAACAAGTTTATTTGAAGTTAGTTTGAGAGCTATAAGATTAAGCTTTTTATATTGGGCTTATTAAAGTTTTTAATTTGGAAGAATACTGCTATATATTATGTTCAATAATTTTAAATAAAAACATCAAAAAATCATAAATTTACAAATTATTCCCGGGCAGGAATTGAACCCGCGTCCTTCCGATTACGCGAAATCATTTTGTACTCCAATAATTTGTAAATTTATGATTTTCGCTTAGTACGCGGTAGGCTGTAATGGATTGTAATCATAATATTTAGAAACATCAAAAAATGCCTAGGGACCAAATACTTTTTCGAGTAGTTTTAAATAGATCTCATTTGGATCAGGGGCAACCTCAATGCTCAGATTTATGAGGAGAGATCATCCCTTTGCAAAACTGTTTGGGTAGTTCTTTTAGTCTAATGCACGATAATGCACGTCCACACACTTCTAGAGTCGTAACTCGCACTCTTGCCGATGCTCGCATTCTGCCGAGGCCTGCTCAGTCGCCAGACCTCAACCCCATTGAACATGCATGGGATATGCTACAAAGAAGAGCTCTGCGAAGTATGGATGCCGTGCATACCCTACAACAACGTTTTGACTTGTTACAAAGAACGTGGGCGGCCATCCCTCAAAGAGATTTTGATGTACTGATTTTAAGCATGCCAAATCGGTGTTGTGTGATTAGTGTAAATGGTAGAAACACAGATTATTAATTAATATAAATTTACAATAAACATAAGCATAAATCCTATTTTTTTTTAGTTTCTCTGCCAAATAAGTCAGTTATAGTTCAAAATATACATGATCCCTGAGCACTTTGTGTGTATTTAGAAGTAACATTTAATTTATATTTTAGAAATGATAATTGATTTAAAATTAGGCATTTACATAAATTTAAAGATTCTAAATGTCAATAAAAGTTAACTGTAACTAACAAAAAAATAATTTAGAAATACACTAAAACAGATGTAGTATAATGTACCTAATTTTACTCCTAAGCCAACGCGTAACGTGACCCAACCGGAAGAATATTTGATGAATTTTGCTTCTACTTGAAGCGTCAGCAGAAGGTCTTAACTCCTCGAGCACACGATTATATATTAATATAATGTTTATTGAAACTTTTTTTTAATAAAGCATGAACAAAAATCTAAGTAAGAAACTGAAAAAAAGAAGTATGGAGTTTATAAACGAAGACACTTTTCTTAGCTTTCTCCTTACCGCGAGTGCACGAGACGCGCACTTGGTCGGTTTTTATTAGTTATTTTTTTTGTTAGAGTTTGTACTATAAGAATATCAACACACGTTGTTGTATTTTTACTCTATTGTAACGGCGCTATAACAATAGAGAAAAAATAGAAAAAAAAACACAGATATCCGATGGTAGGTTTATTATATTGATGTAACATAATGCTAATTCACATCCATTGAGCAACAATGTTATTCAATCTAGCAGGTACTAGATGCTAGATAAAAATACAAAACTATAAGATTGCTAAGATTTTCTGGTACAATATGTCCAAAGCATTTGATTCTGCAAGCCACAATTCATAGAATTTTAAATAATAAAATAAAACTCAGTTAGGAATTACTTACTCTTCATTTTAGCATTTATATTTATATAATTTAAATGTAATTGAATTAATAGAACAAATTAAAATAAATAGACACCTAGGAAAGTTTGTACACCTTAAAAATAGAAATTCCACAAAGGCCCTGTGTGGCGATTTATCGAAATAGAAGGAGAAATCATTAAATATATTGATAGTGACGAAACATTTAGGCAGTCAGAGAAGATAAACTGCTCTGGCTCAGTTTTATGACTGGGAAACGTAATTTTACATCGATTATTTATAAGAAATTAAACTAATAAATAATAAAAATTTACCAACACAATTTTAGGATTTTATAGGATGATCTGTTAGTTGAATTTAAAAAAAAACACAAAATATTTTTTTATTAAAAAAAAAACACCATATTTTTTTGTTACTTATTTATCGATTTTATATTTAGTGTTTTGCAGTATTGGCAATACTGTATCTTTCTTTAGAGATCTGACAACCTGATTTTGGATACAACTGGCAAATTTCTTATAAGACTATCTGCGGTATTGGAGAAAAAAACAAATTGCACGTGAAAAATGGTTCAAAAGTACAAATTTGTATGGAAAACTCCGCTTCTCTCAGGTCTTTTGCCTTTTTTGTAATTGTAAGACGCATTTGAACACAATCTCACTTGTTGGTAAGAGATATTTGGTTGTCTTCAGCATAAGTGTTACTCATTATAAAGATTACAATGACAGCTGCTGGAGCACATTGTTAAGTATTTGGCCTTTGACCATTATGCCGTTTCTAAACGGAATTTATTCTGTTATTACTTGAAAGTGGCAATAGTCTATCTTAGTACTACAATAATAAAGTATGTTAATGTTGACTTAATGCCTGACATAAAAATTTTAGAAAACAACAATCGCTATCCCTACTATTGAAACTGCTAGAAAGCTATTGCTTACGTAAGAGCCCGTATCCACGTGTCGTTAATTTGTCATTTCGTCGTAGAGTCTATTATTCTGGATGGCACAGGTCGTCAGAGTCCGCAGGTGGGATACTCCATAAAACATGTCGATGACAATGACCGAGATTGACCCTAGTGCAATTTTTTATCCGAATTGATAGACGTCACCTTGAATCCAAATCTTTTTATTATGTAGGCATGAAGATTCGAGCGTCAAAATATTTTCTATGTACATATTATATCGCGTGGTACTTCTTCTATTTAGAATTCTGTCGATAAAGTAGAATTTATCAATAACTCTATTAAATAAATAGATGCTCACACATAAAATCTGCCCAGAACCTAGAACCCCTAAACTTTGTATATTTTTTTCTCAGCAATCACAGCACAACGCTGTGTATAAACTTGTGCCTTACATTTGCTCAACAAAGAGTCTAGCATGGCGATTATTCATATTGCAGTGTAGGTACTCGAGATTTTATTGACTTTTCGGGACTTTCTATCCTCGGAGTTTGTAGCTTTTTCTAGCATAACCACATAATAAAAAGGAACAGAAGGATCACTCTGCAAAGCCAATAAATAAGCGACTCTACGAAGCGAATATAATATGCTAAAATAATGTGCACCTCAGCAAAGCACGGAAGACATAATATAAGATATTCCTACCACCTAAGATTTTTTACCTGCCTACAAGGCGTCTCTTTTTATCGTATAGTCTAGCCACGCATAGCTTTGATATTTTCTGACGCGACAGGCACCTTATAATAATCCCGCCCGGACGGATACGTACCGTACTTGTAGCTTTGTTCCTAAATTTCGGAGTGAGCCAGACTTGGCATAACTCTTAAAATTTTATATGTAGTATAAAAGCTATGTAGAAAACGTAAGAATATTTTGATCGGAGGTACCTACGTACCTCCGCTATTTCAAATTACTTCTGCAAAGCTACAGTGTACCAATTACAAAACGGAACCGGTTACATTAGATCATTTGGCCAATAAAACATGTTAGCACAGCGAAATTTTCAAGTTTATTGTTGCAAGAAATTTGAACATTATAAAATGGGACCAGTTATGTTTTTGAAATTATGATAAGGTAATTAGTTTAACAAGGTTTTAGGTTCGATTGTCTAGATAGTAGGTATTTTATATTATCATCATATTTTTCATGATATCTCAGCCCTTGCCTACAAATTTGATTTGCTGGTAAGTCATGGTGTGCATGAAGGTCAGAACAGGCCAAACTAGAATCACTGGCCCTTGGACAGCTGCAGAAACTCACGTTACGCTTGGCGAAATAGTTTACGTGAGGGTACTAGATAGCTTGTCGAGCAATTTCATGAGATGTAATCATTTTCTGAGATTAGATAAGAAGAATGGAATTAAATTGAAAATGAAAGGTTAATTACGTATAATAAAAATACAGGCACATGAGTGAGACTCAATAAGCGGTTGTCCCAGGGCGACGGGCGCAGTGCAGTTCGTCTCTTGTGATAAAATGCATCTTTTATAGACAGAGGTTACCGCTAACATCAAGTGGGCCAAGAGATTTCTACGTCACAATAGATAAAAAAATTTGAGTCTTGACTGACTTGATGACATATCAGGTTAAAGCTTAAACTAGAAACAATACCCTCTATAACTTCTAAAGCCAACTGTCAAAAGAATATAAATTTAGAGGGTTCTTTTAAAAAAAATAGCACTAATGAATTATTTTTAGAAATTGAGTGTATCATACTTATAGGGTGTTATATTTTTAAGAAGAATGTTTGTTAGCTTGGACTATTTGTAATAAGCGTTTGATGAAAAAAAACGCTTTGAAGTGTGTTTACTCTTCGAAACTAATAAGGAAACGTGAACGTACTGTATATGTAATCTATTAAATAGCTGTCTGTGTTAAATACGAGTAGGTGCATAGGTATAAACACCATCCATTCCACAATATCCTTTAATATTACGTACAAAAGGTGACATTTGATAGAGAGAAGAATACACGTTGTGTTGACACTTTGATAAAAGCAGGCAGAAAAAAGGAACCACACGTGGGTGAACTCGCGAGCATAAGCCAGTTACATGATGCAAAACAATTCAATTAGGTACCAATAATCAAATAAGATTAAGTACTGATACTGGAGTAAGTATGCAAGTAACAAGAACTAGTCTTCATTATATAGTACTTGTATATAAACAGGATAATAGAAAACATGCATACCAGGGTATTTAGCGGACAACGGACAATTAAAGTGTTAGTACATACCTCAGTCCAATTATAATACATCATCGATTCAATTAGCTGATGTTGGCGTGACACAGTCCTTGTCGGTCACACTCTGTTTACGATGAATAAATACATTTTACAGAGTGCATGACTTACAATCAGTTCAGCTAGTTTACCTACTGGGTGATGTTGTATCCTGAATGTGCACTGGGAAAAAACTGTCTGCTCATGTGTCCAGTTTGTCTGGATGGGATAATAAGTTTAATTAAGTGCGATGAGATAAATGTGTGAGTCGTCACTCGTCATGCATAGTTAGACCTAAGTACAAGTACTTAAATGCTTTAATTTTGTTATAGGTACTTAGATATCATTAAAAAATAACAGCTGCATTTCTATCTATGCTTATCTACCTATTATAATGATTATATTATAATTTTTAATATTATCTATAATTTATATTACGACATGACACGAGTATACCCCTACGGTCTACCTACTCGTATCAGTCGTACCATTCGAATGACGTAGGTTCCAACGTGTATACGTACCTACTGTGACACATTCACGAGAAGCTACATAAAATGAACCCGTTTGTCGAGACAAAACACGCAGAGAACGACATAAAATTAAATATTGTTATTGACCTTATAACTGCTTCTAAGATAATGATAACACGATCGACGCCGATTTACGAAGTTTTGAGCATTGTCAATGATATCTGGTTTTATCGTCTAAATGACTCTGTGTAAACATTAGGATCGTTAGCATAAATTAGTATCGCTAGGCGCCACAGCGCCGTATCGGCGCGGTGTCGTCGCCGTAGTTACAAAGTTTTTGAAAGCTCTAGGCTTTTGGCATTAGAGGCGTTCGCGTGATGATCCGGTACAGTTCTCAGTTGTTACAGTAAAAGCAGGTCAGATGGGTCGCTGTCGCGGCATCTAATGGAACCGACGCGATGGAGTAGGGAAAGTCACCCGACCGTGGTCCGCTCGTAGTTTCTTTTTTGCAACGGCGGCATGACGGTTCGCATGCGCGGGACGGCGATCACGTCAGTGTTGTGTTGAACCTACGTTCACTTCAGACGCGCGATTGGCGCTCGTGTCCATGACGGTAACATTTGGTGCTTATGTATAAATAACTAGTGTGTGTGAGTGCTGGATTGCGATGAACGGCGCTGGCCTGGCGTCTCGAACGGCGGACCCCTTGCCCAGCCTGCTGCCCATCCGTCTGTACGCGCGAGCTCTCCGCCAGTACCAAAAGCTGCTCGATCTAAAACGGCTAACTTCCAAAGACAAAGTAAGCGTGTGTACTATTATGCACATCCTATATAACCTCTATGCATAATTCATTATTTATATTCGTCTTGTTTTACTGATTTAAGTTGTGACGGCGCAGCGACGACACGAGCGCGCAAATTCTACTTTTCACTGTAATAACATTTTTTTCTACTTTATTACTTACTTTGAGACGTTCAAATATAGTGTGGCCATTTTAGATATACCTATACATATAATAATATATACGTTATAGATTTTAAGGAACTTATTACTGTTCTTAAAAGCTTCCGCTCTAGTTTCTGGTTTCCTTTGTGTATGTTTGCCATGGATTTATGCAAAGGCATAATTCTTCAGATTCTACCATTATTAAAACGTAGCTTTTTATGTTTGATATGTAACAAGGTAGAAATAATTCATAATTTTTATTATAATTTATATTAGTGCACAATTAGACAGCAAGTATTTTATACAAATAGGTACATGATTAAATTAATAAACTTAAAGCACGTGTGGTGCATCTTGTTTACGCTGGTGAATAGCATGAAACATTTTGGTGATCTTGGATTTTAATTAAAGGCTGGTTTTGAGAACTGGGTATATGTACCTAGATATTTAAGTTTCTAAATTTACAAACAGGTTGTTTTAAAATAAATCCGACATATGAGTAGGTAGATTTCTGCTCTTTTTAAGAAAATATTATCCTTGTTTAGGTACCTGTATGTAGGCAATCGCAAAATGCTACTTCCATGCAAAACGTACATTACGAAACGTGTGAACAGCATCGTTAAGGCGTTGTTTTAAATCATTTATACTCTTTAAAGCCACTCGCATCGTATGACATTTATAATGAACGTATGATCAGATTATATCTTTTTAAATTTAACTAAGAACGTTTTGTTTTGTTTCTGTTATCAATACAATTGTGTCATTTAGTGTTAATCATATTTTTGTTTTAATAATAAAACTGTGAATATTCCTCGGACGTCAGAAGTGGGGTGATGTCGGCCGATGTACTAATATCAAGTGCGCACATGTGATAAAAGAAGGGTTTATTACGTTTCCAAGGTTACAGAAGCACGTGCTGCCGAGGAATTAGCCTCGAATTTACCTTTAAACAATGATGAGAATGACGAAAACACTGATTGTTACCGCATTGTAGTTTAAAACTGATACTTTTGTTAGGAATGCACTACATGATGTAAAAATATTCTTTTTATGAACAACATCAACAATCATAATGTCCACTGTTGACCATTGGGTTTGCCATAATCAGCACGCTTGGTAGGTGTCTTGGAGGTCGGAGAGTAGTGGCAGATCTTCAGAAGATGCTGCTTTCCCACCTTATAATATTTTTATCATCGTCGCCTTGTACGACTCCTATAGGAATGGAAGGAGAAAATCCCTCCGATTCTTGTAGGACCTCCTGCAGTGTATGGAAGGGGTCCAATTTTAGCCCGGCACCATACAAGCATTATTAGTTTGTCATGAGCAGGTAGAAATTATTGGTAGATGGAAGTAAGTTACACGATACTATACTATAAAAATCAGTTATTAAAAAAAACTTATCCAATAACTGGTGGTAAGCTCCCAAATATTAATATTAATGCGGCGGAATCAATGTCCACATAAACGGTGTCCCACAACAGATCATTTTCCAGATACCACAGCATAAGAGTGGCATCATCTGGTCTCTTACCGTCATCTCTTAATATTCCACTCGGTTCCAGTGTCGAGGGCACAGATGCAATGGAGAGTGCCCGTCTGACTATATGTCGTATAGGTACTACAAGTTTTTAGTAAGGTTTGCGTTTCAGTAAGTTTCTTCAACATGTTAATCAATACTCCCAAAAAAACAGTTTTAGTATGGGATACAAAGGAAAAATATGTTTTCCCAGTAAAAAGTCAAAGGGTACCATTGAAATACTTCGACTAACGACGCAACGTATGGTAGGTACCTACCAAATAGTTTTAGGATACAATTAAATAGTTTACATCTTTACAAATCCTGTTAATTGTTTTTTGTTTTGTAGGATAGGATAAATGACCGCTTATTTTTATTTCTTAATCGTTACCGGGTCTATTCACGCACGAGTTAATATCAAAATAAAAATATTTTGACTAACCTCGACGTTTCGATCAAGTTGCATTGACCGTGGTCACGAGTGGACTGACTGTTAACGAAAGTTTAAAGATAAGTAAAAGACCGCTTGAAACATAACGAATTATTTATCTTATTGGTTTAATTAACATAAAAAAAATATGGGAAAATTTAGCTTCACTGCATTCATCTCACGCTACAGCGCGTCACGGTTATTGCGTGTGGTTTATACACCTTGATCTTCCTTTTGAAGATAATTATTGAATTCTATCATGTAGTAACTGTTATAAGTGTCTATCTTTGCTTTAAGTGTTTTTATAACAATAAAGACCTTGCTGGCTCTGTAGTTAATTGGACATATTATACATAATCTAGACACATTTGGTCAGTTTAAAAATGCAATAACTATTACATTTATGTCGTGACTATCTTAAGGAGTAATGTTTAATTAAGAGAGGTTATGCATTTTATTATTACACACATTTTATACATCACATTATACATATGTGTAATATGATGACTTAATTAAATTAATTGCAAATAAGAATATTATGTTCAATGGTCAGAAAACGTTGAACGCAGCTACAGCCTGTTGACCTTGTAAAAATCGAACGAGATATTGATGACAGTCGGATATGCGAAGATATTGTCCGTTGTGCCAAGACATAGAGAATAGAATAGTCATACATAATCAAAACTAGTGAACGGGCGGGCCGGGACCTGTCGGACTTTTCCGTGTCCGAAACACACGCTTATTTCCTGTTTCGGCGCACGCTCTGCTTCCAACATAATATGCTCAGATAGAATAGAATATCTTATTTTAAATGTGCATTAAATATGGAACAAAATAACTGCTTCCAACATAATATGCTCAGATAGAATAGAATATCTTATTTTAAATGTACAAGAAATATGGAACAAAATAACAGGATGGAAATACTTTGACAAAGTTTTTAGGTTTCAATAAGATATTTATTATATATGTTTATATAATTTACTGTAACTTCAATCTTGGGCGAATTTTATGAAAACTTATACTTCGTACAATAGTGCTTCCATGCTTATATTATGTTTTTACAGATGCTGAATTTGATTGCGGAAATGACATCTTCGCTTAAATTAACTATTTATCACGTGTCAATCTATTGTTTTTTTGTAAGTCACAAAGGTCATATATGCTTAGCGATAAAGATTTTTAAACGGTTAACGGTTAGCAATTACGAGCGTTCGTATTTCTTTGAAAAAATATTATGGTGTGAGATCACTGTCATTTTTTGTTACAATAAAATCACTAGGCTCTAAATTGTATAAAATTGAGGTCGTTGAAGTCCGAAATTCCATTTAATTAATGTAATTTTACAAGGTTGGCAAGTGTGCGTACTATGAAGAACTGGTTATTAGTGGTTATTGTATTAATTCAGTGCCAAGGTTGCCAGTGAAATGTCTAGGTAACAACGTATCATACGTTAAAAATTATAGTCTTCATGAGGTTATGCGCAACTTACCGTTATATCTGAGTTTATATCTAACTAATAATCGTTACTGTTTTCTTTGCTTATTGGCATTGAGTAATCATGTTGCTTTTAATTAACTATTTATTTGAAGTCGTCCTTAAGCGTTATAGTGAATGACTTCCTGATTATTCGTGTGTAACTATAACATATATTTTGATTAGCAACGTTCGTAGATATTGTAATGTAATGTACACACCGTACAAATATTTTTTTATGCTATCGTGATGGAAAATGCTCGAATCCCACCTGGAATACCTACCCAATTCGTTACAGGTACCGAACTGTACTGCTCCCATCACCCTCAGACATAAGGTGAAGTGAGCCTCAAAAGGTAAATTTCGAACTGTATCAGCCGGATCGTCCACTGCTGAACACAGCCTCCCCTATTAAGGTGGTATTTGCCATAATCCCCACGCTTGGCAGGCGGCAAAACAAATTCGCTTACACTGTTTAAATAGTATTATTTAGTTCTGTTTCGTTCACTCGCACGCAATCACTTCGTCTGTGCCTGTAATTTCACCAGCACCCATAGCATTCAAACCAGAACACAGTAATGTGAACACTACTGCTTGGTGGTAGAAATGGGTTATATTATAGGTACCTTAGGTTATGGTTATATATTAATATTATAAATGCGAAAGTAACCCTGTCTGTCTGTTACGCTTTCACGCCAAAACCACTGGACCGATTTGAATGTAATTTGGTATGGAAATAGTTTGAGACCCGGGAAAAAACATAGGATAGTTTTTATCCAACTGCGCATAAAGAGGTTAATGTTTTTGCGCGATGGCCGACATACGCGCGGCCGGAGCCGCGCCCGGAATGCTAGTGGTTATAATATATGAAGTAATGGCAACAGGGAACGTCGGCCCCGCGGTCTCAGATGCCTGATCTGTGTATTTATTATTTTTCTACTTATATCTGAATGAGATCACTAGTGACATCAACAAAATCCATTGTTTTATTCTAATTCTAGTGCAGTTAGAAGAAACTAGATACTTATCTATGTTGATATGATATTTGCTCGACTTATCTATAAGTTAAATAATCAATGTTATATCATACTAGCTTTCCGGGCGCGGCTCCGCCCGCGCGTATGTCGGTTATCGCGCGAAAACATTAACCTCTTTTTGCGCAGTCGGATAAAAACTATCCTATGTTTTTTCCCGGGTCTCAAACTATCTCCATACCAAATTTCATTCAAATCGGTCCAGTAGTTTTGGCGTGAAAGCGTAACAGACAGACAGACAGACAGACAGACAGACAGACAGACAGACAGACAGAGTTACTTTCGCATTTATAATATTAGTACTGATTAATTTAATGTAGTACGATGATACAACTATAAAAAATATCACAATAAGTTGATATAAATAGTCGCATAGATAAAAGAAAATTTCCTGCATGTTGTAAAAAATTAAATCACTGAATGAAATATTAAAACGAATGAAACGTTTTACCAAATACGCGTTGCGCTTGTATATTGTGAAATGCAGCTGTTCGTCACACGTGATTAAATTAAAATACATATTTGATTCTTTATGTACCCAGCTTTAAATACAAAGGGTATTAGCATTCGTTCTACTTTCGCCGAAAGCATCGGTCCACTCATAAATATCGTTCTTTGTTCGTACGTCAGAATTATAAAAGAGCCCACCAGTTGGTCGTACGAAGCGACTTACTACATAATCCTATGTATGATCGTTTAGTACCACTAGACTGTGCAACTGATTTATTCCATACCACGATTCCATATCGGTAAACGAGCCTTCGTTTTATCCGTATAAGGCTCATTAAAAGCTGTTTTTATTGAATGCCTTTATGGTAATCTGTCAATAAAGAGCTAAGAATACTGATTTTGAGGTTTTCGACATTTAGTGTTTGACGTCAGAAGCCAGTTTCTTGTATAATTTTGGAGCAAAACACAAAGTTGAGTTTATTTAAAACGAATACTGAATACTGGTATTTAAACTTTCATAGCTGTCACATGTGCTAAAATGCCCTGACAAGTGCTAAAATGCTTCACTTATTTTTTTGCAAAATGGAGTTTGCAGCAGTATAAAAATGATATGTTAATCTTGATCATATTATCTAGGGCCAATTTCATTCCGAAACACTTTTTCTTAATACTTTTTCTATAGAATAAAGTTGCAAAGATGAGTTTAAATTGAAGCGCTCGTAGCGAAGTTTGCTTAGCCGTTCTTAATCGATCATCTTAGTTAAGCAACGTCCGTCGCGGTCAGGAGTTGGATGGGTGACCGCTAGTGACATTACTACTGAGCGCTTCCGTGCTTCGGAGGGCACGTTAAGCCGTCGGTCCCGGTTGTTGTCTTACGATGGCAGTCGTTACAGCATGGTGGTAGGGCATTTTGCGAATGCCCGCCTGGCTAGCTACCACCCTCAAGTAGAAAATCTGTCGCCAAGCACCTATCGGTGTGTTCCGGCAGCTGTCTTTGAGAGCCAGTAATTCTAGGCTAGCCTGAACAACATCTTTGACCACATCATCGCTTACCATCAGGTGAGATAGTGGTCAAAGGCTAGCCTATTAGCAATAAAATAAAATTACGCTTGTAACGTATATACATATCTCAATTATTTATAAAAATATGACAATAAATTTGCATAAGAGACAAAATCCGATTTAAGTTACTTTTTTGTGTTAATAAGCTTTCTTTCGTCAATTAATGACACAATCTTTTCATTTCTTTTTTTTTATTGTAACGGAACAAGCACGAGGCCCACCTCATGTTAAGCGGATTAACCTCTGCCTATAACAGATGCATTTCATCATGTGACGAATTGCACTGCGCCCGTCACATTGAGACATACAATTGCAAGTCTCTTGTGCCTGTAATTTTTCTGGCTCACAAGGACTGCTGCCGGAACACACTGTTAAGTGCTTGGCGACAGAATTTCTACTTGAGGGTGGTAGCGAGCCATGCGGGCATTCGGGAAATACCCTTCCGCCATGCAGTGAAGCTCAAGCAGGCGGTTGGGATCGAACCTGGGATCTGACGCAGCAGAAGCATGGCAGTCCATAGCTATAACTGCTCGGCCATCATTGCTTTCATCTAAGCAAGTCAACTCTATGAATCAGAATAAACAACAGAAAAACTATAAAATCCTGGTCATAGCTTTGAAGATAATCATTTCCTAAATTCTATTACAGAAATCTTACGTTATCGAATATTCAGCTCCACGTCAAATTTCAACTCTATTGGCCCAGTAGTTTTTTTTTAAATTTGTACTGTATTAATACATTTTTAATAATCTTTTATCTTTATTTAATGTTAAATAAAATTTAAATACGTATACGAACATATATGTTTCTATTAAAGGTAGTTTAAATATATATCTACTATAACATATTAGAAACAAATATAATTAAAGATTATTTACATTAAATAAAAAGAAAAGCAATACAAAAATAAATAAACAATTTAACTATATCTATGAAATAAAAATATTACACGTAAAAATAATAATAATAGCTCTCAGTTCAAGGTCAAGATTATAAGCGATTATTTTTTTAATAATGTTGTCATGAAACGCAATAAAAAAGTTTGTATAAAAAGTAATATGTTCGACATCACATCAACAGCTGAAGACATTCACAGTTGAATAAAGGTTGGTGTGTTCATAGCTAAAAATAATTTCATATCAATTGTACTCAAATTATTAATGAACAGGAAAGGAAGTCGTTGCTTTTGACTATAAAAAACCCCGTTGTAAAATTCATTATTGGAATTTCCTAATCACATCTATAAATCAGAAAACTTAAACTACTCGCGTGCTCACGATTATTGTTAAATATAGACATAATGACGAATATAATCAAGTTAGTTGTGTAGCCTTTCACCACTATCAAACCTGATGGAAATTGATAGTGTAGTCGAAGATGGTCTTCTGACTAACCTAGAAATACTGGCTTTCAAGGACAACTGCCGCGCTGTTAGGTGCTTGGCGACAGTTTTTCTCCATGGTAGCTAACCAGGCTATAAAAACAGCAACCTTAAGATAATAACAACTCCGAAGCGCCGATGCGCTCAGCAGTAATGCCACTAGAATCACCCAACCAAAGTCATGACCGCAGCGGACGTTGCTTTATACGAATGATCGTTCAATAACGACTAAGCAAGACACGCTACGAAAGCTTCAAACAAAAGGTAAAAACGTACTTATGCTGAATGATGTATCTGTATTAAGAAACCAAAATTGCTGCAATTAAGTATATTGCAGAGTAGATAGTTTGCTATTTTTAGAAACAGTTAAATCTCAAGTTTTTATGACGCCTGATTTTGTGGATTTTCAAGCTGTTCTATAGATTACAAAATTATAAATTTACGAGAGGAAAAAATATAGTCAGGTGCGGGATAAGAACCCGCGTTATCCACCCCTTTAGCCGGGGTATGCTCTGACCGACTGAGCGAACATGACAATGGTTCGTAACTCATATTTTTCCCCTCGTTCTTTAAGCATCGTATGGGGATGGAGCGACACCTATCGTTCAACTTACGTTGTATAGATTTTATACTTAGATAAATTCGCTCTATAGATGCTTCTCTTATCAAGGCGAGTTTCTTATGTCAAGCATCATCATTACAACATATTTCTGTCGCTAGTTGGTTTCATATGTTCCGTTTTTATTTTAAAGTTTTCCGTAACCTAGTTAAAAGGGCGGTACGTAAGTTGAGTAGGTGATAAAAAATTACAAATTGCGAGAAGAAAGATTAAATTCATGTGCGAAATTCGGCAGCAGCACCGTCCACCCCTATAGCTGGAGCATGCTCTGACTGTAATCCGCAGAGCATGCCTTATTGCAAAAAAAATAATATTAAAATTACTTAGGGTTGTTATTTGTGTTCCGAAGATTTTATTATTACAGAAGTACTATATTAAACATAATAATATAAGTAGGATAATAAAAGTCTAGGTAATATACAACGATACTGAGTTACCAAACGGAGATGCCATCAAGCATTTTTGATTTGTAACTATTTTAATTCCAAAAGACTATCGTTGTCCATCATCATCAAATCACACTAATATTTTAAATACAAAACTGTATGTGTGTTGCTAGTCACCTACAAAACTACTGAATGAATTTTGATGAAACTTGGTATCTATTTAAGTATTTTCTTAGATTAGAGGATACGTACTTGTAAAGCACAGTTTCCAAGCAGTTCCAAAGGGTCCGCGATATAATCCATTGCCTCGCGAGCTACGATGAAATATAGATTGAAGCGCGAAAACGCGTAGTCGGTACATAAAATAAGCAATATTATCATTCTTTGTATATTGTTCGCATGACAGAATATCAATTGCTAAGAACGCTAGATTGGCTTACGGTTATGTTAAGATCATCTTAAAGTTAAGGTAATTTTAAGCTTAATCAACGTGGCAAAAACGTCAATTTATCCGTCCGATATTCGTTAAAATCAACAATAATAGAGTGGATGCAATGGAAAAAAGTAAGCAATACTCGTACAGTTTTTTCAATCTGTTTCCCAGTAAGCTCGTTGTTTTATTTCGAGGGTTTTTATTCAACAGTTTTCGAGAGAATTTCCAATTTTAATGTATCAAAATAACGTTTAGGTACCTTCTAGTTATAATATACTATATGTTTTCTGCCAAGAATTAAGCACAAATTCGAATTGGATTTTCTATTAAGTATTGCAATTGTAAATATATACAATAGAAATTTGTTTGCAGCGATTATAGGGTAACCTAATTTTGTACTTGCCCCCGGACATATTTATTGTAATATCAAATTACCCAAATACGTATGATAGATGATATATCTCACTACCGTTGGTATTTTTGTACAGTAATCGTTTTTTAATAAGAATTTCTGTCATGGTTTTCCTCATCGCGTATATTATATATTTACATCAGAATTTACGATATATTTTACATCAGATTTCATCATATTAACGGTCAATGTCTCTATACGTTTTCCAGTGGAAGTAATAACATACGATCGTTCCGCGCGAAAAGATAAGCATAATCTCTGCGAGTTTATATATCTCGCCCAAAATAGATCACTTCTGGCAATTGTAGGTATTTACGAATAATTACAAGTTATATTTTTACTGATGATAACCCCCTTAGGAGAATAATTTAAAGCAGTGATAACTGAGCGATAATTGCTATGAAGCCGTGCCGCAGAGCCATGCTACGATCGCTGGCTTGAGCTTCACCGCGCTGTGGAAGCATTACGTGAATGCTCGTCTGCCTAGCTACCACCCTCAAGTTGAAAATCTGCCGCCAAGCGCCTATCAGTATATACCGCCAGCAGTCCTTGAGAGCCAAGTAAACTGTATCGTACATATGTAGAAAATCGGTTACGTAATTTTTTATAATACTCCGTCATCACGAGAGACAATGGCTAGGCGTATTTTATTTGGCAGAGCAGTCGTGTTTTCTATTATTAATATTATGTTTTGTTGGAAACTATTGCTTCCAACACTAATATAATAAACGATCGTTACGAAACGACGTAAAAGAAAAGATCTTACGTATATAGATGTTGTAAAACGATGGCGTGCTACTACTGTGTATACTATCATTGGTTTGATTTCGATAGAATTTAACACAAATGTAAAGGCAGGAAAGTACAAAGTACAAACTTTCAAAAACCATTATGTACATAAATCTGTTAGGAAGGTGATATACCTAATATTTAAATAATTAACTGCTTACCACCAGGCTGTACGCTTGTTTGCCACCATAGTGGTATAAAAATATATATATATGTATATATTTACGTACAATTTTAACGTAGGTAATGAAGAAAAATGTTTCTTTATGAAAATTATGTTTTTTACGGTTAAATTGTTAAGACTTTTTGACGGAGAGTAGAATATAATAGAATGTAATAATTACAATATTATAGCCATGGTGACATCATCGTCAAATGCTTATACACAAAGTTTTTAAGGGAGATGTATTTATAGCGCTTTCCATGCAAACATTTTCATCATATATTAAGTACCTACCAAGAGTTCAAAATTAGAGAATATTAACTATAATATCTTTATGTTTCTGGTTTCCTAGTTTCCGTAAAATGTCTATATTACAAAATAATTCGGAACTAGCGCCCTGGCTTCGCCCGGGTATTTAAGAAAAATTCAAAATAATAAACTTTTTTTGAAAAAATTCTATAGCCTATGTTTATCAGGGATAATTTAGAATTCCAATGGTGAAAACATTTTTTAAGTTTAATTGAAGGTTTCATATTTTTATTTTTGCAATAACGCATGCTCTGCAGATTACATTACAAAATTACAAATATACGAGAGGAAAAATTATAATCATGTGCGGGATTCAAACCGGCGTCATCCACTCCATTAGCCAGGGTATGCTCTGAGCAACTGAGCTAACATGGCAATCATACATAACTCTATTTTTTCCAATTGTTCCTTAAACTGTCGTATGGGGATGGTCCTGTAAGGTTGTCTTAAAATTAATTAATTGGTCAAGATACGTAAAGCATCACTTCGGAGTTCAAACTCCGTATATGATAGTTTTTTAGTTTTCCGGGAACGAAAACCACATTAGTATACTGGCGTCTGGAATCTACCCGAAAATGATCTGAAACCCTATCACCTAATTGGGTTTAAAAGATATCTAGCGAAAAGTGGGTGCTTCGACAAATACTATATACAAGTGTGTTTCAAACAAAAAACAACTTTAAATACAGCATATCTTACGGTATTTAAAGTTGTTTTTTGTTTGAAACACGTGTAAGTACAACCTGATATCAGTATGAATCATTGCGTACAAGGTATGAGCAATTAAAATACGCATGTTCATAAATAACAAATTTTATACTATTTAGGGATACACAATTCGTATTATTATAGGAAGTCACTGAAGAAATTTGTGATATCTCTCATATTATATGGGATCGGTTCAATATTGATTAATTAATAACACAAGAAAATATGTATTGTTTACAAAGAAATATTGGCACTTATTAATACCATCGTCAATTGTTCAAAATGTACAATTTTATTTAAACTTAAAAATGTAAACATTGGAACTATAATATCTATACAATTCAGAATATTATAATATGAATATAATAAGTAATAAAATAAAATAAATATCTACTGTATAAAAGTATTTTAGTAACTTATATATATTTCTTTTGACTGCATGTAAGAATAGTTGTAATCAATGAATGAATGAATAAATATACGGATATAACCAATTCACAAGCAGGCGAATCTCTGGGTCGGCATATAGTAAACAAATAGATAAATTAAATTTAAAGAAAATAGTGAAACGTATTGTATAGATTTTTTTTTGCATCTCATGCAATATGAACATACAAGTCAGTTTTGTATCTATGTAAGGTTAGTATGAATATACAATGTACCTATATTCATAGATAAGTGTGCCTACGGTTTTTACAACACATAGATAATGCCGGAAACAGAGCTTACTTCCTTCTTGGCACCTTTAGCCTGAAGTGCACTTATATTGAATTACGAGTATGTTATTACGTACCAACTGCTGTTATTAATCTATAATAATGGTTTGTTTTGCATTAGAAAATGTCTTAAGGAAGCTATATAAAAATAATAGGAGCACAGAATTTTTCACCCTTATCATAATTATTTAGGTTAATGGTGGGGTTCGTATCATTTATTTCGCAAACAAAATAACGTGCACTTAAAATGTATTGCGTTTGGCTGCGGTTTCATTTCAAAATATAGTACCTATAAGAATTATACTGGTTACGTTATATAATTACAGATTGCATGGTAGTAGGTCATTTTGCGAATTCTCGCCTGTCTAGCTACCATGTAGAATATCTGTCGCCAAGCACCTAACGGTGTATTCCGGTACCTGTCCTTGAGAGCCAGTAATTCTAGGTTAGCCTGAACAACATCTTCGACCACATAACCATTTACCATCAGGTGAGATAGTGGTCAAAGGCTAGCCTGTCAGCTATAAATAAAATAAAATAAAATAAAAAACTAAATATTAACTTAAAAGAAAAAATAAAGTCTTGTTAGAATGGGCACTTTATAGTCATTGATAGATATCACTGAGGATATTATGAATTAATGTGACTACAAATTTAAAGGAAAATCCCGTGCCAGGGTTTTCAGTTTCCTGTGGGAATAATGTTTCAATTCTGGTTTACCTACGTTATTAAATGTTTGAGAAGTTCCTGTTTTTCCATTGAATCTAAATTTTAAAGTATAATTTGAGTCATTGTGTCACGCACGTCACCTTAATTAGGTTATAGTGGAGATTGTTTTTCACCTCAAGATTTGTTTCTCATCAACTGTCAGTGCAAAACGCTTTTCCGCTAGCTTGATGAAAGATTTTTATAACAAAGAATTTTACTTTTAAAATTACCGATTGTAATAAATTTTTTTTCTGATGGTGCGAACACGAAGCCCACTTCGTGTTTAGCGACCACCCACCACCCACCTCTGCCTATAACAGATGCCACAGGTGCAGCTTTATGTCGTAGGGTGGTTGGCGCAGTGCAGTTCGCCACTTGTAAAGAATTGCACTGCACATAGCTGCTCCAGTGATGTGTGTGATGGTGGTGAGGATATCGTCGGTGAGAACGACTCTTGTAGTCCTGTTGTAATTCTTATTTGTTCCGTGACTTTACAGTGCAATAGTACATGCTTCACGGTCTCATCTTTTCGCATACAGCCTCTACATAGAGGACTGTCTGTTGCTCCAGTTGCTATAATAGGTATAGAATATAGAAGCTATAATTTCATCGTCTATGCTTCAATCCATAGAAATCAACTAGTTGCTCAGATTTAACAATGAAGGAGTTTAACTGTAATTTAATTAAGAGTTGACGAAAGCAAAAAATTTTTGCGTGTTTTTATATGAAGCTCATGTAATTTCCAATGTTAGGATCTCAGTATCCGATAAAATTCCACCTATTTGCCGTCAATATAATTCCGCTACAAGTAGTTTTATATGGTAGGCTGTTCACATAAATGGCAGCTGGGTTCTATAATTGATAGTTTCAACAAACCCAAGCGATACAATCTTGTGTAGGTGTGTCTTGACACCACGGTTTAAACAAGTTTGTCGTAGTAAAAAATGCAGTCATCAATTTAGAGGTCGAAATTGCTCACGGTGGTATTAATATCTACTGTAAAGTAATGAATAGATTCAGGCGTTACTTTGCGGAAATCCATATTTAATAATAACAAATACTTTTAAAAGTATCCTAAAAAACATTAAATAATATTTAAATAAAACACTTAAAAAAGCATAAAATTATATATCTAGTGACAATTCCGCCTAATTTTCCTGTTATCTACGTGACGTCATAAACATCACGCAGCCTAACCGGAAGAATACCCGACTAGTTTCGCTTCTAAACGAAGCATCTTCAGGAGGTCTTGACTTACCGAGCGCACGATCGAGACTAAACGGCCAGCGGCTAAACACGCCTTTATGTAGGCCCGATCGTGACTCACTGTTCTTTGTTGTAGCTTACAATTGGTAAAGATATACGTTTTTAAAGTGATAATTACATAAAAAGGTTATTGAATTGTTAACAGAATATTTTAAGTTATATATGGTATGTTTAGTGTTAACAAATATGAGAAATGTTGAATAATATAGTAAACAATGTACGAAAACTAGTTTTAAACTTAAAAATTATGAAAGGGTCGCAGAGTGACGTCAACACTGGTTCGGCGCGTAGCTCGGTTCGGCAAGTAGGCAGCTTCCACGATGAAACAGTCACAGGACCTGCTTGTAGCTACTCGGGACACGTGGGGATGACGCGGTGGGTGGCGTGACTCGTAGCGTGACGTCATCACTGGTTGCTGGTTCGACGGGTGGCTTGGCTCAGCACGTTATGAAAAAATAATAAACAAGAATTACAAATAATGTTTAAATTGTTGGTTTCAATTTGATTTAATCTGTACTTAATTTAATGCTTAACAGTTTTACTTTTAATTATTCAATTTGACTCCTTTAATAGCTTATTTGATAATTACGTAGTCCATTAGACATTGATTTGACTCGTGACGTAATACTTGGAGGGGAGAGCAAACGTGGCCAGTTGCAGGGAGAATTCGAGTCAGTCTTCAATAGATTCCCGAAGCGGACGGACGCCACTCCACTCAACACGCAAAGTGCCATGCACAACACACGACAGCACCACACACAGGCACACAGCGCCCGATAGCGAGTCCACCCCAATTGCGGAACACAAAACAAGTGTGAAATACAGCAGCCGTGACATGGCAAGCCGGAGCCCCACCACAAAATAGTTTGTGGCGGCAGACTATCACCAAAAACACGTAACAGTGGGGACGAAACCAATTGAGTCCGTTCATTCAGCAGCGCGAAGCCCACACCACGTTTTGATATTTCTAACTGTTCCAACACACATAACCCAAACCCCCTGTCACAACAGTGCAAGATTTCAAACGTGCCACAATCGAGGAGTTGATGACCGCTTCCAATCAAATGTCTGGCAAAATGAGACTGCTCGGGATGGTCGCCTCCAAACGCGGATCCACGTTCCCCACATTGGACATCAAAATTACGGCCAGTTTGACCAATATAAACGCTGTTACACTCGTCACAGGCAAGCTTGCAAACACCGGACCCTTTACCGTCCTCCAATAGATCCTCACCGCTACACAAATGACGCAGATTTTGATTTGTACGAAAAGCTACATGGACGTTATTTTTCTTTAATATATTGGAATTTTTTTTGAGATATTGGCCCCATATACGTCAAGCCGCCTACGCACTTGATATTTCCATCAGAAGGGCAAGAATAAAGAAGCGACCTAGCCCTATTACGTTGTTTGGTCTGAATTAATCGATCAACTAACTGTTTATTGTAGCCGTTGGAAATAGCAATTTGGTATATTATATTAAGCTCTTTATTATAGTTGTCTTGGGTCAGAGGAACTGACAACAATCTATGGACACAACTTCGAAAAGCGACTAATTTATGTTGAATAGGATGACAAGAAGTGGAGGGAATAGCAACATCTGTGTGTGTTGGTTTTCGATACATTTGGAAATGCAATTTACTGTCCACTCTTGTAAGCGTTAGATCCAAAAAGTTGATAGATTGGTTTGATTCTAAGTATTTGTTGGACTGGCACTTCCCGCCAAATTGATATCTTTGTTAAGAAACTTAACAATATACACCCAAAAATTAAATTTAAACTGGAATTAGAATCAAACCAATCTATCAACTTTTTGGATCTAACGCTTACAAGAGTGGACAGTAAATTGCATTTCCAAATGTATCGAAAACCAACACACACAGATGTTGCTATTCCCTCCACTTCTTGTCATCCTATTCAACATAAATTAGTCGCTTTTCGAAGTTGTGTCCATAGATTGTTGTCAGTTCCTCTGACCCAAGACAACTATAATAAAGAGCTTAATATAATATACCAAATTGCTATTTCCAACGGCTACAATAAACAGTTAGTTGATCGATTAATTCAGACCAAACAACGTAATAGGGCTAGGTCGCTTCTTTATTCTTGCCCTTCTGATGGAAATATCAAGTGCGTAGGCGGCTTGACGTATATGGGGCCAATATCTCAAAAAAAATTCCAATATATTAAAGAAAAATAACGTCCATGTAGCTTTTCGTACAAATCAAAATCTGCGTCATTTGTGTAGCGGTGAGGATCTATTGGAGGACGGTAAAGGGTCCGGTGTTTGCAAGCTTGCCTGTGACGAGTGTAACAGCGTTTATATTGGTCAAACTGGCCGTAATTTTGATGTCCAATGTGGGGAACGTGGATCCGCGTTTGGAGGCGACCATCCCGAGCAGTCTCATTTTGCCAGACATTTGATTGGAAGCGGTCATCAACTCCTCGATTGTGGCACGTTTGAAATCTTGCACTGTTGTGACAGGGGGTTTGGGTTATGTGTGTTGGAACAGTTAGAAATATCAAAACGTGGTGTGGGCTTCGCGCTGCTGAATGAACGGACTCAATTGGTTTCGTCCCCACTGTTACGTGTTTTTGGTGATAGTCTGCCGCCACAAACTATTTTGTGGTGGGGCTCCGGCTTGCCATGTCACGGCTGCTGTATTTCACACTTGTTTTGTGTTCCGCAATTGGGGTGGACTCGCTATCGGGCGCTGTGTGCCTGTGTGTGGTGCTGTCGTGTGTTGTGCATGGCACTTTGCGTGTTGAGTGGAGTGGCGTCCGTCCGCTTCGGGAATCTATTGAAGACTGACTCGAATTCTCCCTGCAACTGGCCACGTTTGCTCTCCCCTCCAAGTATTACGTCACGAGTCAAATCAATGTCTAATGGACTACGTAATTATCAAATAAGCTATTAAAGGAGTCAAATTGAATAATTAAAAGTAAAACTGTTAAGCATTAAATTAAGTACAGATTAAATCAAATTGAAACCAACAATTTAAACATTATTTGTAATTCTTGTTTATTATTTTTTCATAACGTGCTGAGCCAAGCCACCCGTCGAACCAGCAACCAGTGATGACGTCACGCTACGAGTCACGCCACCCACCGCGTCATCCCCACGTGTCCCGAGTAGCTACAAGCAGGTCCTGTGACTGTTTCATCGTGGAAGCTGCCTACTTGCCGAACCGAGCTACGCGCCGAACCAGTGTTGACGTCACTCTGCGACCCTTTCATAATTTTTAAGTTTAAAACTAGTTTTCGTACATTGTTTACTATATTATTCAACATTTCTCATATTTGTTAACACTAAACATACCATATATAACTTAAAATATTCTGTTAACAATTCAATAACCTTTTTATGTAATTATCACTTTAAAAACGTATATCTTTACCAATTGTAAGCTACAACAAAGAACAGTGAGTCACGATCGGGCCTACATAAAGGCGTGTTTAGCCGCTGGCCGTTTAGTCTCGATCGTGCGCTCGGTAAGTCAAGACCTCCTGAAGATGCTTCGTTTAGAAGCGAAACTAGTCGGGTATTCTTCCGGTTAGGCTGCGTGATGTTTATGACGTCACGTAGATAACAGGAAAATTAGGCGGAATTGTCACTAGATATATAATTTTATGCTTTTTTAAGTGTTTTATTTAAATATTATTTAATGTTTTTTAGGATACTTTTAAAAGTATTTGTTATTATCTACTGTAAAAACGAAATTATTATCTCTACCGATATCATGGTCACAAATGCATTTTTTGTTCACGATTTGGTGCTCCTTGTTAATGCATTATATCTATTAAACGTATGTTATATAATTTTGAAGTATCCTGCACTTACATACACTTGATGGTCTTTACCTGTAAGTAACTGCAGTAAGTGCAGGATACTTCAAAATTTATATAACATCTGGTGTGATAAAATTATAGAGAAGATAGTTCAGTAAGGGTATTATTTTTTATGGAATTGAGACAAAACACGACAAAACCCACCAGATGTTTTGCAATAACTTCTGCCTATAACAGATAACAAGTGAGGAAAGGCATCTGTAGAGTGTGCAGTCTCATGTAGCTTTATAAAGACTTACTGGCTCTTAAGGGCTACTGCGGAACACATTTTATGCTGCTCGGCGTTGGACTTTCTACTTGAGGGTGGGCGGCCAGGCGAGCATTCGCAAAATGCCCATCTAAAATGCGCTGAAGCTCAAGCCGACACGGTAGGGACCGAACCATGGACCTGCAACACAGCAGTCCATAACTATTACCGCTTTGATATCACTGCTTCAATGTTTTATGAAAACATGTACATTGGTCGCTTTGGTAAAAGTTTCATACATAAACATTTCAAGATTCCAAATTTCATTTTAGACCAGTTGCCAGCGGGAGGTTGTAAGATAAAATAGAATTAAACACAACTCCATCACCGGGTTAAGTCTACAGAGCTACATATATACTTAGGTTTGCGTAATATTTTTGGATTTTTTGCAGCAGAAGGTGTAAAAAGACTATTTCATTTATCACTAATTACTATAATATTACCAAAAGAATATAGACGCAACAACTATATTTTCCTTTTTGTTTGTGTTTTAACTATATTCTGTATACTTAAAATATATTTTAGTAGCAGGAGAATTCTTTTTGCGAGTTCATGCGGGGAAGTACTCCGTCCTACCTATATCTACCGCCAAGCAATAATGTTCACATTACAGACACATGAGATTTAATTTAATAACATTGTGTCAGGGTGAGGGGCGCTGCGCAGTTGACCACTTGTAACGAACTGCAACTGTTATAGGTAGAGGTTACCCCATATATTAGCGCGTACTTCTCCATACAAAAAGGAAAAACTCTTTTCTACCTCTTAATATTGCCCGATCTCGGTGATTTTTGTGTTCATGTATTGAACATATGATTGACTAGGCTTGTACGTTTCATTTATTCCAGTTTTCGGAAAACTGGAATAAGACTCTTAAGACGCTGACAAGTGCTACATAGCTTTACTTGGACTGATTTTTAGCATAATTATGTTAACCTTGATCACATTATCTAAGGCCAAGAAAAGTCAGAAACACGTTACCTTAAAATTTTCTCGATATAAAATTGCAATGTAGGCTCTAAATTACGCTTGTAACGTAAATATCATAATTATTTACGTATGAATGTGAACGAAAATTAGCAAAATTTTATCAAGAAGGACAAGAAAAGTTATACTTTCATAACACCAGGTGGGCCTCGTGCTTATTTCATTACGATAACATTAAAAAAAACATGTAGGTGCCTACATTTCGTTGATGTACAAAGTCGATGCCATACGGTATATTCGGACATCAAAAGCCTATCGCCAACAACCAGTCTTGTGTCTTACTCGAACAGTTCTACATTTTTAATGAATATTACAATGTCATCTTATGATTTATACTGCTCCTAAATAAAATAATCTCTGGTCTTTATTGAGCGTAGGTGAGGTGCTTGTCTCGAGGTCAGATCATTATACGGTTAAAGACGAGCTTGAAAAATATAGATAAGTACCTTATAGATAAGAACCTTACTTTTTAACCGACTTTAAAAAAGAAGAGGTTCTCAATTCGACTGTATTCTTTATTTTGTGTGTTACCTCATAACTCTTTACACTGAGTGCCGATTTTGACAATTTCTTTTATATTCGAAAGCTGGCGCTTGTCATGTCCCATTTAAATTTGAGTGAGATCTGAGGAGTCATATTTGAGCTATACCTAATAATGCGTGTATTATGTTTGTGGTCGGTTGTTTTTTGTTAAAAATGTTTCAGTGTAAGTACTTCTTTATTATATAAGAGGACAAACGAGCAAGTGGCTCACCTGGTGGTAAGTGATCACCGTCGCCCGTGTACATCCGCAAAACCAGAGATATCAAAAATACTTTGATGTCTTTTAAAACTACTATTAAACATTAAGTATTGATGGGTGAAGATGTGCTTAGATACTGAAAAAAAGTGAAGTTTAACATTAAGATATGAACGAATCAATGCACCTTTCTCTCTCATTAATTCACGCAGGACAAGTAAGGGAAATTAAGCGATATTTTAATTCAGAGAAAATTGTCCAGCGTTTTTTTTTATAAGATCTTTCTAATGTAGTGTTTGTCTATAGTAAAAAATTCCATTCAAATACGGAGGAATTGAATCGAAATTGAAATCTCCTATTTGGGTTATAAGTATGATAAAACAAGTAGAGCATTATACCTCGGCTAATCCTATAGGATAACAATAACCTATTAACTATTTTATTAAATTTGCATGATACGTAAAATATAATGCAGGTGGTCTAAAATAATGTAATACTCAAATGTTAGTATTAACTATATCGGTAAGTTTACGTCTTCGCTTGAGTGGAAAGTAAATAGGTACTTACGTACAATTTGGTAAGGAAGCTCTTCTATTTGTCCTCCGAGTCTGAGAGTATTGCTTATGTTAAAAATGCATTTGTTCCGTATAATTTGAAGTAGGTAGACACTCTTCACATAAGGAACTGGAATATCTTAGTAAATACTTATATAGACACTAACACAAAAACTTGTTTTTCCAGAGGTGTGAAACAAGCAGATAGTTTAGGTTTTTTTTTCTTAAGCAGATAGTTTAGTTTTTCGTTTTCGGGTGATAAAAAGTCAAAAGAAAGTCATAACTGGAACCGCAAAAATACTTTTTTTATGACTTATCCTTGACCACTATCTCACTTGTTAGATATTGAGTTATAACATTAAGTTTTCAGTTTTCTCCAAAGTATTAAATGTATGAAATATCTGAAATAATATATAAGAACATGACACATTGGCAACACAATAAATAATAGCCCATGAAAATATTATTTATATGTTCTATAATGAGATAGATAAATTTTGATAACACCATCAATGGCGTCTAATGGCGGTCTGGTCTTGTAATGTTAAAAGTTAAAGTCCAGCCTGAGACCCTAGGCATGCACTGTTGTAAATTGCAGTAGAGCATCCGAATCCTAATTTTCTTTACATATTTGTGCTAGATAGCATATGTGTCTAAATATCCTCGTTTCGTCAGGTGTATTAACGATGATTAAAAATACAGCGGGAAGGTACTATTGCTGACAAATTCCAGCCAACTCATACATTTTCCATCTAACGATTACGAATGACTTGTTCACACTTCTTTGAAAACACCACAGGACAGAGCCCGACTTTGACCTGTTCGAAGCACGTTTGTCGATTTGTCACCATGTCCCAATACGTACCGGATGCACTCATTTGGCTAGTTAGCACTGGTACACGTCACTGTCTCTGGTCATCGACAGTTACGTCAATTCAATAGTCTTCAAGTCGCTGTGGATGGTCTCTATCCTTTTACCAAGATGCATATATAAAATATAAATACATCCTGTCTAAAAGGGTTTAAAAGTAAATAAATTAAAGATCAATGCGGCGTATAGTGTCTAACAAACGCCTAATACGGAATGTTGCTGATGTGAGTGATTCCTCTACACTTGATAAATGTTCGATAGCAGGTACTTGTTGTTTATATATTTTACAAAAAAAAATGTAAGCTTCGACCACATCCTCTTTTTATTTCACCTTATTAGTCTAATGTATATTCAATATACGTTGCATACGAATGAATTCATTGTCTCGGTGTTTTTTTAACGCTTATAATAGCTCCACTCCACCTGCATGTGTATGATAGAATTTACGAGAATGCATACTGTCAAATTAGTTCCTCCTTGGTGGCGCTAAGTGTTTGTTACATAGAAAAGTCAATTTGTACGGACATGTTTGATATTTTTTGATTTTATTACGTATTGTTAAAGAAGGATTGCTGTATGGCACCAGAATGTCAAATCATATTATTCAGTAAGTTCCTTTTTTTTAGCCTGCGGTATTCCCTTTATTAACAAATACAACGAACTATATACAACACTACAGCTACTACAACGCATAAACATTTATACAACCTGCAAGTCATTAGAGCCTAATAGGTAGTCAAAATTGCTCCAGCCAGTCAAAATCCAACACATCAATACCAATTGGCAGCGTGTTGGATTTTGACTGTGTTCGATTGCAATGCAGCCAAAGTGCTGGGCATGCTGTCAACTGGTAGTGGCCTGGAAAATAGACTGCCTGTCATCCTGCTATGGCTTGTGGGCTGTCTAAGTGCTTCTGTTGTGGTAGCTGTACCGTTGTATATAGTTCGCAGTGTTATGGTAATTAAAGCATACGGCCAGTAAAAACATTATTGACGTCGGTGTATACTTGATATGACGTTGTAGAGTAAAATTATTTGTGCCGCGTAAACTACGTTCCTGAACTCCTAATGACTTTGTTATTATGTATATATAACAGAAGTGATTAAAATTATTACTAAACATAAAACTTCAAAAGAATTTAGCGTACGATGTTTAAGCTGCCGCTCCGTTCCGTGCGTCGACACCGACATAGCGTCATATTAAACATGAAAACCGTTTACTCCTAAATGCTGTTAAAAATTTGTAACTACGTAGTAGACCAACATGTGGACCGGAAGCGTACCTACGGTATCAGTACACTTTATCTGGATAACAATAATAGGTATACTTATAACCATCAACTACTTGCACATGCTACGAATACATATGAGACAAAATTATGTTTGCTAACACATGTGGTCGTAAAGACTTCGGCACGGTATGAACTTTACGGTATAATTGGACAAGGAAGTTTCATTTGTGAATTTGAAAACACGCTTATATTGAAAGAAAATAACCATCAGCTCTGGGGTATTTTTTTGCAAGTTTGAGTTAAAATATTATAGAAATGACATGTAACAACTGTATATATATCATGAACAAACACGTATTTGCATAGGAATCTTCTTTGAAATGGCATTCACCCGCTAATTCTAAACGCATCAGCAGTAGGCGGTCTTTAATATTGATCAAATTATTTCGGAAACGATTCCATCAAGTTCCGTTGTATTTTTATTTTTCCACTTTTAATTGAATGAACAACTCTTTAGGAATAATGTGTAAAATAAAATAGTATACTAAATTATACTTAGTATCATACGAATTGTATGTGAGTCCTTCCTATGTCACCTACGGTCGTGCATGACCCATGTAGGTTCTTGTACAGTTCATTGGACAAACAAGGTGTCATCCGTAATGATATCGGTAAAATGTATAATGAATTAACTTTATGTATGAATGGTGTAACGTTTACCAGATTACAACAGTGAATTGCGCAAGAGTTCGTTCCCCTATCGTACCTGAAGGGCGCTACGAATAAATAATATTTTAAAATTATAAATGAAAATTAAATCAAATCAAGATGCAGATTATAATTAAGAATATAATGGTTTACAATAAATTTATTTAAATCAATTTTATTTTGTAAAATTTAAAAGAAAGTGGATTTAAATGTAATTTAATTTTAATTTAATTGCACAAGTACGCGTTTTAGGCAAAATTTGAATCGATATACTATTTGAATAAGACGTAAGGCGACAAAATATCGTTAGGGTTTTTAATTAAGTTGAATTTTAAAAGTACCTTATAATCCACACTAATATTTTAATTTTATAATGAAAACGATGTTATAGAGTTGTTCCTTATATTTATAGGTGTGTAATAGTATCTATTGGTTAGTTGTTTGTTTGTTTAGGGAGGACATAGATGCTGGCTACCGCCTGTGCGGTCGTCCAGCTCCACCGGGTTTTGGGCGAGGGCCTGGCCCTACAATAGCCCGGGAGGGAGAAGTGCCGAAGGCACTTCTCCCGAGACGGGCGTAGAAGGCGAAAAGCGCTTTCTACCTCCGTCTCCTGCGGACGCCGAAAACGTACCGCTATTATAGGAGGGGTTGACAGCGAGCTCAAGGGCACCACTGTGGTTCGGACCTCGGCTTGTCTCGCTGTCGAGAGACATGGGGGGGATCGGAGCAAAATGCCTCTGTGCAACTGCAGTGTTGCACAATTGGGCCCTACTGAATAATACTCTTTGACTATTTGGAGAGCAATTTATCGTGACCTTGTTTTTGCCTCGAGCTCGCCGGCGGGCTCGGTGTTTGATTGTGTGACCTCTAATTACCTCACACCTGGGGATTTTACCTCGACGACTTGCGGATAACGCTAAAGCTGCCAATGTAATGGCTGCGATGGGGTCATCCGGGTCGTCTAATACCTGCCGTGGTCGGCGACGGGGGGGTTTGAAAAATGGGATAGAAGAGGCAGTCGAGTAGTTCGATGCCTGGACAACCAATGGGTTCGGGTGGTGGGGCGCTCGATCAAAGTATCGGCGGGCGCAGTCCTTATTGAACTGCGCTAAAGAGGGAAGGTTTAAGTCGCAATGCAACTCGGTGTTCCGGATATACCACGGGGCGCCGGTTGCATTACGAAGAAAACGGTTTTGGATGACTTGAAGTTTATGAAGGTGGGCCTCACTAGCATGACTAAACACTACTGATGCGTAAGTCATGATGGGGCGGATGCAGGCAGTGTAAAGTGTCTTCTTATTACTAAGAGACATTTTACTCTCTTTGCGAAGTAGGGGACCAAGGCGACCCATTACGAAGGCCGCTCTGTTACGGACGGTTGTTATGTGATCGTTAAAGGTGAGATGACGATCAAGGGTGACTCCGAGGTATTTTGTTCTAGGAACCCAGGGAATGGGTTCGTCGAACAAAATAAGCGGTTTCGGGTAAGGGGAGCGTGTCTTCAAAGTAAAGCACATAGCTGTGCTTTTAGCTGGGTTGACCGCGATGCGCCATTTTCGGAACCAGTCACCGATCTCGGTGACGGCCCGTTGAATGACGAAATAGGACTGTCTGTTGATATGCCACCCAGTGGTGTAAATGGCGGTATCGTCCGCATATTGGGCTAGGAATACTTTGGGCTGAGAGCGTGGGATGTCACTGGTATACAGTGCAAAGAGAATAGGTGATAGCACGGAGCCCTGAGGGACTCCGGCTCTGACTGGGTGGGGGGAGGAGAGGGTGCCTTCCACGCGATCACGAAAGCTTCTGGCTTTAAGGAAGTCTTGTAGGATGAGCACAAGACGTTCTGGCACGCCAAATTGGTATAGCTTGTAGATCAAGCCATTGTGCCAGACTTTGTCAAAAGCTTTCGCTACGTCGAGGAAGACTGCTAGCGTAGTCTGGGGTTTGGGGTACTTATTGAAGCCCTCAATGATGTGCTCCGTGAGGCGGTGCACCTGTTGGACGCATGAGTGTCCGGGTCTGAAGCCAAACTGCTCATCTGGGATAAGGTGGAGTTCCTTAGCATGGGACTGGAGACGGTTTGCAAGTAACCGCTCGTAAAGTTTGCCTAAGGCACTGAGGAGGCTGATGGGGCGGTAGCTGGTGGGGTCAGATGAGCTTTTGCCTGGTTTGTGAATGCCAATGACATTTGCACATTTCCAGGTGTCTGGGAATAAGCAGTGGCTCATAGCAGCATTGAAGATGCTGACTAAGAGATGGATGAGAGGAGGAGAGAGGGTTTTAAGAACCCTGTTGGAGATGCCATCGGCACCGGGGGACTTGCGCGGTCGGAGGGCCTTGATCAGTCTCTCCACCTCAGCGTAAGTCGCTAAAGTGATTGGTGGGAGTTCAGAGGTGACCACAGAGCTTTTACGTTCGACTTCAGCATCCACCGAATCGAGGTGAGCTTGGTCAACGTGATCTACGTTAGGGGAACACTGAGCCTCTAGGCTATCAGCTAGGCACTCAGCTTTGTCTTCGTCAAAGAACGCTGGGACTAGTGGGACTGGTCTGTATAAGGGAGGCATGTCGTTGTGGTTACTTCCTTTCAAACCTCGCGCCAAGTCCCAGTAAGCATGGTGGCTTGGCACGAGGTTTGAAAGTTTATCGCCCCATTGTTGATCACGCAACTCAGATATGCGACTTTGAACCATGCGTTCAAAGTGGCGTTTCTTAGTTTTGTTCTCTTTACTGGGGTAAGAGTCGTAATGTTGGGTCACTGCTTTACTCTCCGTCACCAATCGTCTCACATCCGCTGGAATGACAAGGCGCCGGTCGTCCGGCACTATGACCTCCTTTGCAGATGCACCTACTACGGTGGAGAGGTGATTGGTGAACGAATCGATCGCAAGGGTTACGTCATCTTTTGTCAGGATGTCGTCAGGGATCTTGTCAAGGTCCGGTGAACTGATAGCCTTTAGGGCATCGCCTACTTGCTTCCAGTTCACTATCGTCTTAGTGGGGCGGGGGAGGTCAGTCGTTGGGTCGGGACCTAGTCGCAGTATAATGGGTCGGTGGTCAGAGTGAAGCTCGTGAACCACTTCTATGGAGCGTAACCGGAGTGTTACGCCTCTGAGTAGTGCCATGTCAAGCAAGTCAGATCGGTGGTCTTCCATATAAGGGTAGTGAGTGGGCTCAGTGGGCGCAATTATGTCAAAGTTAAGTTCTGCGATTAGGTTTTCAAGTGCAATACCTTTGGGATTGTTGACGTTACAATTCAATAGGATGTGCTTACTGTTGAAGTCGCCAATCAGAAGGACGGCGCTTCCTAATGAGAATAAGGCTTCTAAGTCAGCTCGGACGATCGGCTTGGAGCAAGCTTGGTAACAGGACGCTATGACTATAGGTTGATGACCAGTCATAGCTAGGAGGCAACAAGATGCTTCCATATTAACAAGAGTCGGGGTAGGTAGGGGAATGCAGTGCAGGGACCTTTTGTAATAGATAAGAGTGCCTCCCCCACGGGAGTTCACTCTATCATCACGTACCGTTCTGTAATTGGCAAACCTAGGGTTCGCCTTCCCCGGTTTTAGAAAGGTTTCCTGCACGCATATGATATCGATAAGGTGGGTACAACAAAAGTCGTGGACGAGGTCACGTTGTCTGAAGAGGCCGTCAGCGTTAAATGACGCTAACGAAACTGAGTACGGTTTCGTGCGTTCGGTTGTACTACCCATAGTGGTTGTACTGGGGAGGGGCCTGGGGGACGAAGCGCTTAAGGGCGCTTAGTAAGTTTGCGTGTTCCAATGTGTATTGGATCACGTCCGCTGGGGATTGAGCGTATTGCATCTTGTGGAATAGCTCTTGTACCTCATTGATGTCAACCGACATAGCCAGATCGCTGACTAGGTTGATTGCCTCTTGAAGAGGGGCAGCCATCAATGGCATAGGGGGAGCTTGTGGCCGGGAAGCGGCGCGGGGAGGGGCGCGAACGGTGTTGGCTGCGGGTGCCGGGAGCGCGGGGCGAGCCGGGGCCGGTGCGCGGGCAGGGGCCGCGGCGCGGGCGGGTGCGGGAGCGGGCGCGGGCGCGCGGGCCGGGGCGCGGGCGGTAGCGACGGTCTTAACCATACTGGGTGGTTTAGACCATGCGTTACGGGCTGGGAGCGGCGCGGGTATTACCTGTGAGGCAGGTACTACCGTTAGTTTAGGACTTACCCGTTGGTAACGGTCATAAGAGGGGCGGGTCGGCCTATGCCTTGCCACCCTGTGGTTCACTCGTGGTGCTTTAGGGCAACCACGGTAATTCGCGGTATGCCCTTGAGCACCGCATAGAACACAACTGGGTGGGTCCGGCGAATCCCGGGTGCGAGTGCACGCTGCTGTCGCGTGATCGCCTAGGCACTTAACGCACCTAGCGCGAGCGAAGCAGAAACGGGAGGCGTGCCCGTATAGTTGGCAGTTATGGCACTGCGAGGGACTCCCATTTTTGTATGGGGCTTGGACATCGAGTCCAGAGAGGCCACAGACCTTTTTTAAATTAAAAATGGCCTTGCCTTCAGGTGTACGATCTAGTACTACGAGTACTAGATCGTAGGGACTGCGGTCCTTCCCGCTGTACATGCGGTGAACTGCATGTACGGGGAAGTCTTGTGCTTTCAGGTCGGCACATACCGAATCGGTATGTACCTCCTTGGGCACACCGCGGATGACAACTCGGAGGACTTTCTCCTCTTCGAGCGCATAAGTGTGAAAACGTATGCTCTCTTTACGGAGGAGCTTTGTTAGCGCTCTGTGGTCGCTAATGGTGGACACTTGAACTTTAATGCCCTGCTGCGTGGAGCGGGCATTAGTGTAGTGGATCCCACGATCCGAAACTAAACGGGACAGCATGTCCCATTTGGTTTTGTCCTGAATGAACAGGGGCGGAGGCGGTTTTTCGCGGCGCGCGCTCGCGTCCTGAGGGGACGCGGCAGTGGTGGCCGGAGCGGAGGGAGGAGACGCGGGGCGCGGGGCGGGGGTCGGCTTCTTGCCGGAGGCGGGGGCCTTAGCGGGTGCCTTGGCGGGAGGGGCGGAAGTTGCGCAACTAGCGGCTTTAGGAGCACGCTTGCGTTTTCTATCTACGACGGTATAGCCGTCGTTATCGGAGTCCGAGTCAGTGCGTAAGGCACGACTCGGATCTACATCCATCTCCGTTTCGGAGTCCGAAGTGGGCTCGACAACGGTGATGGAGGGACGGGTGCTCGCTGGCCTCCCGATCGGTGAGCGCGAGCGAGACCTCTCACGGGGAGGGGCTGCCACCGTGCGTCTGTTGTCAGGGCCCGGAGCGGGCGAAGTCGGGCTGTCCTCTGAGAAGGACCGGGTCAGAGGAGGGACGATGGCCTCCGGAATTGGAGTTCCGGAGGGAGCGATGAGAGTGTCCGTGAGGCGGGCACTCTCTGCATCGTTAAGCGATTGCTGATGGTCAGCGTAGAGTTCGGGGTAGCGGAGGGCGAAGGTCTGAAGGACCTCCACCTCACCGTTAGAGGGACGTTGCATCCTGAGGGGAATACTCAGGATGGCCTAACGGGTTCTGTCTCCCTCTCGCAACTCGTGAGCTCACTTGTGTGAGAGGGAGTGAGTACCTATGTATTGGTTTGTAGCTATATATATATATATATATACTCAGTACATAGGCTTGTTGACGCACACGCGGGTTAGGGTTTAAAGAACATGATTAGCTAATATTTATATATAAAAACTATGAATTTCCCAATTGGTTGAATTGAAATATATCGAAAGTTTACACCAATTTAATATACTCATGATAAGGCAATAAATTAAACATACTCGTAGTTACAACAGATATCGTCGGCAACCACGGAAATGTTAATTAAAATGTTTAGTTATGCTATCAATGACGCTATGAATGTTAAATATTCAAGTGTGGATATACGTATCTAATGTTTCACGTTAGTCGTTATTGCAATATTACTATAATAACATATCGCACGCTTAATAATAAACCGGAATAAGACAAAAATTCACTTTTTTGGGAAATCGCGTTCAAAGTTTTGAGTATCTACCTTGTTGAAAACATTTTGATGGTTTTCACGTGTTTTTAGTGTTATTTTTACTTTCTTGGTCTTAAATTAAAGCCAGATGTATACCGAATATAGCTGACATAACAATATAATTATTTTATTTATATCAAATGAATAAAAGAAGTTTATTTTCTACTGTTTCGACTTATGTCAGTTTAGTATAAAAATCAAATATCAAGTTTCAAAAAATGTGTAAACTAATATGTCATAATTCTGTACAGTATTAATAAATATTATGATCTTATCACATGTATAATTTTTATTACACTTTAACATTAAAATGGAAACAAAAATACAGAAATATTTTGCAATATACCTATAATTTGATAATGTAAAATACATTTTAAAAGTCATTGTAACTGCTTTCTTAACCTAAACATATTAATATAATAATCAGTCGTATTAGGAACTTATAATAAATGTCTACTTTGAATTATTTGTCGTAGATTTTACCTATTCGTCTTAATCAGTCTTGTGAGTTGTGACTTCTCAAAATATTCATCAAAACTTATCAAAAAGTTTAAGAATTGAGTTGTAAAAACATGTATAACTTAAGATGAAATCAGAACCTTTGCAATTAAGTCTTAGTCTTAATTTTTAGCACTTATCTCCTGTTTTTGCGTATATGCTGCCTTCATGGTTATTTCTATGACTGATTTCATCTGCTTTGGTTTATTTCGCCTATTAAGTTGTCGTCGTTGTAAGATATCTTTAAGTAAAATAATACTTTTATATCATTGCAGTCCATATTTTGGTTGCTTTCGTCTGTACAAAAATTTAAGTCCTATTCTTCTTGTAACAGTTGAAGATCCAAAATACTGGTTGATCGGGGGGTTAAATTTTGTTATATATTGAACTGGGTGTTTTTGGTGTTATATAAAGATTGGGATGACTTAACATTTTTTTAACTTCTTGTCTATCAGACTGTATACCTATGTTGTCTGCTTTATTTTGCGTATGCCCTCGAATCATGAATTAGTAGTGATGCTTTGGATTTTAAAAAGATAAACAGCATACACATAAATTGTCAGTATAAAATTATGTTTATTCGGACCTGTACATTATCAGAATAAAAAATAATGTTCAATGGTTCTTGTGCGTCCATACTAATGTGCTCCAAGTATTTTCAAATGCACGTACCTATTTCAAACAAGCTCCGCGTCCGATTCCTTCCAAAAAGAGCTATTTAGAGATTCAAAAGCGCCTTTTTTATCTGTGTCTCAGTTACTACCAACTAGCCTCTGAGGCCTATTGTCAGTCAGATAGATGCACCTACATACAAACAGTCTCTATACTTGCAAATGTCCTGCAACAGTTACAAGCAAAACCCAATCCTACGTAAAGGATTCCAGACATTTTCTTAACTTGCTAGCAGATGTACGTATACTGCCGATGGAAATAATTATAAGTTTCAATGTGACATCACTTATCACAAATGTGTTCTTGAAAGAAGCTATAAAATCATTGCTGACCTACTCCACGGAGCTGATATACCCAATGTACACAGAGCTGAGTGAATGTTTTGTGTCAAACGGTTCTTTAGCGAATTAGTTTTAACATGCAAATGGAAGGAGTCACCTAGGCTCTCCTAAAGCGCCAGTTGTGGCCAATATTTATATGGAACATTTTGAGGGAAATCATGAGGAGCGCTAGTGAAAAACCATGTTACTGGTGGCATTATGTAGATGATGTCTTCGATGGCCAAAGAAGAGTAGCCGTTATTTAACATCCATTTAATTTCATCACACTCAAAAATATAGGTAACGGTTAAGGAAAATCGTGATGGTAGTTTGTGTTTCCTACATATAAAGGTACGAGTATATCATGAACCAGACGGTATTTTTTTTATCAGATTTTTTTTTCTATCAAGCTTTTATTCATCTCTACTCAGTATCTTATACTCACGATGTTAGTCATATTTTTGCTAAGCCCTTGTGCTTGCTCCAAAGTTGAATTTTTATAGGACAAACAAAGATGATACATACATTTTTTTAGATCGGAAGAAACATATATTTATTTGCTCTTTAATAAACCTTTTATCAATTTGGGATAATTTTTTTATAATTACCATTTTTCCACGTAAGTCATCTTCTATAAAGTTATGTAAGTATATTCTATAAAGCTGTTTTTCGCTGTGTTCACCACACATCTCTTTCGAATCAAAATGTTCAAGGTAGCTTTGAAAAAAAGTTTAAAGAATCTCATTTGTTAATTACTAATAATAAAATAATAGGCTTTGTTGGGTTTTCGGACATACCTAATCTGCGTTCGTATTTTGATATCTTGTTACGTAAACGTTTGGCTAACTTTTGTTTCCACTTTGAAGTACCGCTTACTAATTTTCGTGGTTGTATGATGACGCTGGCAACCTGAACTTTCTGAATGGTGGTGATTTTGACGTGGCGGCCTTGACTTCTTCCATCGTGAGCTGGAGATCTTGTGTTTTTGTATGCTGTGTTGGACTTGATCGTCTGTTTCATTACACAAACTCTTAAAGAATTTATACACAACATTAAATAAAAAGGTAAAACTTTCAATTAATTCAGAGAAACTAATGTGGTTAACACTTATTTTAGAAAATAATACGGGATAACTCACGTGATTCAGTCAAACTGCTCCAACTATAGTTTCACCCACATGCGGTGGTCTTTTTTAAGGGGAGCCCGCGTTGACGTTTCTCATAGCTAACCTAACCTGCTAAGCGAGACGTCAACGTGGGCTTCCCGAGCTTCCGTTGGAAAAGACCTATTGTGGTTAAAACCATAGACGGAGCTATCTGACTGATTCACGTGAGTTATCCCGTATTATTTACTAAAATAATTCAGAGAATATTACGTGAAAATGTATTATGGATACTGTACCCCGAGGAGTGTAAGATTGAAAGAAAGTAAACTTAACTATTTCGTTTGCGTTAAAATTTTACTCAAAGATCATGATGCTAAAAACATAAGGGTGATAATAAAAATCTTAACGCAAACGTGATAGTACGGTTACTAATTTGTAAATTTACAGTCAGGGGTAATGCACATGTAAGTACGTAATCACGACGTTATTTATATTTCGGCTGGCTTAGAATTATTCGTAACAGTCCATCCAACATAATATCCTTATCAGTACTTACATCAAGCATTAACACTTATTACAGAAAGTTTTAGGCGATGCTGGTGCTGATGCTGATGCTATTTTCAGGCGTCCTCTACAGGATTTAAACTATGGAACTAGTGATTTAATACTTTTTATTAATCAGTATTTAAAATAAAATTAAAGGACATTTTGTAATAAACTGCAGCAATGGCTAGAGTACTTTTAGACTTTAGGATCATTTTAAATGTAAACCGAAATAAACACAAGTATTATATAAATCTACCGATAGCTTTGGTAATAAAGTGATGTAAAATTAATTAATTCGCGAATAAAAGTAATAATCTAATGCTAAAACGCACTAATACGCAATTTTTCTTAACAATACAATTATAATTTAATGATAAACTGCAACAAGTCCAAATAGTACATGCTGTATTGTAACACCGGTTTCAACTGAAGTGAAGTATAACGAAAACATGACAGTCTATAAAAAAATGAAGTAAAATAGTTTCACCTGTGTTTGAAAATAAACCGAATTATTTTACCTTACCCCACTATAGTCACAAAACAACGCTTCATTTCACACAACACGATCGCCGCATCACTGAATGATTCCTTATAGCATGAATTGACTTTTCGCGTGCTTTTGTAATAAAGAGAGGGGTGATCTAAAAATCGGCCTTTATGGTTTGTTTTGCATGGTGGGATTTTACCGATAGATTCTTCAATCGGAGTTAGTTCGTTTTATTAACAAAAGTGGGAATCCTTAATTTTTGACTTATTCCGGTTTATTATTAAACGTGCGATATAATTGTAATTAAAAAATATAAAATAAATAAAAATAACTTACAACGAAATTATAATGATATATATGTTGTATAAAATGCAAATCAGTTACAACATAATTTTTGATGCACCATAGATAAATATCGAGAAGGTAGGTAGAGCAACCACAACAAGGTTCATAATATTGCTCAACATTCTTTATATTCCCTTTGAATTATTTATATAGACAACCCACGTCAGGTTCACATGATAACTACTATTTCTGTCAATTTATGTTACGTAAACATTATTTCAGGTCACATTGTTTCTCGTGGACCCATCGGGATCAATACACCCACAGATTAAAAACAATAAAAAAGCAGCGCAAAAAATGTGTTTTAATATTAATGTTACTAGAGACAATATATTTCAAGACCGATTTGGACACGTATTTGAATAATGAGAGATGTGACGCAGGTTTTAGCCTCGACGTGATGCGCCCTATTTCATAATAACAACCGTTTATTGGAGGTCTTAAAATGCGCAATTTTGTGATTGTATTTTGTGAATGTTTTTATGTAATGAGGTGGAAGGTCACCCACCCGATGGGAGTGTAACTGTCCATTACAGTTGCAATATCAATAATAATAATTATATTATCTGTATTCTAAATAGCGCTTTAAGTCTGAACAGAAAACCAACTGAGTCGTAGAGTTTGAGTTTTGTATCTTTATAGCGTCATCAGTAAGCTGAGGCTGAGCTTCTTCTTGAAAACATTTAGTATGTATTGATTTTGCATCTTTGATTTGTGAAACCTGTCATAAATGCCTCTTGTTGCTGGCTTGAAATATTTTGTTCAAGCATGTCATGCTGTTCCCCAATTATAATTTACCTACGACGTCCTTTTATCTTCTTGCGCAAACTCTACATTGTATAAACTACAAAACAACGACCTGTTTTTGGAAATTACTTTTTGCTGGCCCTAGTTTTTCATATTTACAACTTATCTTTGTATTAGCGTAATACTATAAACATGACTAAATTCAGTTTTATTGTTTCACTTAGAAGTAGAACATCAACAAAAATCGATCAATACTTAATGTACCATGCAAGAACACCACACCCGCCTTCTCCTCTGTGAACACATATCTATCAAATAAAAGACCGAAAGTTCCCCTCTACAGTTTAAATTTTAAGCCTGCTCTTATTCAATTGCACAACCGACTCGCAGTACACAGACTTTTAGTTATCTAGTTACTTTAGGTACTTACCTATACTCAAAGCGACCTTCTGACGACAAACACACCACACCTTCAAAGTGTATACTTATAAATAGTATCATATACCATATTATATATTATATAAGTGCTTACAACAGAGTATAGAAATGTAACAGTTTTTAAAAGCTATAAATCGCATAAGTAATAGAGGAATAGTTATGGCATTAGAAGCGGTTATTATATGGATATAAAAGTCAGGCGATCTTGCAATGATTCCCCACTGTGGTTGGTAGTGGGCAGTTCGGGAATAATCATTACAAACAAATTGTTTGACTATAGATGGAGAGTTCCATAGAACAGAGAAGTTTAGAACGTTTTAAGAATGTAGGCAGGAGGTACCTGTTTTTTGTGATAAAAATTGAGCAACCAATCCCAACTTGACCAAAATGAGTCTGCCAAGCCGTGGGTTTCTCCAAATAAAATTGAATGAAAAAAGAAATCTAACACTTTTAAGAATAAGGAAAAGTTGTACAAATGTCTGGTAGCTGGTAAATATATATGAGCATAATTAACAGGTAATTTGGTCAAAACCCCTCTGCATCATATTGGGTTTTTATAACATAGTAAGTTATTATCTGTCGAGCGTGTGGAATAACGTCGAATGTAAAAAAAACATTAGCTTTTCTTTTATGTCCTTTGTCGTACACACATTAATTTCGATCAATGTAATCTCACGATAAACGCATTTTATCGTCCGATTACTTGCACCATCAACTGGCACTGATTCATCTCATACCTAGTACCATTAAGGCTATATATATATTGTCTTCGAAGCTTTTTCTATACAAACGTGGTTTCGCCATATTTTAAAAACCAAGGGTTAAACTCGGAGTTATTGCATGCATGTCCTTGAGCCTAATATCTATGCTGATGGTTTGCCAGCTCTCCGCAAATGTAAGTATTTTCAAAAATAATGTTGGGAATTGTAATATTCAGATTCAGTGATAAAATAATTGATAAATCGAAAAACTGGCAAACCAGAAGCATAGATATTAGGACTCAGGGATATATACGCAAAATTTCACTAACTTTGAACACTTGGTAATCAAAATGTGACGAAAGTAACGTTTGTATGGAGAGCTTCGTGCGCTCTAGCCTTAATACGACTATTGGCCCGGATTTGTTAAGTAGTATTAATTTAATACTACACTGAGGCTCAATTTCAATAAATAGATTTAATTAATAAGCGAATAACTTTATACTGTAAACCATTAAAATGTGATTGGCGCTTGATATCATAGAACTTCAAAGTTAGTGGCAGTTTTAAATTTATTGGATTCCTGTCGTGAAAAAATCTCCTTGCGGTTCTCTTGTTAACAGTTGGAACTGTTTACATATCTTAACTTCACTTACATCGTAAAACCAATTACTAACAAAAAAATTACGGATATTAATTGGTATGCACGATATAAGGAGGAAACTAGTTTTTACTTCAGCAATTGATAGGGTCGTTCTTCTTAATAGTGTAGGTACCTCTGAACATCTAAGTATATAAAATGGTTACTACCTACCACTTATTCATATTGTAGGTATCTATCAAACAGTTTTTGTCTTTAATTCAAATTGCATAACGAAACATAAGATCCACAGAAGTGTTTTAAAACTATCTTCTAAGCTAGTCAATCTGATGGCTAATAAGAGTTACTTGCGATCTTTGATCAGTTATTGACCGAGCGAAGCGAAGTCTCTGTGGGGGACTAAACATTTTTATACAGATAAATTTTAAAAGTCTGATCCAATCGTCTAAAAAAAAATCCTGTAATGTCCCTGTGTAATTTATATGGTAATATTTTTATGGTTTGTATCTACCTAGCTAGGTGTAGGGAATGAGTTAAATCGATCTGGTCGTCTTCGTCCACAACGCGTCGTCTTCCTACTGTTGAGATACGTAAGAATATTTTAGTAAATAATACGGGATAACCATCGAGAAATTAAATCTCGTTGGGGATAACCCACGTGAATCAGTCAGCGAAACGTCAACGCGGGCGTCCCGAGCTCTCCTTGAAAAAGACCACCGAATGTGGTTGAAACTATAGTCGGAGCTATCTGACTGATTCACGTGAGTTATCCCGTATTATTTACTAAAATGAGTGAAAACCACGTTAGTTTTTATAATAAAATACAGGGAGTTTTTACTAGTTTTTATAGTAAGAGTATATAGGGCTTAATAGGGGTCAAAATCTTCAAATTAAGTATTGTATAAAAGGACGTCATTTGTTACACATTTCAATACTATTTATTGGATACTTTAACTATTTTTGTTATAAAACAAAATGTAAGAAATTCAACACAAGGTGAAGTCTTGGTTCGCATCGAACTACTAACAAGTATATACAAGTATATTAGGGGAGTAAGACAGTGTCGTCATATTAAAAAAAAACGTTCGTTTGTCTTACCATCTCCAAACGCAGCATTGACGTCGCGAGCTGTCTTTGCTGCGTTAGAAAAGCATGATTATGTGTTTATGTGTATGTTTATACACATAAACACATAATTTTATATATATGGCACACGATATGAAACGAAATATTTTTGTAATAAATATTGGTGATTATATTTGAAGCTAAATTACCTATAAATGTTTAAGCGTTAAACATTTTTTACTAACTATATCAATCATTTATCAATCACTATACTCGTATACCAAAGATTCATCCGCTGATGGATTATTTTATAATCATACTTCTCTTGTACAATTAAACAAGCAAGCAAAAAAATAACGCAAATATGTATCCGTTTCTTTTGTTCGACTGAAGGAGATATGTACCCGCTAATTCTATCTCATGTGTGTTAAGAACTTACAGGATTATAAGGCTTAGATTTTATGGAAACAACACCTTTATCTTCACATTAAATATGGACACAGATAATTTATGGTTTTTTGTGATATTGGGTAAGTGCTCAACACACACTACGGCGATATCAATGGTGATCGAGAAGGTAGTGCGTAGTACCTCTACTTGCTCTGCATATTGATAAAAGAATCTGAAAATGTATAATATAATCAACATCGGTAGCATTCTCAACGAAATGTATCCTAAACTGGGACCTTATTGTTAATTAGATTCGTCATGGAGACGAATTTTATTTTTAACCGACTTAAAAAAATTACATCAAAAAAAAAACATCATTTTACCTTACTACTATATTTTTTTCCTATATAGCTTCAAAAAAAGATGAAGGATCTCAATTCGCCACGTATGCTTCTTTATGTAGGTATAGGACTTTTAAATATGTAATTTTTTATTATATAATTTAAAATTTACTCTGTAAAAAAGTTGTGTGTGGTCATTCATAAAAAAAAACATAAAAAACAACCTTCTTCTGTTGACGCTGCAGTGAGGTAAAATCTTTTTTCTCTAAGTTAGCGCGAGGGGTCCTTAGCGCGAGACCAAGTCGAATATACCCAGTTTTTATAATCTGTTGGTTTACTTTAAAGTTTGTACTCTATACCAAGTTTTACGTTTGTACGTGTTATACCGTTTTTACGATGTGGAAAAAACAAAAAAACCCTGAAAAGATTTTTTCTTAATATATTCTCTCTTCTCATTTTTACTTTATTATTGTTATTTGTGTTTGAAAGGTTAGGATATACGCCATAACACGACTAACATATATTTTGATCATATAATTGAGCCTCTGATCACAATCTTAACTATTGGTACCTAGATCAACAGCCATAATAATTAGAACTGGATGACTTCCGGAACCCACCGTGAGGTGTTTGGCGACAGATTTTCTTTCTGACAGGTAACCTGGCTTACCACCATATAGTAAAAAATCTGTCGCCAAGGCATTCGCAAAATGCCCTACCACCATGATATAACGACTGCCGTCCTAAGACAACAAGCGAGACCGACGGTTTCGAAGCACGTTAGTTCTCAATAGTGAATGCCACTAGCAGTCACCCTATAGTTAATCGGTTAAGAACGACTAGACATGCTCCTCTAGCCATATCTCTTATTTATATGACGGTTTCATCACAGTATTTCTGCAAAAAACGTATCTGCATAATCAATAATATAGTGCGCCTTATTATTTGGCAAATATTTACCAAGTTATATGATTTAGAACCCGTCGTTAAATACATTGACGTAGACACAGGTCGGCGTTTTTTTTTGTCTGACTAATATGTCTAATAACAAGTGTATGCGAAGCGAAACTACAAATTGTTGAATTTAAACGATAATTATACTCTGACGGTTAATATAATAAACTATTTCTCAAAGCAACGATCCATTTGGTGATTTAGATAGGTAACATCTGAAGAGACACTTTATTGATACACCTTAAAAATAGTTTAAGCAGAAACAGAATTTAAAATTATGTCACAATTGGCGGTCTTATCGCCGAAAGCGATCTCTTCCAGACAACCATTGGAAGGAGAAATAACCTAAGAGATCCAAGGGATGGCGGTGAACTAGATTGTATATCTACTTATAATGACAAATTATATCTGAAATATTAATTACATTAAAATTAATAAATAAAATGAGTATTATAATAAGTATACATGTTTATATATAAAAATTACATGGCAAGTTGTTTGTCCGCGATGGACTCTTAAACTACTGAACCACCTTTAAATGCGATTTGCACTTTGATACAAATTGAAAGATAGGAATAGCTTACATCTCAATTTATAGTCGTAATTATCCCTGCGAAGCCGGGGTGGGTCGCTAGTATATAATATATACACGTGTAGAACATATTACCCATATACATTTAAATGGATTAGCAGATTTTTTTTTTACTCGTGGGCACAGAGCATTATACTGTTTGGACGATACCTCACGGTGATTCACTAGTATGGCCTAGTAGCAACCGGTGTTCGAAAAACAATGATGAATTTTAAAGCAATAACAGCCAGCGCTTATAGCTATGGACTGCGTTGCCGCAGGTCCATGGTTCAATCTCCGTTGCTGGCTTAAGCTTCAACGCATGGTGGAAGGTCACTTCGCGAAAGCCCGCCTGGCTAGGTACAACCGTCAAGTAGAAAATGTAACGCCAAGCACATAATAGTGTGTTCCGGCAGCAGTCCTTGAGAGCCTGTAAAATAACAGGCACATAATGAGACTTTGCATAACAGTATGTCTCAGTGTAACGGACACAGTGCAGTTAGTCATTTGTGACGAGACGTGCATCTGTTATAGGTTGGCGATACCGCTTAACATTAGTTGGGGCTCGTGCTAGTTCCGTCACAAAACCATAAAAAAAGCCACGGGTGCGGGTTTTAAGTTGGGTATCTCACAAATGCTGGCATGCCCTCAAGTAGAGAATCTAACACCTAACACATCACGGGGTTTTCAGGAAAACATTGAAGTTCTCTGTAGCGTTCATATAGAAAAAACAATGGAAGTACACGCATAAATTAGCAATTTATTCTAGACTTAAGATTTATTACTTTTTGTTTACTTTGCGCAAAATTTTGAAACTTCGCAAATGCGTACAGAAAACCTTCGCAACGACGGCAATCGGCGCCGCGGTGGTTATGAAATATTCTAATTTTATTAAATACCTTAAACGTCGTTGGCGGAGTTGTGTAAGGAATCGTTATTTTATTCCCCGCGGCGTTTATTAATTAAACACTACAAACTGTATACAACACTAGGTACTACTACTACAACGAAAAGATTTATGCAACCTAAAGGTCTTTGCAAGCCGACTGGAAGTCAAAATACTCCAACCCACTACCAGTAGACAGCGTGCCCTTAGCCCCTTACAAGCTGGCAGCATTGTCCCGTTGGATTGAAATGCTTATTCCTTGAGCTAAGTAGTTTGTTAATTATTCTCGAGGTTCTGGGTTGGCTCCCAGAGTCGGATAGCATAACTATCCGACTCTGGTTCAGGTTCTTCTAATATATACATTTTCAGTATACTCCAAATTCTGAGTTTTATTCAGTGTGCCCAGTAGACGGCAATAGCCCCTTATTATAATGGGTATCATCAGATATTTTGACAGAATTTCTTCAGGTTGGGGATTTTTAAAATTTTACAGTATTTTATGAAGAACAAGACAATTAAAAATATGAAGCAAGGCTACGTTTTCATCTATATAAATTTAAAAAAATTTCAACATTTTATCATGACTCTTTTGTAAAAATTTCGCGTGAGGAAGTAACAAACACACTCACGAACTTTCGCCTATATAATATTAGTGTAATAATCTGGGAAAAAATCAATATGTACTATGTGAAAATTTCAATTATGTGTAGTTCAATAGATACATAACGTAAAAGGTAGGACAGACGTAGTGTAGGCATGCGTAGTGTAGACTTGGTAATAGGGTCCCATTTTCTCTTCTCTTATGGAACTCTATAAACCAATCGCTTTGTAAAATGTCATCGATATATTATATCGATTAGAGAACAGGATAGTCAGCAAGTCCCAAGGATGCCTGTCACTTCCCACTTCCGCTATGTATCCTGAATTTTGATGCTATGTTTACGACCTGCCAATTGTTTGATACGAATGATTTTTTGTATAGCATTCGTGTCTCGTACTACAATACGTATTAATTATAATACTCGTTCTTAGTAAGGTGTGTCGAGATCTGCAATAACTTGCAAAAATGATTAGAAAAACTATAATTACAAGAATCTATACTACTGCATTTGTATGGCGTAAAGGAAGCCAAACTCAAAGAAATCTTGTCGATTTTTTCGTAACAACAAATTTTTTTATATTAGTAATGATTATACTAGTATTAGTACTCAATTAGTACTTGCATGGTGGTAGGGCCTGTTTACTACTACCCTCAAGTAGAAAAAATCCACCGCCAAGCACCTAACGGTGTGTTCCAGCAGTGGTCCTTGAGAGCCGGTAATTGTAGGTTAGCCTGAACACCTTCGACCATATCATAACTTACAATCAGGTGAGATAATATATATCCGAACATTCTATTGTGGTATTGTTATTATTTGATTTTATTATTGCTACCATGATAATCTTTGCGACTTATTTAGCGAAGTTTTGTCTAAGCTTGGCATAGAATTGGCGCTGATTCGAGAAATGCCGCTTGGCGACAGACTTTCTGCTCGAGGATGGTAGCTAGACAAGCTAGCACTGGTGCATGATATATGTTCTACTGTAAATCTAACTTATAGCACACTGTAGCTATGTTTAGGGTTCCGTACCCAAAGGGTAAAAACGGGACCCTATTACTCAGACTTCGCTGTTGGTCAGTCCGTCCGTCCGTCTGTCACCAGGTCTCAAGAACGGTGATAGCTAGACAGTTGAAATTTTCACAGATGATGTATTTCTGTATTTCCCTTATAACAACAAATACTAAAATAAAATAAATATTGAAAGGGGGCTCCCATACAACAAACTCGATTAATTTACCGTTTCTTGGTCGATACTAATAACGCTTTTCACAAAATATTAAGTTTTATGTTGTCTTTAAATATAATTTATTAAAATAAAATAAATTAATTAAGGGGGCACCCATACAATAAGAGAGGTTTTCACCGTTTATTTGCTAAAAATAATAATAGGATAGGAATAGGACCAAGGATAGGAACGTACCTACCCAGCTCAATCGGACACTGCGAAAAGTGTCTGTAACTTGCAAGATTAGGTTACAGATAATGGTACGGAACCCTTCGTGCGCGAATCCCGCTCGCACTTGGCCGTTTTTTTCTTTATGGTAGCTCCTCTTTATTGTAACCTTTTTTAAATGAAATTAATTAGGTAGTAATACTATACGTAGGTACCAACCTCATTAATTTTCATAAGTAGAAGAAAACATTTAAATAGACTACGTCATTACAGTCATTAACAGTAAGTAATTAGTTCTTTAATGACATGCTATTTATAGCTTCAAAATAACATTTTACCACTATAATTAAGCTAGTTATCTACGTCAATCAGTTTATAGCTTTACCGGCTTACTGTAAAGTAATTCTATTTTAACTTTCTGTAAATTTAAGCCTTTGACACATATTTCTGGAGGCACTGCTGAGTTTTTTGTTTTATTATAATGTTTATGAATAAGTTAAATTGTTATATAGGAACTTTGGGCCTTTCTTTCCCTTAACCATTTTAAATGAGAGTATCCTCGTGTTATTTTTATTAAGCCATTATGGATCTTTGTGCTAGATTTTTGTACTAAAAAAAAAGAAATGTTTTTGAACAATGAAAAGTTTGAAATTACTTGTGGAAGTCCGTACAACGGTGATTTAAAAACACCGACCGCACATTAGCATGGTCCGACTTCCACAAGTTATTTCATACTGTTCCGTGTCGGAAGTCGGTTCCATTTTTTGTAATGAAATGAAATGTTATTTATTTGCCAGAAACACTGTTACATGATGCAGATCTTAAATTATTTAGGTTCTATTGAGCAGCTTAGCGTGCTTCGTCACAATAGGAAATGCAAATATTATGTAAAACATACAAAATATACAATATTAAATAAATGTCAAATAAGAATTGAGCATTATTTGTATAATTATAAATCACAATATCCTAGTTATCATCTACATGCAATATTAAATTACAAAACAACTGAAAATAAGTCATTATCATTATAAAATCACAATAATTTAAAATTAAATATTTATCATTATTAAATTAATTATGAATATGTCATTACTATGAAATATTCTTACAATCAAAAAATTCTTTTAAATTATAAAAACAGTGCTTCGTGAGGAACTGGTGTAGTTTAATTTTAAAGTAATTCAATGGAAGCTGGCGTATTCTTTTTGGTATTTTATTAAATTGTTTATTGTATTTGTATTTCTACTTTTTAGTGATAAAGACTTGTTTAGTGACAAGATCATTCACATTAAAATGTGCTCATCGTCGACAACAGTAATTACCATTAAAATATCCAGGAAAGCGAATACATTTTGCAGGTTATTTATAACAACTTATAAACTACTCAACCGATTTTGATAAAATTTATATGGGACCACCTCGAAGGTATACACTTGCCAATAAAATAATATCAAAAGCAGACTATTCTGTAAAACGATATGCGTGGTCATAAAATATAGGCGTCGACTTGTGAGCCTCCTCTTTTTTGGAAGTCGGTTTAAAAACTAGAGAAAAGCTAGAAAACGATAGCTCCCTCTTAAATGGATGTTCGACTGGCATCTTTGTTATAATAATTATAACAATACCTAAAATTGCCGTGTCATATAAAGTTTTATAGTCCAAATCTACCGGACAATTTATTTTATATATGTACCTAGATAGATATAACGTGTTTCCCCACTCGGAATTTTTGTCTGGCATGGCGTTTAAATTATTATAAATTATGACCTAGCAATACATACAATTATTTAAGACTATGTACTGAAAAATCATTGTTATAAGTGCGACCCAGACTTTCGAGTGGCGTTATAATTTATGATAACAGCGCGCAATCATGAAGTTGCTAGACTTTCCTGTTATTATAAAATTTCCTGGTGCCATAATAGGAAAATATTTGTAATTAGTTGTCCAATATGGGCTCTGGAATTTTGGCGTTATAGATATCATAAACCCGAACGATGTCGTAGCAGTCTTATGACTGGCGTAGCTGGGTTACACATGTCTCAAAATGTTATTTCCTATACTGTCGTCTAGTTTACCTAATCTATCATGTCACTACTATTTTGGATATTGTTAAGTGAAACCTGTAAAAGATGATTATTTTAATGAATAGATTCAGGTGTAAATTATGTAGTGGAAATCCATATTTAATAAAGCGTTTCGATTCTACATGAAGCATCCTCGAGATGTCTTGATTCTTAGAGCGCATGATCGAGAATATTTCTCAATCGTGGGCTTGTATAGTTGAGCCAGCTCAGTCAGCTTAACATGAAAGTTAGTAATTATTTTTAAAATATTTTTAAGTGTTTTATTTAAATATTAATTTGATGTTGTCTTAAAATATATTTTTAATATATTTATTATGATTATTTTACATTATTTCTATTCTATTTCTATCTATTGTACCTGTACTGTAGCAAAATAGATGCAAAATTAATGTGCCTACGTAGTTTATGTATTGAAAATAAAATACACACATATATCAATATTAAAATTTGTAATTGACCTTCATAAGAGCGTCGTAGAGACCTAAATTTAATAAATCAGTTTGAGTTTGACAGGCAAATTGTAATCAGCAGTGTAAGTGGCTAGCATTTTTGAATCCCAGCGGCATTATAATGATAAATCATAAAGCTTTCTTGTTAGATAAGCTAGCTTTCTTGATAGATCCATTCAGTACCGCATCCACAATAATTCGACTAATCTCATGACATATACGAGTATGTGTATCTGTTTAAGCTTATATATACTACAACATTTGTTTACCTTGGCCCTGTTAGAGTTCGTTTATCCTCAAGAAGCCAGTAGCCAAAGCCAGTACAGAATAAAGGCACCAACCTACTAACGCGAGTACCAACATCTTCCGCTTCGGTTCAACATTGGTACATTGTTTTGTATTCGCGGACACACATTTCCGGTTGCCGATATTATTAACATCTGACCCCGAATTGCTACTTAATAATTTAATAATCAAGTCACAATAAGTATTTCGTTTCATGAGCAATATCAATAATTGGTATTCTTTACAAGTAAATACCATATGCGTTACGTTAGGTATAGGTTAGGGTGACTAGATATGTAGCAGCTATGTTTGTCGGATCTTGTTTATACGAGGCTCAGAAGAGATCATCGAGATTATTGTAAGTAATAAAAAGTTACTGGCCGATTAGCCAGGCGTTGAATGCATTAAAAAAACACGTGTGTACGAGTGTCGTCTGCAATCTGGCATCTTTGATCTTGTGTTATGTATTTCCAAACGGTTTGATAAGTATTGATATGTATTTATCTATTGGTAGGTGATTAGTTGTCAAGCGTTCGTAAAAGTGTAGACAAAAATACGTAGAACAATAGCTTTTTATTATAAATATAATTTGACGAACAAGCGCGAGTCCAACCTCTGCATATAACAGATGCGTTTCATCACAAGTGACGAACTACACTGCGCCCTTCACCCTGAGACATTCTCAAAGACTTGATGCTGGAACACATTGTTAGGTGCTTGGCGATAGATTTTCTATTTGACGGTGGTAGCGAGCCAGGCGGGCATTTGCAAAGTGCCTTTTTTTTTTTTTTCACCCGGGAAAATCCTTTATGGATACCACCCGCCCCGGGGGGAGCAGAGTGGTTATGTGGGAGTCCTCGCCTGAAGGGCCTTACTACCCCCACGGGGGGGTAGTAAGTGAGGTTACCCACTAAAAACCCGGGATGAGCAGTCTGCCGCCTAGTAGGGCGAAATGGGGTAGCGTTAGCAGTCACCATCTCGCCCCGGCGGCCGGCCCATCACCGATGACGGGCCCCGGCCAATGGAGGGATGACCCGGCTCATTGAGGCCATCCCCCAGACGTGTGGGATCGTGCAAGCCAGTGGAGAATCCCCCGACTCTCCACCGATGATCCGCACAGCACTAGGAAAGAGCGAGAAGGCGCCCGAATCGCCCTCTCCTCCCCCCAGTTCGTCTACGCCGGAGCGGGTCCGCGAGGACGTCGTCCTCCCTCGCCCGCTCCGCGGCCTCTTTCTGCGCCATCACCGCTTCGCAGAAAGAGACCACCGCCTGCCACGATCCGTCGCTGCCGAGCATAGCGTTAACCACGCTCGGCAGCGACAGATCTGCGCCTATGACCGCTGTGAGGGTGTGCCGCATGGGACTCCACGCGGCGCACTCCTCCAGCGTGTGGAGCGCCGTGTCTTCTGGCGCTCCACACTCGTGACAGGCGGGGGTCGCCTCCCGTCTCGCGATGTGATGCAGGTACTTTCCGAAACATCCGTGTCCGGAAAGCACCTGCACCAATCGGAAGGTCAGCGACCCGAATCGCCTCCCTACCCACCTCCGGAGGACCGGGCGAATGGCATCCACCGTCCTCTGTCCAGGGACCGGTGGAGCCAGGTCCTCCGTCCACCGCCTCAACAGGGCGGCCCGAGCCCGCCGTCGCATGCGCGTGACCTCCTCATTTGCAAAGTGCCCTACTGTAACGACTGCTATCCTAAGACAACAACCGGGACCGACGGCTTAACGTGCCCTCCGAAGCACGGAAGCGCTCAGTAGTAATGTCATCAGCGGTCACCTATCCAAGTCATAACCGCGGCGGACGTTGCTTAACTTTGCTGATCGATTCAGAATGGCTAAGCAAACTTCGCTACGAGCGCTTCAAGATTCGCATAATGCCTTAATGATCAAGCTATTGACTGCGGCACCGCAGTCTATAGCTATAACCGCTCGACTAACATCCCTTCCCCGAAAACTCATAGAAAATTGAAAAAAAATGTTTGTAAATATTAGATTGTAAAAACATCAAACCATAAAATTTGCTAATAATGCACTTTTAGTACAATCAAAACCTCTCAAGCCAACAATTTAGTTTTTCTTACAGTTAGATTTTCATACAGAACTGTTCTATATTCTAGAGAGAATATTGAACTATAGTAGTCAGAGGAGAATTTACTCCCATTGGATATCGTATAATGTGGCGACTAAGGAAAAGCATCTAATGAGCATCATGCCGCATGCCACCACAACTCACGTCGATTTGAGTGGGGGTGATGCTGCTTGTTGGGCTCACAACAAAAATATTGGCAATCCTGAGTCATACATAGTCTCAAAGTCGCCCTTTCGACCTAAATTACTTTAAAGGACAAAAAATATGCAAAGCAATTGCGTCATTAATCGCTGCTATTGTGCTCATTTGCCATATTTGTTACATATCTGTATTATTTGCACCAATTGCACGTTAATCGTTGAGTCATCCGATAAGGTTAAATATTTAAAACACATATTGTTTGTGTCGATCGGGTTAAGGTAGCACCTGTACCAACAACAACACCTGTGCATCGCCAAACACGCGTCTGCGTCATCTGGGCAATTTCGACTCAATACGCTATTGAATAACGTTACATTCACTTAGAATAAACATTACTTTGAACGACAATTTAAAACTCGAAACAAAGCTTTGCTGACGCTACGGCACATGTTTTTGCGTAGATGAATGGGATTAGTCGACATTCGTGCTTATTAATATTAATTGGTGGCTTTATTTAAATACAAGCATAATACGAGTCACAGAATCGAAGCATTCTAAAAATATAACTTTTATTTTCTCGAAGCACGCTTATGTTATGATAAGGAAAATATATTGGTACTACATATTTATTGGGTATACGAGTATATACTACATAATTATATAATTAATTGTAAAACAAAAAATCTCGCGTATAACTTAAAAGTACTTAGTTGAAACCTACGTAATTTTGTCATAGGTTTTCGCGATTATTACACATAGTAATTAAACAACTTTAAACGGTTTAAATCGCGTATCATTGTCATTATTTTCGTCCCGACCGAGACGTTTCAAACACTTTGCAGTGATCATGGTCACGGGGTGACCATAGCAGTTTAAAGTTGTTAAACTACTATGAAACCTACATGTTAAATATTTTATTTTTTTCTTTTGAATTTAACAAATGAAGCTCTAGCCATAAACAATTATTGAGTTTAGCTGTCAATAATTATTTATGGCTATTTGCAGTTATGTAGGTACATATCACAGTAATCTTTTGGCTGGTGAACTTATATAGTAACCTAAAAAAATATCTATACGGACCATAGAATAGGTATAGATAATTTTTCCTGACAAATTTCAGAGTTGGGATCATGGGCGTCATTATAATAATATGATGTATTACCGATACCGAAAGAATTCGTCGACCAAACAACGAAAAATGAATTTGAAAACCTATACTTTTATACCAGCGAATAGGATTTCAAATTCATTTTTCTTTCCTACCTTTCCCGAGTTCCCGCCTTTGAAACCTTCGCTTCGCTCATATAAAATAATACAACAGTACAAGTATGTTTTGTGCTGGCTATATATATTGAATTGGCCCAAATCAAAGGTGGGAGGACGGACTTAAAAAATTGTTAGACACTGCAACTTTTTCAATAAATAAAATTAAAATAAGAAGTTTGTAATTATAAGGTCGACAAATCCTTATATTAAAAGATTCACCTTTACATTTTGCGCGTGTCTGCGCTAGAGCAAACTGATGGTAATCTGTTATGATTGTTAAACATATTTGATTTGGTCATTACTGGGCGGTGTGCTAACGCCACGACCGACATGGCAAATAAAGGAAAAGTACGGAATAATACTGTATCTATATACTACAGTGGAAGTAGGTCTACTGCTCACGGTATACCCGCAAGTTTACCAGTTTTAACTTGAATCGCGTATTAAAACTTCGATACTTTTCACTGTAGGTGTATACTGTACGTATCAGCTGGATTGTACAATGCTGGACACAGCCTCCCCCGCTATATGGGGGTTGCCGTAATACCCACGCCTGGTAGACGTATTGGAGATCGCAATGTGTAATTTAATTTCCTCAGAAAGCGCTGCTGCCCATGTTCTGGTGTTTTGCCCTGGCTTAGTCGCCTCTTACGACATCCTCGGGTAGAGAAGGGGTAGTGACATTCAAGCCGGGCTCCCCACTGATAGAGTGGGAATAGCATTGGAATAATAAAACTGCAGAACAGATTTTTCTATACATGAGAACGTATTTTTCAAATGTCTAGGACTCAATTGCCATCCGATAAAATTTAGGAGCGTTTTGCTTAAAACCAAAACCACGTCCCATATTTTAGGCAAAATACATATCGCAACCGTTATTTTTTGTATTCTTAGTCCCTATATACATAGTTATGTATATATTCTTACTTTTGTTATTTAAAACTTTTGTTCAATATCTTACAAAATTATCAAAAGATGCTTCGGTAGATATTAACATAAGTTATACTATGACGTAAATGGTCCATATACATTTCGAGGTGCAGTCACTATTGGAGATATATAGCTACAGTTAACTGCGCCAATTTGATCAGATGCTCCCCTGGTGTCTTTTGGATAGATAGATAACATCTTAAGATACTTTTAGTAATATTAAGGGTCATATTTTATTTAGTAATGATTAGTTGCTGAAAAGAAGGAATTAATAAATAAATCACTTATTTGGCAAAATGATGCATATACTTAGTACTTTAATGGTGAAATTAAAGATGATTTATTTATATGTAATACTACAGTGTTATTACATATTACAATATGTATATATTGTATAATAAATTGACAGGGGCGTAAGTATTACAAGTATAGTGTATGCAAAAAAAATATTGATATAGAAGTATTATCCAGAAAGAAAATGGGGCATACGTTGGTATATGGAATCGGACGTAGACTTTCCTCTTACTATACTTTATACTTAACTCGAAATAAGTTATTTATCTCGCTGTAATTGCTCTGTTTACCACATGAAAACATTTGAATCCTTCTGGATTCCTATCCCAGTTTTACAATTACAAGTATGATGTCCAGCCTTGAGACATGCACTTGGTGCCCGCATTAAAGCCATGCGCAGTCGCCGCATAATGTGGTATAATGTAACAGTTGCATTGCACTCCATGATGCAGTACCCTTGACCTGACCTACGTAGACACTGACACGAGCTGCTCCAGTAACACAGGGTGTGCCAACAATTCTAGTCTAGGAGAACGTGCAGGCCAAAATATTTAAGACTTTCGCGACTTGAACACATAGTTATAAGCATTTAATACAGTCGCTCGTGACCACGACTAATGCAACTTGGTCGAAACGTCGAGGTAAATAAATAAATTAATGTCCCGTCCCATTAAATACTTCTAACAAAATAGTAGTTATTGTGTAAGCTCTATGAGGTACATTTTGTATTATTCGATTGGCATCACTACGCTTCACCTCAATGAAGTCATCTGAGTCAGTATCCAAATTAGCAATATTGGTTTTGAAAACCAAACTTTGGTTAGATGGTTAATGGCCTAGAGGTCACTTTTCTTAAAGAGCGCCATCTAAATAGATACGCTTGGGAAGGAAATCAGTACTACACCATTGATATATATACGAATACTACGAAACGAATTAGTAACTATAGCCGTAGATATGGCATAGGGTCGACCAGATGCATAGAGTCAACCAGAAAATACGATGACCTCATTTATTTAAAGATAGCAATCTATTACATGATTCGTTAATAACTCCTTCACCTTTTATTACGCATTAGAAAGAAAAAATACCTTAAGAAAGGTAATTAAATGGATTGCAAGTTTTTGTACTGTTAACTATTTCGAGAAAATCATGTTTCTCACAACGTCATATCATTATTTCGGACGGAAAAAGATAACTTCCAGCGGGACTTGAACCCGCAATCCCCAGAATACCGGCCTGGTGCATTACCAATTATGCTATGGAGGTTGCGGGTTCAAGTTCCGCTGGAAGTTATCTTTTTCCATCCGAAATAATTTCTGTTTTCGCTTAGCATGCGTCAATGCTGTAATAAAATAATACTAACGTCATATCATTATTGTACTTGTTGTGTATATAGTCACCATAAGGTGTCATTACTTTTATTTCTGTGAAAGATGGAAGCCATAGATTATCGATTTTTTATCGTCGATACGAATGCCGTCACTCGTAACTGTCGTTTTTAGAACAAGCTGTATTGGCCTATGTTGTTTCTGGTAAATCTACATTGCTGTTTGCATGTTTTTCATGATTCGAATAACATTTTGTGGTGTGCCTTATTGAAGTTCTGTGAATAATAAATGCAACATTATTGACTTTTTCGTATGTATTATTCGTTGGATCTTTCGAAGTTCTCTGAAATACTTAGTGTGAAACATATAAATATTAGAGTAATGTTTTCGAGAAGGGCTTTTAAAATGTTGGAACCAACATTTGTACAGTTATAAGTGTACAAATGTTGGTTCCGTTATTTTTATTCTTTTTACTGAATATCCACTGGACCAAACGAATTGTTCGTCAACTGGCGAGCGTGCAACTCGCGTGAGTGCGCGCGAGTTGCAGCATTTTCCGATTTTCTTATTTCTTTAGTCAACTCGCGCGCACGTAAAAAGTACAGTCATATAGAAACTGGTTGAAACCAGATAATCGATTAATAACTTATATTGTGCGTGCGAGATGACGACACAATAAATAAGCAAATTGGAAGGTACCAACTCGCGCGCGCATACGCGAGTTTCACGCTCCCCAGTTCACTAACAACTCGACCATACACTACCTTCTGAAAGTAACCCTATTGTGGATTTGAGTAATGGTTTCTTTTTGTGTAATTTTGTATTGTGTAATATGTAATATGTCTTGTAATCTTAGAGTAATGTTTTATTTGACATAATGTTATCTGCAGTAAAGTATCAAATTATTGAAACATAGACACACACAAGTGTGTCTATGTTTCAATAATTTGAAATATCAGTCATATCCATATAACGTGTGATCTGAAATCTGAATCTGAATTATCATTAGCCCGTGTCATTTTTAAAGGTATACCTATATATTATTTTTGAGGTAAATACGTAATTATTATTATAATATATTAATAAATTAATTAATTATATTTCGTTTATCTTACTTCGGCACAGATGGGAGCGCATAATAAAACCCACAAATTTCATAAAATCAATAACATTTTAACATTAGAAGTATGTCATATGAAAAGTTATTGATATTCGTAAAATATAGAACCCTACAAAAAAACCCCTATATATTTGTAAAGTAGATAATAAATTTAATAAATGTCAACTATTTAAATAGATGAAAATATAAATAATAATTTCATCGATTGTATCACCTACCGAGGAAAAGTTTTCGGTAATGAGATAATCGATGTTAATTCCGTTGATAATAAGTAGTGTATCAATCCTATAATATGAATATTATATAACAGGTGACGCATAATAGGACAACAACCCTTTCGTTTATTATGCAACTCTTCGATAGTGTACGTACGTACGTGTTCGTGCCTACTTTTACTTAGGTATATGCGGTTCGTGGAAAATTCTAGAATACGATATGAACAACTTTGTCTTGCCTCATGAATTTTCTCCTTGGTCACTCGGTGTCATTGGTTGACGTTGAGATAGTACTTAGAAGCGTTTTACAGGCACCTTGTGACATTATTCTAAACTATTATGTTTTTCTACGTTACTACTTAAAATATTGATATATTATACCGGGAAATCTAGAACATAGAAACTTATTTATGGACCTATAAAACACTTGACATGATAACAGGAAAACTTCAAAATACAGAAATACCATGCTCTAGTTGCTAGAAATGATTAATTATTTATGTAGAGCTATGAACATTTTGAAAAATAACTTTATGTAATCTGAACTGTCTTCCAGGATACTCAAAAATACTAAATAAGTAACTAACGTTGAAGACAGAACTATGTTGATTCTAAATAGCCCGAGCTCATATTTTCATGGTCCGACTTCAACCAGAGACCGGACGCTCGGTAGTGCAAGACTGGTAGTGACTCTGAATTTGTCTAGTAAATACGGAGCGCACACAACTCATCTACAGGTAAAAAAACTTAGACTTCAACACGTTATTTCATACATTTCACTTGAGTAATTGGACGTCGGCGTCGGTTAGTATACTGTTAAAAACCTTCTGTCTTCTTTTTTTAATACTTTTATTTTTGCAATAACGCATGCTCTGCGGATTACAATACAAATGACAAATTTACCGGGGGAAAAATTATAGTCATGTGCGGGATTCGAACTCGCGTCATCCACCCCTTTAGCCAGGGTATGTTCTGACCGACTGCATCATCACAATGACTCATAAATCATTTTTTTTTTCTCGTTCTATATGTACTACACAAAAGACTAATTTTGCAATTAGCTTTAAACTTGTTAATGATGACGCAGCCCCTGCATACCCTATAGGGGTTAATGACGCGGGTTCGAATCCCGCAAATGACTATAATTTTTCCTATGGTAAATTCTGTCTTCTTATTATGTACCTACTGTAAAAGTCTTTTTGTTATGTACCTACTGTTTACAAGATCAATTTTAACTCGCCCATAATACTGGTCACTATCGGCAAGAGTTGCAATTGCAATTTACATTGAGTTCTCCAAGTATACTTAGGGTCCGTTTCAGAATGTCCTAATAAAGTTTCGGGTTACTAACACATAAAATAACTGAATGATAAAAATGACAGTTAACATTCAGCGCGATTCAAGCTTATAGACTAAATGGGAAACGCAAAGATACTTAGTGTAAATTTAATAAATAAGTTTTGGGTAGTATAACCGGCACTTACTCGAACATTCTGATGCAGGCCCTTAGACTAATACTTTTTCATCTAACGACCTCGAAAAGTTGTTGTTTATTAGAAATTTGCGTAGGAAAATGCTAGGATACAAAGCATTTTCCTAGCTAGCTAGCGTGGAAAAGAATTTTGAAATTCGAACCTCTATTAAAATGCCAGAAAAATTAAATTACTTTAAATATTAACAATGTTACTTTTAATATTACAATAAATTTACGCATATTCATTAAGTTATATATGCTGTTTTTCTTATACCTAGCATTTCCTCAGTGGAGTGGAGTGAAGAATTGTGTGTTGCGCTCAGCTGCAATGTTATATTGCGTCTCGTGGCTTTGAAACCTTCGATACGCTCAGGGTTCTATATTTAAACCACATTCGCTCATGGTTCTATTCTAGAATCCTTTGCTTCCGCAGATTTCATAAAAGTACTCGGGCCGAATAAAAACTTTGCGGCGTTATAAGAAATAACTATTTTTAGTGTAACTTGAAAATTACTAATCGATGGGACACTTTGGAGGTAGATACCTAAACTCTACCCATAAAAAAAAACATCGAAATCGATGATCCAGTGAAAAGTCACGCGTGGTCATATACCTACTTAAAAATATATAAGTATAAGTACTTGCTTTCCAGCCGCGACTCCGCCCGCGCGTATTTCGGTTATCGCGCAAAAACATTACCCCCTTTTTGCGCAGTTGCATAAACACTATCCTATGTCCTTTCCCGGGTTTCAAACTATTTCCATGCCAAATTTCATCCAAGCCGCTCCAGTAGTTTTAAGTTTATTCGTTGCATACAAAAATACAAATCTTTCCTCTTTATAATATTAGTATAGATATATACCTACGAGTATATAAACGCGTAAACTTGAGAGCCGTCCTTAGATTTTCTTGAAGTGGGATATAAATACATTTCAGCGAGTTGTTTTGTTTTTCTCGATTCTCCAAAAACAAACTTAGGAATGCGAACGTTGTAAAGTAGAACTACATCGAACAATACATGCCCGAGCAATGCGTCATTATGTCTATTAGTCACACGCTAACTCCGAATAATTTGTTAAAAACGCAATTAGATACATACCTAATGTAAGTGCCGTACAATGAAAACTTAGAGGACAAAAGGCGTAGGCGTACATAAGATTTTTATTCACGATATAGGACTGTACTTATTCAGTCAGGTGTCTTAATTTTTTTTATACTTAACATTTTTTTTTTTATAACGGCTGATACCACGTAATCTCATCTGATGGTAAGTGCTGATGTGGTCCAACTTGGAAAACAGGCACAGACGAGAGTATTGATTGTAAAAGAATTGTCCGATACGATACTTATTATATATACCTAGTATAATGCTTCTAATACGTATAAAAAGTGGATATGTGCAATGGAATTTATAGCTATCATTCTCTTTATATAGGTATTCTCAAACTTATATGGTTTAATGTGATACTTTTTAATAGCTTCACGGTAGTTTGCCGATTAGCCATTGAAAGCATTGAAGATTTTTTGTTTTCGAATATTCTTGACGGTTGTACAACATAATATATTATTTACACAAAACAAAAAAATGTTGGACTGGTAATAGTTCACTATTGTTCATCTATGAAATTGTAATTGTAAAGCAATTCGCTCGCAACTGAACTATGTTTTTTACGTTTTAACACCCTAATTTCCGCACGGCGTTTTGAAAACCTTCCGAAAACTTAATCGAAAATAAATTCCATATAATTATCATAAAAACTGCTCAAAAAATTTCACGAGCTGGAAATCTGGAGTCTGGACGACACACGAAAGCATATTTGCTCAGGAAACGAATGCTTCGCGCTCGCTCAGTCAATAATCTAAAGTTTTAAACTAAACCATATATATAGAATTAAAAATTTAAATTAATTAATGTAACCATATAAACAATATGAAATTAAATATACTTATCGGACCGCTTACATTGCTTTCAAAAAGTATGCTGTCTCAATTAGTTAATAGACACGTTTGTAATCATCGAGAAAATAACACTTAGAGATGCAATAAGATTTGGTTTGTTCGAGATGAATTGATGCCAAACTCTGTATAACCTAAACGCGCTCTAATTGGCTAAGCCACCTCCACGCGGTAAACACCCGAGTCCCATAGTGATGGGACATGATGATGCAAATATAATCGATATCAATACGTCGTACAACATATATAAGCTGATCGTATAATTTATTCCTCCGTGACGACCTATTTAGATAAAATTGATATTTTCTCCCACTTGCGTTGGCAATAATACCTAAATAAGCAGATACCTCGCGCGGTATTTTGTATGAGTATAGCTGTTTTGTTATAATACAATATAGAATAATGATATGGTTGTGTGATTCCACAATTCTGCTTTAAATATCTTTACTAAAATGATAAACATTTAAATACCTCTTTTAATATTTTTATGTTTGCAATAACGCATGCTCTGCGGATTACATTACAAAATTACAATTAATATACGAGAGGAAAAATTTAATCCCGCACATGACTTAAATTTTTCCTCTCGTATAATTGTAATTTAGTAATTTATCTCCCTAACAAATTACTATTGGAGTATATTTCGAGTAAGGTTCCGGTGGCCGAATAGTTTAGGCATCCGGCGCGAAATCAGAGGACGAGGGTTTGATTCCCATCCGGCACAAAACATTTTGTACTCTAATAATAATTTGTAAATGTGTTTTTTGCTCAGCAGGCAATAGTGCTTGTAATCATATTTAGGAATATCTAAATGTATTATTGAAGGAAGCAGACTCCCATGACACAAGATTTTTTCTTAGTGTGGGATCTGCATGTCATTTTACTGTCAAAAAATCAATACAATTTAGTGTACCGATTGTAATAAAGTTAAGAATAACAACATGTAACTGTATATTGTGAAATAAATAATTATTATTATAAACGCATATCAAACATATAACATATATAACTCTTTACATCCAAGGCTAAATATATTTATGGGCCAGAGTATGACGATATCGATTTTAGTTCCACTATAACGATAAATTACCGTACTGTATAAGCACAACACTAGGAGAGGGCGCGGTTTACAGAAAGACAAGGATGACAATAAGTGAATGTAGAAAGTGGGAGTGAAATGCATTCATACGGGTCAATTAGATTGTCCAGTTTAACTTGACCTATTAAAATGAAGTAGATACATTACGTAAATTGAATAATTTTACTTACTTGTGGAAGGTAATTCCATCTGTTTTATAATTGGATGTTTTGCTACTTTTCCCGCACCATTTAATGGAGCAGGTAGTCATTTTTATTGCACTGAGTGCCTATAATCGTCATAAATAAAAATATTTTCAAACACGTACGTACGGATCAAGCTTCTGGTCGCGTACTGTTTATGTGCGTTCATGCTATGACTTAAATGTGTTAGAAATCACACACCAGTTGCATGATCGGGCGAACCATCAATTCCCCTCTCGGGGGTTTAAATCTCGTTGTTTGTAATACTCATTCAAATTCACAGGAATTCTACTGTTGGGTACGACATGTAAGGGACATGTCCAGGTCAGATTTGACATCACAAGGAATACACAAACTCAAGAATGTTCAAGTAAATCTTATTGATAAATCAGAACCATAGTGCAACAAGTCTGAAATAAGTGATGTTGAGATATTCATGCAAAAATTTCAGGCTGGCTCTTAAGGACTGCCGGAACACACCGTTAGGTACTTGGCGACAGATTTTCTACTTGAGGGTGGTAGCTAGCCAGGCAAGCAATCGCAAAATGCCCTTCCACCATGCTGTGAAGCTCAAGCCAGCGGTGGGGTTTGATTTGAATCATGACCTGCGGCACCGCATGGCAGTCGGTAGCTATTACCACTCGGCCATCATTGCTTACTTTTGAATATATTTACTATACATAAAAACAATGTTATTTCATTTTCTGTTATATTTTCATTATTTACATAAACTAAGTATAAATGTTTAGTTCCCAAGTGCAATAACTTATTAAATATTATAAAAATACAATAAAACTATTGCTATTTTACCGTAGAAAAATAACTTAATTATAGATACAATATAGACCTAGCGTACTAGCAAAAATAAAGACATTCTATTTAATCTTACTAAAACCTTAATATAATGCTAAATTTTCCACTTAAATTGTTGATATCTCTACACAAGTAATTTTGACTTGTGACAGTTTGGTTCTGATGTATCGATATGTACTACTAACTTACGCTGCGATCCGTGCGTTAGCATAACAAACAGGTCTTCCCGTTGTCTGTAACAAATTAAATGAATTAACTACGTCATATTAAAACTGAACTGAAGTACACACTATTATATATTCTGTGGCGGAGTTCCAGATGTTGGCTTGCCCTACTGACGACTTTACTTGTGACGACATTGGGAAGGAAGAAACCAGTGTTTCCACTGTAACATTAGATTAGAAGATTTACGTCAAGTAATTAAATTACATAAGTAGCAATTTGTATTTTATGTAATTACGTTTAAATTGGACTTGACGTTCTATTTATCAATAATAAACTAGTTTAAACTATTTCAAAAAGCCAAAGACTGGACGACTGGAAAGTATGTATTTCCGTAAATGTTTTATCATTGAAATTAGAACTGCAATTTATAATTATTTATGGATGCTACATTTTTGAAGCCCATCATTTTGATACTCCAATCAGGTTTGGAAGAAAACATATTTTTTTTAAATATGGCGTCTAAAAATTTTGTCAGATATACTCTTATTTTTTATTGATTATATTAGTGGGTATACTTATGCAAAATACTCGTAATTACTGTTTTTGTATGTGAGAGAGATAACAGCCATCTCTGCGTATATATACAACCCAACACGATCCAGGGCAGCTCTTATGTCATCTAAGTGTGAATGCTTAAAGACGACCTCCAGTTTGTGACGTCATGATTTTCAGGTTTGCTTTTCATGTGCCGTACGTAAGTTAATCCGTTTTCCGTATCGCATAACGCTCTGACGTGATCTTTTATTTGATGGGCTGATGAATACAATAATCCTTCCGTGATAAATAATATGAAATCGTTTTTAGTGCCCAATAATCCGTTTGTAAATAAAAAGTATTGTCCTGCGAGAAGGAAATTATAATGATTTACTATTTATTTCAAATCTATGATCTTATACACTATCTTAGTTTATGTAAGCATGTATATAACTTCACTCGCTGAAGCTGCAACGGGGGCCAAGTAAAAGCAAACCCAGAGAACACATACTACCGAATCGCATAGTTAAAACTTGGAACCGGTTACCGGAATCAGTGATCAGTGCTCCCTCAGTGAACTCTTTCAAAAATAGACTGGACAAATATTTAAAGTGCATTGACAAAGACTCAGATATACACGCATCAGCTTAAGAGCTGCCTGTGTATCACAAATAATAATAATAACAAGTAGGTACCTATACTATCTAAATTTTTATTACTGACCACAGAAGAAAATAGAAATGTCCTATTCAAAACTCTACCACGTAGAGGTGGTCATTCCAATAATATAGGTACATAAATAATATGCTTTCATAATATTAGTTATCGTCATCATCAGCCGGACGACATCCACTGTTGACCAAAGACCTCAGCCATAGTAGGCCACACTGTATTGCTATTAGCTACTGGTAACCATCGGCCATCCGTGACTTTTACGATGTCGTCAATCGACCTAGTGGGGGGCCCACCTGTACGTATTTCGATATAATCTGGTTACCAACCGAGAACCGCCAAGGATCTAAAATTTTATGTAAAATCCTTCTATGGTACATTCTACGATAACCGGGGCTCTTAAGGACTGCCTGACTCTCTGCTTCTGGAAATTAGAGAAATATGGCTGGTAGGTACTGGGTATAAGGTACTGGGTAAGTATCAGCTAGGTAATGAAAGACTCGTTACCTGGCTACTCAAGGATTTTCCACAGAGTATACCAATGACTGTAGTTTGACTAGTTTTCTATGGATATTACTGTCGATCGTGTTTATTTAAATTCTCTGTCGATATTTACTTTCGAGGTAGGTGTACTTAGAAAACGAACTTTAAAAAAACCAGGCTGGGGCGGTCGCTACTGTAGGATTCATGGATTCTATCATGTGAACTGGTGACGAGTGTGTTTGCCCGCGGTATATCAATCAATGCAGTCCGAGGTTTTGAGAAAACGAAGGCGCTATTATGAAAACTCTAGGTGTACGGCGCGGGCGCCGGCGTCGGTCGGTAGCGAGCGCGGGTCGCGGGGCCGTCTACGTCACGAGAAAGCCGAGGTCTCTATAAAACCGTCGGCGTCCCTCCCACCAGCGCACTCGAAGGCTCGCAGCACTCGTCTCCACACGCTCGTTTGCTCGCCTCCCGCGCACCATTCGTATACTAGTTGTCGCTCACTTGTGTCCGCGCATCCCACGCACGCACTCGTACGCCATGACCGTCACCAGTAAGATGAACAGTGTTTCCCGCCAGTCGGTGCTCAGCCGCCTCGGCCCTGGCGGGCTACTCTACGCCGCCAATAAAATTCTAGCGGTACGTCATCATATTAGAACGTTGTTCAAACGATATTACGTGAAAGTGAAACCGTCGTTGCAGTGAATCGTGTGTTCGTATGTGGTGTTTAAACGTGATTTTCGTTGTCCTCAGGTCGCTGTGCCTGCCAAGGAGGAGGAACGCTGGCGCGGTAAAGATGAAGGTGCGCTGTTCAAGCGCTGGCGCCGCACCACCGCTCCCGCGGATTCAACACCCGCCACTCCCGCTCCTCCAGCACAGCCCTCCGATCTGCTCAAGTTCCTAGCTATTGTAAGTATCCACAGTGTTTGCTTTGTTTCCTTATGTTGATGTAGCAGTATCAACTACATTGATACTTAGGCTTATAAAACACGCGAATAAGTAATTAAAGTCTGGGTAAAAACTATATTTGCATACGTTAGAAACGTAATAGAATTTTAAAAAATATAACAGGTTTTTCTCAAATGTACTTAAAGTAAGGAAGTTTTGTAACTCAATAGTTAACGTAGAAAAAAATTGAACATATTATCTCAGCCTAAATTATATACTTAATATTGTAAAGTCACTGTGAGTTAATAAGCATATTGGTTATACCCCAAAACTTTCAATAATAATTAAATACATCCGTAACAAGCGTAATCAATTACGTATTAGTATAAAAACCTTCATTATAGATAATGCAAATTCTATTTTCCTAATCTCGCGAATCACATAATCGGGTATATACTCGTATCGTAACTACCGAGCCAGCTACAAGATACAAAAAAAAATGAATTTGTTGTCAAAGACCAAACTATTAAGATTATAACTATTTCTGAACTTTTATAAGGTTTTCGTCATTTTCTTTAAAAGCATTTTTTATTATCATATTGATAAATGAATATTTTGTTGAATTTTATCTACAAAGTAAGTTCAAATTACTTATAAATAATACGCAAAAGGCTAAACCGAATTTGTATTGTTTCAGAATGCATTAGAGTTATCCGCTCCAGCTTCCGATGCCCTTCTAAAGTCGCGCTCGTCGGAATGGTTCCAACTGGCGGGGCACCCTGGGTCGCTGGCACCGGCCGGGCCCGGCACGGTGTGGAAGCGACGCGCTGCCGGCGACCACCCGGCGCACAGCCCCGAGCGAGACGCTTACGAGGCGCTCGCCGCCTGTCCGCACATGCGCTCCGCTATTCCACGCTACTATCGCGAGCTGGAATACGCTGGCGAGCGGTTCATCGAACTGCAGGACCTGCTGCATGGCTTCCGCGATCCCCATGTCATGGATATCAAAATGGGTACCAGAACATTCCTGGAAGACGAAGTTAGCAACGCACGCGCTCGCTCCGATCTCTACGAGAAAATGGTGCGGCTCGATCCTAACGCTCCGAACGAGTCCGAGCACGCTCTCCGCGCCGTTACTAAGCTGCGATACATGCAATTCCGCGAGCAGCGGTCTTCGTCCGCGGAGCAAGGTTTCCGCATCGAAGCTGTGAAGCTGCCTGGACAACCTCCACTCACCGACCTTCAGAAGGTGCGTGAGCCGGATCAACTGGCCGCCACCGTAGCTCGGTTCCTGGGTACTGGAGACCGTGCCCGCCGTTCCATCGCCACCCGTCTTCGTGAAATCCGAGATCTCTTCGAGCGCTCCGAGTTCTTTAAGACCCACGAGATCGTCGGCAGCAGCATATTCATCATTTACGACGACGAACGTGTCGGAGCTTGGCTCATCGACTTTGCCAAGACTAGGAGAGTCCCAGACGGATCGCGTGTCAATCACAGAGCGCCTTGGGAGCAAGGTAACCACGAAGAGGGTTTCCTTTACGGATTGGATAGATTGATACAGACTATAGAAACTGCGAAGATTCCGGCCGAAAATGACGCAGTGCCGACGGAGCCTGACGTCTCTCGTTGAACACGCCCGGCGAGAGGACCTGGACTCGCCACGGTCTCTGACACCGCTCCCTGGCTGCTATCGCGCCCCCTTGCGCCCGAACCGGCGGAGGGCAGATGTACACAGTTTCGTGTTTGTTCATGTGGAAGAGAAATGCGATTTATTATCGCCCATAAATTTTGATCTAGTCCATAATGTATAATTATTTATTATAAGTATAATTCAATAAATTAATGGTTTTTTAAATGTGTTGTATAATTATGCCTAACCGTCAACAGTTACGTTCATCTAACGCCAGAAGCCATACTCGATGACCTGGAGGAAAATTTTCAAGTTAGATATAAACTTTGGGTCGCAAAACAGTGCTGCACTGCTTAGGTTTCTATCGCAGCCCTGTTTACTAGCACCTACGAGTTATACAGGCGATAGCTACCAACCAATACAAGCCTTCAGTGATGATAGAAATTTGGCATGGTAGTTGGACATTTTGCTAATGCCCGCCTGGTTAGCTACCACCCTCAAGTAGAAAATCTGTCGCCTAGCACCTAATGGTGTGTTCCGGCAGCAATCCTTGAGGGCCAGTAATTCTATATTATCCAGAACAACGTCTTCGATTACATCATCACTAATGGTCATCAGGTGAGATACTGGTCAAAGGCTAGTCTGGAAACTATTTAAAAAAAGGTACTTATCTCCCCGATTTCAATGAAATCTAATGTATAAAAATATAACTACGATATTGCTTAAATATGTTCGTATATGAATTTAGCCGCCTAATAGAATTGTTTCTCATTAGCATAAAAATATATGAAAAAAAAAAACAGTAACCACTTCTCTAACATTTTCTGCCTCGTTTATCTTACTGATTACTTTGGCAGATTGAAAAATGGAAAGGGGAAGCAAGGACTTACAATAATAATCGACAATGCGGGTGCATCGTCGAGAATTGATAAGTCAGTTACAACACAAAAATATTTTTTCACACAATGGTTAGTATTTAAAGTATGTAAATAGTTATATAATGTATAAATATTTTGTTGTAAAACAACATACTCGTATTATATAAAAAATAATGGTTGTTCTTGTAAGTGCAGTAGCGCCATCTATTATTTTCATTAAACTAAATAGTACGGTTGTTAGTCTACAGGTGACGCTTTATTCAAAAAATCCATAGACATTAGAAGGAACCCTAATAAACCGAGTACCGACTATCACTTTGTTAGTTTTTTTTTCCTATTTATAACCTGAATCATTACATCCGTAGTTAGTTTACCGATGCTGCAAAATTACATAATTCCTCCCTAGTTACTTTTAAGTCTGCTCTTATATATATATTTTTTTTATTTAATTTTTTTATTGCTGATAGTTAAGCCTTTGACCACAATCTCACCTGATGGTAAGTGATGATGTGGTCGAAGGTGTTAAACAGGCTTAACCTAGAATTACTGGCTCTCAAGGACAGCTGCCGGAACATACCGTAAGGTGCTTGGCGATAGATTTTCTACTTGAGGGTGGTCGCTAGCCAAGCGGGCATTCGCAAAAATGCCCTTCCACCAAGCGGTGAAGCTCAAGCCCCCGGCAGGATTCGAACCATGGACCTGCTGCGCGGCAGTCCGTAGCCAAAGCCACTGAGCGTATTATATTATGTAATTTTATGGTTTCGTAGCAAAAGGGCAAAACGGAACCTAATTAACCAGAATTCGCTGTTTGTCTATATGCCATCTGTAACTGGTAAATGGAATACAAACCTGGAGTTTTGATATTTTATGTAGATCCATGACCCAGACACATAGACTGCGCCCATTGCTCAGAGACATTATAATTTGTTCGAAGCGTCTCTGTTTTAGTTTGGGCAAAGATGCTTTTCTGCATCTCTCCGGATACCGGATATCTGATTGTTCTCCTGTACAGTTGAACAGGTCCTATTTGTCAACCGATTCTATTGAAATTTTGTGAGCAGGTTCGATACGTAACCAAATAAAATTCAGTGTGAGGTCTTCAGGTCACAGAGTCAGTGATTAAGTCTCAAGTGCCTGTAACTTTACCGGTATCCATATCCTTCAAACCGGTACACAGTAATGTGAAACTCACTACAGTTCTAGCCGGGAAGGGTACCGTATCAACGCGGTGTAGTTAGAACCCACAAAAAGGTCTATTTTTATGGCCGGCTAACGATAACGCCAAATCCCCTTGGGGATATTCTCGTTGGTGAAAGATGTCTGTGAGTAGGTACAATGTACAACAGAGAAGCGTGAGTAAAAGAAAAATATCTATTTTGCACTATAGTGCCAAATTCACTAAACCGCTATAGATCTATACTAATTAATTAAAACATTTTTTTGGATAAAACAGGTGAACTTATAGGTGGACCACAGGAAGAAAATAATCACAATACACCAAGTTAATGTAAGGCGGAATACAGTAAGAAAAACTTATCCATAGTACACCCAGGCACGGTAATGTTATCTATACAGTAGTGTAACTCGGCTCTGTCTTCGAAATAAGTACCAACAGCCGCGGTGTACGTAAACATGCGATAGGGCTGCCCGCCTCCAGCATTTTAATTACATTTGCCGACTTTGTGTTTCTATTTAGTTTTGTGATTGTAAATATACTTTTTTTATTAAACAAATAAAATACTCTGTGAATTGAACAGGAAGTGTTCACTAAAAATGCGTGTTGTTTTCTTGACCAGTAGGTAGATTTAAACAAAGAACCATGTTTATGTTTGAATAAAAAATCGTTCTTAAAAATTGGCGACCGAAAAATATTTGTGAGACGTACGAAATGCTTTAATATTATATTTTAAGGTATTAAAAATCCACATTCTAATAACTACCTGTAATATTATTATAACTTGCTTATAACTACTACCTATTTCACTCGTGTCAATCACTTTCCTTCACTCTATTCACTTTTTTTTTTATTAATTGAGACATTTTTTTTGCGGGATAAAAGGAAATACTTGTCCATTAAAAAGACACAAATTATGTACGGTCAACTATATGTAGACTATAAAAAAATGTTACTTACTAGTAAGTAAAATTGTTTTATATCTAGTATTAAGTAAAATTATTTTATAGTACCTTTCAGTTTCCAGGTAATCAAAAAAGTTATCTCTGGATGCGTTTTTGACGAATTCATGTAACTTAAAACAGCACAATATATCATACATGTCATATTTTATATGTAAATATGTACTTGAACTTATTTTTGGTGAAAAAATCGCGCGGTTATTGTTAAAAAACAACAAACCATTCGCTCGTCACTGCGGCGTAGTCACGACACTCGAGACTGTCTGCGGTACGAGCGCAGGCCATGTCTATAACTCGCGTTTCGTCCGTTTCTATGAAGTTGAAATACTGTAAAGATAACATTACCGTGACCCAGGTGAACCATTTATGTGGACCACAGGCAAAGATTGTTCCATTGTTATCATATGAGAGTTTCCACAACCGAACCTCCGGGATTATTTTTTTGTAGCCGCTACTCTAGACTTTGACCACTCTTTTTTTTATTGCTGATAGGTAAGCCTTTGACCATAATCTCATCTGAAGGTAAGTGATGATGTAGTCGAAGATGTTGTTCAGGCTAGCCTAGAATTACTGGCTCTCAAGGACAGCTGCCGGAACACACCGTTAGGTACTTGGCGACGGATTTTCTACTTGAAGATGGTAGCCAGCCAGGCGAGCATTCACAAAATATTTCTCTACCACCATGCTGTAATGACTGCCATCGTAAGACAACCGGGACCGACGGACGGCTTATCGTGCGCTCCTCAGCATGGAAGCGCTCAGTAGTAATGTCAATAGCGGTCACCCATACAACTGTTGACCGCGGCGGACGTTGCTGAACTTTGCTGATTGATTAAGGGACAGAATTGTAGAGAGAGATGTTAGATTTTGTCCCCGCTTCTCCTCGGGTGTTTAGTTCACGGGATAGTACATGGCGCCACGTTTGCAAATCAACGGCAATATTTTATTTGATCACAAATTAAGAGCGCTCTCTAGTAGAACTAGTAGAAACTATCTTGTCACACACGAATGTGATGTATGCTGAAGCGCCATCTAGTACGCATACATGATACCAACCATTAGTTGATTCATGAATTGCTATCAATATCAATATCAAATTTACCATACCTAAATTTACATAGAAAATCATGAAAAAGTTTTTTTACCCCTGATCAAAAGACAAATAGCGGGTATACTATTGGGTATTTTTAACCGACTTTCAAAAAAGGAGGAGGTTTTCAATTCATCTGTTTTTTTTTAATATGTTTGTTACCTCAGAACATTTGACTGGGTGAATCGATTTTAAAAATCCTTAATATATTTTTTGAAAGTTGATGCTTGTTGTTTGATTCCATATCAATTTCATCAAAATTGGTCAAGCCGTTTTTGAGTTACACTCCAATAACTGCAAAATATTTACCTTTCTTGATGATATAGTCGTTGACAATTAATTAAAATCGATCCCGTAAGTATTTTTACCAAAAAAATGGAACCGCAACATCTAAAAGTGTGAATTAACTTGTCGAAGTCCACCACAAATACCACGCGCACAATATTGTGATAATAGGTATTTTTGAACTATCATGGTACCGACTACAAGTATACAAGTAGCGTAGTCCTGTCTTGGTTCCGCTTACAATCAAGGGTATGACTTGCTCGTATCAAGTCATATTAAGATTTCACTAACAAAAAATCACATGGAGAAGGTACAGTTATTGTTTCAATTTATCAATAATACTTAATACATCTCGTGGATGCTATTGTGTAGATGGGTGACAAAATGGAGCCCTGATCTGTCATCTCTCCATCCATCCGTCCTTATGTCAAACAGATCTTGAGCTCGTAAACGGGATATAAATGACAGAGCTCGTAGCGTGGCTGGCTTAGTCATTCTTTACCAATCAAGCAACTCAACCAAATAAACTAAGTTATTCAACGTTTGCTGCGTCATGACTTGGATGGTTGACCGTTACCGGCACTACAACTAAGCGCTTCCGTGCATCAAAGGGCATGTAAAGCTGATGGTCTCGATCGTTGTCTTAGGATTGCAGTCGTTATAGCAAGGTGGTAGGGCATGGGCTGGCTACCACCCTCAAGTAGAAAATCTGTCACCAAGAACCAAGCAGTGTGTTCCGCCAGCTGTCCTAATCCTAGTGTTCGATTATATTATCGGTTGCTTTTCTGGGCTATAATATAATTAATTACTATGAAATTATGAATATTTAAAAAAAAAATTTTTGATAGTTTGTGTGTGTTCTATTATAATTGGAAAGAAGAGTTTGTGTTTACTGCATGACAGATTTGTATAGTAACGTTAAGCCTACAGTTACTGTTACGCCACGGTAATGTTATCTACACAGTATTTCAACTTCATAAAAACTGACGAAACGCGAGTTATACCTACGCGCCTCGCTCTCAGCCCGCGCTCAGCCCGCAGACAGTCGCGACTGCGTCGCAGTGACGAATGGACGGTGTATAATTTTCTTTAACAAAAAATAAGTTCATGTACATATTTAATATGACGAATAGGATATATTGTGCTGTTTTTGGTTGCATGAATTCGTCAATAACGCATCCAGAGATAACTTTTTTTAGATTACCTGGAAACTCTGAAAGGTAAGACTATAAAATAAATTTTCATCCCACCATCTCGGAAAGAGTATTTTTAATCTTCAATATCTGAGTGGAAAAGCCGTTTTTATTCTCTAGAGGATAAAGTAAATTGAATTTAGAACATCGAGTGCACTAAGTTTGTGAATTAAAAAAACATTAAACCTATTTACTGCTACCTCTATGGTGCCGAATATATAATACAACTTTTTTTAATTTGTTAAAAACTCAGACTTGGAACCTTCTTGGTGTTCTTTTTTCAATTTTTTGACGTCATTGTTAAACCTTATATTAAAAACAAGAAACTTGAAAACAAGTGAAAAAACTAAAATGAGTGATTCTAGCGACGAGGAAGTTTGTGTTTGACGCCAACAGAATTGACTGATAATGCACAAATGAGCTTTCTCCCTCAACAATCACGCGAGAAGGCATTTAGTCATTTCCTCGCTGAGGTGGAATGAAAAGTTACGTGTTGCACTCGAGTGCAAAGATTTTTCACCTCGTGCTCTTTTGATTTCCTCGCTAACGCTCAGGATTTTAATTTTGATTCAATTTTAGTATCCTTCGCTTGCTCGGTCATCAAAATTGAACACGCGGTTAAAAAGCAACATTGCACTCTTGTATAACAAATAACTATTACTTACTAGTAGGTTGGTTACCTACTTAATGCGTGTCTTTTTAATGGATAAGCGTATTACCTTTTATCACCCGAAAAAAAGCTAACTGGATTAATAATAAAATAAGTGAATAGAGTAAAGGAATGACACGAGTGAAATAGGTAGTTATAGGCGGTTCATGAATCACCATACGGTAGGTACGCTTGTGTTAGAACCTCGGGGCATGTGTGTTTTGTTACTTTGTATAATTCAAAATAAAGACGTGGTATTTTATCAGTACTAAAATATAATATATAATCAGTACTTATATTATAAATGCGAAAGTAACTCTGTCTGTCTGTTACGCTTTCACGCCGAAACTACTGGACTGGACTGAATTTATAAGACTGATTTGTTATACGAATATAAACATGGTTTTTTAATAAATCTACCAATCAAAAAACAACACGTATTTTTTATTGAACACTACCTACCTATTTAATTCACAGTCTTATTTGTTTATACAAAAAAAGTATATTTACAATCACAAAACTAAAAGGAAACACAAAGTAGGCAAATGTAATTAAAATGCTGGAAGGCGGGCAGCCCTATAGATAGCCAGCCCGGTAGGTAGGTACTTTATTTACAAACATTACCTACGTATATTAGTCATACTAATCTTTTGAAGTGAAAAAAATTAATCAAACATTACAAGCATAACAATAGTCAGTTGAATACTCGTTAGCAAACTGAATTATACGTTTCAAATTATACTAAAAAATAAAAATTTCCAAAAAAAAATCTCATGAAGGATTTGAACCTTGCACTTCAGTCTTCTAGTCTGACGTTAAAAAACGTGCGCTTCTGTAACATGGCCTTCTACCTAATTAAAATTACAGACCTGTATAACATTTGTAATTATTTGTCATCAACGAGATTTAAACCCCCTTCTCGATGTTTGTGATGGATCAAATTGGTAGATGCAGTAAGATTGAGTGCCACGTACCTACATGTGGCAACGTAAAAACTAAAGAATTTCCAGCAATTCTAGGTTGGCCTGAACAACATCATCACTTACCATCAGGTGAGATAGTAGTCAACGGCTAACCTAACAGGCATAAAAAATTCAGGCGTTACTTTGCGGAAATCCATATTTAATAATAACAAATATTAAAAAAAAACATATGTAACGTTAATAAATTACTTAAAAATATATATATAGTGAAAATTTCGCCTGTTTTTCTTGTTAAGCCGACGTGACTTCACAAACGCCACGCAGCCAAACTGGAAGAATATTTGACGCGATCGCTTCTACACGAAGCATCCTCAAGAGATCTTGACGCTACGAGCGAATATTTTCTTAAATTACATAACAATGTTGAAAATATTTGTTATTATTAAATGGTTAATGCAGCTTACATGAGAAAGCAGCTTAATATTTATTTAGGCTCTGTTCAGACGACGCCGCGCGCGCGCCGCAAGCCCCGCGGCGCGAGGGCGGCGTGAGCGCGGCGCGGCCGCGCGGCGCGCCGCGCCTGCGCCGCGAGTACTGTTCCCACGACGCCGCGCGCGCGCCGCAAGACCCGCGGCGCGAGGGCGGCGAGCGCGCGGCGCGGCGCGCGGCGTGGAGGCGGCGCGCCCGCGACCGCGCGCGCGACTGAAAGTCGGCCGATGCCACTTTGTAGTTTTAGGTATATTGCAACGTTTCGGTTGATGTGATATGAACCGAAACGTCCACTGTTGTACAAGGCCTTCGCATAATACATTTTCAGTTCTTCAGAAGGCGCTGCAACTTCTGGTACCATTTCCATAATCGCCATTTACGACACCCACGGGAATAAATGGGGGGTTGACATTCTAATACGGCAACCCCACCGGGTAATTTCAAACTATTTCTACAAAAAAAGATTATTAAAAAAATAATTAAACAGAAAATGGAATTTCACACTTTTGGGTGTTGAGGTCGTCAACACCCAAAAGTGTGTAATAACTTGTTGAAGTCGGTACCATGGTAGTTCAAAAATACCTATTATCACATTATTGTGCGCATGGTACCGACTTCGACTAGTTATTTCACACTTTAAAGTATTGAATTCGGTTCCATTTTTTGTTTGAATTTTTTTTACCCTCTTTAGTGACTCTTGTTACTTACGGGATCGGTTTTCATTCACTGACCATATCATCAATATACGAAAACACTTTTCAGTTATTGGAATGTAACTCAAAAACGGCTTGACCGATTTGATGAAATTTAAATGGGACCACACGGGGTGCACCGTGCACCAGCTTTCAAATACAAAAAGAATCATCAAAATTGGTTCACCAAGTCGAATCGAAAGTAATGAGGTAAGTAACAAACAAAAAAAAACATTCGAATTGAGTATCTCCTCTTTTGTTGAAGTCGGTTAAATATAAACTTTTTAATAGACCACCAACATCTTTTATGTACTTAATACGCATTTAGGTACTTATTCGTTGTGTCATGTGTGTGTATATTAGGTATACACATTATATAATAATACATTAATTATTGATAGTAATAGTAACTAGTATAGGTATAAATGTATAGGTACCTATCCGATGATTAAAAACCGGGCCTTAGTTAACTTTTTAGTTCTATTTGATTAAATACGTAGGTACTAAGGAGACAGCACCGTTTCCCAAAATAAGGGATCGATTGTCTTTCTTTGTCAACGACTATATCATCAAGGAAAATGTTTTTTGATATTGGAGTGTAACTCAAAAACGGCTTAACCGATTTTGAAAGTATAACAATACTAAAAAGAAATATACACTCGAATTGAGAACCTCCTCCTTTTTTGGTCGGTTAAAATAACAAAAATATGTTTCTGTAAACTACGTTCATTATATTGATTAAAAACACTCATTTATATTTTTGCCATAGATGGTGCGTAAACTCATTTATAAATATAGTTTATTATAAAAAAACTCGCATCTGGATATAGTAATTAATTAGATCTATCGTTTCCCGTTTGAATCCTTTTTGTAGGACTAATAATTATAAAGTTCAGTATACTTTGCATTTACCATCGTGAATTTTGGGAAGCGGTGCTCTCTCTCCGTATTTTAAATTGTTAATTATTGGAGACATAAAATTACACATTTTGGGTTCACCCAATTTACGTACGTTGTAGGGAATAAAATAAGAAGAGATAAGTACGAGATACCTACGTATTTACACTAATGAATTGTATGCCCATTTTCGAATAAATATGAACACCTTCAATTATTAACTATTCATAAAGAGAAGTTGAACCGCCGAAACTCGCTATGGAGATGCAGTACCTATTTCTTCTGCAAGTAGTGAAGCAGTGTTGGCTCAGTAGCATTGGCTATGGATGGCCGCGCAGCAGGTACCTACATGGTTTGAATCCCGCCACGGGCTTGAGCTTCACCGCATGGTAGAAGGGCATTTTGCGAACGCCCGCCTGGTTAGCGACCACCCTCAAGTAGTAAATCTGTTGACAAGCACCTGACGGTGTGTTCCGGCAGCTGTCCTTGAGAGCCAGTAATTCTAGGTTAAGCCTTGTTAACACCTTCGATCACATCAACACTTACAATCAAGTAAGATTGTGGTGAAAGGCTTACCTATCAGCAAAAAAAGGCGTTATAAATACCTACAGTTTACCTAGTCATTGGTAGGTAAGTATTATTTATATAGTTTATTTATAGGTAAGTACTTATCAGCTTTTTTATTTATTACTAGCTTTCCGGGCGCGGCTCCGCCCGCGCGTATGTCGGTTATCGCGCGAAAACATTAATCTCTTTAAGCGCAGTCGGATAAAAACTATCCTATGTTTTTCCCGGGTCTCAAACTATCTCCATACCAAATTTCATTCAAATCGGTCCAGTAGTTTCGCCGTGAAAGCGTAACAGACAGACAGACAGACAGACAGACAGACAGACAGAGTTACTTTCGCATTTATAATATTAGTACTGATAGTACTGATTAAATAGTTCAGTACCTACGTATTTTATCAAATAGAAATAAAAAGTTAACTAAGGCCCGGTTTTTAATCATCAGATAGGTACCTAGTTATTATTACTATCAATAATTAATGTATTGTAATATAATGTATATAATATGCAGTTATGCACACACAACGAATACCTAAATGCGTATTACATGAACGATGTTGGTGGTCTTTTAGAAAATTTAAATTGTACCTGACTTCAAAAAAGAGGAGTTTCTCAATTCGACTGTTAATTTTTTTGTTTGTTACCTCATTACTTTCGACTTGGTGAACCAATTTTGATGATCTTTTTGTATTTGAAAGCTGGTGCACTCCGTGTGGTCCCATTTAAATTTCATCAAATAGGTCAAGCCGTTTTTTAATAACTGAAAAAAGTTTTCCTATCTTGATTATATTATAGTCATTGACAGTGAATGACAACCGATCCCGTAAGTAACAAGAGTCACGAAATAGGGTGTATTTTATTAGGAAATTTAACCGACTTCAACACTAAAACTGTGAAATAACTTGTCGAAGTCGGTACTATGCACACAATATTGCGATAGGGTACTTTTGAGCTATCATGGTACCGACTTCAACAGGTTATTTCACACTTTTGAATGTTGAAGTCGTAAATTTTATATAAATTTAGTATGGTTAACATTTTATCAGTCTGATATTTTTATTTGATTGTTGAAAACGTAGGTAGGTAGGTATAGGATTGGTATTTTACTAACACATTTATGTTGTACTTAAAACATATCTCCAAGTGGCTTTAGTGCGCCCCCCCCCCCCTCCACTCACCCCCCGGGGCGCATAGCAAGCAAATTGTTATATTTTAGGTATTAATGGATGGAGCACAAAATTTTATGCCCCGGGCGGTAATTGAACCCGCATCCTCCAATTTCGCGCCGGATTTGTAAAATATGATTTTCGCATAGCACGCGATAGTGCTTGTATTCATATTAATAAGTAAATTGTTGCCTGATACCTACGTTGGTTTTCTCAAGCGAAGTTTTAGGAACGCATTTTAAATAGTTAGGTAATGTATCCAATGATGGTGCGTAAACTACTTATAAACTCGACTAATTACAAAAAACCTAACAAGTTAATATAGCGTATTATTAGACCTATCGTTTCCAGTTTGAATCCTTTTTTTTGGACTTATAATTACAAAGTTTCGTATAACACTGCATTTACCATAGCGGGGGCTGGACGGAGACAGAGCACCCGTTTCCCAAAATTTGCGATGGTAAACGCAAAGTATATTAAACTTTATAATTATTAGTCCAACCAAAAGGATTCAAAGTGGAAATGATAGATATATTAATATACTATATCCAGATGCGAGTTTTTTTATAATTAACTGGATTAATAAACAAGTTTACGCACCATCTAATGGGAAAAAAAGAAATGAATTAACTATTTTAAATGAGTGTTTCTAAACGTTGCGTTGTTTACAGTAATTTATTTTTGATATTTTTAATAATCGTTTATAAAACGCCGCAGAAAAAGACTTTACCGGTATAGTGACAATCCAAAAAAATAATTAATTAGGTATTTTCTAACCCTACATGGCATAGGCAGCATAGCATCTAGATAGATAGATAGATAGAAAATTATTTATTTGCATTACTTAAAAATAACATTACAAAGAGACAAAAAATAATCGTATACAAAGGTACGGTCTTATTGCATAAGCAAATTATTCTAGACAACCGATCTGAGAAAAAAAACTCGCAAAAGGTTAGCCAGGTTAGCAGTTAACAAATTAAACATTACTTATATAATTGTTAGTCTGAGGTCAGAATGTTCGAGTAAGTTCCGGTTTTACTACCCAAAACATATTTAATAAATAAAACACTATCTTTAGACCGATAGCACAATAGACATATATACAGTAGTTCGACTCCGCGGTATCCTGGAATTCAATGACAAATGACGATCAGAGCTCTAGGGTTACTATTATCGAAATATTAGAAAATTTTCATTTTTTTAAAGAAAACACAGTATTTTCGTCGGCGCGACAACTCCATTACAACGGTCGCGAGTACTTATGTAGGTATATACAATTTTACTGAGAAAATAAATTTAATTCCAGTCCTTTCACCCAACGATAGTCGTCAGTTGTTGTGTATAGGTAAAAATATAATTATATATATTATCTACTTATTTGAGAGAACACAAGCGCGCGCAGAATTGATTAATAAAACGCCATTGTCTTTGGTAATATAGTAAGGCCACCAGATAACGAGGTTATTGTATGATTATTTGCCTTTAAAACTCCTTGGGTTCTTTTTTCTATTAAAATGATGAAAAGATTACAACCTCTATAGTGTCAATCTGCTGACAGCTTATTAAAACTAAACTGTAAGTAAACACCGCAGTAAAGCATGTGAACAATCAGTCTAGTTGTATCTTTTTGTACCTCCTCGATGTAGGGAAGGCCGCACGGTTGATCACGTGACTGAATTCGGGTAATTTCTTCGTAGTTACACTACTGCTTAAGAAGCTCCATGTATCTATTGTGCCGATAGCGCTAGGTTTTTAGGTTTCAAAAATATTAAAGTTGATTGTGTTTTGGATATAGTTTCCTGACCATTTGCCAAACGTAATACTTACAGTAGTTTGTGTCATGTTAGGTGCTTGCTTAGGTAGAAATTTAGGTATTTGTCTTTGCGAACATTATCCGACGACAATAAAATTCAAGTTGAAAATTTGTCTTACATGATAATAATAAAATAGTATTAAATGTACACATGTATTTTGTGTCATTTCTCTCCACGGGAATACTGATATTTAACCAGTACCTAGGTAGTATGGTGCCTAAACGGTTTTCAAAGAATATTATAATAGGTCAAATGGGTGTTACTAGTTTCAGTTCACTGGTATCCGTTGTACCTACATAACGTTTTGTGTCGAAGTCATCCATGGCATTAGAAAATATATATATTTATTCTAGAACACCCCGTAAAAGCCACAAAAGAAAATACAAGTTATTAGATTTTACGTCTTAAATATTATCAATTATCATAGATTAAAGAAACACTATGCTGAATTTGTGTCGTTTATATCCATGGAATATTATTAGTACCTACCGTAATCGTACCTACAGAACGAACGTATGTGCTTATTTATGCAGCGTGTTTATTTTTGGTGTTTAATTGCCATGCATGGAAATTAGGTACACAAATTTACAGTGTCTATTTTCCATGCAAATTTACATTGTCTATTAAATATGTAAACCCTAATGATTTTAATATATTTTTGAGGCGTTGGTAGCATAAAAAACCAAAATTTTTAAAAATCCAATAATTCCATGGTCTAAAACGGCACAAAATTATTTATTGGCCATATTTAGGTGATCCGATGAAGTTAATATTTACCATTTCAATTGTATTTTTTTTTATATTGTTCTAACATACTGTCCGTTTGTTTGTTTGCACTGGATGAAAATGACACAAACTGGTTTTGCACACTACGCAGGCTATCTTAGATACGATGCCATTATATTTTTAAACTTTAAAATAATATTGGAAGTTTTGATTTGAATTAAACAAATGAGCCACAAATCATTGAATTGCTGAAAATGCAAGTGACAGATGTGGCACAAAACGCAATAATAAGCTTTATAGGTACGACTGTATCCACATGCAAGAAATTAGCAACTTTAGAATTTTTTAAACTTATGATCCCAAAATAGCCTAGCGCTATCGGACTACTTTGCGTTTCACAGTCATCGATTTAACCTATCCATTGGTTTTAACCTTGAAACACACTGCAAATTAACTGTCATTTTTATCATTCACTTATTTTATGTGTTGCATAGCAACCCGAAACTTAATTACGACATTCTGAAACGGGCCCTGAATAGTTAGTCAAGTGGTAAAGCTCAATAGATACCGCGTATATGGATGCTTATTTTCGCTATACGATTCAAGTAAGCGTGGCGCAGTGGCGGCTAAAGAGACTGGGAATCCAAAGCCTATAGTTCGAATCTGTTGACCGCCGTGTAATCTTTTGGCAAAAAAATTTTTAATGACTGGTTTCTCTTTTATTGTTTTTGCTCAATAACTTAATAATAAAATAAATATGAATATATTGGGCTGGTCTTATTCTGTGGGGGCGAAGTACAAATTTGTACAAAAAAATGCATAGGTACGAGCACTTTGTGAAGTTGGTCCTATTATGGAGTCATGTAAACCACTTTTTGGCCAGTTAAAAGTGTTTCCCCTTCCATGTCAGTATACTTTTGATATATCGTGCTTTGTAAAACAACACAGCTACCTTTATAATACATCGAGTGAAATTTAGTCTCGAAATACCAGAAATAGTGATAGATTGGTAAATAAGTATGCTCGTAAGTCGGTACGCTATCAGAAAAAAATTGTTATTCTATGTCAATCAAAATATATAATAAATTATCACAATGTATTAAACATTTGCCTTTGCACAAATTTAAGAATGAACTAAAAATCTGGTTGCTGCATCATTCTTTCTACTCTCTTGATGAATATTTTATTTTTAAGACGAATGGTTAGTTTTATTCGATTAGATTTAAGAAACCTGTTTACCATAAGAATAAATACTTACCTACCTACCTACTTCTAGAAATTACATTTTTAGTATACGTTTTTGCATGCCAGTAATTTGGTAAAATGTGCTAGATCTCAAATTGATTTACTTACTTTTAACAACATTATTGTACTCACATTTGAAGCAAATAAATGATATTTTATTCTATTCTATTGCGAACCCGTGACTTAAATAAAACTTGCCTATTAAAATTCAATCCGGTAATAATGATATATTTCGGAACAGCGACTGCATTGTCTTTAACACTTTTGAGCACTCATTGCTGCTGACGTATTTGCAATATGGATGATACACGCTTAGCAAACGTCAATGTATGGCGTGAGGCCAACAGAATCCCGCCTCGTATATAGCGTCCAAAAGGTCGTAGGCGCCATGAAATCGGCGGCGGTTACACGTTTTAGTCGAAACGTGCCGGTTATTTCATTGAACGTTATAAACGATATAACGGCATATCTTATAACAATACTAGCTTTCCGGCCGCGGCTCCGCCCGCGTGTATGTCGTTTATCGCATAAAACCATTAACCTCTTTATACGCAGTTGGATAAAAAACTATCCCACGTCCTTCCCCGGGTCTTGAGCTATTTCCATACCAAATTTCATCCAAATCGGTCCTGTACTTAAAGTTTATTCGTTGCATACAAAAATACAAATCTTTCCTCTTGTAAACACAAATGTCATCATAAAACAACCACTGCAATGTGTAGGTACCTATTTATTTAATTCACAGGATTTATGCAGTTTTACCACAGAAATACGATTTTTTTCCAAAATATCTACCTACGTAGTCGCAGTGTAAATAACTGCTTTTTTCAGCTAGTTGCCGAGGGTAGATTTTTTTATTTTATTCAGGTGACAGGCTTTGACCACTTCACCTGATGGTAAGTGATGATGTGGTCGAAAATGTTTTTTAGAGTAACTTAGAATTACTGACTCTCAAGCAAGGATAGCTTTCGTAACACACAGGAGCTTGGCGACAGATTTTCTACTTCAAGGTGGCAGCTAGCCAGGCGGACATTTGCGAAATGCCCTACCACCATGCTACAACGACCGCCATGTCGGGAGCGATCGAGACGGCTTCTAATTTCTATCAGGCATTAAAAAAAACTTTATTGGTACAAATTTTTGTAACCTCTCTTATTTTGAAATAGGTGCTACTCATGTCATTATTATTAATTAATGTTGTTGAAAATCAACTATTTTTTGTTTTCCTTATATATGAAGTGAAAAGTAGAGTGCTTAACACGGCTGAGTCATCAAATCCTACTTGGACTGTTATAGCGCTTAGTAGATAGTCTAAATACCTCGTATGGGAATTGATTCTTTCGATCCTTGTACTATAACAATCTACTATTCTATACACAGTAGGTACCTACCTACAGTGATTTGAAATATTTAGATTAGTTATATCCGAACACCACTGCTCTAAAAGCTTACTAGAATTTACCTATATACATACCTACGCACATGTATATACAGTTTGTAATGACAAGGAAAGAACGTTCAAATATTATGCGTCATATCTGTTGTTAGAAAGAGATAAATAAGCAATTCGTGTTACCACCGAACCGCCACGAGACGTTCCGATCACCATTATGCTGCGATCTCTTTCACTCTCTCACACCAAACGATACACATATCTCGCTCATCCATTTCATTGAAATTAGTTCCTAAGATAAAACAAAATGACGATATTTTCTATTTCATCAATAAAAGCAATAATTACGCGAGAAATGAAACAGTTTTCTTATCTCTCACAGTGCCTGTATAATTATCGCAGAGTCTAAAGACACAAGAAAGGCATATTGTCCACAGATTATTCCTAAAAAACACGATTAGCGGCGATGTATTCACCGGACGCTTGGAAGTGCAAGACTGGTAGTGACTCAGGTGATTACCCTCAATTCGTCTAGTAAATATGGAGGCCATACAACACATCTACAGGTAAAAAAATCTTAGCCTACCTATCATGGTTAGCGCCCTGCCCACCGCCGCGCGCCCGCGCCGCCGGCTCAAACTTCATCATATTGTGGAGATTGTGAAAGGGCATTTTCCGAATTCTCGCCTAGCTAGCTACCATCCACAAGAGATAATCACCTAAAAGTGTTTTCTGATAGCACTCATTGAGAGCAGTATAGACGCCCATCACCCTGAGACATACAAAAGTATGTCTCAGGGTGATGGGCGCAGTGCATGTTATAATATGCAGAATTTACTGCTTAACATCAGGTGGACGTCTTGCATGTTCAGTCACAATATTCACAATCCAATAAAAGAAGGTTCTTGGCGACAGATTTTCTACATGATGGTGGTGGCTAGGCTACCCAGGCGGGCATTAGCAAAATGCCCTACTACCAAACTGAAACGACTGCCATCCAATACAACAACCGGGACCGACGACGACCCTCTACCTGCAATACCTATGATAAATACCTACCTATCTTTTAAAAACAATTGGTTACATTCCTCCTTTCATATATAATATCATTGGTTACATTTAAACTAGGTATACCTAAGTACAAAGACGTCCAAATTTGATCTATATATAGCTAGGTACAATAGCAAGAAAATAAGTTGGTACCTCTACCTACCTACATAGGTGTACCTATACTAAGTAAGAAATCGTCTCCCAACGAGTTCGACCAATTTTATTATGTTTTGTCTTCGATTCGACTTCAATCGTTGCTATGAAACGCAACATAAAACTTGCACCACCGATTCGTCGTTCCATACAGTCTCGCTCTCGCCGACGCGAGAGACGGGTCGTAATGACAAATCGTACACCGACGCCGCGCCGCGCGACCGCGCCGCGCACACGCCGCCCTCGCGCCGCGGGTCTTGCGGCGCGCGCGCGGCGTCGTCGGAACAGTACTCGCGGCGCAGGCGCGGCGCGCCGCTCGGCCGCGCCGCGCACACGCCGCCCTCGCGCCGCGGGGCTTGCGGCGCGCGCGCGGCGTCGTCTGAACAGAGCCTTATAGTTAACCACTATCCACCTGATGATAGGTGGATGATGTGTTCAAAGATGTTGTTCAGGCTAACCTAGAATTACTGGCTCTCAAGGATAGCTGCTTCAACACAGCGTTCGGACCTAGGCCACAGATTTACTACTTGAGGATGATAACTAGCTAGAAGGACATACGCAAAATGCCCTACCACCATGCAGAATTGGTACATGTTCCTCACACTAATGACTACAGCATTTAAATATGGTTAATGGCTGACACACAGTACCAGCCAGCACCGTTTCGATGTCACATCGCCTCACCTCAAGCCCTTCGGAAGTTTTATGGATATGAAGGCGGTATGGAATGGAATTAGATGTGGTGTAGTGATATGGAGTTCCAAACAAAACACTTGATTCATAGGACGATCTCGTACGAGTAGACATGAAAATGAGGTAAGGCGACGATGATACAGTGCCGCGCCCCGGAAGGATATGTCTGCTTTGACTATAGATGATTTTTGACTTATAAGAAATCAATGCTTTATGATAACTAAGTATAATAAAAAACTTTTATAAACTACATATTATATTAAAATAATGTTTCAAATTAAATACAATGAATAAGGGTTCATTACATAATTCAACATTAATTATTAAATCAAGTATGTATTAACATATTTAGGTACTAATATTAAAAGAACTTACAAATAGAATATCTAGTTGTTTGAGTGAGTAACATGTATACAAAAGCTGCTGAACTATTGAAAACATTCAATAATTCATTTGTATTATAAAAACCATATATGGAAATAATAGTTATTATGTTGTAATGGATGACCATATGCACCAAATGAGTATAGGAAATGAAGGAGGAAAATTATACTGGCTGTGTTCAAATGTTTCTCAATAATGTTCGCCAGCTTTTGTATCCAAGTATTTATGTAGATTGGGATTTCAAAAGATCACTCTTTGATCTGGAATCAAGGTCATATATTGTCGGTCAAGTAGCTTTATTTGATATCCAAATAAAGGAAACTATTTCTGATCATAATAAAAGATAATATCTATCCAAGTTAAGTTTGATATATCTATCCTTCTTAAAAATATAGTTAAAATAAGAATAATAAGTAATAACTACGTACAAAATTAATACTAAACTACAAATCAACCATTGACAGATTTTTCTTAGCTTTGATTGTCCTGCAGCTGTTAACTTTTGTAGCAAATCGTAGGGAATTCAGAGTTTCACCAAAGCATTCATCAAATTGGTTGATATTTACCAACATGAGGGTTTTGGAGTTCCCACCCAGACTTGGCATAAGTAAGTGTGTCAATTTCGAGTTTCGATAAGGAATATGAGACTGATTTGTCTGCAGTGACAGAATAACTTTGGATAACTCTGATAGTGATCTGTTGATGTGTTTAGTTTCATCCATTCTTTGTGTTGTTTTACCACTCTCAGATCCAGCCAAGTCCACCAAGTTCAAATTACTAGTATATCTCTCCTTACGTTTCTCATTGATAGCTGAGATCTTTATTTGTGCCACTGAGTGAGACCGTGAGCTTCGTTCATTGTTGAGAGTAGCAGCAGTCTGTCGGTTACGTTGTGCAAATATCATCAGCCTGATAAAATCATGTGAGCTCTTCACTTCCTCTTCTATCAAGTTGGACACATAAAGATCTGTACCTTTGGAGTTAACCATTTTTATCTCATGACTTTCCTGATCTTTACTCGAGTTGAGTAAGTCATATATTATTTCATTGTAGATTTCCAAAAATGATGCTTTTATAGTAAGATCCCACCCCATTCTCTTTAAATCTTCCATACAGGTGAAAATCATATTGAATGCTCTTGGAATGATACCATACTGTTCTTTTCCACATCCTCCTTCCATCGTATATGTTTTTCCAGAACCAGTCTGACCATAAGCAAAGATACATACATTGTATCCATCCAATGCTGACTGAACCATAGATGAAACCTCAGCAAAAACATCTTCCTGAGATGTATGAGGTGTGAAAATACCATCAAATGAAAAGGAATGTTTGCTTTTCCTTGTAGAATTGAATAATTCAATTTTCTCCACTTCAATGGAGCATGCATCTAGGACATGCAAATTAAAAAGTGATTTGGAAGACTCAGACTCCAAAGGTGGGCGAACTCTGCAGTATACGCGAATATTCCCTTTCAAGTCCTGAATGGTGTTTCTCAGATCGCGCTGCTCTTTGTACATAGAAGCCAAAAAATTCTGAAGTGCTTCTGCATCAGCTTTGTATTTCTTCATTGCCTCCAAAGTTTCTTTATGGTCCAGTTGTAATTTATCATACTCTATAGATATTTTTTTTAGATGTTCTGACAGAACTCTCAAAGCTTCTGTCTCTTCTTTGAGACTGGTATGACGTCTCATTAAATCATTGAATTCAGTCTGAACTCTGTCTAATTCTGTTGTTTTCTGTCTTAGGCTATTTGTAATTTCTTCCAACAGTTTAGTTTTTCTATGAAGATCATCATTTTCATGCTTCTGAATTTCAAAGTCAAGTTTTAATTTTTCTAGTTCAGAGCACTTTTCTCTTATGTCTGTTAGGGATGTCAATAATTTCTGTTTAAGATGATCCCGCTCACTAGTACATGCCTGTACAGAGTCCTTAATTTTCTCATAATCGTCAGTTACTTCAACATGTTTATCTTTCAAATCATTTAATTCATTCTTGATAGTTTTGTGTTTTTCTAATAAATCATTGAACCTAGCTTTGTAGTCATATGGTGGAATTTTAGGTGGCACAGAAACCTTTCTTTCAACTTTTGCTTGTTTAGCAGGTACGGTAGATGTGCTGGGAACAGGAACTGTGGCTGCTCGTTTAACCCTAGGAGCAGGTACTGTTACTGTAGGTTGATTACGTAATGGTCTAGTGTGGTTTATGATTAAATTCTTCTTGTCTGCTTCACTTAAGCCATTACCAATTGTTCTAGCCAGTTGACGACCATTTAGCAATCCAGACCTGTTTTCTTTTGAAGCGATTGGAATTTTCGGTATTCGAGACATCTGTAATAATATAATGCTTATCAATAATTATTAAGTGATACTAAATAAGGGATTTAAGACTTATGATAATTTTTAGAACTAAAGAACACAGGAGCTACCTTCAGTTTTAGAGTTATTCTTCACTGACTATGGCTTTTGATTTGTGAAGTTACTGAAAGAGAAAAGAATTATATGAAACTATGCTATAAAATGCTGAATTGAAGACACTTCAAAATCATGTACAAAAACAGTCGTTTGAGTTGGCCGTTGAGCGAATACTAGCAATAGCAATGGCTTGGTTTGCCACCAAATATAATGCTCCATGATAAGGACAAAAATTGTGAGTAAAACATGTCTATAGCTTCAGACATATTTCATGTCATGGTAAACTTATTACTGCAAGTACTCATAAAAGTAAGGTAAAGGTTCCACGAAATAGAAGAATAAGCCGGACACAAAACGGCCAGGATAACACATATACGCATCATTTTAAATAATTTTAAACAACACGAACACAAACACAGAATTTACCTGAAAATACCTATTTCTTGAAATATTTACGTCACATATATAAGAACTCAAAATAGCACTAGCATTAATTAAACAATGTTCCTAATAATAACAAATATATGGTCAGTCAAGGAAACCAAACGGACATTTTGAATTCAAATTTCAAATAAAGAAGCACAATAGTGCTGCCATGAAAAATAATAAAAACGAAGTGAAAATAGGCGAGGGCGCCACTATATTTTCTTATGCCCCGACTACACACACTGGCTTTCGTGCCTGGGATACCATGTATCAAAAACAGCATCCACACGGTAGAAGTGGTTCGCATGCGACTTTAGAAAGTCTCAATATTACTTATCTCTGGCATCACTGCCATGCTAGGATAGTGGTGGATAATATAGCATCTAGCGCCATAGCATAGCGGGTTATTGCCTTGTAGCGCATACAGCGCGCTATGCATATATTCTCTTCGCGCTATAAATATAACGTTTAGCATCAAGCGTCTAACGTGGCTGGGTAGGCCCATAACGCGGATATGCGCAAAGCGTGTTACCGCGACCGAAAGCGCGCGATGACTGAAGCTTGGCGCTATCACGCTATGCCGCTATGCTGTGTAGCGGCATAGCGCCAAGCTTCAGTCATCGCGCGCTTTCGGTCGCGTTAACACGCTTTGCGCATATCCGCGTTATAGGCCTACGCGCTATATACCTACCTGTAATGTGTTGGGTTGATTGAGTGTGACCGCGCGCGATCTATTGGCTCGCACTTACCTATAAGTTAGCGTTATAAACAAAGTTTGTATATTCTAAAAACTGTGAAAGGACACGTAATGAATGTTTGAAAAGAAGTGTAAATAGACGATTTAGATTATAAGTAACGATAAATAATGGATAAACGTAGTAGTGATTTACCGCTATGGAACTTTTTTGAAAAGTCTAGTGATGGTAATAAAATTGCTATTAGTAATTACTGTCGTGGCGAGTTCTATTTTAAATCAACCATTAAAATGTAAATAGAAAGATCATCTCCATGGAGAGATAGGAAAAAAATATCATTACTGTACATATAACTGTAAATACAAAACAAACAAAAAAATGAATATAAAGTAGAAAAAAAAAAAAAATGTTGATTTTTGTATATACTAGAAATGAACTTCAAAATACGCCTATTATTGCACACATTTCATAACACTATACAAGACAATTATAGACAATCCTAAGTCTGAAAAGTATGTAGGAAAGTTAATTCCATTTATTACAATAAAGCAGTGTAATAATTCTGTGTTACAATCAACTCGTTACTCATTAGAGCCATGCTAGTGTCGAGCCGAACGACAACGGCAGACAGCAAGTTGCGCCTGACGCTATTGTGACGACACCTAGCATATGCATCTAGCGCCTTGTTTCGTTATAACGATAGCGTATAATAAAGCGCGCTATTCGAATATAGTTTATAGTCTCTAGCGCGTTGGTGCCGTATAGCGGATTTGAACAATACTATGCTAGGATGCTGGCTTTGTAAATTCAACCAACTGACCGCCGGTTTCCGGTACGCGTGTCAAAACTCAATTCATTTAACAAGCCGTCACAATTAACAATCTGCTGACTTTCAACGGGTTTCTGAAACGCAAATTAATGAAAAATTACAGAACACCTGATTAACATGCTTGTTTATCTGTGATAACATGAAATTTGAAAATGTCGTTCAAATTCATTAATTCTCTAGTGTTCTGTCTTGTTTTAACGCAAAGCGTTGTCTCTTCTGTTTTGACATGAAATTAATCCCAAATAATTTTTGGCATCGCCGCCGTTACTATGGTTACCAATTAAATATGACGGATGATCGTAAACGTAAAGCAACAAGAGAGAGGAGTTAGAAGCGTTCCTCTTTGTCAAAATACAAGCCCATTTGGGCATTCACATCCAACAATACTATTTGCGCTCGGATTTCTAACTGACAAAGTCCAGTCGTGCGAGTGTAGGCTCTAATACCTAAAATGTCAACTTCAATGGGCATCGCTTGTGGCATTATGTAATTTCATTCATTTTTATGAATCCCTTCATCCTCAATACCATCATGATGATTATAAATACTATTTAGTTTTATAGTTATTATGCCAGTAATAGAGATGGGTTGTCGACGCATTTAACGTAGATGAAACTAGACCGTCCATTTTCTTTCGTGGACTAGTCGATCGACTAGTTAAATTCATCGACTAGTTGATTTATACCGACGGCGTTTTCTTTATGGACGATTAGTCGACTCGATCCGTTACGTACGACTATTCAACTAGACTAGACGCATTAGTAGTAGTAATGAATGAGTATTCTAGTTAAATGAAATTTGTATCGTAGTTTTATATGTTACGTATCACAAGCATACTACACTAAAAAGTTCACTTAGGTATATCACCTATCTACTTATTAAAATCAACCATAAAGTTTTGAAAGTTTTACTATTTACATATAATTTACACTATTCACAATAATAAAATACTCGTATGTAACAAACATTTAATCAAATTTTGAAACTATAGTACGTAATTTGGTGAAACACGAAATAAGAAAGTTTCTAATAAGTGCATCGTTCGCCTTTCGACTGTAGTCAAGGCGCCGCGCGGCCGGTCTACGTCTATGACGGAGGATCAACACAACACGCTCAATGTTATTATCAACTCAGAGCTCCTAGATTTAAAGTTCAATTTTGTCTGCATGGACGGTAATATCAACGCGTTGTGTTTAATGTATATAAAGTATTTCAGGGATATATAATCTCTAGCACATTATACTACCACAGATTAAAAAGGACCGGAATGATCTCTCCGCAAAGACATTTAAATAAATAAGCAACTCTGCTGCGACGCAATAAAGAGCAATTTAGACGCACACCGCTGAGTACCTAACATTTGTATTCAATGACAACGCACCTCTCGGTGCGTTGTCATTGAATACAAATGTTAGGAGAGAGAGAGTTAAGAGATTTCTATCGCGTAGTTCTCATGTCTTATGACGCGGCGCGTGGGTAGAGTTGTGATCTTCTGCTCACAGGCTATATACACATAGTACTTATAACTATTTAAGCAATTAAATACATTTCAAATATAATGTACCTAGTATTAGCAAAAAATATTATACATAGTCGTATATCTATAGGTATACCTATATATAAAATATAGAAATACGAGTACTGAATCTCCGGAATGAATCTGATCTGCTTAATACAAGTTTATTTATTCTGGATTGACTTTTTATTGTTTATAACTGATACGTCTCTAGCCTGATGGTAAGTGATGATATGGTCAAAGATGTTGTTTAGGCTAACCTACAATTACTTACTGGCTGTCAGGAGCAGCTGCCGGATCACACCGTAAGGTGCTTGTCCCATCAAAACACAACTGGAACTACCTACGTATATATGGGAATCTAACATTATTAATCAAAGTTAACATTATAAACTTATACGTACATTTCTTTATGTTTCGATGTCCTATGGAGGTGAGCAAATCCGAGATTCGGATTTTTGTTGTTATTGGTTAAATACCAAATAAAATACAGTATGATCTTGCAATCATTTTAGCCTACCTTCTAGATACTAGCCTTTTTGTTCTGTGCTTCTAGGTACGTAAACAGACTACGAACACGAAACATGGTGAATTGAAATGAGAAGACGTGCGAAAACGTACTTACCGACCTAACAATCTTATGATATTATTATTAGTAGTATTAGATATATAAATTATCACATTGATTAATCAATGTGGACAGGTCAGTAAATTTCAGATTAATTTTCAAAAAATAATACATTTTATTTTCAGATAGTAGATAGGCATTTTCTGCGCATCAACCACATTCTTCCTAGTGGAATTTTGCAAGATATTGTTTGTGAGGCTCGATTGGGCCTTTGTAGTTGGTTTTATTACATTATTTATACAATTGCTTGTTTACATTTCTTGTCAAGCTAATTTCTAATCAGTTATTTTTTGTTTCTTTGGCAACGCTGCCTGCGACACTGCGGCGCGCGCACTATGGACGACGTTGTTGACGCGAGCCTTCATCCGAGTTGAGCCGTCACACTAGAGATTCTTAGATAAGCTTTGTAAACAAGTATTTTATAAACAATGCTTTGTACCCAAACTATGAATGCAGTAGTGGGGACTTTGTATCGCAAGATAGCCAGATGTGGTGTCCGCAGTGCCCCCAGGCTCGTTATTTTAAAGGGCAAGAAGTACTCAAAATTCACTTGTCACATTGTCATAAACAATCAGAAATTCCCTTTTCGGCGCCAATTAATAATCAAAGCATAATTAGTAGCAGTTTTGCGAGCCCTGTTACGCCTGAACAACCTTGTGCTCAGACCTACGAGAAGGTATTCTACCGTTGAGTAAAATGTAAATAAAACAAAGTACTCGTTGGAATTTGCTTATATTTGAATTATTCCGCCTTAACTACATAAAGTGTCTTGCAACAAACGCTTGCGTGATGTAGAAAAGTTAAAACTGCTACGCTAGCGCATCTAACGGTAATGTAAAGAACTAAGAACATCGAAACCAATACCGTTGCACATAAATGTCAATAGGTGGCGCTCATTATTTCCATATAAGTAGGCTGAATCACGCAGACGAGATTCTCCGTGAACAAAGTGTACTTGTACATGTTTTAGCAATAAGATTTTAGCATTATCAAACAATTGTTTCCTAAGTTGACAAACTAAAGTCTACATACATCGCCCACCAAGGACTAAATGGTATCTTATGTCCTTCATACATGAATAAATCGTATCGCCCACCATGAAGCATTATAGGAACACAATTGAACCTTTTATTACACTCCATGTCATACAAAACAAATTATACAAGTCACATAGGTGATTAAAACCTTACTTAGATTAAAACAAACAGATATAACTAAAAATCCTTAAATTTACAATCACAAAATCTCTCACTTAAGTAGTGATAGGAAGAAGACACAACTTATTGACTGGTCGTTTAATCGTACCGTTTTTGACCTTTAATGTTACTACCCTGATTAAATTGTCTTGGCCTGGATGGGTCGCGATCACTTTGCCATAAAGCCATCGACATACTGGTAAATTGTCTTCTCGTACAACAACTACGTCCCCGATACGAGGTTGCGGCATTTGATCCGACCAACGATACCTCTTATAGAACCTTGTCAAATATTGTTTTGACCACTGACGCCAGAAGTCTTGCGTCATTCTTTGTGTGTATTGCCATCTACGCAGTGAATTTACATTAGATGTTTCAAAGTTAGTGTCAGGTGGAGCCACCAATGCTTCACCTACCAAAAAGTGTCCTGGAGTCAATATAACTTCATCTTCATCGTCATTCCCCGTTATTACTGAGAGAGGTCTGGAATTCAAACAAGCCTCTATTTGAGCCAAAACAGTAGACATCTCCTCAAAAGTTAATGTTGAGTGACCAATCAGTCTCTTCAGATGATATTTCACTGATTTAACTCCTGCTTCCCATAGTCCTCCGAAATTCGGTGCACGTGATGGTATAAATTTCCAAGAGCATCCGTTGGTGGCCAAGGCTTCTGCAAGTTCTTGGTGCAATGAGCCCTTTTCACAGTGAAATAGTCTTTTTATTTCGGAAGCTGCTCCAGTAAAATTAGTGCCGTTATCACTCCAGATCTCTGAACAGTAGCCTCGCCTTGCAACAAACCTTTTGAAGGCTTGCATAAATCCTTCAGTTGTAAGGTCAGTTACGACATCCAAATGGATTGCGCGAGTCACCACACATACAAACAGACATATGTAGGCCTTATGTGATTTGTGACCACGCCCCTTTGCCGTGCGCATCTGAATGGGACCTGCATAATCCACTCCACTTGTTTTGAATGGTCGGGCTGGAGTTGACCTTGCTGATGGTAACTGTCCCATCAATTGGGTTTGCGTGTTCCCTGTGTTTTTAACACAAATCACACAGTTACGAAAGCATGATTTGACCAGTCGTCCAGCTCCTGGAATCCAGTATTTGTTTCGCAAATAGCAGAGCATCAGCTGTGGGCCACCGTGAAGTGTCTGCTTATGAGCATCCAAGACGAGAAGATCCGCTAAGTGCGACTCCTTGGGTATTATAATAGGATGCTTACGATGCTTGCTCAGCGTTGAATGTTCCAACCTGCCACCGACACATAGTACCAATTCATCATTCAAGATTGGGTTCAGCACTCTTAGCTTGCTTCGTTTTGGTAAGTTCTTTTTGTTCTTTACTAAGGCTAGTTCTTCGCTGAAACCTTCTGTTTGAGCTCTTCGAATACAAGCATTCATCGCTTCCTTTAGTTCTTGAGTAGTTAGATAGCCTATTCGTCTCACAGAATTATTTTTTAAATTGAACGCAAATCGTTTACAGTAAGCAGTTACCCTTACCATCCTAGTAAGCGAAGAAAATCTTGCCCACATAGTATTTTCCACCTTGGCACAGAGTGCCTTTGTATTTGTTACTTCTTCTATGTTTGTGCAAATGTCCCTTGGTTTTTTGTAGGTAATGTTCTGCTCATGAAGGAACTCTGGACCTTTAAACCACATGTCATTCTTCAACAGCTCTGATGGGTTTTGTCCTCTAGACGCCGCATCAGCTGGATTACATTTTGAAGAAACATGGGCCCAGTGGTGAGAATCTAAGTTAGAAATAATTTCTGACACTCGATTCGCTACAAAAACCTTCCACCTGCTTGGATGGCTGTTCAACCATCCAAGGACAACTGTGGAGTCCGTCCATGCACGCAGGTGAGTTTTTTCGACATTCAAGACCGTTGCTATTTCAGTCATCAATCGCGTTAGCACAACAGCCCCACACAGTTCCAACCGTGGAATTGAAACTTGCTTAATTGGAGCAACCTTAGTTTTTGCCGCAATCAACGATACATGGATTTGTCCGTTAGGGTCAACTACGCGCGTGTACACAACTGCGGCATATGCTTCTTTTGACGCGTCGCTAAAGCCGTGGAGTTCAACATGATTACCAACCTTTACGGCAATCCAACGTGGTATCGAAACATTAGACAGTAGTTTCAACTGTTCTCGGTAAGTTTTCCACTCCTGTAACATATTGCTAGAGACTGCTTCATCCCAATCCAGTCCTGCCAGCCATAGCTTCTGAATAAGTATTTTCGCGACTATTATGCTTGGCCCTACCCATCCAAGAGGGTCGTAAAAACGACAAATATTTGATATTATTAACCTTTTTGTTGTAGGTTCCTGTGTTTCGTCAGTTAAGTCAACCTTGTAGTGGAAGGAGTCATCGCTGCGATTCCAGGTCAGTCCCACAATTTTTACAATTTCGTCAGTCTTTATTTTTAATCCATCTTTTACTTCTCCTTTTGTTGTCGCATCAGTTTCTTTCATAATCTCGTTTTTCTTCATTTCCTGCAATAATTCCTCGCTATTGCTTGTCCATTTCTGAAGCTTGAATCCACCCTTCGCCAATAGTTCATTCATTTCTGTGTACAAATGTATTCCTTCTTCAATGTTTTCACAACCTCCTAGTAAATCATCCATGTAGAATTGATGTAATACTGATTTAGATGCCACAGGATACTGCTCTTTATTGTCAATGCTTAATTGCTGTAAAGCTTTAACAGCCAGATATGGAGCAGATGCGACGCCAAAAGTAACTCTGAGCATCCTGTAATGCCCTAATTCATCATCTGGGTTGTTTCTCCACAATATCCTTTGGTAGTCACAATCAATTTTATGAACCTTCACCTGCCGATACATTTTTACAATATCAGCTGTTAAACAAATGCGTGACATTCTCCAACGTAAAACGAGATGTCTAAGGTCAGCTTGTAAAGTTGGGCCCACTAGTAGGTTGTCATTCAACGAAACATGGTTTGCCCCCTTGCAAGAAGCATCAAATACTGCCCTGATTTTCGTGGTCTCTTTGTCATCACGTACCACGGCATGATGTGGTAAGTACACAGCCTTCGGATTATTTATTTCGTCTTTTGGCACAACCTCCATGTGATTCAACTGAATGTATTCATTTATGACTTCTTTATATTTCTTTTTTAAGTCAGTGGTGTTCAGCCTCTTTTCTAACGAAATCAATCTTCTTTCAGCTATTTTCATCGAGTTTGCGACTTCTGGATTTTGACCTTTAAATGGCAATCGCACTATATACCTACCGCTGTCATCTCTAGTTGTGGTTGTGGCAAATATTTCTTCACAACGTTTTTCATCATCAGTTTGAAGCCTTTCTTTAGACATGGGAAGGTAATCTTCAAGTTCCCAGAATTGTTTTAGCAAATTATTATCTGCAATAATATGCATGACTTTAATTTCAGATGCTGTGCACACTGCATCAATAGCTCCTGACAATATCCAACCCAATGAAGTGGATTGTGCAACCGGGGAGCCATGTGGACCTTTTTTCACTCCATTTTGAAGAACTTGTCCATATACTTCAGCGCCCAACAGCATATCAACACGGCTTGGCGTGTGATAATTCGGATCTGCTAAAACTACTTCGTCTAATTCCTTCCATTCCACTGATTTTACCTCGCTAGTTGGTAAAAGTGTGGTGATGGATCGTAGCACGTGGGCTTTTACGTTTATAACCACTTTCGGGTCAATTCGGGAAGATATCTTTAAATTAACAACCGCCTTGGAAATCAAACCTTGATCACCACCTACTCCGGAAATTTGACTTTTCAGCGGAGTCTTTTTAAGGCCTAATTGTTGGACTGTCGCTTCCGTTATGAACGAGGATTGCGACCCTTGGTCTAACAATGCCCTAATTGTGTGAAGTTGACCTGTCTTTGACAGTGTGTTCACCAATGCTGTCGCAAGCAAAATTGGGTTCGTCTTTCTTGTGAAACATGAAACCACTGGGGCAGATTCCAACATGTCATCGCATGGCGATAACGTACTTTGTTTCGCGTCCTTAACCGTATTTGGATCTGTAGATGAAGTACGAGAAACATTACCCTTCGAAATACCATCACTCGCAGGATGTAATAGAGCGTGATGCTTCTTTTTACATACGCGACATTTAATGCGTGTTTGGCAGTTTTTGGCAACATGGTTACTTCCCAAACAACAAAAACATATATTATTTGACTGAACAAAACTACGCCGTGAGTTTACTGGCTCTTTTATGAATGACTTGCAGACATTAAGTTTGTGCTCCTCGGAACAAAATGGACACTGTACAGTTGCAATGTGCATTGATTTCATCCTATTCACAGGCAAATTACGCTGATACCTTTGTGCCGAAGTGGAACCAGAATCAAGAAATTCAATGGCTCTATAGCGTTTAGTTATGAATTCTTGAAATATTTTATATGTAGGTAATTCATTTGATGTACCTTCAATAGCAGTAAATTCCCACTGTCTCTTAGATTCTGGATCCAGTTTCAGTACCAAAATATGAATCACAAGTATATCCCACGATTCAACATTTATTCCTAAATTAGTAAGAGAGGACAAGCAATCATTTGTAGTGTCAATCAACTCCTTCAAGCTGCTGGCGGATTCATGGGTGATATTCTTTTGACTCATTAACCTTTTCAAAATATGATGAGATATATATCTTTTATTATTATACCTCTCTTCCAATAGTTTCCAACATCGTAGGTAATTTTGCTGAGTGATTGGGATGCTGCTCAGTTGCTGCTCGGCCTCTCCGGTCAAATAACCTTTGAGGTATAGCAACCTCTGTACATCATCCAAATCCCTGTTACTGTGAATCAATGAGTGGAAGAGATCGCGGAACGTATTCCACTCGGTGTACTTTCCCGAAAAGCTAGGTATATTTGCCTTGGGCAAGCGTATATTACATGATGATTTTGGTTGCAACTCACCAGCAGGTTGAATGGTATGATCACCACTATTTAGTTTTGATAATGCAGTTTTTAATTCGCATTTATATTCTAAATATTGTTCTTGCCCTTGGTTATACATATCTGATTTTATGTATTTAGAGTCTGCTAATAGCTTTGCAGATGTGACGGAACGCATTAATTCTTTATGGCCCGAGAGGAACTCTACCCACAATTGTTCCAATAATTCCAATCGGCCTTCAATATATTCCTTAGATATGCGTTCTTTAGGACTTTTCTTATAATTTTTACTAGCTTTAACAATGCGATCAAAAAGATCTTCCTGACAATAAATTACCGATTCCATTATTATATTTTAAGTAAAACGTACAATTTTCAAATATAAAGTTATGATATTTTACAAGCGTTTTTAAAATATTTTATTGTGACTAAAACACTATGATAATCAAAACGAAATTTTTCTAAGTCGCTGACAAAGTTGAAAATTTTACAAGTGTTTCAGTTTAGTTGGGACAGATAGAAATTGGGCATAGGTTCCCCGTATCCACCAAATTGTGGAAATTATTCTAAGTCCTAAACCACAAATTAACACAAAGAAATAAACTAAACAATTAAACACAGATTAATAATATAATAAGTCTCTAATTACACCTGACAAAGTTCCACAAAGTATAAAAGTCCAAAGTACTCACAGTTTGCTCACGTTCACTAGTTAGCCGCACTAATCACCGCAAGATATTATAATGGTGACTGCTCTTCTTCAAAATTCACCTTTAATACTCTCTGGCAGCTAACGACGTACTTAGCCACCGGGCATATGAGAATGCACGCACACCTGCACTCCCACGTTCCTGAACAGCAACGATGCCGTCCGACTAGAAGTTCGGGTTATTTATACCGAACTCCTGCCGTGCTCACGTTACCGACGGCAATCCACCGTCCGTGATACACAAAAAATCACCAAGTTATGGCGCTTAGTTATTTCCTGCCGGATATCCAGCCTCGAATGGACCATGAACAACCTTGTGCTCAGACCTACGAGAAGGTATTCTACCGTTGAGTAAAATGTAAATAAAACAAAGTACTCGTTGGAATTTGCTTATATTTGAATTATTCCGCCTTAACTACATAAAGTGTCTTGCAACAAACGCTTGCGTGATGTAGAAAAGTTAAAACTGCTACGCTAGCGCATCTAACGGTAATGTAAAGAACTAAGAACATCGAAACCAATACCGTTGCACATAAATGTCAATAGGTGGCGCTCATTATTTCCATATAAGTAGGCTGAATCACGCAGACGAGATTCTCCGTGAACAAAGTGTACTTGTACATGTTTTAGCAATAAGATTTTAGCATTATCAAACAATTGTTTCCTAAGTTGACAAACTAAAGTCTACAACGCCTACCAAACCATTTTGAGAGATTTTAAGCTCATACAAAAATACTATTCCTGTATTAAAACGCATACCTCGGGGTGTGAGAATTTCTGTTGCCCAATATTCATCTTGTTCCATTAAAAACGTAATGGTTAACAATACTACGCAAGCCTGGAAGCATCTTCTAGTTTAACCGTGCCTCGTGTTTCACGTGAATTCGATCCTTCTAACAAAAAATTACTTAATACTAGAGTAAAGGAAAACTGCGTGAAATACTGTGCCCTGTATTTTACGCAGTTAGGGAGAGTAATCTTTTGGCTCAACTTTAATCATTCCGCCACTGCGCCGGAATACATAAACAAATAATTTCGGTTCAGCTACTATTAAAATAGTAAAAAACAAAATTAATGATGGAGCTTTTAAAAACGCGGCACGCATGTTGTTTTCGAGTGATACAATCACCCCTTTTACATCTATACGTTGAATTCCCTAATCCGCCTGCAACTGCAGGTCTCCACCTTCCTGAATCTCCTATAGCAAATCATGACATTGTTGAGGTGACCCCACAAGATGTTTCTGCAGCTGTGGCATCTTTTTAAGTGGCTCAGCTGGTGGCATAGATGGCCTCACGCCTCAGCACTTAAAGGATATTTTATCTTATAGTTCTGGTGAGGTAGGTGCGACACTTCTAAGGAATGTGACGGCTTTGGTTTATTTGAAGTTGTCGGATCAGGTTAACAATGAAATTACCGAAATTCTGTATGGTGCAAATTTATGTGCCCTAAATAAAAAATATGGTGGTATTAGGCCTATAGCAGTAAGCACAACTTATCCTCACCTCACAGCCAAATGCGGTTGAAGGAGAAAGGTTGTTTTTTTAAGTAATCTTTTTCAATCACTGCAACTCAGTTTTGGTTCAGAGGGTGTGAGAGCTGTGAGGCTGCTCTACATTCACTGCGCACATTTCTTGATCAAAATTGTAATGTGCTATTGAAGGTGGATGTTCAAAAGTCCATTCAACTCTTTAGCTTTGCTCAAATATTTACATATTGATATTTACATATTTGAACCCTTTAGTGTATAGACGTTGGGTTCGTGGGGACCGGGGGCTCGTCGTTTTTTCCAAAACTTATCTGAGCTCTTGATCGATGCGACGTGTGATCAAAATGCTGGCACATATTTGGCTCAATGAATAAGCATTGCAATTCAACGGGGCAATGCTGCCAGCATGGTCGGCACGCTGGCAACTGGGAGTAAGTGGAAGCATTTAGACTGCCTATGAGTCTGCAATGACTTATAGGTTGTCTAAACTAGCTGTAGTGTTGTATATAGTTCGTAGAATTTTGTATAATAAAGGCATACCATTAAAAAAGTCCAATCTGATATCCTTAGTAATGCGTACCTACCTACCTGCAGAAACATTTACAAGCACAACTATCCAACTCCACGAAAGACATAGACGCATCCAACACACAAACGAGTATCCACATTTCACTCCATTACTTATACAATAACTGATACCCATAATATACAAAACGTAACATTCCAGAATTCCAGGTTTACATTTTATACATATTTGCAATTATGATAATAATTTATGTTTTTCTCGTATAACAAACAAACATTAAGTGTGCTGCGTGTCAACCGTAGCGAAGGTGGGTATGCGTCTTTTCTCTATGGTAGGTATCCACTTCAGACCAAATACCTAGGTATCCACCAACAAACGGCATGACTGTATGAACGGCATTCGAAGAAGAAAATGTGACGAAGTTGTATTGAAAGAAAATATTACGAGTTGCAGGGTCCTAGATTAAATATATTGACTCCGTTCATGAGGTACCGTGTCCGCAGAGTGAAACTAGTACTATATAAACTGAAATTAAATACAACATTTGAATAATCAGATGTTTGTAATAGTAGTATGCGATGTGATATTAATTTAGTTAGACAGGATATATTATATATTAATTTATTTACAGAAAATTTACTAACAACTTGAGATACAATAAGTGCATTTAGCAATTCGCATATTTTTACTTGTACGGCATATTTGCACAGTTAGTGCCCAGAAGTGTGCAGAAGTGTGAGAACATAAATTTGCAGTAGCGAGTTTTTAAGGAAAAATTCAAGAACACTGTGCGAAATTTAAATGTTTTTGCGTTATTTGGCAATCGATAATCAATCATTCATTGTAGATCCAGGAAAACTGATTCGTAGCCATAATTATATCGACAAATTAAACCTACAATTACGACACTTATCCTAATATATTTAGCCTGACATGTTCATCGATGCATTGAAAATCTATATTAATCGATGTTCAACCAACTCAGCTAAGCCAAAAATATTTGGATGGTAAATTTTACCTTAATTTGTAGAGAAAATCTATTTATGTCCGTGAATCAATTATCATGAGTCGACAATGAATGGATTTATGTCGGTGGATAAAAATATTCAAACTAACTTTACGAATTCAAAAAAGAATCGTCAAAATAGATTCAACACCGATGAACTTAGCATTAACATAACATAACAATAACATACAAATTGTAGAATCTCGTCCTTTTTGAAGTCGGTTAAAACTTGCAAAGTAGTTGCTGTGGTTTAAAGAAAGTTTTAAGGAAAAAAATATTCCCATTTATTTTATGTCATACGCTGTTACAAAGACGAAGTACGCTGCGAACGAAGTCCGATATCCTAGGATAAGCGTGCGAGTGAAACAGTTGCGAAAATGTTTGCACACGTAATCATTTTTAAATAAACGTTTGAAAAACATCGTTTGGCGCGCCCCGAGCTCATGTCAGCTCCGTGGCAGCTCAGAATTGATGGTGGGGTGAGGAAGGCTAGATTGGTGGGGCACAGGAGTGTCCATTCTATACGCAGTATATGTATATGTTCTATAGCTTTGTACCTAAAGTGCGGAGTGCGCCTGCTAATACTAACAAATCGAGACAGAATCCATGAGTTTGTTTTAGCTGTTTTTAACCCTAAGATGTTTGAGTTGCATCATTATCATATAATATCATAAGTTAAATTCCTAATTTGAGATTCTTCTTCTTCTTCTTTAGATGGCTTTTAGACGCAGCTTGGCGTTTTTCTGCGCCAGTGTCAGAGTGTGGCCAATGTACGGTTTAAATAAAGAATGCGCGGTTAATTAATAAAAAAATAATTAAGATTATGTAGCTAATAAAGTAAAAATAAAGGTTTAGAAGTATATAAAAACTAATAATAACATCTATAAACGAATATTATTGGACTTAATAAAATTACATAAAATATTTATAAACGGTGTAAAGACATATGAGAGAAGACATTTGAAGTTAACAGGTCTAGGGATATCAGGACTTAAAACATCATACAGAGAAAAAGATAACTTAGGACAGCAAATAATTTGAGATTGTAATTTTATTGACGATTCCATAATTATGATGGTATAAAAGGGGCTTTAGATTTCTGTACTCTTTGCTTACTCAACTACACTCTATGCTCTATGAGTGTTCGTGTGTGGTGTGGTGTGCTCTATCTTAATCTATGTGAGTCTATGAACTGAATTCGGAAATCTGATTATTGTGAGGTGGATAAGTACTTTTAATAATAGTGATATGGTGCATTAATTACGTTGTGTAATTGTTTAAATGCGTTTTATGTGTTCTGTTCTGGCGTGGAAAGTAGTGAAAGGAAGTAATAACGTAGATCAACAACACAACATACTGCATTGTAACCTGTTTATCACGATTGACGGATGTCCTTGTGCATTTTGCAAGAGCCGGAGTGGCGCCAAATTCAATTTTGATAAAGGTTTATAGCTATCATGTAAATAGTTGTATGTGGATATCGAACATTTATGTTGCTGCGGAATGGGTAGTCCCAAAGAAAATGTTTCTGCCTGCGATAGCACAGATTTACTGAAGAATATAAATGAAGCCGGTGGGGAAGGCTCGGAAAATGAATTAGTAGTAGATTCTGCAGATTCCTCTACAAATATTACAGAGTCCAGTGAAGTCGGAACTCTGCAAGTAGATACTAGTGATCCCAATATATCTAAAGATGATGCTAGTGTACAGGGCAGTTTTAAAAAAGGTAAGAAGAAATCTCGTTCCAGCAAGAAGGGGCATACGCCCGCCAAAGAAACTGCAGACAGAAATGTTGTCAGAAGGGTGCATCACACTGCTGCAAAATTTAAACAATGTAGGAAAAGAGCTCAGAGCTTTCCATCCATCTCTAAATTTTTCTTACCACATAAAAGGCCCCGTAAGGATGCTTTCATCCCTCCTACTAAGTTTTTACTTGGTGGAAACATATCAGATCCATTAAATCTAAACAGCCTACAAGATGAAGACGTCAACAGAGCTATGAATGCTGTCACTCCCGAATCTTCCCCGCTTCCCACGCCTCCTAGACACAAGGCGAAAATTGATGTTATTATACCACCTAATATCCGAGATCCACTAAATCTAATGGAACCTCTGGACAATGAAGAATATGAAAAAAGGTTAGGGATGCAGCAGCGGAAGACTCGCAAAAAAACAAAATTAAGGAGACGAACTACTGATAACAACCCTTCACCATCTCGAGTTGTTGTGGAGGATACTGTAAAAGTAGAAGGTATAAAAGAGCCACTTCCTCCAGAACCGTCTACATCAGTATCTAAGTCAAGAAAAAGATCATGTAGTGATAGTGAAAATGCTTCCCAGAAAGAGAAAGAAACTACAAAAGCTAAGAAGTTGCGGCGCATGGATTCCTTGGATAAGATTGTAAGTCCTGTTGTTCCTCAGCCAGGTGCATGGATGAGAGCAAGGCATCAGCAAAGAACATCTATATCTGAAAGGCCTGCTTCACCACATCGAACCAGGCTCAAAAGCCAATCTGAAGGAGAAAAGAAATTACCTACCTTTCATCCCAAGAATACCAAATATCAATTTGGTAATTATGACAGGTATTACATCTTATTATGTTTCTTAAACTCTTATGATCCTCAATTATTCATTATATGGCCACATTTTGAAAATTTATTGAGTTTGGGGTAGTGCATGGTTTCAATATATATATATTTATTTGCATAGTTATATTTATAGTAATGTTTATAACTATTTGAAACAAGTTTTTTTTACTTGGTATCTGAACTATCATTTACATATGATTTGTCACCTTGATTGAAAATTGAATGTAATTAACAAATTTACCTAAGTATTTGGCCTAGTGCCAGTTTGTTTACAGCTAATGCTTAGAGATTAGGTGATAAAAGCTTTTAATCCCACCACATGTACACACTATAATGTCTCAGCATGGTAGTCAAATCATAAATAATTTATTTCATAGAAATTTTTAATATACAGATACATTAAATAAATTAGTAATAACAAATATTGAAAAAAAACTAGATATGATTTTTTTTTAAGTGTTTCTCAAATACTAATACAGTGAAATATTTATGTTTGTTATTATTAATTATGGATTTGTGCATAATTCATATAACCAATGACCAATTAATAATTACATAACCACCTGAATCTTATTATTGAAATTAAATTAAATAAAGATAGAAATTTAATAAAATAATACAACATGTATGTAGTGAAATAAAATTATCTTATCAGAGTTATCAGGTTGAATATGTTATTTTATTCACTTAAGTGTTATTACATTTTTGGTCACTAGGTGGCTGGTAGTCATAAGGAGGTGATGAATGGGAAAACAACCGTAGGGCAGTGCCCTAATGAAAGAGGCATTTGCATGATCTTAATCATGCTTTGTTAGCATTGTCACCATGTATTTCCAGTATGGTAACCCCCCATCAACCCTCTTCCCTTGGTGAAATACAGTTTAATATTTAACAGTTTATAAGTCAAGTAACCATGCTAAAGTCCATTCCCAACTTAAAAGAATCTATAAACAGGTCAAAAAAACAAGTCAACTTAGAACAGTTTCAAAAGACACCTGAGTAAATAGTTAAAGTTGCAATAGTTGATTTTTTAGTATTACGCAATGATTTTCTAAATTTACTTGTTTAATTTACATTGTGATTCCATTATACACTATATTCCACCAAGCAGTGGTTTAACCAAGACACAACATTTTTTAAAACTATGCATTTAATTAAAAACAGTAATGTGTATGTAGTTGATGATGTGATTTAATTATTTTTGTAACTTTCAGGTATTATGGGTACCGTAACTTGAATGCAATGATGGATATTCGGCTGCAAGTATTTGAGATGCATAGGCATCTTTTCCAGCACAAGGATGTTTTGGACATTGGCTGCAATGTGGGCCACATTTCTATAGCAGTCGCTCGGGAATTGGGAGCTCGCTCTGTTGTGGGCATTGATATTGATCCTGTTCTTATTGGTATGTAAAATTAAAATTACTAAAATTGTATATTAATTATTATCTTATCTTGGTGTGGTTTTGGTTTGTAGGGTTTTCTGCAACCACAATTTATATTTTTCCATTTGTTGTTTATTGTTTTATCAGAGGTAAGTAATCTTTTTACAAAAATGCCTGTGAATTCTCCCACATGAGTTTTGTTTTGCACAATTTTGTTGTCTTCTGATACCTAGCAACCAAATCTAGATAAATTGTTTGTCTGCAGGCTAAAAACTAACCAGTAGTACCTACTCAACACACTATTTTATCAAAATTGATTTAGTACTTATATTTGGTGGAATATCTTAGACTTAATAATATAAGTAATGTTCCATATTCTGCTGTAGGATGTTGTATTTGGCACCTATGGAAAATGCACCCAATGAGTAGCATGCCATATCAGTGTGAGTGGGGTGTTGCTGCTCAATCGCTCCAATAGGGTTACTGTAATACTCTGCTTACACAGACGGACAAAACTGAAATTTGCAGTTCTGTATACAATGCTTACTTTCGGATCGTAATTAAAAAATGTAACTTTTCTTGTCCCTCTTGGTGAGGTTTTTCTATTTTTTTAATATATTTTCATACACATCTATATGTAAATAAATAATATATTTATGTTACATGCGTGACTTAGAGTCAATTTTGCAACTTTATTCTATCAACAAAATTTTAAGGAAACATGTTTCGGACTTTTCTTGGCCTTAGATAATGTGATCAAGATTAACATATAATATTCTTACTGCTACACAAACTAAATACATTTTATTAAAAATCTGTTCATATAAAGCTAATTATCACTTGTCAGCGTCTTCAGTCGAAAAGACTATAACCTAATGGATGAAACGCTATATGAATTCTGTGCTAATGGTGTTCTCTGGCAGCTGTTCTCTAGATCCAGTTCCAATCGTAGGTTGATACCAGATTCCACATAAAATAAAGTTACTAATTTACCACAATATTGCTGATTAAAAGTTATAACATAGTCAGGATCAGTTTAAGAAAAGATTATCATGATAATTTGCAGTTATCCACATAATAGTTCATACACAGACTTTGGTAAGAAGTATTCCTTTAAAATGTAGTTTAAAGTTTAATATGTAGTGAATGTGTTTGTGAAATAGCCCAGGTTGCTACATATACAGTTTTATCACCCAAGTAATTCCCTTATCAAGTCCAAGTCTCTTATCAGGTAAACATTGTAACATAAAAAAACATGTAATTTACAGGTCGCGCGAGAAGAAATCTGCGTTCCTTCATACCAGTACCGTCGGAGCCTAAGTGCGATGAAGAGACAAAATGCGATGAAGAGAAAAAAATAACATTAGACGTTAAATTAGAGGACAAAAAATCGCAATGCGACTACATAGAATGCAAAGAAGAGAAGTGTGAAGATTGCACAGAGAAACAGGACAAAGATGATTCGAAGAAACGGAGAATTCGAAAGCCAAAAAAGAATAGAAAAGCAGTTGCCAAGGAACAAGGACAGTGTTTCTTTCCAATGTCGATGTCGATGCTTTTCGGGCCGCTCGGCGATCCATCTGCCGAAGTTAAACCTCCAACATTCCCTTACAACGTCACATTCAAACAGGTAAATTTTTTGCTGTTATTTTTTCTGATAGTTTGATTTTATACTCAGTTTCAATGTGTGAGTGGTCCAAGTGTGTTGACGATTGGGATTCTTAGTTCGCATGAGTCATTGGCATTGGTGATCATTACGAAACTGAGCGCAAAAGTGACGTACTTATGTCACAGAGTAAATAATAGTAGGTACTCTTCGTACGTTTCTGACGTGTCTGAACATGTAGGATTATTAATAGGGCTGTTGACTATTTTTCTATAGTTAACTAGATATATAAATACATTACGTCACGCCAGTTCCACGAAGTTATACCCTTAAAACAACTGGATTCGCCAAATAGCTACATTAAGGGCCTGTTTCAGAATGTTCCATTAAGTTCCGGTTTTACTACCCAGAATATGTTTAATAAGTAAACAAAACACTATCTTTGCGTTTCACAATCTTCGATTTACATCCATCGGTTAAAGCTTGAAACGCGCTGCATGTTAACTGTCATTTTTATTATTCAGTTATTTTGTGTTCGTTAGCAACTTTATTAGGACATTCTGAAACGGACCATAATTGTTCAACTTGATAATAAATATTATGTGTTAATGGGAACCGATGACGTCACGTCATCAGTATACCGATAAATTATCTTAAAGAAACAAACATCACATCTTTTTAATACCCGGGTAAACAGAGTAGTAAATCGTAAAATAAATTTCATACAAAATCCAGTTATGGAAGAAGATAGCGAAAATACTTATATTATTATTGTTGTAAATAAGTAACAATTTTTTTTTTACAATAAAAGCATTTAGACAACCTATAAGTCATAGCAGACTCATAGGCAGTCCAAATGCTCCAGCCCACTCCTAGTTGGCAGCGTGCCCAGCATGCTGGCAGCATTGCCACGTTGAATTGCAATGCTTATTCGTTGAGCCAAATATGTGCCAACATTTTTTTTTTAATAGTAACAATTACGTTTCCTAATTTTTTTGATAGAATAACATATATTTTAAAAGTATTTTAAGAAAACATCAAATCAATACTTTAAATAAACACTTAAAATACATATCTAATGACAATTACGCCTAATTAATTAGAATATATATTAATGGAATATATTTAAATAAAATATTTGTTATTAAATATGGATTTCCGCAAAGTAACGTTTATTTTTTAATATAGTGTCCTATCCTTTTGATATATTGCAATGACAAATCTATTAAAATTTTTTGTTCAAATTAAAAATATGTACGACAATGCCTCATGCTACTGAGAGAGAGCCCATAAAATATTTCTTAATTTTCGACATTTATCAGTACTAATATTATAAATGCGAAAGTAACTCTGTCTGTCTGTCTGTTACGCTTTCACGCCAAAACTACTGGACCGATTTGAATGAAATTTGGTATGGAGATAGTTTGAGACCCGGGAAAAAACATAGGATAGTTTTTATCCGACTGCGCAAAATGAGGTTAATGTTTTCGCGCGATAACCGACATACGCGCGGGCGGAGCCGCGCCCGGAAAGCTAGTCTGTTATATAATTGAATGTTAATTCCAGCAATAAGTCACATTTTTAATTTATACACTATTCATATAAACTAACTAGCTGTACCCGCGACTTCGTTCGCGATTGCCGTACCTGCACACTAATTATTCACATTTGTGCACTGTTTATCTCATATTAAGCAACACTGTGGTCTGCGGTGAAGCACTCTTATAGTAAACCATAGCTCAAAATGGAGCTTTCTACTTTGGATTTCAAAACTCCCGGGTTGTATTTTCCAGAAGACAGTAGTTAAGTAACTCAGAGAGTTCTTTCCCGGTTCGCACAATAAATGTTGAAGCAAAGTACCTTGTGCGTTTCTTTAGAATTTCGATTTTAAAACGGCGGTTTTAAAATCTAAAAAAATATTTGAAATTGACGGTAGATCGTTTTTTTTTTATTTCTCATTCTCGGAAAGTAGTGTTTGTTTGATCTGAGTAGTGGGAGACGCTCCTTCCCACCTAAGGCCGGGAAAACATTGGTGTAAACAAAGTTATGTGTCTACGATTTTTCGTTGTATGTCTAAAATATTCTGTTGGTGTAAAACAATTAATAACAACTATGTTTGGCAGGGTAGTAACTAAATATAAGATAGAAAGAGTGGGTAAAAAAAAATTTTAACTTTCCCTAAATTTCATTGTTCTAACTCCTAGTGTATCTTTGTATCTTCTACTCATGTTTATTATTTTTAGTAAATATTTAGAAAAATTACTATTTTTTACCCTCCTCATATTTTAAATGAAAAATAGAGTGTTTAACACGGATGTAAGTCATCGATTCCTACTTGGACTATAGCCGCATTAATTTAAAAAATATACTGCTCATGTTATTAAAATCAAAATAAATAATATAAAAAACATACTATATTTATATCTTTATTCCTTATATTAGTAGTGAAAAGCAGAGAGATTCCTATTCGGGCTATAGCCGCCCGTAAATATTCCAAACAAAATTTTACGTAAAATTTCACAAATAGTTCAAGCCTCTCAATAAATTTTTAGTAAGTATGTTATTTTATCAATGAATAATTTTTAGAAAAGCTACTTTATTTACTTTCTTTAAATTCGATATGAAGAGTAGAGAGCTGAACGCGGGTGAAAGTTACCAACTCCTTTCGACCCTTGTATAACAATCTACTAAAGTTGTGCACTTCCAACTTTTAAACGGAATAAATCACGTATATTTATCATTATTTTTGTCCCGACAGTCACCCCGCGACCACGATCACTATAAAGTGTTTGAAACGTCGGGACAAAAATAATGATAAATATACGCGATTTAAACCGTTTAAAGTTGTTTAATTACTAAGTGTAACAATCGCGAAAACCTAAGACACATTGTGCACTTTCATTTCGCAGTCTCCGAAATGTATCCGTCAAAAGAAAGATAATTATGTAGTTTAAAAAACTGATTGTGGTGAGTGAATGTTTTTTTTTTTTTTATTGCTGATAGGTACGCCTTTGACCACAATCTCACCTGATGGTAAGTGACGATGTGGTCGTAGGTGTTAACAGGCTTAACCTAGAATTACTGGCTCTCAAGGACAGCTGCCGGAACACACCGTTAGGTGCTGGCGACAGATTTTCCACTGGAGGGTGGTCGCTAGCCAGGCGGGCATTCGCAAAAATGCCCTTCCACCATGCGGTGAAGCTCAAGCCAGCGGCGGGATTCGAACCATGGACCTGCTGCGCGGCAGTCAATAGCCAAAGCCACTGAGCTATCACTGCTTCAAATGTACCACATTTTAGAGTTTTATCGTAGCAAGCTTGCAAAACTAAAGAAGGGTGCCGTGCTGCCCGTGGGGCGCCAGGCTGCCCGTGGGATGCCGGTCTGTCCGTGGGGTGTCGGGCTTCCCGTGGGGTTCCGGGCTGCCTGTGGGCTTAAGATGAGCCGTACGTTAAAGGGTTTCTCAACATTCCGCGGTCCAAGTTATTTAAAACGAAATATTTAGTTTGTGATATCTGTAATTTCTGAACTGCAAAACTGAGGACTTTGAAATATTTACGGGAAAATAATTAAATAACCACTATTGTAACAAAAAAAGAATGATTGAAATCGGACTACGCGTTAATAAATTACAACTAAATGTACATTTTGACTTTCATCCCCTTTCCCAAGAAAACCGTACTGAATTTCGGGATAAAAGTATCGTATGTCCTTCTTCGTAGTATGAACTCGAATCGTGCTAAGTTTCATTCAAATCCATTCAGTAGTTTTGGAGTGATGCGAGGCCGGGATACAGACAGACAGCCAGAAAAAAAAAACAGTTTTTGCATCAGTATCAGCTACAGATTGCTCTCAAAACATATTTTCAAAATATCTGCAATGTATAGAATTGGACCTGTTACAGTTTTATTATAAGTATAAATATATAAATTTAAGCGTCTTCCCTCGCGCTTCCCTATTCGCCTTCTGCAACCTGTTATAGGTATAGATTAGACTGATTAGAGCATTGCATGTTATGAAAAATATACGTAGGGAAGTTGTGCTTATCGTAATAAAAAAACTGTGTTTTATCGTTTGAAAAATCAGTCTTTTGGAGAGGTCCAACTACAGACCTATCTATTATACCTATACGATAAAGTGCAATCGCCAGCTTAAGATGAGCCGTACGTTGAAAGGTTCCTGTACATTCGGGGTGTCAAGTTATTTGGAACGTAATATTTAGGTTGTGATGTCTGTAATTTCTGAACTGCAAATCCGATGACTTTGAAATATTTCCGTGATAATTTTTAAAGCACCACTATTCTAATTAAAAAATCGGCCAAGTGCGAATCGGACTCGCGCACGAAGGGTTCCGTACCATTAGCTATACAACATAAGACTTCATATTTTAACCTTTTTTTGTTTTAACGTGAGCGAGTCCAACTCGCACTTGGCCAACTTTTTGTATTTGTTGTTATAGTGGCAACAGAAATACATCATCTGTGAAAATTTCAACTGTCTAGCTATCACCGTTCTTGAGATACAGCCTAGTGACAGACGGACGGACGGATGGACGGACAGACGGACGGACGGACAGCGGGACAGACCGTTTTTACCCTTTGGGTACGGAACCCTAAAAAGAACGTCTGAAATCGGACTACGCGTTAATAAATTACAACTAAGTGTATATTTTGACTTTCATCCCCTCTCCCAAGGGAACCATGCTGAATTTCGGGATAAAAAGCTAAATTATCCTACCTTGTAGTATGAACTCCAATCATGCTAAGTTTCATTGAAATCCATCCAGTAGTTTTGGAGTGATACGCGGCCGGGATACAGACAGACAGACAGACAGACAGACAGACAGACAGACAAAAATAAAAAAAAATATAGTTTCGGCATCAGTATCAGCTACAGAGTACTGTACATTTTTTTTTTTCAAAATATCTGCCATGTACAGAATTGGACCTGTTACAGTTTTATTATAAGTATAGATTATAAGTATAGATTTGCATTTCAATTACACAAAATAGATAACTGTTGCTGCCATATGAGCAACCATTACAAAACGTGTCGACACACCTGAATTAGTAGGCTGAGGTTTCTGTATACCCACGTGTCGCCAGACGTGTTTTGAATCGCTTTAATATGTGGCGAGCCTGTTTCTATTTACCGGACACAGTTCTAGACTCTAGACCGCCACTAAGAACTTCTTTGTCAGAAAAACCCACTGACTGTCCGACCCAGGTTTAGAACACAGTACCTCGATATTTCGCATGGCGCTTTTCTCCACTCCACCGAAGTATTGGGGATCAATTAATCATTTATTGAAATGAAGCATTATCAAACGTCTCTGTTGTTTTTTTATCAAACTGTAGCCTCACACAGTATGGGTTAACTAAAGTCCTTTCAAGTTACGACAAGAGGTTCTTTTGGTGGAAAGAAGAGATTGTAACTCTTATTTGTATAGCGCAAGTTGGAGTCGCGCACCGAATGTCCGTCTGTACCAACACAGAAAAGAGAAAAAACTATCGGTTCATTCCGGTTTCGCACGGGTTCCAAAAAAATATCAATTTTTTTGAAAATATTCTATAGACTGTTTCTCAAGTTAAATGTAAGATTCTAATGATGAAAGAATTTGTCAGATCTGTCCAGTAGTTTTTAATTTTATTTGTTACAAAATATACAAATCTTTCATCTTTATAATATTAGTGCAGAAAAACGTAATTTTTTACATTTTGAAATCTTTATCAGGAGTTCGAACCGCACATGGGCGGGTTTTATTATTTGTTATAATATGTTTGATTATAATTTGTTTGTATTACAATTTCTTACGATAAAGTAAAAAAACATAATAAAACTTTTAAAAAAAGTGACATTCTAGTGTGGTACCCCACGGGGCTAAATAATAGGGTCCCATTTCTAGTACGGAACTCTAAAAATAATAATATACCGTAAGTATTGGCTGAATAATATAAACTAATGATTTTATCGAAGATAATTTACAATGCTCAGAAAGTTGTTGATTCAGATAAGCACCCTACTAAGTAGCAGGTAGTAAAGTAATTGTTTGTAGATGTTTTATCTGGCCGAGTACTACTATTTTGTATTTATTTTATGTCCATATTGATGTTGTTTTTATTACTTTGACCTTTGACCACTATCAACTCATTGGTCGGTAAGTGATGACATCCAAGATGTTATTAAACCGGGAGCCGGCTCTTAAGTCTTACTGGCCATTGATACACTAACTAAAACAGTGCCATAGCATGTGCCATAATGTACAATGCCCTACCCGAAAACTTAAGAAAGTTAGACCTAAGGTAGTAGTACAAACGAGAATTGTTAAAGGGGCTTCACACAAATACATTTTATTCGATGATGTAATAAAATGACATAATATGTGTGTAGGTAATCATAATGGTGATGAAAATGAAGTGAAATAATTGAAATGTTAAATTGTAATAACAATTATTTAAATCGTTTAAATTAATGTTTGCATGCCACAGTTTGGTAAAATGTACCAGGCGCACTTTGCAGAATCATCGTTCCATCCTTTGTACATTTTATACGAATAAACGATATTCTATTATACTCTTATCTAAGTATAGTTACCAGAACACAGTGTCGGGGTCGATTTTCTCCTGGCGGGTGGTAGGCGGTTGAATACAATGTTTTAAATTAAATTTCATCACGTTTATTTGGCCTGTAAAGTCCTCATGAGAAAAAGACTGTCGCAGACACATCGTGAGCGAAACCATTCTAGCCAAGGATTAATTTGTTGTTTTACTTATATATTTTCATCCAGTTACAGAGTATTGTTTATACACACCCATTTCGGTGGATGTTTTTCCGTCTCTGGCAAGCTGGCCAATTGCCACATCTCACAGTTCAATTCCCCGGATCTTTACTGCTAATGTTGTTGTAGGTAAACCAATTACACCTACGCTTGTGTGATACTGGAACTAGTCCTCGAAAAATATTAAACAACTTAATCTGGTTGAAATGCTTTTATTTCTATTTTATTAGATTATTTTTATCTCGACGTTTCAAACAATTCACACTCAGCTACATGCTATAAACATTGAGATGCAATTGGCACAACTGCAAGTACCAATAAGTATTTAATTATATTATTTACGTTTACTATATATTATTTGTATCAACTTTTCAAACTGCAGAGGTTGTAGTGACGGGTGGACTAAGGTGGCACTTGTCTTGTTAGAGAAAGTTACATATCTGTACTGTACTTACTATGTCAGCTGGATTGTCCACTGTTGAACACAGCCTTCCCCATTATGGGGGGGTTTGCTATAATCTCCACGCTTGGCAGACGTCTTGGAGATCGTAGTGTTAGATATCAGTTCCTTAGAAAGCGCTGCTGCTCCTCCTTCTGGTGTGTTACCCTTAGTCACCTCTTACGACACCCACGGGTAGAGATGTGGGGGTGATATTCTAGGCTAGCACCCCACAGGCGTTTACACATCTACCACTTAAAATGTTTAATTTACTTAATTTAATAATAACTATTCCTTCCTATGCCCGCTTTTGTCTCGCATGTGATTTAAGATCACTGAGTGTCTGAAACGTCGATTTTAAAATGATGTACTCAATATAATGAATAGATTCCGGTGTTACTTTGCGAAAATCCATTTTTAATTATAAAAAATATTTTAAATATATTTTCAGAAAACATTTAATTAATATTTTAATAAAACACTTCATAAATATAGAAAATATATCTAGTGACAATTCCGCCTAATTATCCTGCTAAGCCGACGTGATGGCACAAACGCCAGGATCGTAAAAAATCTCGGAGCGCTCGTAGATTCAAGACCTTCTGAAGATGCTTCGTTATAAGCGATACGCCTCGAAAATTCTTCCGGTTTGGCTGCGTGAAGTTACTGACGTCACGTCGGCTTCGCAGGAAAATTAAGCGGAATTGTCTCTAGATATATTTTAAGTGATTTATTAAAATAGTAATTTAACGTTTTATTAAAATATTTGTTATGATGTATTTAAGTTGTTTAATTCTTTAAGTTGAACGCAACTCTAGAAATTACAACTTCGAAGCTGCAGTTTCAACCCGATGTTTTTTTACTAACGGGGCAGATTGACTAATTCTAACTGTATTGACTAATATGTAATCTTTTCTCTTCAGGGTAACTATGTTCCCCGAGAAGACGTCGCAGTGGGTTCCGGCGAGAGTCCTCAATTCGATCTGATCCTCTGCCTTTCCACCACCAAGTGGATGCACTTGAACTGGGGCGATGGCGGCTTGAAGCGAGCATTCCGGCGAATGTTCGCCGACCTCCGTCCCGGCGGGAAGCTCGTGCTCGAAGCACAAAACTGGTCTAGTTATAAGAAGAAGAAGCGTTTGACGGTAAATATATTGTTGTTCATTTGTTAGATGAACTGGGACGAGGCGATCGTACAAAAACAAAAAAGAAAGCGGTGAATATTATTGTCAGTTTAATCGGGGCACCTGCCCCGTAGTAGTTTAAAGCGAGCATTCAAGCGAATGTAAATTATATTAAAACATATCAGGCACCTGTGTTATTATGCATAGCTGGAGAAATAAAGGTCCAGTCTATTACTATTTATCGGGTACATTACGATAATCCAGATTGCCATTATAAATGAATTAAAAATCAGGGATGGTCAACGTTATCACCCTAATATTATGGATGCGAAAGTTTGCGTTTAGAAAACATGGAAAATAGATAGTTTTGGTCCTGAATGAACACAGAATATTTTTCATTATAATTTTTCATCATTGACTATGGGTATTTATGTGATAGTTGCCTTGTTAGAGAAAGTTACATATCTACACTTTAAAATATTTAATTTACTATCTCGGTAATCGAACTTAGGATTTTGGGATTCCAACGAAACGTTTTGCGCTACTCGCAAAAGATTTCATTAATATGCAATCTTAATCAGTGGTTGGCCTTTATCGTAATTAATTACCACAAGCGTAGCGATAAGGGACTGTATATGTAGGGCATATTTATGGTCATACTATATCCGTGAGGACCTGTAATTGGCCCACTGTTTTATATTTATACTTCTATTCCATATAACGGCTGTAGGTCTTCCGAATAATTAAATAAATATTAACTTATATGATCACCCTGATACAAACAGTTGTTAAACCTGTGCCCCTATTTCACCGGCACCCATGCTCTTCAAATAGGCAAATAGGTATACAGTAATGCGAACATAAGGCAGTGATGGCTCAGTGGTATTGGCTACGGACTGCCGCGCAGTAGGTCCATGGTTCGAATCCCACCGCGGGCTTGAGCTTTACCGAATGGTGGAAGGGCATTTTGCAAATGCCCGCCTGGCTAGCGACCACCCTCAAGTAGAAAATCTGTCGCCAGTTCAAACTCGTTCACATAAGAGTTCTACTGCTCTAGTTTACACTTATGTAGTGAAATATACCCAGATGATACCAAAACTTATGGGCTCTTCCCTTAGATCTCCGGGAAATGTTTCTGACCAAAGTTATGACGCTATAACAAACATTCCCGCCGGGAAGCAAAATATGAAAGATATATGCAGATACATTACGCTATGTATCTGACACAAGTGGCCACTGGAATGAAAATAATATTAAGTTATTGTTGCATTAACACTGCTTAGCGAATAAGTTTGCATAACATAACAACAAAACGATTGTAGGTCAACTCACATAGACTATAGATGTCGCTATGTCCCCTTAAGGTGTGCTTAGAACTGTCAATCCGGTTCTTATTCTTTTTATTAAGTAGAATTAGAACCGGGTTACCATCATATGCGTACTGGCGCTGGATACTGGCATTCAGGCAGCCTGATTCTAAGAATCATACTGGAGCAAGTGGTGTATGACCACACTAAAATGGTTTAAGACTAATAATTGTGACTATAGTCTGTTTTTTTTAACAAACGAGTACTGAAAATTTTACTGCGTTCCTATTGGCCCACATAATCAACATAAAGGCCGTTCCACATGAACTCTGTAGTTACATGTAGGCACAGTCAGTTGAGTCTTCGACTACCTGTGCGTCGAAAAATATTGCTTGTAAAGATTCAATACTAAAGTTACAACTTTGAATTAGAATAAGCAAAACAAAGATCGTTTTGAAAAAAATTTTGTATATAAGTCAACAAATGATCTCGTCATACGTTGCGTACGTATGCCGACGTATTACTGTGAGCTCAACCCAACTCGTTTGGTCTCAAGTGAAGGGCTATGGCAGGAAATAACAAAAGTTATAAAATTTACGAAGTCTGAACTTTTTTGTAACAGGTAGTAGCTAAAGTGAATAAATAAAAATGCTCATGTCTCAATTATTTGATAACCAAGATAGAAACAAATATGTACGGAGTCTACAATCATGTATAAAATATATTAGAGCAATTTATTATTGACGTATCTGCAGAAAGCTCATCAGAAGGATGATGATACTTTTTAAGATAACAAGAATTGTAGTAGTATTATTTGATTAAAGAGATGATTTGGTTAAAGATTTGATGTAAAGGATCAATTTATCGTGATTTCGGAGTTATTTTGTAATACTGTGTCATATATATTTCACAGGGTAGCTCCTGGATAGTCCTAAGACCCATCAGTAGGTCTCTTCTGTTGGCTTAATTTTCTCAGAGTGCTGTATGACATCACGCGACTGATCCTTCACGACCATTCTCAAAACAAATTATCGCTAAGTACTAAACAACGTATATTGAATGTGAATCAGTTCTCAATCTCTAGGGTAAGCCTGGGAACACCCTAGACCAAATCAACACCTACCAACATGTGAGATAGGGACTAAGTGTAAGACTTTGACAGCTTATCATCTTCCTACCTTTGTCTCAAGTTATGTAGAGTCGGTACAAAAATGTTCTCTCCAAAAACATAAAAGGACGACACGAGAACATAATTGTAAAATGTTTTGGCTTCGGTTCTTTGGCTGGACGCATTCCTGATACCAACTATATTTGGGGATGCTCTTGTTGGTAGTACACCGGCTTCGCTTAATAGGGAAAAAGTTCATTAAGCAGTGACTCATAAAGAACCCTGTGGTGAGCTTAATGTGCAGCATAAAGATGTTTCTGCACACTAGGTAACAAAGAAAGTCGACATGAGTATTGGAATGCTGCACGTACGGCGCAATATTTCCATTAGTTGCGTTCAATACAAACGGCAGGAGGATGTGGTATAGTACTAATTTGATAACTTATAAAAAATAAACATTAATGCAGCAAATATTTAGGTACTGTATCTTTACAATAATATTTAAGCTATCGATCGGCTTAATTTAAATTTGTTATAACATGCGCATTTGGCCTTGCAATCAGACTTTTATTACCATGTTTTTTTTAGTTTATTCGTAGTGCATTATTTATAGCTATCGCCACGCATTGCGAGATAAAACGTGGGAGGTCGCATAGATACAGTTAAAAATTTAAATAGATTGTGATGTGGCCATCGCTCTATTTCGAATATAAGAGAGTTCATCTCCTTATATTTTTAAGTGTGATAAACTTTCATAATACAATGTATTTTATGTACACTTACAGTTTTTTTTTTTTACCGGCGGTATGCCTTTATTAAACAAAATACTATGAACTATATACAACACTACAGCTACTACAATAAAAGCATTTAGACACCTATATAGTACTACAATAAAAGCATTTAGACAATAAGTCATAGCAGACTCATAGGCAGTCCAAATGCTCCAGCCCACTCCCAGTTGGCAGCGTGCCCAGCATGCTGGCAGTTATTTTTAAGTTGACATTTGTATGATAAATAACATATTTATACCAATAGCAGTATGTTAAATTCCGAAGAAGAGTAGCTAAGCTGCATCAGGTGGTTATTGATCATTCGAAAATAGGCATGTTTTTTATCATCCGTAGCATACTCAATGCAGTACTGCGCAGATCAGTCACCTGTTTTATTCGATTATCACTATAGATAAGGACAGAGGCGAAGCACGTCACAGTGTGTTCTGGCAGAAGTCCTTGAGAGCCAGTAATTAATTATGAAATTACAGGCATATGAGAATTAACAACTGTATGTTCAGGGTGATGAAAGCAGTGCAGAAATATACAGCATATTTTACAGGCAATCGCTCAACATCAGGTGGGCTTCGTGCGGGTTCTAAGCACATAAAAAAGGTGCAACATCAGATAGGCCACATCCTAGTTTTAATAAAATATAATCTTTGAAGTACATAGTTGAACTATAATGATGTGTTATTAACTCAAATTTATTTCCTATTTCTTTACAGCCGACTATCTACGAGAACTTCAACGGGATTGAGCTGTTCCCGTACAAATTCCGGGAGTTTCTACTTTCACCCGAAGTCGGATTCAGCAAGTGTCGCATCCTGGGAGTGCCGCAGCACGCGAGCAAAGGCTTCCGGCGGCCGATACAACTGTACGTGAAAGGGGATTTCACGCCGAGTAAAGCGTGCTGGTCGGACGCGTATGTGCCGTCGTCTCATCACAAGCCTGAGGCTGAGCCGCCTAGGAGAACTGTGTATGCTCCAGTCGCGCCTGCGTATCGGCCAAGCGATGACGCGCCATCTTGCGGCGCTGCTACCCCATACTCGCCTAACTTGGATTGTTGTGCGGACGATTCCCCATTCTATAACCCGCGTAGTGACTCATACGCGCCTTCTTACCAACCACCGCGACCGACGGTGTATGCGACGTTGCCTTCCCCGCTTGGAAGTGCGTCGCCAGCTGCTTCTCCAGCCGCGTCCCCCGCGCCTCATGCCTCACCCGCCCCAGACCCCATGTCGGCGAGAGGTTTCCCCGAGCCGCGTCAACATGAAGAATGAGTCAAGACTAAGCTGAAACGAAGCTGTGGCGAACGTTATAAGCAGGAAGAATTGCTATTTTAATAAAATAAACGTAACGACGATGCGTGTTCTATAAACTTGTAAATGACAAGGTTGAGTCATTGGGGTCAATGACCTAAATTCTTTCTGCTATTGTAAGAGTTGTGATCGAAGCGATACCACAGCCGAAGGTGTGTGGCCGCTCTAGTGTTAGTGCAAATGATAACGATCGCCGCCGCTTCGTCTGAATGATTGATAGTGTCGCAGAGCGGCCATTTTGTAAATGAATCTAGAAATGAGGATGTGCTTTATGAATCGCGTTGTTTGTTATATTGTTATTGCTCGTGGTTTTCGAGAGTTTTATTGATCTTCTTGCCTGTGGGTTCTGGATACGTAGATACTGCGCGCCAGCAAGAGTCCTGGGCCGCGTGGAGTAGCACACAACCCCCTTATATATTCACTTTACTCGAATTTGGACTGATATGTAACTGTAGTAATTGTAATATGCATAATATTTTATGACAGGACAAATTCGCAGGACTCACAGGCGAGGCACGTCGTTTTCTCATTTCTAGGTTTATGTCCTCCCGCCTTTCGTATTTTTTATGTAAATATCGTCTTAGAATTCATAGGATTATGTTCGATAGGCTGAAAGTATTTTATAATATTATACTCGTGCATTAATCTATTTACATGCTGTTGTTTATTTATCCCTTACGAAGTTTTGATTCCAATTTTTGCTTGTCTGTGGTACCAGTTGCTTTAGCGCATGTGCATGTGGCCTACGAATAATATATATATATATATATATATATATATATATATATATATATATATATATATATATATATATATACATATATGTAGGTTTTGGCGCTATTCATTCTTCCATGTTTGACGCTCGTGTGTATTACCGTTTTTACGATAGAACGGAAACAGAAACATGTTACTTGCTCAGCAAAAAAAGCGAAAACAAGTATAAATTAATTATAAAATATAAATCCCGACTGCTAATTAATTATTTTCGTATTAAGGTTTTTTACTTCCCGTTGAAATTAAAACTGACAAAATCGTTTCTTAAAGCCCTTCATTTTGATAACGTACTCAATGAGTTTAAAAGAAAAAAATATGTTTTCTTTTTATATGGCGACTAAAATCCGCCAATTTAATTTTTATCGATTTTTTATGTATCGTCTCACTCGCGCTATCAAGACGAATCTAACGATATCTCATACATTAAAACCGGTTAATCATCACATACATACATGAACCCTGAAAACATAACACTCCTTTTTTGGGCAGTCCGGTAAAAACGCAATTTTTGTATATGGACTCCTTTTTATTTATAACTTGTTATTGTTATTTATAAGGCAACCTGCCATACTAAGACGTAATATGCATACCTATTACCTTTCCAAAGATAAAACCTCGGATCTAGGGACTGACAGGCGAGGCTTACTGAAGGGTCCCGCTTGGTAAGGAACCCTCAAAAAGTGGGTGTGCCTTCCTCAGGTAGTGCTAATTAAAGTATTTATATTTTGTTTCAGCCAGAGGTTAAAAATGTAATACAAAGTATGTCGTCAACAAAAGCCAACAATTTCATCCTTTGGAAAAATGCAGGCAAAGCAAAATCTTTTTCGGATAACGTATTTTAGCCTATTTGCAATATTCCATGCTTACTTAATTATTTTCTCATAGACTTTCATAAAAAGTAGAGTTTGCTAAATTAGTTTACCTCGTGCGTCGTTCTATAAATCCCTCCACTCCGGCTTTAAAATAGTGCTCTCGCCGTAAAAATAAATTTTGTTTCCTCGTGAACTCGTGATATAATGTAATATTTTACCTTAATAAAATATAGAGTTTTTCAATATTTTACAGGCTACATTTTGGAGAAGATGCAATCTATCTAGACAACCATATTCCTCCTATACCTTTCTTTTACCAAACGAGACTTCTATTGGAATGTGGAATACGTACTTACGTATTCCACATTCCTCCTTATTAGGTACTTATAAGTGGTCGATCAAAATTCCAGAAATATTCACACGACATCTAGTATCCATACTTAATTACATATTGGGACATACTACCAGCATCACTAATTTCGCTGTTTATACAATCTAGTCTTCAGTACGAATAGGTCCCTACCTATCTTTTAGGCAGGCATATTCCAGCGAGAACACTTCAACGCTTTTCACCAGGAGAGACAGGTCAAGTCGGAAGTCAAAATCATTTATTCAATTTAGGCGTCTACGACGCTTTATGAACGTCAATTACAAATTTAAATATTGAAAAACTGTAGTGCCACGTTCAGTAAAAATATTTATCAAGGCACTGCGAGAAGAATGGGACCATTATTTTTAAACATCTTTTAACAATGTGTTACAAACTATTATAAAATTAGAACAATATTTGTTTTAATTACGTTCCAAGTATTTTTGTCGTTTAGGTACCTAATAACAATCTGTGTAGTAGGATTTCTTAACATGTTTTTCACATGCAACTTGAATTTTCTTTTTGTGAGCGTTGTAATATCTTTGGGAACTTTATTATAAAACCAAAGAGAGTGACCTAAGAAGGACCTTTTATTTGTCTTTGCTAATCTTATATTCATATTCATTTATTCATATTATAACATACACGTCAAAAGTACATTTCAATATGTGTACAAAAGAATATTACACACTTACTTAAAAACATTAAAATACTATAATCTACGTCTTAAACGTTATCAAATTAATTAAGTATTTTGAAATATCATTATGATAAATGTCAATAATTTAATCCTAATAATACGTCAAAAATAATAACAACCATATGTCAAAAATAAATTCGAACAGAAAATAATAATATAATAAAGTAGTCATAAAAATGTCGGAAACAGAATAAGACAAACTCATATCTCATATCTTAAACGTGGCACCGCTATATCTTTATTCCAAGTGTTGTGATCGTGATTGTCACTGTTTAATATAAAGTTAATAAATTTTTTACAAACATAAATAATATTTTCAAATATATACAGACTCTGTAAAGTTAAAATATAAATTTCTTTAAAAAGTTCCCTCAGAGATTCCCTAGGATCCATTTCATATATGAGTAGGGACTGAGGTTGCATGCTTGCCATAAGATACTAAGAAATGCTGGTACTACGAAACGCTCTTTACTAAGAAAAAAATGTTTAATGTACTGTATTGAAACATTGGATGGACTATAACCAAATACTAATGCGTTATGGAGAATAGTTAGGAGTACTAACTGCAACTCTGGCGTTATTTATATAACGTGTTCTCCCGTGATTCAGGTACCTAGTTCACAGAAGGGCCGATGCCACTGTAGCTGTGGGGACTGCCTTGGGAAATCGCATAGGTAATTGGACCAGTCAGCCAGCAAGAACGCCTGGCCTGGTTTCTTGGCCTCAGTTAGCTACATTGAAAATTTCTTGGTAGTAAGTGGTAATAGATATGGACTGCCGTACCGCAGGTCCATGCTTAGAACCCCACCGCCGGCTTGAGTTTCACCACATGGTGGAAGGGCATTTTACAAATGCCCGCTTGGCTAGCTTCCACCCTCAAGTAGAAAATCTTTCGCCAAGCACCTAACAGTGTGTTCCGGTAGCAGTACTTGAGACTCTTGAGAGCCAGAAAAATTACAGGTGCATAAAACTTAACAACTGTATCTCTCAGTGTGACGGGCGTAGTTCGTCACATGACGAAATGCATCTGTTACAGGCAGAGGTTAATCCGCTTAACATCAGGTGGTCCTCGTGCCTGTAACATCACAATCTCATAAAAAAGGCACATAAAGACCTTGTCTCAGTGACAGGGACAGGCGCATTGCAGCTGTCCGTAACTTGCGATAAAATGCATATGTTATAGTCAGAGGGTATCGATTAACATCATGTAGGCCTCGTGCACCATGTGTGATGATCCCGTATAAAAAAAATTGTATAGTATTTTAGAAAAAACACCTCAAAAACCTGTTAGGCTACGAGTGCTTTACTTGAACAGATTTTTTTCAAAATGTATTCAGCTTCTAGCAGTAAGAAAATTATATGTTAATCTTGATCTTACCTTTTAAGGTCAAGTTAATCCCGAAACACGTTTCTATAAAATTTTCTCTATAGAACAAAATTGCAAAGTTGACTCTTTATGCTTATAACGAGAACATCTTATCAGTACTTCAGTACTAATATTATAAAGGCGAAAGTAACTCTGTCTGTCTGTCTGTCTGTTACGCTTTCACGCCAAAACTACTAGACCGTTTTGAATGAAATTTGGTATGGAAATAGTTTGAGACCCGGGAAAAAACATAGGATAGTTTTTATCCAACTGCGCAAAAAGAGGTTAATGTTTTGCGCGATAACCGACATACGCGCGGGCGGGGTCGCGCCCGGAATGCTAGTTATTCATATGGATAATCCGGCGTCGTACAAGTTATTCGTAAATTGGTAAAATTGGGCGTTATTAGTTGAATATTTGCGGGGGTGTAGTATTCATTAAGTCAACCGCAACATAAGTTCCAAGTTTCGGTTGATTACAAACTATAACATAACAAATAAACCCACGGACTAAGTTCCGTTTGCGGTTCATAATAAATTGGTAGCTTGAACCCCTAAATAAACAGGATTATGTAAATTCTGTACGCGAGCGTGTAAGATACGTAAATATGTAATTATTTATAATTTGTGGAATACGGTATTTGGTAATGTTGCCCAACAAAGGACTGTCGGGGACCAAGATAAAGCTTTGTTTAATCTATATTTTATGCTGATAATAACGTTATTTCCGTGTGCGTTGGCATGCATATCCATGATCTATGCTCTGATTTTTTACAAATGCGTAAAGCACAACGTAATTCTGTCTCGAGTGGGATTCAAACCCATGTCTGCCTTGCTAGGGGTGCATTAACCGCTCGCCCATCGAGACTGGCCGATCAGACGCGAATTTTGTTGTAATTTTATTTTTTGAACCGTCATAGGGGACGGCACGGCGCGACCATCAACCAGCCTGCTGGACTTCATCTCACGAAAGAAGTGGTTATTTAAATACTTAACTCTCTTACAGAACTTATTACTCCCTCCATATTTTTTGAGTGTAGTTGTAACTACTACGGCCTACCGAAGTGGACATATTTTACATTTTATTATTTTATATTTTACTCTGACGTAGTGTACAAATGAGGCTAATCCATACCAATTACTGTGGAAGGGCGCGCCTTCGTGAGTGAACTGGTCTGTAATGATGTTGCTACCTATATTTATATAAAATGTATACCTAACTTTGTATCTGTATATTTTGTCTAATAATCTCGGCCAACATTAGATCGTCAGCTCTCTAGCTCAATCTCATCCTAGTTCTCCTTTTAGGTATATGCTGGCGCTAGCTTTAGTTTTCAGTACACAATAGTTGTTGTGAAATACTCGTACTGTACAATTATAAAGTTTTGCCTACAAACAAATCTTTAGAAGTATTAAATACAAAGGCACCACTTGAAGAATAATCGCTGTTTTTGTTATATCATACCATTGCGTAAGTGCTCGTCATTATCTTTTATCTAATAAAGATATAACGAAGCAAAGGCGCACTAAACACGATTTACGCAACGTCGTTAAGGCGCACTTAAATAGGGCAATTTTGATGTTTGCCTCTTAGCGATGCCGCTATGGATAATAACAGTAAATACAGCTAAATTTATTGATAGGCCTAATATTGCTACAAAAAAAAAGTACATATACTCGCAAACTTGAACGATGAATTCAGAAAATATTGTCAGATGCAACTACAGACACGTAGAGTGTTGGGCTAATATGTCAACGCGAATATTTTGAATTTTATGCTTAATAGGTTTAGCCTTTGAGCACTATCTCATCTGGTAAGTGATGATGTGGTCGAAGATGTTCAGGCTAACCTATAATTACTGGCTCTCAAGGACAGCTGCCGGAACACAACCGTTAGGTGGTTAGTGACAGATTTTCAACTTGAGGGTGGTAGCTAGACTGGCGGGCATTCGCAAAATGCCCTGCCACCATGCAAATTTTGTATTGCTATACCTGTGGGTGCTGTAAGAGAAACTATCGGAAAGTGGGCAGCAGTGCCTTCCAGGGAACTGCTATCTTGAACTGCGATCCCCAATACGCGTGCTAAGCATGAGGGTTATGGCAAAACCCCCTTACTGTGTGAGGCTGTGTTCAGCAGTGGACCATCCAGCTGATACACAGCCACAGACACATTTTATTGAAATGGACTAAGAACGATTCAAGCCGCACAAGGGCCACGTCCTTTAAGACTAGAGGGAAGTCCCGAATTTTCATACAAAAAGAAAAAACGTTTCTCCCCCCTAAACCTTTTTAAAAATATTATTTTGGAAATGAATTAGATCTTATCAATATTAAGGTTCATAGTTTGTTTTTTATCATTATATTAAAGAAACAGGATTTAATAGGTTTTCAAATTCCCAACGGTATTTAAAAACCCATTAAATCCAGTTTTTTCTCACTAGTTTGTGTATTGTTTATTCGAAAAATAATGAGAGATAAAGAAAAAGGGAATATTATAAACAACAAAATAAGACCAGAATTATTGGATTTAATTAATGTTTACCATAGTGGAAAAGTTTTCTCCCAAAATGCAAATATTTCGGAAAATCGAAGTCAAAATTTGCAGAAGCTGCAATTGTCCTTAACGCACAATTCTGTTCGGGGGCAGGAAATAAATTATAGCGGCTGCACAGAATAAATTATAGCAATACGGCGGAAACGATACGCTCGAAGTAGTTGACCACTACATTTACCTGGGACAGACTGTCCAGTTAGGTAGGTCCAACTTCGACAAAGAGGTCGCCCGAAGAATCCAACTCGGATGGGCAGCGTTCGGGAAGTTACGCGACATCCTCTCGTCAAAGATCCCGCAGAGCCTGAAGACCAAAGTCTTCTACCAGTGAGTGTTGCCAGTAATGACATATGGCACCGAGACGTGGTCCTTAACTGTAGACTGTGGCTTATGGACAGGCTCAGAGTCACTCAACGAGCCATGGAGAGAGCTATGCTCGGAGTTTCTTTGCGCGATAAAATCCGGAACGTGGATATTCGCCAAAGAACCAGTCACCGATATAGCTTTCGATGATGTAGATATTTCGATTCTACTCATAGTAATGTTTTTTCTGTACTTATATAAATTATGGAAATTAAGAAATACATTATATTATAGATAGACCTATTACGTACATACCCCAATATTAAAAATAAAAATAAAAACAGGTTCCCAGATCAGTTTTTACTTATTAGAGGTTAAAATATGAAATCACCGATATGTACTGAAAAATGGAATTCGTTTTTTAATTTAACATATTTATTTAATCAAAATAATTACCATTATTATCTATAGGTACATTGCTGCCATCTAATAGGAAGGTCATTTATGCCTTTGCGATAGAATTCTGGTGACCTAGATTCGACAAACTGTGTGAAAGCATTTTGTACCGCCTCCTGGGAAGAAAACTTTTTATCACGTGGAAAATTATCCAAATCACGAAAAAAATGGTAGTCCGTTGGAGCAAGATCTGGCGAATACGGAGGGTGACGAATGGATTCTAATTGCAGTTGCTGTAGAGTTATGAGACGGGGCCAGACCAGATCGGAGGAAGCTATAGTGAATAACAACATGCTGAGAGCACCAAACAGTTACCATTACCTTTTTATTGGTAAGCTTTGCATTAGGACACTGTTGCGGCGTTTGATCTGGGGTCAGCCATTGTATTTTTCGCATAGGGTTAACGTAAAGAATCCATTTTTCATCATAATTCGATCCAATATTCCTTTATTTAGAAGCGAAGAATATTTTGAAGCGCTCGTAGCCAAGTTTGCTTAGCCATTCTGAATCGATCAGCAAAGTTAAGCAACGTCCGCCGCGGTCATGACTTGGATGGGTGACCGCTGGTTGGGCATTACTACTGAGCGCTTCCGTGCTTCGGAGGGCACGTTAAGCCGTCGGTCCCGGTTGTTGTCTTAGGATAGCAGTCGTTACAGCATGGTGGTAGGGCACTTTGCAAATGCCCGCCTGGCTAGCTACCACCCTCAAGTTGAAAATCTGTCGCCAAGCACCTAACGGTGTGTTCCGACAGCTGTCTTTGAGAGCCAGTAACTCTAGGTTAGTCTGAACAACATCCTCGATCACATCATCACTTACCATCAGGTGAGATAGTGGTCAAAGGCTAACCTATCACGCATAAAAAAAAAAAAAAAAAAATATTTCTGTATTGATTCAAAAAGGCAACACGAGTTTCAACACGTGTTTTTTTCTGCAGATCAGTGAAATTATGATACACCCATTTTTTATATACTTTTATTTTATTGATTTCACGCAAATGAGTCAATATTGTTGGTAAAAATAATAATAATAATCTTAAAGGACTAGATCATACCATAATGAGGCAAACATAGGCCAATGAATATAAAAAGAGACTAAATGCCATCTGCAAATCAAAACTTTCTGGCTAACATTTAATTAAAGCACTCAATACCTATGCCCTCCCGATTCACCCAACTCATTTGGAATTATTAAATGGACTAAAATAGACTTAGATCAAATAGAACGCATCACACGCACTACACTTACCAAGCACAATAACCTGATGCATCCCAAATCCGCAATAGAAAGACTTACTATTAAAAGGCAGGACGGAGGTAGAGGAATGGTAGATATTCAACATCTGTGGCAAAAACAAATTTTCAATTTAAAATCTTTCTTCTGTAATAAATCCTAATCAAGTATCATGCACAAAACAATAGCCCAAAATGACAATAACTACACGCCGCTCAATCTCGCAGAAAACTCAGAACTAGAAAACCCAAGAAATATATACCCACATAAAAGAAAAATATAAGACTGGAAGAAGAAAGTTCTAGACGGTCGACACCCACATGACATAAATCATCCTCATATTGATATGAAAGCGTCAAACATGTGGCTGAAAACTGGTAGTTTATTCCCAGAAACTGAAGGATTCATGATTGCAATACAGGACCAGGTTATCAATACAAGGAACTATAGAAAATTTATCATAAAAGACCCTACAGTTACAAATGACAAATGCCGTAAATGTCAAAGTCAACCGGAAACCATCCAGCTTATAACTGGGGCATGCGTAAGCCTCACACAAACCGACTACACTCACAGACATAACCAACTCGTTAACATCATCCATCAAAATCTGGCACTCAAACATAAGCTCAGACACCTCAGACAGTTCTAGAAAATACCTCACACAAACTCTACTACGACCGTGCCATACTCACAGTTAAAACCATTCACCACAATAGACCGGACATCACTCTACAAGATAAAACTACTAAAACCACATATTTAATAGACATCGCAGTACCTAATACACATAACTTACAGAAGACCTCCCATTTTTCTAAGGTAAAGCGTATTTGTAACGGAAGCGTATTTGAAGTCTTCAAATGTAGTACTAATGACGCATCCGGAAACAATCCCGATACCGCACATTGCGACTTTTTTGTTTCCTAATTTTATAGACAAACTTAGAGGCACACGTTCTACGAGCCCTGAATCGCCGGTCAATGCGTTCCACGAAGCCATTGAGGAAGTTTTTTTTTTTTTTTTCTAATCTTGATAGGTTAGCCTTTGACCACTATGTCACCTGATGGTAAGTGATGATGTGGTCGAAGATGTTGTTCAGGCTAACCTAGAATTACTGGCTCTCAAGTATGGTTGCCGGAACACACCGTTAGGTGCTTGGCGACAGATTTTCAACTTGAGGGTGGTAGCTAGCCAGGCGGGCATTCGCAAAGTGCCCTACCACCATGCTGTAACGACTGCCATCCTAAGACAACAACCGGGACCGACGGCTTAACGTGCCCTCCGAAGCACGGAAGCGCTCAGTAGTAATGTCACCAGCGGTCACCCATCCAACTCATGACCGCGGCGGACGTTGCTTAACTTTGCTGATCGATTCAGAATGGTTAAGCAAACTTCGCTACTAGCGCTTCGAAATACGTACATATATAACGAAGACTGGTCCAGCTGGTTTTTTCCATGGTTCTAGCAAATTCAAATAATTGGGAGGGCATATAATTTGATAAATACATTTTATGAAAAACGTTAAAAGTATCAAAAAATTGTAATATTTACAGGTTACAGGTTATGAATGGATTGGATGATAATAGCAAGGTAAAACTTAGGTTCTTCCAATTTTCTGATTTCAAGAGTAACATGAATTCTTAACGTTTAGCCTATCAGCAATAAAAAAGAATTGTTAGGTAGGCCAGAGATAAGTCTAGGTCTAAGTTTTATTTATGAGAGATATGGGTCGCAAGTTATTCAGATTAGATAGCTTTTAGCCCCCGACTTTGGCCACCTACGTACGTATGTGAGTAATTTATAGTGGGTAGGTCCGCTTTATTCCGCATTATAAAATGTACTATCAACTGGGTGCGCATAATTTTTTTTTAGTTATGTTATAACGCACCTGCGATGTTAAATTGCTATCTAGCCTATCGTTAAAGACCAATAAGGCTGAGTGACACAGCTATATTATAGATATTTAATATATAAAGTTATTCTTCTGTTAGCGTCATTGTTGACGTTACACAACTGCGTAGGACACGCTGTCTCTGAGCTTGGTGACTCACTTCTTTGTCACTGTTTCGTAAGTCAATCCTTGCGCTTTGTGTACGGTCAAGGTGCAGGACCCAGAACCAGACTCGTATCTTATGCTAATTAAAGAAGCTTGGTCAAAGTCAAAGTCAAAATCATTTATTCAATTACGACCCTCTTATGAAGGACAATTACAAGTTTAAATATTGAAATATTTTACATTGTACTGCCACGAACAGCAATAGTAGATTGTTATTCAAGGGTCGAAAGGAATCAATTCCCATACGAGGTATTTAGACGCCCGAGCGTAGCGAGGGTGGATATAGTCCGAGTAGGAATTGATGACTTTCACCCGCGTTAAGCACTCTACTTTTCATTTTGAATATAAGGAAAGTAAAAGATACTAGTCTTGCTAAAATATTTATTGACAAAAATGAAATAAGTGTGACTATTTAAAATTAATTGAAAAGTTAGTACAATTTGTGAATTTTAAATTAAAATTTTTGTGTGGAATATTTACGCTGTTTGATATATTGTGACAAATTTGGCTGTTCTGGATGTGAGTAAAAGTTGGAGACTCTGGTATTTGATTAGACGGTGAAATCTATGGCAGCGGAGAATCCCTCAAAGTTGTAGGTTGTGAAGAACTAGGCCGTACATTTATAGTCTCAGTTATTTTGCTTGAATACCTGCTCCATAGCGTAAAAGGCTGTATTTTGTTAGATATTCCATTGAAATATGTAAGAAGCACACTTTCGGAAAATGATTTAATTTTCTTGTCTGCTCGCCACTTCATAAAATTGTTGTATGTATTTAAGTATTTATCCATTGAAATTTCTGGCAAAAGATTTTCAATAACTGTATTTGCCTCATCTTTAACCGAATCTGGGGTTAACATCACAGAATCGCTTGAACTCATTTTTATCAAATATTAGTCCATAAAACCAAGATTTTGAATTTCGGTACAGTTTACAGATGTACTTAGTATCCCGCCAAATTATAATCTTTTTTAAATTTCACATGTGGAACACACCTAATCGCCGCCGCGGGCCATCCCGCTCAAAAGTTTTTTTTTTAATTCACACGGCCATCGCTTTATTTTTTATCGCCTTTTTTCTTATTTTTGTTTGTTTATCCTTAACCTTAATAGATATGGTTCTATTATTAAAATTCATTCCCGCCCTTAAGAGGGAAGTAATTACTATGAGTTTATCCCGCCCTTAGGTGGGAAGCAGCATCTCCCACCCGCTACTCAGATTAAACATACACTACTTTCCGAGAATGAGAAATGAAAAATTATTTTGCCACTGCGAGAAAAACGGGCCAGAAACTCGGGGCCATTCTTTTAAACGTCTTGTGTTTACATTTATAAACCTAGTAAAATTATTGCAATATATGTTTACATTACGTAGGTGAAAGCGAAACAACATTCAAGCATTTTTGTCGTTTAAGCATTCACAAACTGTGTAGTAAGATTTCTTAATGAAAATATTTTTCACGTGCAACTTGTATTTTCCTTCTGGTCCTACTAGTGATAGCAATCCGACGTCATTTTCAGTCCGGATGCGGCCGGATCGGATCGGATTGATCAAATCAGGATTTTCGATTTTCAGTTCAAAATTAACTGTAGTAAGCAAGTGTCTTTGTATTTAATATAGGTAGTTTATAAACATTTTCCATATTGATTAAAATATTTCAAAATAATGAAAATTATTTAAAAGTTACTATAGGCAAATTCTTATCTAAAATAAGAAATTACTTTTTCTCAACTTGTACCACACTTATTTATTTATTCAAACAAAGATCTTACAGATTCAACAGTTTAAATCTTTGATTTTTTTTTTTTTTTTTATTGCTTTTAGGTAAGCCTTTGACCACAATCTCACGTGATGGTAAGTGATGATGTGGTCGAAGGTGTTAACAGGCTTAACCTAGAATTACTCTGGCTCTCAAGGACAGCTGCCGGAACACACCGTTAGGTGCTTGGCGACAGATTTTCTACTTGAGGGTGGTCGCCAGCCAGGCGGGCTTTGATATCGATATAAAATGTTTTTTCTTTGGATTTGCGTAGGAATACTCAGAATAGACATCTCTTTAGAAGAACATATTATGACTTATCTTATCAGCACATCTGTTTATATTCCTGAAGGTATCATAGCGCCTACCTACGTTCAGGAAGATAAGCCTTTGCTATCAGTCCGTCCATATCTTTTGTACATGTAACAGGATAGCCAGCTGAAATTATCACAGATATACTGACCTATATGTTACCTAATTCAGATTTTTAACAAATGAAAATAAAAAATACGTGTAAGTAGCTCAGGGAAATCGCCCTAACCAAAGGTGTGTTTTCAACGAAATTTGTTTATTTTTTTATCGTATAAAAATGGTTTGTATGTGACTAGCGTATAATATTATATTTGTAGGAAGGGGAGGAAAAAATTCAAATTCAAATTTCTTTATTTGCATAAACATAGGTAAAATTAAAATACATACAGATGTTACTAGTATGATTAATAATATTTCGTTCAGCATGTTCTAACCTGTTTGAGATATGCAGCATTATTTTATAAAACGAATAAACCTATTTAATTAACCAATTAATACAAATTGTCAGCCCTACATACTCGTACCCTATTTGCTTAATTTTGATTTATGTTGATGATATTCTCATATCAAAGCAAGTTATACAATAAGTTTAGCTTTTAACCACATATCAAAATACACAACAATAACATCAGTTGAACAATCGCCTCATCAAAAGGAATAAGTAAAAGCGTACTTACCTATTTTTAAATTACATATTTATTTAGTAAAAAAAAAAATAATAACTAAATTAATTGCTGCACTTTTTTCGTGACGCAGAAAAAGGATGCCAACCTCCTTTTATTGAAAATTGAGAAGGAGAAAAATTCCACCTCTTTTTACTAATTATTTGATATTAAACCTATTTGAGATATAACTATTGTTTTTGTCTTTTGGCAGCTAAAAAAACAAAAGAGCGCTAGCAGGGCAGGTATGGATTTTCATACAACATTCCTTCACTGCTACGGAGGGAAGGAATGAAATACCATATAATTTGTCCCGCCGCACATTTATAAGGGAGAAATGACATACTTCATAACACGTTTTTGAACGAACAATGAGACACTTTCTGAGTGGGTGTGGTATAAACATTTTTATTAGGTAGCTACCATGACTTCAGGGAATCAGCCATCGGGCACATGACAATTCGAAAAATCAAGTAGAGAACCCTACCAAAAATAAAAATAAAATTTTTGTTGTCATGTTTGTCACACTTTGACGGTTTTCTGTGTTGTGCGCAAATCCTATCTGATAACCAGTAGGTGGATACGTAGGTAAACTGGGGATACTTGATCCTTACGGGAGACTAGGTACACGAGATTTTTAGAACTTGTATGGGTAATATAAATTTTTATAGTGGCAACATCAGTTGTCTACGGTACCCGCTAACTTTCTAAAGTTGGTACACCTGTTAAATTTGACGCGTTTGTAAATGGCGGATGACCGAGTGTTTGTTGTAGCAGAGAAAAAAATTCCGTAAGTTTACATTTTGATTAAACATTAATGTAATTATGGTTTTTAGGTGTGTATGAATTTAATTCGAGTCATTATCTATATAAGTAGCGATTTTCTAGCATAGAAAAGTGCTAATCTAACAGACATTTGAAAATATTCTTGTTTATAACCTTAAACTAGTCAGGGTACACTTGGTACACTTAGCTAAGGGAGATTTGAAAAAAAACAAAAACAAACTCAAAACAAAATTATATCTTCAATAATAAAAAAACTCAAATGTCTCGCAATGACACCCTGAATAAAATTTCAACGTAATTAAGATAAATACTTGAAACACTGTCTTATTGAATTGAACCCAGGACATGTGAAACAAAATTTCAAGTTACGTTTAAGCTTCATTTAGGTGTTCTAGCAAAATAATCAACATTAATAAATATTACTGTAACAATCTTAAAACAGTTATAAAAATTAAATCTTATTATTTATTTTGGTCTAATTAAGTCTTATCATCTAGGTGCTTATCTTAATTTAATCAAGTCTTTTGATCTCAGTCTCTTTTTCAATTTACTTAATTTTGAGCTTCTTTAATATCGGGAATTCAAAGCTGATGACTCTTCTCGATGACGATTTCATTTTTGGAGTTGGTAGTTTTTTTACGACTTGATATTTCGCTATAATACTGATATCATCTACTGCAGGCCACTTGAAAAATCACCTCTTGTTTTGTATACTCTGGGCATATCAGTAATCTGAAATTAATTGAAAAATAAAAGTTAAGGGACACTTGATCCGGGAGGATCAAATCTCCCTTAGCTAAGTGTACCAAGTGTACCCTGACCAGTTTAAGGTTATAAACAAGAATATTTTCAAATGTCTGTTAGATCACCACTTTTCTATGCTAGAAAATCGCTACTTATATAGATAATGACTCGAATTAAATTCATACACACCTAAAAACCATAATTACATTAATGTTTAATCAAAATGTAAACTTACGGATTTTTTTTCTCTGCTACAACAGACACTCGGTCATCCGCCATTTACAAACGCGTCAAATTTAACAGGTGTACCAACTTTAGAAAGTTAGCGGGTACCGTAGACAACTGATGTTGCCACTATAAAAATTTATATTACCCATACAAGTTCTGAAAATCTCGTGTACCTAGTCTCCCGTAAGGATCAAGTATTCCCAGTTTACCTACGTATCCACTTACCGGTTATCAGATAGGATTTGCGCACAACACAGAAAACCGTCAAAGTGTGAGAAACGTGACAGCAAAAATTTACTATTCTTAGTAAAAAAAATATAGGTAAACTTGTCGATGATACTGTGCCGGAGGGCAGAAATTGATTGAATGTTTATGACATAGGGAAAAGCACCTAGGTGGAGGTACGTGCTTGAATAGAATTTGATTTAACTTTAGTCAAGTAAGTTCTGATAATCTATTGTACCTATACAAAATAACATCCGAAATCACTAAGTAGAGGTCAGATGAAATGTCTGCGATGTGAGAGCTAGGGGCCAACTACCATCTCTAAATACAGCCATATCTAACAAGTAACCCCCCTGCTCAGAGAAATAAATAGGAAAAAGTGGGTCAAATGAAAATCAAAAATGAAGAATCAAATTGAGCCAATTTTATGTAAGACACAATTCACTCACACTTATGCATCCTAATTCGGCCAATTTGGCCTCATTCACGATAGACCGTCGCATATTACACACGTCACACAACGGAATATCACTACGGTTTAAATCTCGCAAACACTGCTGTCACTGCATACATTCCAAATCTTGGTTCATAATTGAAATACGAGAATATGCACTGTTTGCGCGCAAACGATGTGAACCGATATGTAGCTGCGCTTATAACATCTGCTAACTGTCAATTTGCTTTTTCGCAATTGACCCAAAATAACCTTCACGTCAATTATTGATAATACAAGTATGGCATTTTAAGGCATTCTTTTGTGAACAGATGTTTGTACGTTCAACATTCTAACCACAACAATAACAATCTTCTCATCTATCTGTCAAGATTTGAGTTTGACGTTTGTGCACACATTGCACTACCACTTTTTTGTGAGCGTTGTTTGCGGCCGGAGGTGACGTCATTATGCTATCATGTTGTTGATGTTGTTTAGCAAGTCATGAACCGACCGTTTGCGTGCATACAGTGCATATAGAGTATATTTGCGTGACTTGAACCGTAGGTTAAATAAACTATCAATACCCACTTGCGTATTAACACACTGCCAAAACACAACATATTCAGTGAAGAAAAATTATCTGGAATTACTTTTCACATGTTGGTATTGAATTTAATGTACTTTCTTTAATATTACATTACGCGATTTAGGTTATAACTTCGAACCAAAATGTAAACAAAGCGATCGTAATGTGTTGCCAGAAATACATTTTAGGTTGTTTCGTAAAGTGTTGCCAGACATACATTTTAGGTTGTTTCCAAAAGTGTGCAGTTTTTAATAGTCGGTTCATGTAGCAGTAACCTTATATACTTTTTACCTAAACAAGCGTATTACGAAAATCTAGGGATTATCTTATCTTATGTTTTAGTTAAATTTAATTTATTATAGTTATAGTGCAATATCTTGTTATCACTGCAACTATAGTAGTTAGATAGTTCGACCAAGAAATTTGATAATTCTTATAAAAGTTTGCAGGTTAACAAAAGTTATTATATAAGGTAGGTATATAATTGTCCCACTGTTGGGCAAAAGCCTATATTTTGATGACTTAAGTTTTTTATTTTATTTACAATTTCTCAAAATTTAACAGTTATAAACCAAAATTTGTTTGGGAAAAAGTCTTTCAAATGGCAGGAACACTTTTCGTTTGGTGTTTTAGTATAATCTATTTCTATGGTAAATAATGAAATTCTTGGTCTAAAATTTAGAAATATCGACAAGGCTACCAAAATTTTCATACGAAAATGGTTAATTAGCAGTATTTTTCAAAACACTCCCGTGGTACTTGTAGTGTTATTGTTGTTAATCATTTCAGATTTCCAATAAGGAGTGCTTATATAGATGATTGGCTATCCCGGTTAGGAATAATCGCAATGATCAAGGATGGAAACTAACGAAGAGTAGCGTGATTTGTTCCGATCATGTTAACATTTTAACATGGCATGGCACCTGCGATGAAATCATACCATATATGTAACCTAACACGCCTTTGGTCAATTATTTATTGTCCTAGAGAACGTAAAGTCTAGAATATCTAAAAAAAATATATTGCGAAACATAATTGAAGATTGCACAATATAAATAATATTATGTTAGTGCGAAGTATTCTTACAAACAGATTTTGCTGTATATTTATATCTTCAAAAAATGTTCTCCTACAATTTAGTTATTTTTGCTTTCATATGGCAACATTCCTATCGCACACATGTATATAAGTGTGTCTTCAGTTGGATATTTTACGAGCCTCCGTCTTTTCTTCTATTTTGTCAGAGCCCCCTCTTACAATTTTATTTCACGCTATCTAGTACGTAATATTAAAGTAAAGTTACATTAAAAGTTCAACGTGAGAGCGGATTGTAAGAATTGAATCAAGCTTTGTGATAATGATGCTTATCCAACATTATTGTGTCCTGAAAATGCAGGTACGTACGAACCACAATTTATGCTTGATATAAGACTATTTTTTTAGGACTCTTAACGAGAAACATCGTTAAGACTCCTAAACTGTTATTAGAGCTAATTGCATTTTCATGTTTGAGGAGCTTACAAACTTATAATGAAACTAGCGACCCGCCCTGGCTTCGCACGGGGACGTTTTTACGTTCACAACTTTTTGTCATTAGACAATATACCAACATGCTTTCTTTAGAGGTTACTCTTGACATTTCATTAAAGACATCTAAAATCATCAGTGTTTCTCTAGTATATTATGTATGTTTATACATATATAAACTGATCTCATTAATAACTCTATCTATTAAAAAAAACTGGATCAAATCCATTGCGTATTCTTAACGATCTAAGCATAAATAGAGACAGACAGACGGAAAGCGAGTTCGTTTTATACTATGTAGTGATGAAACATTCGAGCTACGAGCGTGATGCGAACTCGCGTCTATCCGTCCCTCGAGTTGAGACCTTGCTGAGCCAATTTGAGTTACCGTGGTGAAGGTGAGTCATAGTATACCTATAGTTCGAATTTATCTTTTCGTTCTTATTGTCTAACCGTTATGGGGACGCGCGGACGGAGCGATCTCTATAGACGAATTGAATTGAATTACAAACATGACTAACAATTATCACTCTAGTGCCTACTCGAGTCGACCAAATTTCGAGAAACAATTAAGAGGGTGCCCTTATTAAGCGTTTATATATAAATTACAATGTTAGAAGTTGGAAGAGTTTATGTTTTTAAGGTAATTATACTTTTCAGCATAGGCCACGTGACCACTAAAATCGCTTATACAGTTTCACTACCTTCAACTTGAACCGGCGTGCGCGCCATTGTGTTGCGAGCGTCATCTTCCAGTCATACGAATAATTTCTCTTAATTAGCAGAAAAGCCAAGCCGGGTTCAGGGTCCGAATACACGTTAACCTTACTTATTGGGTATTCATGTAAAAAATATTACCCGCTACCTTGAGACATAGTTGTTCAGTCTCATGCTGAGCTGGGGCCGGGTTTGTGACACACACTGTTTTATAATTTCTTGTTCGTATTAGTTATAGTTGATTTGTGTGTGTTGTAAATAAATTCTATTCTATTCTATGTGCCTGTAATTTCACTGGCCAGCAGTCCTTCAGGACTGCTGGCGGAACTTACCGTATGGTGCTAGGTAACATATTTTCTACTTGAGGGTGGTCGCTAGCCAAGCGGGCATTCGCAAAATGCCCTTCCACCATGCGGTGGAGCTCAAGCCCGCGGTGGGATTCAAACTATGCACCTGCTGCGCGGCAGTCCATAGCCAATGCCACTGAACCATCACTGCTTCAATCTCAAGTATACGATCTTTGCTATTTTTTATGCAGTTCTAGTTACAGCAGTAGATAATACATTCCTTTTGAATTCAGGTCGTGTGACCTTGACGGTACAATCCAGTGTGTTTCAAACTCTCCACCTTCAAACTCTGCCTAAAATAGATGCATTAAGTCAGCAGTGTCGATCTGCACTACGCTTATCACCCTGAAACATAAAATTGCCTGGAATTTTACCAGCACCCATGCCCCTCAAACCAAAGCACAGTAATGCGAACATTACTGCTTAGCGGTGGAAATAGGAATGGTGGCAGTGCTGCCCTGGATGACCTCGTTAACAAAAAGTTCTACTGCTACGTATACGATCTAACAAAAATACGAGTATAACTACCATATAGGAAGCAAAGTCGCGGGTATCCCTCTACTGAAATATAAATTTATATCTACCTACGCTATGATTTTAAATCTTTCGACACGCCAAAAACTCAATTTCGTAGATAATATGAAAGCAATCTTGGAAGCGTACGAAATAATTCTGATACATGCGTAAAAAGGTAAAATAATAAGGGAGTGAAAACAGTCAGATTTATTTTATATGATGTAAGTAAAATTCGACTTTAATCCATGGTAAATGAGAAAGAAATCTTGTGTATTTTACCTTACCTTTTCACGAATAAACGGTTGATCTCGTCTTGATAAAAAAATGTTACCTACGAGGAAATATAATATTGACAAACATGAACACGTTTCTATAGGATCATCATCATCATCATCAGCCTGAAGACCTTCCCCCATATAACGCCACAAAGAACGGCTATATATCAGCCGCTTGTAACCATTGGCTTCCCGCGATTTTTATGATGTCTTCAGTCCATCTAGTGCGGGGCCTAACAACTCTACATCTTTCGGTGTAATGAGTTTACCACTCTAGACCCTTTCTTCCCCATCGTTTATCAGTTTGTCGAGCAATGTGTCCCGCCGATTGCCTGCCAATTCAACTTCCAAATTTTGAAAGCTATGTCGGTTCGTCGGCGAATATTATCGGTCCAGTTTAGAGCGCGCAGAGAAACTTTGAGCATAGCTCTCTCCATAGCTCGTTGAACGACTATGACTTTGTTCTCACGGGTAGGGCCTTTAAGGGCAAGCTCAAGTTAAGGACCACGTCTCTGTGCCCTAAGTCATTACTGGCAACATCACTGGTTGAAAACTTTAGTCTTCAGGTTCTGAGGGATGTTTGACATGAGAAGATGTCGCGTAAATTCTCGAATGCTGCCCATCCGAATTGGATTCTTAGGGCGACCTCTTTGTCAAAATCGGACCTACCTAACTGGACTGTCTGTCCCAGGTAAATATAAATAGTCCAATACTTCAAACTTATCGATCTCAACAATTATTATAATCAGTACTATTATATATGCGAAAGTAACTCTGTCTGTCTGTTACGCTTTCACGCCAAAACTACTCAACCGATTTGAATGAAATTTGGTATGGAAATAGTTTGAGACCCGGAAAAAACATAGGATAGTTTTTATCCAACTGCGAAAAAAGAGGTTAATGCGCGATAACCGACATACGCGCGGGCGGAGCCGCGCCCGGAAAACTAGTAAGGTATAAATGCAACACGACATTAGTCTAGTAAAGTAATAGTAATTTTTGTCTTGTCCATTTTCATTTAGTTGGGAAACTCTACTCTGTCGCTAAGCATTGTAATGAGTTCTTCAAGCGACTCTGCCATTATGACTGTGTCATCGGAAAAACGAAGGTGAGTGATGTGTTCACCATAGATGATAATGTCAAATTATTTACAGGTCAAGAGACGTATCAGGGTGATGGACTCAATGAAGTTCGCCACTTATGATGAACTGCAACTGTTATAGATAGAGGTTACCGCATAACACCGGGTGGGCTTCGTGCTTGTTCCATCACGATTACATGAACAAAAACATTCCAAAAGACAGAAGGTGAACATAAAAAACGGAGATGACTGTACGATCATGCTTAGGTTAGAAATGTATGATGATGTACAATCACGCTTATGTTAGAAAACACTATAATTATAAAAATTAAAGGTACGTGATATCATGGAAGTAAATGTAAAAATAAGTTATATACATATATTATTTACCTAGCTTTATTGTAGATCGAATTGAACGTTATCGTTACACAATACAGCTCTTTTTAGGGTTCCCTAGAGAAAGGAACCCTATTAGGTACTAAGCCTCGGCCGTCCATCCATACCTTTAAAGGACTGTATCTTTACACCTATAATAGATAGCTTTAAAAAGTGTTTACAGAATATGCGTTAAAACATCGGATTGCCTAACAATTAGTAATAATAAAATGATGGTTCAAAAGTACCTATTATCACAATATTGTGCGCATGGTACCGACTTCGACAAGTTATTTTACACTTTTGGGTGTTGAAGTCGGTTCCATTTTTTGTAAAAAAAATATTTCATTATTTTTAGTGTAACTCAAAAACGGCTTGACCAATTTTGATGAAATTTAAAATGGGACCAAACGACAAGCATCAGCTTTCAAAAAAAAAGAATTTTCAAAATCGGTTCAAGAGATCTGAGGTAACGAACATAAAAAAACAGACGAATTGAGAACCTCCTCCTTTTTTGGAAGTCATTAAAAAAAGGGGGTTCCCATACAATAAATATATTTATTTTTAACCTTTTTTCTTCTCCATAGTAAAAACGGTTTAACATAAAAGCGTCGAACTTGATGTAATAACCGTCCAATATCTTAAGTAAGTATAACAACAAATACTAAAAACCGGTCAAGTGCACATTTGACTTCTGCTAAGAATCTCGATCTGTATGAAAAAAATAATGGATTCTCTGTACATTCTATGTTGGTACGGAACCCTCTGTGTAGGAATCCAGTGCGTTTTTTATTTTATTTGAGTCTTGAGCAAATGTGGGTAGATATTCAGTAATTAAATTAACAAAATGTTCTTATAAAGACCACCATGGTTGTATATATGTATTAGGTTTTAGTATAACAAAACAGTGAATGTGATTGTAGTAATCAGATACGACAATCATTTACTAATAAAATTCGTTTACTCTTACCTATTCTGTTGAGTAGTTCTGTTGACTACTGGGTTTTTTCCCATTAGTTCTGTCCACAAAACAAATGGGAATAATAGTGTAGTGACAAGTCTAAATTCGCCAATTCTTATGAGCCAATAATTAATAAGTAGAATAATAATGAAGTTAAGAGTGTATAAATGTTTTGTATGAACAGTATATATTGCACCGACTTACGAAAGATAGATGGAGTGAGGATATTATCAGATAAAACACTAATTACGTCTACTTTTCATATATACTATTCATATTTTTGAAGCGCTCGTAGCGAAGTTTGCTTAACCATTCTGAATCGATCAGCAAAGTTAAGCAACGTCCGCCGCGGTCATGAGTTGGATGGGTGACCGCTAGTGACATTACTACTGAGCGCTTCCGTGCTTCGGAGGGCACGTTAAGCCGTCGGTCCCGGTTGTTGTCTTAGGATGGCAGTCGTTACAGCATGGTGGTAGGGCACTTTGCGAATGCCCGCCTGGCTAGCTACCACCCTCAAGTTGAAAATCTGTCGCCAAGCACCTAACGGTGTGTTCCGGCAGCTGTCCTTGAGAGCCAGTAATTCTAGGTTAGCCTGAACAACATCTTCGACCACATCATGACTTACCATCTGGTGAGATAGTGGTCAAAGGCTAACCTATCAAGCATAAAAAAAAAAAAAAACAAAACTTGATACAAAAGTAAAACATGAAAAATTATGTTAATAACAAACGGATTCACGGAGTTTATTGTTTACGTCTAAGCATCTTGTTCACGCAAAGCCGACAATGGACAGTACTCTTTGCAACAGGAAGTCACAATATACTAATTGAGCTCCATTAATACATCGACCATGCCTCGTGTCCAAGGCTTGGCTTGACCGATCTATGAAAATGTTTCTTCTTAGGAAAATTTAGTAAGAACGCGAAAAGACGATTTATTGCTATTGTCGTAGGTATTTGCCTACACTTGTGCACTCTGACAACTACGGAAAGTTCAATAATCCGCCAAAAGAAAACATTTTGAAAACCAGTACAATTGACAAAGAAACTACGGAAAGTTCAATAATCCGTCAAAAGAAACATTTTGAAAACCAGTACAATTGACAAAGATCACATTTCATGTCACATTTAAGATTTTCCAGCCAAAACCTCAGACTAAACCCGGAGCTATAGCGCGTAGGTGGTAACTGGAACTATAAATAACATTTCACAAACTAGTAGGTACCTACTATTAGATTAGATACATTCAGAAGCAGCATTTCTGTCACAAAAACTTAACTATAGTTAGGACACTGGCAGGCTCTATTTTTACCAATAAATACATGATTTTTTTATAGTATTGAACCTGTGATCAAAAGCAACAAACAGTTTAACGGATATTTCTAAAGCAGTTACCTATAAGAGAAGGCCATACTTGTTTTTTTTTAAGCTCAGGGCTGTAACATAAACTGTTGTTGTAAATGTTGAGTTTATAAAAATAATTAATTGTTAGCGAGACGAGTCGATGTAATCCTATACCTAGGCGTTAGATGGACGACAACCAAATCGCTAAATCAAACATGACACACACAATTCACTTAGACGTTCAAATTTATTGTTCGTTGAGTCCAACGGTGAAAAAGAAACACGCACAGTGAGCACGTCGACTTTTTGTTGTAGTACGTACCATTTATCGTCCAGAGGGTGCCCCTAAATCAACAGAAATCACGTTAAAACAACAGAGGTATATAAAATATCACCAGCGGAGAGCGAACATAACCGTTGCCCTCTAGCGATAAGCAGTCACGTCCGTCACACAAATAAATAAAATTCGTTTATTTTTCAAATATACTTCGTTACAGCCCTGAGCTTGCAAATAACATTCGATCAATTCACACTGGAAAATGTTTACTTCCCTTTCAATACGATCTAGGGGAGTGTTTGTGGAATACCTTCAGTTCTATTCCGAGGGCACAATTTGCATAACAATGATCAGGGATTGCGACAGTTGCCTTCGAGACAATAGATAAGTTTAATATTACAGTAGCACAAGGGAGCCTTTGGAGGAAACTACACTATTAGGTAGGTACTTTGTTGTTTCATTATTATTCATGGTGCACAATTTTGTACACACATATTACATTTAAGTGTATTCCCTACATAGATATGTGTTTCCTTTAACAATACAAACGGCGAAATCATTACAATTATCATTGGTTATAGATGGTAGTTGCTTTTTCGTCATACGATTACTTAATAATAATAACAATTGTTGAACTTCGAAATATGACTAACTAGCTGCACCCCGCGGTTACACCCGCGTGGTGATGCTAAAAAGTATCATATGTGCTATTCCAGCGTCATCTACCAAAATATTAAATAAATATTAGTTTGATAGGGATCAACTTGTAGTTAATATGGATTAGAAATAAATTATGTTTTTTATAGCATTTATGGTCCACTATTTTGGCTCACCTACACATAAAAGATAAATACATACTGTCGCGGGCTTTTTTGTGGAACAATTTAAGATAAACGTTTCCTGTATACATTATGTACGTGTGATACTATAGTACATTGTACATCGAGGGGAAAACGATCTATTTCTGATTATGATCAGTAATTCTAGGTTAGCCTGAACAACATCTTCGACCACATCATCACTTACCATCAGGTGAGATAGTGGTAAAAGGCTAAAAATTCGACAGTGCGTTGTGCCAACGCGCAGCAAAGGGCTTAAAGGAAACTCGAGAACAGGAATAGAACTTTCTCCCGAGTGATACACAGTGCTTTATACTAACTACACCGACGAGGAAAATAAAATCATTAGGTACCTATTAGTTTTCTCGTATTAGTCCCGAGACTTCTCCGGAAGTATGTTCTTTATGGCTTCTTGAGCTGTATTTTATGGTGGTGCCGTTATTATAAAATCGTCACTTTCACTAACAGATGACATTTTGGAAAATATTTAGAATTTTTAAAAGTGTACTGCTAAATTATCAATTTAGTAAAAAACTTAATTTATGTTACTAAATAAATAAATTATGCGTATTGCAGAGAAAGGTTGCCAACCTCTTTTCAATAAAAATCGAGTACGAAAAAAATCCAATCACTGTTTTCTAATTAGTTGATTTAAAACCTTTTTTGAGTTCTGGAGCTATATTTTTATTTCTGGTAGTGTCATCATTATAAAATCATCACTGCTGCTAGCAGATGACATTTTGGAAAATTATTTGAAATAATTAAAATTGTACATAGGTATGTATTGTAAAATAATTTATTTTGTAAAAAACTAAATTTAACTAAACAAGTTAATTGCCGCGCTTTTTTTTCGTAGTGCATAGAAAAGTTGCCAACCGCCTTTCATTGAATAGATAGTTGTACATTGAGAAGTTTTTTTTCCTACTTACTTGATACTTACCTATCTTAATATTTTGGACAATCTACACCATATCTTTATAATATATCATATAATATAAATTATAGCTTTATCATCTTTATAATATAAATTATAGCCTATGTGTTATTCTGGTGTGTAAGCTATATTATTGTAAAGTTTCTTTAAAATCCATCCTATATTTTTGCGTGGAAGAGTAACAAACATCCATCCATACTTATTAACTTTCGCGTTTGTAATATTAGTAAGGATTAGCTCACTTAGCTCATCACCATTGGTAATATCCCAGCCCTAAGCACGGATGGTCACCAGTTCGGAACCTGCTCGTAAAATAGAAAAGATCTATTAAATAATTCCAGAATTACATTGTATGAAAGATGGTATTACTTATTATAAGTTAGGAGAATGGAATACGATGAGTTTCGTGACGTGGTGAGGTTAGAGATATAAACAAGAGAAGAAAATGTACTTGAAAGAACTAGGTAAGTACTGAAAGTTGACATCTACTTTTCTAATATCATGTAGACATCAGATAAGACGGAATGAAGGAATGAAATGGAATGATATGAGAGAGCAGAATGAAAGCGGTCAAATAAGGGGCGAGCGGGAGGCTCCAGAAGGGAGTAAGGAAACTACTTCATCTATTAAGCTAAAATTTGGGATTCGTCACTTATGGATTTTGTAACTCACGTAGTCGTCATACACGAAGTTGTTAAAAACAATAGCAGTTCATGAAACCCGCGATTCGTCTCATATTCATTTTATCTTTCGTCACTCGTTAGTCTTGTAACAGAGTTTTATTGTTTTTTATGTAAGAAAAATACAAGTCAGGATATTTCCTGACTTGTGACAGCAAACACGTTGAAACTTTCAACACCTTTATTCCAATTAGCACAACCTTTCACGTCCAAGTCTCGAGACCGAATTGCAATTTCGCGCTCCGCCTGCATTAAACCCTAAACCGTTCGTTACAAAATGACAGCATTGGCGGTATTGCGTGCGGAACCGGAAATGACAATACTTAATTTTTTTTAGAATTTAAATTAATTACTAATAGACGTTAAAACTCATACCGAACCGAATATTCGGTTCGGTATGAGTTTTATGTTCGGTAAAACTCATACCGAACCGAATATTCGGCACAATTGATTACCTTACTTAAATAACGCGCCGGACACTCCCTCCCGCTGCCCCGTTGTACCGCCGATGTTATTATTGCATCATCTAGTAAACAGTAAAACTTCACCGCGTAAGTTTGTTATGGGAATTTTTATATTTAAAATTTATATATAAAAAATAAACTTAATTTCTCACAATTAAGATCGGATTATAATATCGTTATTTATTATAAAGAGTTCGCAGTAGTTGTACGGTCCGAGACCGTATTCTAAAGATGATATAAAATGAAAAATAAATCCTTGATTTGCTAGTTGATATAAAAGTTTATTTGATATGTAAAATAAATATAGTGATTTAATGATAGTGAGCCGCGTGGGATACGATAAAATCGATGCTAATTACGAACTGGTCATTTACTTAGAACGATGCCAAAAATGATTACGTGGGCGAATATGCGGTTGCACCGTACAGTAGTTTAACCCAAAAACAGCTACATACTTATAAATTGTTTTTAATAACCATATTTTTTATCTGCTGTTATTGGAAATAAAACTCTACTACGGGTCTACATAAAAATACTGCAAATTACTTACCACATAAAAAAAAATATAGGACACATTTAACACTCAACTCATGATCAATCGGTTTAATATGTGATCACTTTTTTAGAACACCTAGTTCAACATTGTAACTTATTTTTTTCTATATATGTATATACTTGCAATTGCACTCTTAAAGTACCTATGACACAGATCTATTGCAATTTAACGCCTAAAAATACTTGCATATTATCAGTAATACTAAGGACTCTTTTATTTATCTTTTTATTCCAACAAATTTTACATCTTTGTACATGCCCTGAAGCTTACGACACGATACAATATATCAATCTAGACATAAAAACACTATATGTTGATACATTCACGGATATAACACACTTTAAGCTAGGTCGAGGCCTAAGCCATAGAACATTTATTATAAAAAATACTACGTACCTTAGCGTTAAAACTACTTCACATTTCGGTTACTGTAGAAACTGTAGAATTTCTACGACACAGTTAATCGCACAACCAGATTTAGCCATAATTACAAAATGTAGGATAGTTTTCATAATACTAGACATGCTCGTAAACAGTGCCAAGCTCTTACTGCCACATTACCTTGCTTATGAATTCTTATATCTGGTAGGATATGCTTATAAATATACCATTGTAACAGGTGAATTGAATATAAATAGGTATAAGTCGCAGAATCATAAATTTGTTACACGATTACTGTATGCCCTCACGTTGTTAGCATTGCGCAATTTTGAGCAAGTGTTTTTCTACCTACCGTCAAAATTGATATTTATATTTTTTGTTTATTTGTATTGTCGGAAACCGAAAGCATAATACACGACGTTGTATGTGCAGAGTTTTATGATTATTATGTCCTTGAAAGAACACTTATGTTTATCTTTTATACTTCTAGCGACACTTAAATACTGGAGCACAATATTCGACTGCGTTGTCTACACTGTAGTTTTGGTGGTTTGGGGCAGTATGTATGCTCATCACCGTATGTATACAAACAGATCGCGAACTTACAATTTGCAACAGCTAAACTTTGCGTACACACCTTTGTATCTAGTATTAACTGGAAAAGGTTCTTACGACATTGAGCATAATTTTGTCGTTAGATGGAAAACATACTATTATTTTTTTATTAAATATTGCTTTTTACGGCATTGCGGAACTTTCCTTACTTGCTTAAAAACACACTTTATCCTGCGGCTTTTGGCGTTTTTATTTGTATACAACCAGTATAAAGTAAAAGGCAAAGAGACCAATCCGCTGTTTTTCAAAACGGTTCTTAATTCAGCTCCACAGAATTTTTTTAAAAATTCTACACCATATAACGACTTTCATTTGATTATATTATTTGTTTTGTACTTGCTCAATTTATGTTATGATTTTATAATGTTCTATATGATGTTACCATATTTTCCAAATATAAATCGATATGAATTCAAAATGTCTAAATGATGATTTGGATGACATTTGTTTAGTGCCGAATATACAAATAGAGAAACCTGAATTATGCCTTAAATTTTTAGGTAATATCCAAAACCAACTTACTGTAGTATCACAGAATATTAGAAGCATTCGGAAAAATTTTGAAACATTCCTTATACTAATTAAAAGACTAAATTTTTTGCCAGATATATTGGTATTATCAGAATGTTGGCTTGACCCTTTTTTTCACTGCAATTAATATAAACAATTACAATTGTTTTTACTCTAAGTGTTACAAAAACCAAAATGATGGTCTAGTCGTTTACACAAAAATAGGTCTCCAGGTACAGGTGACCGAACCATCATTCCAAGACGCAGACTGCCTTTTAATTGATATTGATAACTCCTCAATTAAACTTATTTGCTTATACCGGTCACCTTCTAATAAAAATGCAAGTAATTTTTTCGATTCGCTAGATATTATTTTATCAGCCAGTAAGGGTGAGTGTACTGCTATCACTGGCGATATAAATATAGACATTAAGGAAGGATCCGTCGACCCAAATGCTGACGAGTACCTCACTATGATGGCTGAATATGGTTTCATTCCTTGTCACACACACCCTACCAGAGGACTGAACTGTTTAGACCATTATTTACTTAAATCGCGCCTCAACAGTAAAGCTGTGGTATGTTCAAGTGATGTTACTGATCACTATTCCCTAATATTTTCAATTGAAAGATCACCGAGTAAAACCAAACTTCATAAAAAAATGACAACAAAAATGGATTACGATGGAATATTAAAAGAAGTTAATGATATTGATTGGACTAGTTTTTATTTCCACACCGATGTAAATGAAGCTACAAATGACTTCATAAGCACTCTTAAAAAAATTATTAATTCTCATTCTCGATCTAGATACGCAAAACGGAAAAGATATGATCCTATTCTGCCATGGATGACACCATCATTACTAAAGTGTACAGTGAAGCGCGATGAAATGCATAGCAACGCAAAACAATACCCAAATAACTCCAAAATACAATCAGACTATAAATTGTATCGTAATACGTGCAATAATATAATACAAAATGCAAAAAATACATATGAAAGAAATGAACTACTAAGTAATAAAGGTAACAATAAAAAAACTTGGGATACTCTTAAAAGAATTTGTAATATAAACGTAACAAAAACGCCATGTACAGATTTGTTTTCTGGAAATTCGGATCGGCAAAAATCTCTTAATGTAGTTAATAACTATTTTACGGCAGTTGGTACTGATCTTGCTAATAATATCTTATGTAACCTAGAGAAAACCGAAAGCCAGTTATCAAGAAAAATTACACCACGCGCTCAGGGCTCATCAAATTCATTTTTTCTGGTTCCAACTGATGAAAAGGAAGTGCTCCGAATTATTGGTACGCTAAAACCTAAATCAGCTCCAGGACATGACGGAATCAACAATACTTTTCTGATTAAGGCGAAACATCCACTGGCCAGTCCAATTGCATTAATATGCAATTTAAGCCTGGCTAGCGGCATAGTACCAGATATGTATAAACTAGCCAATATCACTCCTGTTTATAAAAATAGAGATACAAAACTTGCCTCAAACTACCGGCCCATCTCTTTGCTCAGTTGCCTATCAAAGATTCTAGAAAAAATGGTCAACATCCGTCTTCTGAAGTATTTAAAGTCATCTAATCTACTATCGGAAAATCAATTTGGGTTTAGATCAAACAGGTTTACAGAAGATGCTGTTACGAGTTTATGTGATTACGTAGCTGGCAGGCTTGACGAAGGCTCCAGATGCGCTGGTGTCTTCCTCGATCTTGCCAAGGCTTTCGACACGGTGTCACGGCCTATTCTACTCAGAAAACTAGAGATTGTTGGGATACGAGGATTACCACTACAGTGGTTTTCATCTTACCTCTCTAATAGAAGGCAAAAAGTTTGTGTTGAGGGTATTTCTAGTGACGTAGCAAACGTTAATTTTGGCGTGCCGCAAGGAAGCGTATTAGGCTCGACACTTTTTCTACTTTATATAAATTACCTATGCGCCCTAAAACTTTACCAAGGCCAAATTTTCACCTTTGCCGATGACACTGCGATTGTCTTCCATGGTCAAAACTGGAATCTTGTTAACAAAAATTGCCAGCAAGGGCTTGACACTGTGGCTAATTGGCTCAATAATAACCTCCTAACTCTTAATGTATCCAAAACCAAATTGATAGCATTTAGTATCTCCGCGAAGACAGGACCAATTCAACCTCTTGTAGTAAAAATACACAACTGTAAAGAGAACCTCATCAACACCTGTGAATGTGTCACCTTAGAATCAGTATATTCTCTTAAATATCTAGGAGTTATAATAGACCAAAACCTGTCCTGGAAATCGCATATCAATACTATCTCAGGCAGAGTGAGAAAACTTATGTTTATCTTTAAAAGACTGAGATTTGTAGTTGATAACGAAGTTATTAGGATAGTCTACTCTTCCTTATGCCAGTCCATTCTTGATTATTGTATTGTAGCATGGGGTGGCGCGTTCAAAACATACATGTTGACGCTTGAACGTTCTCAACGCGCTGTAATTAAAGTAGCCCACAAGAAGCCACGCCTCTATCCTACAGATTATCTATATTATGAATGTGGATATTTAAGAGTACGACAACTGTACATTTTGTCTGTCATTTTAAGATATCACAAAACAGCTCCACTGAAAGTGATCATCTGTCGCAGACACATTCGATGGAAAGTTCCAACTAGACACTCAGAGTTCTACCGTCGGGCGTATTCATGGACAGCACCCTATATATACACTAAACTGAACAGACTCCTTAATATACTACACCTTACGCGAACTAAATGTAAAAAGACAGTAAAACAATGGCTATTGGATTTAAGCTATTAACAAATTGAACAAATAATCCAGATAGACAAATAATTAAAACATTATAATATTTTTTCTAAATATATATTTACTTAGTGATAAAATAAAATGAGAAATATAACAATAAAGAACCTACATCAAAATGTCAACATTGAATTAGGTAAAATTGACGTGAATTGACTGAGCGTAGAGGTTAATAATATATTGTGTAATAACGTGGTCGTTATGTATATGTATTTTTATTTCTCTTTTCTTTTTTAGTGCCATTTCTGAAACTCTTCTTGTGTCATATTAGTGTTGTATTAGTGTGTGTGTAACGTTAATTACAATGTTGTCCCTAATAATATTACTGACGAATTGTATTAAGACTATATTGCACAGTTATGTATATAAGTAATGTAATTCGTAAACACAGTTGCAATAATAGAACACCTGTAACGTTATAAAACAAACCCTTGTAACAAATAGGAAAGAAACTGATCTCCACAACACAGGGAATCCTAGTGTGGAGACCAGGGACTATATATAAATTTAATTAAGTATACTTTTATTTGCTACTTTATGTTTAATATATAAAGTACCTACATTAATTAGTTTTAAGAAAGGTAAATATCGTATTAACTTTGAGTACCCTTTTATCGAATATTCGGTGATTTGACCGAATATTCGGCCGAATACGAATATTCGGCAAATAAAACGAATATTCGGCCCATCCCTAATAGACGTACAATAAAATAATTACTTATTTGCTAAGTTATTTACATAATTTTAAAAGAACATCGTTCGAATAAATCCGTAATTAAAAACGTTAAACAAACAAACCAAACTTGTCAACATCCTGTAAACGAACTGCTTTTATTCTATAAATAATTAACAACGCAACATATGAGCGGCAAATTTGAATTTTGTTATGTTATTTAAATAAATAAAGCTTACATTTAGAATTAATACTCGTATTATGTTTTTTTCAACACACTTGCTCATAAATTGACTAATGTTTTAGCTTAGCATTTTGTTTTTGGTACAGCCCATAACGTCGCGCCATCAAAGAAAATAAAAATACCCAGCAAACTCTTTAATCATTCTTTGTTAAAAAGTGAAATACAGTATTCATTAGAGAAAAGTTAAGTCGATAAATTCTTCTCGTGTTTCTAACAAAGCACCGAAACGTCTTGTTATAAGTAGGTACTTAATACATTTTAGGAACAGTAGAAGTAGTTAAAGTGTCGGTAAAAAGTAAATAAGTAGGTATTTGAAAAATGTACTATATTATTTCGAATAGGTATTTTACACAGAAGACATTGGTTTGGCAGCTCCGTGGGCTAATATTGCACACGCCCATATCTTTTTTTGGCATAATACAAGAAGGCATAATACACATTATGAGGTGAATAAAGAAAAAATATCAGAAGGTGCACCTTATGGAGAACTGTCATCATACACTCCGATCCCCAAGCCTCCTACTGTGTGGCAAATACCCCATTAATGGGGGAGGCTGTGTTCAGCAGTGGACGATCCGGCTGATAAAGTGCTGTACAGTTTTGGCTTGGGGTTGCGGACTAGAATTGCACCTCCCATATCTTCCCGTGGGAGTAGTAAGAGGCGACGAAAGAATCCCCATGATGCCTGCCAACGCTAATGAAATTACTACTGAGGTGTTCCGTGCTTCAGAGGGCACGGTATTAAAATGGTCATTATAGCATGGTGGTAATGCATTTTGCGAATGTCCTCTTGGCTACCTTGTTACAGATGAGATTGGGGATCCAGAGGGAGTTAGGGTTCAATAAATAATTCATTGTTGGAAACGGTTGCCGTGACCATGAACGATGAACCTCCTTTTGGGAGGTTTTGAAGGATCTCGTGGACACGTCACGAGTCTAGGTCACGAGTCAGGGAAAGAAGTTGCCTCCTCAAATTCAACTGACGAGCTGGGTATCGGCCGGTATGTATGTATTTATAAAAAGAAATCCTTAGAAGGTGGATGGTTTAGCTCATTAGTTCTGGCCTGCGTCGAACCCTCGCACCAGACAGTGCTGTTCTTAGTTTGCTGGGCGGATGGGTTAAAAAAGAACGAGTTTAGCAGAGCGGGCCCTGTTTACCCATTTTGGGAAGTATTCCAGAAGCTTCGATGCCAGGAGGGGATAAGAAACGCAGAGTATTCGATCCTATCACACAAAAAAGGACTCACTACTCTGTGCTAGAGATGCCAGAATTGCTGCAATAAAATACCCGAATCCTACATAGATGGTCTCATCAACAAGCAGGGAAATCCCAATATCATGTCACCGCGCTAGGAGCGATACTGGATGTCGCCAAGCAGGTGTCCACTTCCACCATTATTCTGGAACAAGCCTAAGTCAAAGGTTTTATTTATACTACAAGCATACCCCACCGGGGCTCCTATATAATCAAAGCAATGTCAAATAACAAATTTCACTTGATGCAAGGCTAGACTCCACCTCACCAGTATTTTGTTATTGAATCAAAGAAAATCATCCCTTATACAGTTTCTACCCGTTGGGTAAAAAAAAACTAATTCAGCTGGCAACACAATGGCATTACTGATCATATTTATCTTGGATCTATGAACTTCTTATTCTAGATCTTAGATATTTATTAGGCAGCGTGTGATTTACGTTCAGTCACTTGCAAAACAGATTAAAAAAAATGCAGGGTGCGTTCATAAACCTAGATACAAAAAAAACCGCAACAACAGCCAGACGTTTAAGGGTAGCCTGAATAACACCTTCCACCACATCATCATAACCATCAGGTGAGATAGTAGTCAAAGGTATAAAGCTATAAATAAAAAAAGTAACATTAAAAAATGTGCATACAAACGATGGGGGAATAAAAAAGGCTGTCCGCTGCCCTAATAAGTATAACAAGTACTGTAGACAAGAATATAAATAATTCCTTACCTACCCACCCCCAAAAATTTGCATTGAAAAACCTACTGTTTTAGAATTCCCTCGGTTAACAATAGGCTTATAGGTAATATGTTATTTTGGTCAACATGTAAATATTTTCTAATATATTATTAAAAAATATGCAAATATGGTCTTCAAATAAAATATCTCATTCATAATAACAATGCGTCAACTCTTTTATGATGGATAAATGGTAATATTATCCTGACATCAAATTTATGCGGCTTAGAACATACGCTAGCACAATTTTTACGTGGATTTAGTAAAGTAGCTCTCGAGGGAGAGTCCTATGACAAGATGAAACTCAGAACTCGTCGTTATGGCGACTGAAGACAAATATCACATATTTTATACCTAAGGACTTTTCTTGCAAATCCCTTCAGTGGTAGTAGAAAAAATCATACAGTAGGTATGAGTATAAAATTGTAAATATTTCACTTGATAAGAATGTGTACTTTTTACAGTGGTAAAAAAGAATATCCAAAGGTCAAAGGTGGACGCTTGTTTTGGTTTATGATTAATGCGTAGAATTTGATGCAGCCCAAAGAATATCTTGGGTATATTCTATAATACCTAATGGGTGTTTAGTACAAATTCTGTAAGGCAGTCCAAAGGTCAGATCGATTTGCATTTGTTTAAAAACGGTGTCAGTTGAATGTGGGAAAAAAATAAATACAAACCCAAACAATTTTACATTGAGGGTGAAGTTTTATACTCTCACAGCATCATATTAGTAGGTACCTACTGATTTGATGCTGTGAGACAGTCCAAAGATCAACTCGAGTTCATTTTATCGTGCAAGATTAACAAATTCGGATATTTTATATGTAGAAACAGGTACCTACCTAGTTATTTAATTTTTAAGGTTGTATTAATATATAATGGCCACATTATTAGCTATTTAGGTGAATATATCTCAGTAACGTGAGGCTTTAAGTACACTATTTCAAATTATTTAAGTATTTTATATTCCTGTTTTGTGTCTTCTAGCCTAATATACAGGTTTTATTGTGCCCCGCTAAATTAAAAAAAGATCAAGATGGCGGATGACTATGTCAAAGAGTTGTTATACTTAGGTATTTAACTGAGTAAGTTATACGTAAATATATACATATTTAAGAGCATAACTTACATAAATGAGTGCTATTTAACGAATAGTAAATAAATCTCTACTATACGGACTGAATGGGGACGAGGTTACGACAATTAGGTAGGAGAACAAAAATGAGATTTTTTTTTGTGGCTGGTTGATATAACAAAACATTAAATATACAAAACTGTTTTTATTTATTGACGTTAAAATGATACAAGTTGAGGAAACAGGTGTGGAAAAAGAATTGCTAAATAATATTTATCGATAATAGCTTCTGAAAATGGAAAAAATAAAATAAAGATTCGTCTCTAGTTACGAAGAAAAGTAATGAAATTTACTATTTGCATGCGGTTTTAGAAAGTCCATGCATACGATAGTGCTCGACTATTTAAGAAAAATTTACACTATTTATATAGCTTTTTTAAAACTAAAAAGGCTTGCGTTTGATTACAACCTAATGTTAACTGACTATGCAGCCGACAACCGTACACGCTCGTCTAAAGATGCCCATTTACATACTTGTCAGGTATGTCTTTTAATACCTGAAGCCAATTATTTTGAATTTCCCTACATTAAAGTAACCTTAAATAAACAATCAAACCTGATATCTATTGATATTAGAGCTACTTTGACAAATGTTCAAAGCCAAACAAAGGTTGTCATTTGGATATTCCATCCAATCAGAATTGTAAATCAAAGGCCTTAACCCTTTTTAATTGAAATTCAATTATTTACCAATGTAGGGTGTCGAGAGCGAACAGGTTTTGTCTTGAGCGAATAGAACCCTTTAATATTATGAGTAGATACTTAGATACAGAAGATATACCTACTTACCTATACCTATCTTTCGATTCCTAAATAAATGCTTTGATTTTACATAGTCATTAATGCTATCGCTAAGTAAGTGAATACTTAATGCAGGCATTTGAATATCGTACCTAATTATAAACGGAATTCTTAAGGATTTTATATATTTCTGATTTACGAATATATTATGTTCCATAGATAATACATAAAGTTAATATTTTCTATGAATGTGGCAAGAGTTTCAGAGATTATCGGAAAATGAGATTTCATTGTGATTATAATAGTCGTATGTGTCTTATGCTGAGGACATAGATTCCAATGTTTAATCTCTTATTCAGTTTCTCTTTCCTTAACACTCCGTTACGCGCGGGCACAAGTGTGCCACAGGTATAAATATTTGCTTATTATTTTAAAATATATGAACCCAGAATGTCATCTTCTTCAATGGCTGTCCCCTACATGCTGATTTATGTTTATTAGTGACTCGGCAACAACGACAGTGAACGGGTTTATTTTTATCAAAACATTGGTCATGCTAGAGTTCCCTTACTTCCTACGTTTTGAGTAGAAAAGGCGACCATTCAACCAATACAACACTACAAATGGATGTGTGGGGACCATACATTATTGCATTTTTTAAATATTTTGCGACAAAGAAGTAACTTTATTTGTTACGTTTCTAAGCCTAAATAAACGCTGATTTAGAAAACACTAATACTGTATGACATTTATTTTCTATTATATAAGTAATCCTAATTTAAAAAAGTGGCACGGTGGTGCCCCGCGCGTGTAAATAAGTGATAAATAAGACCACGTGTAACGGAGTGTTAATGAGCAACGTACAACTGAAAAAAAAACAATAATTTTTTGAAACTCATGATTTTTTATTTTTATAGCTCAAGTTAAATTCAAAATTTTGTAAGCTTTACTCAGCGCTCGCTTCAGTCTAGTATTTTAGTATTTTGATTCAGATTTATGAATTTGTGGAGCTACACACGGTGTCCGTGGAATGCGACCAGTAAAATATACCCAATTACTTGGTAAAACAATGTGATTTAATGAAATATTTTATAAAGGTCTTGAAAACGATGGCGTTTTGATTGATTTTCTCAAGGATAATAGTGTTTTTAAAAGTCTTGTTTATCTAAGAAATGTTCTCTAAATGCCTAGAGTTGCGAAACTGGGGCAAACGTATTTTCTAAAAGATACTACACAAAGTACTGACTAACAAAGTCCTTTGGAACGAGACGTACCTGTTAAAACAACTCTTAGCTCTGACGGCTCTCAGAGCTCCGACTCAAGAATCGTAAAAGGACTCAAGGAATGGGAAAAGGTTGTGAAACAGAGATCCGTACTAAAGCACTTACGAAAACTTGACTCGAATCCTGAATGGTTCAATGAAAATGCGCGCTCGCGGCTCGACTGCGCCTTCAGACCTTCTTAAGTGGCCCTTGACAGGTTGATTTTACAATCTCGACTTTCTGTTTTAACCTGTAAACACTTTTGAATTCAATTATTAGATGTGCACGAGAGGAATTTACTGGAACGCAGCAGTGTTAACCTCTCGGAGACATTATGTTAAGCAGCGTATTGTGATAAACATTTTACACCAGCATTTTAGTGTTTTTGGGTCGCTTAAATACGCTTAAATAAACATTCAAACCTGTCCTCATATCAACTGATCTTCGAGATTCTCTGATAAATGTTCAAAGCTAGTGATAAACAAAGGTTGTCATTTGGATATTCCTTCCAACTTTTTAATTGTAATTCAATTATTGACCAATGTAGGGTACCAAGACCTTTAATAATTTAAGTGGGTACTAAGATATACTTGCCTTTCGATTCAAGCATAAATTTTATCAATATCAATATATTGGCTAGCCTTTGACTACTATCTCACCTGATAGTAAGTGATGATGTGGTCGTGTGGTGACGGCGGTATTCATGTATTAACAAAATAAGTACTACGAACATACAACACTTCAGCTTTTACGGTGAAAGTATTAAGACAACCTACAAGTGTACGCATGTATTATATATTTATTTGCTACAAGGCAGACTCACAGCCAGTCGAAATGCTTCAACCTACTTCCATTTGGCAGCGTGACCAGCATGCTGGCATCATTGCCCTGTTGAATTGCAATGCATATTCGTTGAGTTAAATAGGTGCCTGCATTTTGATCACGCTTCACATCGACCAAGCGCTCTGATAGTTTTGGAAAATAGGATGCTACCGGTCCCCACGGACCCAACGTCTTCACACCAACCACCTATATAACATATGTTACCACTGCCAAGGTTATCATAGCTAAAGTGTCCACGCATGTAGCTTCCCACACTAAGGACCGCCCTAACTTTCGCGGAACCAGAGTCAGGGCGTCAGGTATTTTACTATCGTCATAGATGCTATGCCTTACAAGTCTGGTGGAGACAAAAAAATATATCCTAATGTTAAACCTCTTATGTATTTACTCATACCTAAAATAAGCAACGTCTAAAATAATAACAGAATACTTGTATTTTTCAACTGAAGATCTTAATTTTTAACACTTCTTGTTTTTATATAGCTTTGCAGAGCGTTCTCATATTTTATTTCATTTGAACAAACCACTTTACGAATTCGTAAAGCTACACACCGTTTCCGTGGAATTCAAAATAAAAGATACCCAATTACTTGTTAAAACAAAGTATTTTAGTGAAATATTTTATAAAGGTTTTTGAAACGATGGCGTGTTGACTTTTTCAAGGAAAAGAGTGTTTTTAAAAGTCTTGCTTATCTAAGAAATGTTCTCGACTTCTTTTGGGAAGCGTAACTAGGGAATCGTATTTTCTGAGAGGTACTAAACAAAGTCAGTACCTCGTTCCAAAAGACTTTGTTAGTCAGTACTAACAAAGTCTTTTAGAACGAGGCGTACCTGTTAAAACAACTCTTAGCTCTGACGATTTTCAGAACTCCAACTCAAGAGTCGTCCAAGAACTCAAGGAATGGCAAAAGGTTGTTGTGAAAGAGAGATCTTTACTAAAGCACTTACGAGAACTTGACTTGAATGTCGAAGGATTCAATGAAAATACGTGCTCGCGGCTCGACTGCGTCTTCAGTCCTTAAGTGGCTCTTGACAGGTTGATTTTAAAATCTCGACTTTCTGCTTTAACCTAAAAACAATTTCGTATTCAACCATTAGATGTGCTTGAGGAAATTACTGGAACACAGCAGCAGTGTTAATCTCTCGGAGTCATTACTATGTAAAGCAGCGTATTGAGGTAAACATGTAAAATGAGCATTTTTGTGTTTTTGGGTCACGTATGAGTTATTACGCTTTAGTACCTGTTTTATTTTTCAACCCGTGAAATGAATGCTGCTACGCGTTATCGTTGCTACCTCGTAGCAGTCTGCTAATGAGGAGGATGTGAATTAAAACAATGTGTATTTAATTTTAGAATGAAAAAGTTATGCTATTTAATATACGTATAAATTTTGAAAATTATCATGGATTCTTATGTTTTGGTTTTAAAAACGCTGACCTCTTCCAACACTGAAATGCGTGAAATATCTTGATCATTGAAATCGGTACCATGCTGATTCAAAATACTCATGAGGTTACATTTGCATTGTTAGAAGTCCAAATTTTTTTCATAATACTTCCTGTGCTTGCAGTGGTTTCTTTGTTTATTTATTTTTCAGCAATGAAATTATTATAACAAGTTTGCTCGTCATTAACCACAGTACAATTCACCCTCGACAAGACTTGAATCTCGGTACTGCTAGTTCCTATTAAAACAGCGGAAAGTGTGTATTTCAAATCTATTTTTATCAATTCATAATTTCTACAAAAGCATAGGTTTATTTATAAATATCAAGTCAATAAAGATACTAAAGAAAAGAATTAAATAGTTTTTGAATGTAAATATATTAAATAATAATATTTTGAAGCGCTCGTAGCCAAGTTTGCTTAGCCATTCTGATTCGATCAGCAAAGTTAAGCAACGTCCGCAGCGGTCATGACTTGGATGGGTGACCGCTGGTGACATTACTACTGAGCACTTCCGTGCTTCGGAGGGCACGTTAAGCCGTCGGTCCCGGTTGTTGTCTTAGGATAGCAGTCGTTACAGCATGGTGGTAGGGCACTTTGCAAATGCCCGCCTGGCTAGCTACCACCCGCAAGTTGAAAATCTGTCGCCAAGCACCTAACGGTGTGCTCCGGCAGCTGTCCTTGAGAGCCAGTTACTCTAGGTTAGTTTGAACAACATCCTCGACCACATCATCACTTACCATCAGGTGAGATAGTGGTCAAAGGCTAACTTCAAAGGCATAAAAAAAAAAAAAAAAATCTCGTATCTACTAAAAACCCTATCTGCCGCTATCGGATAAAAACATTGATTATTGAGCTTGTATAGGTTTGTTTGTTATAGTTAAACGTTACGTTATTCGAAAGTAGACAATCTTGGCAATATACTGTTGAAATTTTATTACGCTAGAACAACCGGAATATTTCTTATCTAAAAAAAAATTAAAAACTTATTTTCCATACGTTTTCGTGCGCCAATTTCCTTGGGCCAAAATTTGCCCACATCCCTTTTGAAAATGTAAAGGTTGTCAAATATGTCAAGTGAGCTATGGTGTTATATCGGTTTAATAATATCGATTGATGTATCGATATAAATATCTATACTAGGTTGTTCGATAATATCGGGTGGAAGCGATATATCGTGTCCATATACCGATATATAATGAAATATCGATATATATATCGTGCACTCCTACTTAGCAGGTACTGACAAAGAAAGAACGGTGAAGGTTCTCGATATACCTAGAGAATGCATTTGGTTTATATGGCAAGGACTACTGAATGTTCGCGATGAAGCCTAATTGTAATACATCGGCGAGACTCAATGGAATATTGCAACCAGCCTCACTGAATAAAAAGAGTATGAAAAACATGGATACCGTACGATCGGCGGCGAGCAGTTAAATATGGGTCATGAATATGGAGTGTAGCCTGCAGCTTAATATTTCTGCTTTAATGACCTTCATAGAAAATGATAAAAAACAGAACAGACCTCGCTTGGTAGTTTGGGGATCGTAGGGTAACATAGCAATTCTTCAGAAAGCGCTGTTGCCCACCTTCCGGTATTATACACTCAGTCGCCTTTTACGACACCCACGAAAAGAGGTACGGGGGTTACTTCCAAAATGAAAAATATGGTTTCTAGCTTGTAAATGGAATCAGTTACAAACCCGAAACCACGTACAACCCGTTGTGTAAAACGTTGATCCAAAGATGAATATGACAGTAAAAAATCAAGTCGTAGGTATGTTTCAAAGTAGCTACTAGAAAAAAGAAGACGTAAAATATATTAACTGTATCCTTGTCATTGTCGAATACTTATTGAATAGTGTACATAAAATATTTTTTTAACCCTTTTTATTTGAAAATATAAATAATTGGGGGCGACAACGTATTAAACTTAAGACTAAGTATTTTTACGAGGTGTATCTCAAAACCTAAGCTTGGAATCACAAATTCCGATACATTATGTACTTATACCTTACATATTCTATCTTATATATTCTGTACCTAGTACTGTATCAGCCGGATTGCCCACTGCTGAATACAGCGTCCTCCACTATGGGTGGCTTGCCATAATCCCCGCGCTAGACAGGCGTATTGGGGATTGCAGTGTGAGATATCAGTACCTACCTCCGAAAGCACTGCCCACCATCTGGTGAGTTACCCTTAGTCGCTTCTTACGATACTCATGGGAAGAGATGGGAGGAGGGGGGGGGGGTGACTTTCTAGGCCAGCACCCAACCTGTGCTTAGTGCCTACAATAAATAACGCCGATTCATTATTTTCATAACAATATTTGAAGTATTGATTTATCCCTAATTATTCTGAGTTCTAACTCAATTTACCTTTACAAGTATGACGTAGTTATTGAGTAGTGCAAATTGAACAGTAGCACATGACAATATTAGTTATAACATTAACTTAATACGACCATTTTCTTTTTTTTTTCGAATACGTAAGCCTTTTGACCATATTCTCACCTGATAGTTAGGTCATCGAAGGTGTTAACAGGCTTAACCTAGATTTACTGGCTCTCAAGGACAGATGTCGGAACACACCGTTAGGTGCTTGGCGACAGATTTTCTACTTGAGGGTGGTCGCTAGCAAGGCGGGCATTCGCAGAATGCCCTACCAAAATGCGGTGAAGCTCAAGCCTACGGTGGGATTCAAATCATGGACCTGCTGCGCGGCACTCCATAGCAAATGCCACTGAGCTATCACTGCTTCATTTTAAGCGATAAGGCCGCCTTTTGCGATCTGTATTGCTGTAATAGGATTATGTTTACTATGATTTTATTCTTTGTAACAATTATGATCTGCAAATGAAGAGTTTTCTATCTATCATATTTATGGCAAAATGTAAAATTGGCTAAGTGCGGGTTGGACTCACACACCGAGTGTTGCGTAACAACAAAGAATATTGGACTAGATATTCAACCGTCCATGCATAACATAAGAAGATAGATGTAAAAAAGAGGTACCTAAGCATGCAATTAGTTTACCCAGCATTGTGGTATCATCGTCTAGAGCTCATTGAGGACAATAAAAATATAATTTTCATCACACTTGCTCGTAAACAGTATCTAAACAAACAGGTTAACTTGGCCGTAATGCACCATATAAAACCCTCCAACTTTCTTTTGTCATGAAACTCAAGGTCGTTAAGTATTATTTTTTTAATTTTTAGCACAGCGCACAGTTCATGCAAGTTCAAGCAAAGAGTTTACACGCAATTGAAACATTTTTTTAAAATGTTATCTAAACAGGAATTTCATTGCAATCTCGCTACGTGTTACATAAATTCTCAAAAAATGTTCTTAATAGTCGATTTTAATAGTTTTTGTATCAAAACGTTGTATTTTTTTGACCCTCCGTCATGGCTATACCTACGTGAATATTTGCCCTTTACGTTTCTGAACGAAAGATTTGTATAATCTGTGGTGTGGACAAAAAACCCGCCATCCGCTTGGAAAAAAGTGCACGTATTTCGTAATAATAGTGTTGCTGACTTATACATTATAGCTAGGTATAATAATTAATTATTTCCTCGCAAATGTGATGAAAAACATTGTATGTTTCACAGGCGGTACGGAAATTACGAACCTCGACTCAGAAAACCCTCAGTCTTCAACTTATATTAGAGCCTCGATCGTAGTTCCTTATTTACCGCCCTAAATACACAATGTACTGTCCTTGAAAATTAAGACCATTTTTATTACCGGGTCCATCTCAAAAACTAAACTAGTATGTAATTGGGTATTTTAGTATATTAAAACATTATCCTGTCATCAAGTTACAAATAATGAAATTGCCGTTATTTATTGTAATTTAATATTGTGTACAAAACTACATACAGGAACAGGGGGCTATTGCAATGCAAGGGGCTATTGGAACCCTAAAAGAGTGTGTGTGTGCCAAATGCGCATTTGGCCGGTTTTTAACGGACTTAAAAAAAAGGAGGAGGTTCTCAATTCGTCTGTATTTTTTTTATATTCGCTACCTCTTAACTTTTTACTGGGTGAACCGATTTTGATATCTCATTTTTATTTGAAAGCTGATGCTTGCCCATGCGGTCCCATTTTTTTTTTTTTTTTCACAAACAAGAGTGTGATCACCCTTTGACATTTGTATTTAGAAGTTACCGGCCAGTTCACACTTCAGCGTACCTCGCGCACCGTGTCGTATTGACCTCGGTGAATGTAATTATAAATGCGAAAGTATGTGCATATTATTACTCCTTCACGATGAAACGGCTACTGATTAGGATGAATTTCAATATTGTTATGTTTGCAATAACGCCTGCTTTTAGGATTTTATTACAAAATTTACGAGAGAGAAAAATATAATCATGTGCGGGATTCGAACCCGCGTCGATGCACCCCTATGGCCGGGGTATGCTCTGACCGACTGAGCTAACAGGACATTATGACTTAAAACTCAATTTTTCGCTCTTGTTTGTGCAGTTTTTGAGTTACACTCCAATAACTGAAAAGTTTTCCTATCTTGATGATATAGTCATTGCCAGTGAATGCCAATTGATCCCGTAACTAGCAAGGGACACTAAAAAGAGCGAACATTTTTTTTTTACCTAAAAATAGAACCGACTTCAACATTCAAAAACTTTATTCGGGCAGTTGCACTCGACAAAAACGCGAACCGACTTATACTTGGCTATCTAGTATCATAATTTTAACTGTTTTTCCCCTCCAAATCAGAATTCGCTTTTAACGCTATACGTACGTAATTCGTGATATATTCATATATTAAGTTGCATCGGCTGTTTGCCAGAATGTCAGACTGTTAAAAATCACTGAGGCAAAACGGGCGAATGAGAATCAAGTTATGATATCTTTCGAGGGAATGTATTTGAAATATGAAATACATTTCCTCGTCAGTAGCATATTTAAAGTTTCACAATAAACAGATCATTCTCTAATCAATGACCATTTACGTTATGGATTAGAACATCTTGAGAGTGATTGTCCCCTCGAGGTCGGCCAGAACACCACAATTCTAAACCGTATTTGTAAGCCACTAATACATTTTTTTAATCTATTTAATTTGAATAGTCATCTCACTTGTTGGTTGAGTGTATAGGTAATGGTGTAACAGAAGATTTGAAGGCTTTCGAAGACTGTTGCCGGAACACTGATAGGTGCTTGATGACAAATTTAGTACGTGACGGTGGTAGCTGACATGGTGAACATTCGCGATTATGCCATTCTATCATTTGGTGAAGCTCACATCCACCGCGGCGCGATTCAAATCGTGTGTGTACCTTAGCGCGGCAGACCATGACTATTGAAAAAACTTTGGATGCTTCCAAAGTATTACATATATTGCTTCTTTCAGATAACTCTCATCACACACTCATATCCATGTACTCTGAACTATGCAATAAAGTGTAAAATAAATGGACGGCAATGGTCACCAGATGAAGTTACATACCTTTACGTATCTTTTCGTTTCAAATAATGACATTTTATTCGTAGTATTATTGCGGTGGAAACTTTTCTGACTGTCACTTAAATACGGGTAGGACTATATGAGGAGCTTCTCCTTGCTCAGATAAATGAGGGATCATAATACAAAGGAGTTTATCAAACAACTGTTCTCTGGAATGTATCCCTTTTATGTCGGAGATATAGCTGTATGCCCAAGGCGCGCCCTTTTCACCAAAGAGTCAGCATAATTTTCATGGAAATTGTTGCTTTCTGGGATTAAAAACATAATTTGCTAGCGTTTTTTGAATAACTTCATCTTCCTTGGATAGTAAGTGTGCTCCATAAAGGTATTTAAGAAATAACAATTCGTAAGTTCAGCTAATTTATGCAACGTCCGCCGTGGTGATGACTTGAATGGGTGACCGCTAGTGATATTACTACTGAGCACTTCCGTGCTTCGGAGGGAAGTTTAAGGTCTCAGTCCCGGTTGTTGTCTTAGGATGGCAGTCGTTATAGCGTGGTGGTATGGTATTTTGCGAATGCCTGCATGGCTAGCCACCACCCTCAAGTAAAAAAATCTGTCAGCGAACACCTAACGGTGTGTTACAACAGCTGACCTTCCGAGAAAGTAATTCTAGGTTAGCCTGAACAACACAATTGACCACATAATTCATCACTTACCATCAGGTGAGATTGTAGTCAAAAGCTATGAGCTATAAATAAAAAAAATTAAGACCATATTATGTAGGTTATTACGGAATTTGAGAGTACAATATTATATTGCAATTAAATTGTTTCTATTATTTAAGAGAATAGTCTTGTATGTGTTTTTAATAGTAATCTTGAGAACCTGGATTAAAATCCCCGGGTCGGAGAATTATAGGGTAGGTACCTATTTCTTATAAAGAAATTTTAAGAAGCAATCACAGTCTGGAAGTATCCCGGTGATGGCAATATTATGCTCGCCTACATAACATAGGTACCAAAACATATCTGGTAAGACGTGGGGTGTCTAGTCAACTGTGCCTACTACTTTGGTGATAGAAATGCTTGATGATATGATCATATGTATAACCTAATGACTAATGCAGTGTTTATTACACTTGAATTATTTATAAGATAAATAATTAACGTGTTATGTTTAGAACTTTCCTTTCTTTACGAAATCGGCAAAAAATTCCAAGTGGAACTACTTCAAGAAATAAAATCACAGTGATGAATTAACCACTGTCAATCTTACCACGAATTAAATTTACCCGCAAACTTCTGGGGTGTATTAGTAGGTATGAGCAAAATATTCAACAGTCCTATCGCGCGAGTATTTATTGACTAAAGTTTTTATAAACTATCAACAAACAAAAGCTTATCTTTTTGGTCACGATTTAACATGTAGTAGTCTGGCTTTATTTCATTAATTCGACGTAAAAATTATGATGAATAAATAGGAGATACCGAGCTACCTAGTGCTGTAGGTAAATATATTTAAATGAATACGGAATACCGCCAAGTTCTCGTACGCATAACTCGTTTCAGCTGTGCTTATAAATAATATGATAGATATGAAAAGATAACAATTTGCTCTGAGTACACATTGTTATATATGTACGAGTATTTTCTTCTATCACAACTTCTAATGTGAATGATATTATCTTAATTTTATGAATTACATTGCTTTGTCTTGTTGTTGGTGACTCAATATAAATATGTAACTAGGACTAGTCACTGCGTATTGTATTAGTTTTTTGAGTATGATGAAACTTAATTTTTTTGGTGATTGTCTTGCCCGCATCCTTAGTATTACCCTCAAGATTACGACACGTGATCTCTGGATGGTGCTAATCAGTACTGGTGTGATGGTGGAAAACGTTTGGTGGTAAGCTTCCCTGCGGCTTGTCAACAAAGCCTTACCGTGTGTAGTCTTTCTGCTTCTCACCATAAACCAGTAAAACTACACATATAAATATAAACATCAAATTGTTCGTCTCCTCTTGTCCGTTCGTAAACATCCGTGTAAACTTTAGCAACATTAATTTCCAATACTCAAAACGTGCTGGTATAATGCGAGTTTGTAAAGTATCCAGAGGCAGGCATAGTTTCTTGACTTTTAAATATTCATGCAACATCCTTGAATTTGGCTTTTCTAAGCCATATTGTCCTCAAATTTATTCGCCAACTTCCTTCAATGATTCGCCTAAAAGCAGTTACTGTTGCTCTTGACCATCAGACGACCTTTACGAAGCTAATCCTTGAGAGAAAACCAGCTTCGATAAAATACAGGCAAGTGATTAGACGTAGTTCATTTCTTGAAGCACAATAAAAGCCAACACTGCTATCTTGTGCAGAAAAACGAAAATTTAACTCAAAAGAAATCTTCATCCTAAAATATTTTTGCATGAAAGCATATAGTTGGCGCAAAGTCATCCATTCTTCAAAGTCATCTCATAATTTCATAAATTCCATCAGGAGTTATATGTTGGGACCCCGTAAAATGTGGCCTATATTCTTGTTGTGACATTATAACCGTCTTGAAAATCCTTGTGATAAAGTTGGACTGACATATTATATTAGTATATTATGATACAAGTGAGCTAAGTTGCTCATTATAAATTCGGCTGATTTACGCCCTCGCCCTCTTTTTTAATTAGAATATTACATTTAAAATGCAAACATTGGTGGTATATAACCTAAAGTGTAAAATATTAATATTTTCCTAATGTAACAGATAATAAAAACAGTCAAATGCGTGTCGAGCCACGCACAATGTAGGGTTCCGTAGAAGCCCGTTATCATAATATAAAACGATTCTGTAGTTTTTTTAATGCTTGATAAGTTAGCCTTTGACCAATATCTCACCTGATGGTAAGCGATGATGTGGTCGAAGATGTTGTTCAGGCTTACCGAGAATTACTGGCTCTCAAGTACAGCTGGAACACACCGTTAAGTGCTTAGCGACATATTTTCTACTTGAGGGTGGTAGCTAGCCAGGCGGGCATTTGCAAAATGCCCTACCACCAAGCTATAACGACTGCCATCCTAAGACAACAACCAGGACCGACGGCTTAACGTGCCCTCCGAAGCACGTAAGCGCTCATTAGTAATGTCACCAGCGGTCACCCATCCAAGTCATGACCAAGGTGGACGTTGCTTAACTTTTAGTTCTTTATTCTCCTCCACTTTCTTCCTGCTAAATCTAAGAAATAAGAGTGCGATTGCCGCCAAGTTGTTATTTCAATTTTTATTCGAAAATTAAACAAAATTCGTTTGTGAATTCTATAGGTAACATAAAAACGTTTCAGCTTTAGAATTATTTAGAATTTGGAACGCGTTTATTACTCTAAATTTCTTTTTCGATGTCGCTCCATTTCATATAATATTATTTCGTGTTCATTATCAAATAACAATATGAAATGAGGTGTTAAGCCTGCACCGAGGCAGCGATACGTAATTGTGGTTCGTTTGATCCCTTGCTGTATCTTTATTTCTTAATTTTGAGTTATGTTATTAATATATATTATAATTAAGGATTCATTCTATAAATAATACACTTTGAAAATACGATTTCTTGAAATTTTGTCTATTGAAAAAAATCCAAAGTTACATCTAAAAATTGAAATAAACCCTTAGTACGGCGTAAATACTTAACGGAGAGTCATCCGTATTTGAATAATAAAAAAAAAACATGTTTTCTATAACGTATACACATAACATTTTCAAATAGTTATTTGTTTTTATTATACGAAGTAATAGTCAAATTCACGCATGTGCCGCCTATTTAAGAGATGATGACAGAGCCGCGATGCTTTGTCCCTATCCGCTTTAGTAATTCTTGGGCCGTCGGACGGGGACGGATACTGTTGGCATGCCTTACTAAAAAGCTCGGTGCGCCCTTAAAGAAAATAGGAAAGCAGTATTCGCCTTCTACAAAGTAGGTATTGAGCTGCGGCGTCGGTCATATTCCAGATACTTCAAAAGCTTGGTATCAGCCGTATGTTCGTATATCGTAATTCAACGGATACAACAACACTTCCTCTGTCGAAGACAATAAAAGATCAGAGCAGCCGCGTGTCTTAGAACAACAAATTAATGCTGTTAAAGCCAGAATTGGTCGAAATCCCATTAGGAAGTAAAAATATTTTGATAACTCAACAATATACATATTGCGAAGATTCCCGCTAGGAAAATGTCGCGTATTATAAAACAAGACCTGAAGCTCGGTGCTTATCGTCGATATTCATAACATGTCCTAAATCAATCTTTTTAAAATTAAATAAAGTGCCTTCCGTTGCGATACGCAAGTGAAGGGCACAGAAATATTCTCTTTACCGATAAAAAATTTACACAATTGAAGAGCACTACAATCAGCAAATTGATGATGTGTGAAATGAAGTGATCGATGACTTTGGTACGACAGGTGGGAACAGCAAACATTTATAGTGTACGGCGAGGTTGAGGTCCAAAAAGTACTTTATACCTATACTAATATTATTAAGAGAAAAGATTTGTATATGGATTATTATAGTGTACTGGACCGTTTTGAATAAAATTTGGCATGGAAATAGTATGAGACCCGGGAAAGGACAAAGGATATTTTTTATCCAACTGCGCAAACAGAGGTTAATGGTTTTGCGCGATATACGCAATACGTGCGGGTGGAGCCGTGGCTGGAAAGCTAGTCTATTATGTATGACATAGGGCATAGCTATTGTTGTAAGATTTTTTATTTTAGATTTAGTTTTCAATGCTAGTATTTACCCCTTATAAACAACCAACAGTTCCTCGTCCGCACGTCACTGAGTACGGTTGTGTCTAAACAGCTCTGATTTATAAAGTATTTTAATTTTTGACCTTAACGTAAAATAAATCATATGTGGTAAATAATACAGTGTCATCTTATTACACGGAAATTGTGCGCGTAAGTCTCTTTAACTCTAAGACGCTGATACAAAAGATCTCAGATAAGCCACTTCAATATAGTACACGCAAAATAATCAGACAAAATGTCATCTGTGCCAACATCTATTGCTGCTGGAGAGAAGTCGTCTTCTTTGACTAATCTGGCACTTTGTGGAAGTGTTGATAATACATCCAGTGCTGCTATCGGCAAGAGATCGGTAAAGCGTAAAGTTGCTGAAAATGAATTTTCAATGTATCGTGACGAAGTCAAAGATATGTTAATAAACTGGAAGAAGGGCAGTGATGAGAGAGATATGATAATTTCCAAAAATATTGAAGACATGAATGCACGAATTTCCGAACTTTTAAATACAAACAATCAATTATACAAAATAATAGAGACTAATTCAGAAGAAGTGAAAGAACTAAAAAACCGACTTATTTCTGTATCTAAAGAACATACAAATAAAATATCTTTCCTGGAAGAGCAAATCGAAGTGCTTCAGAGAAAAGACAAGGAAAATGTATTGGAAATCACTAATCTACCTGCAAATGTAGATATTGATGTATTTAAAACTGTAGAAAATATGCATAAATCACTGAATGTTGATGTCAAAGTGAAGACAGAAGATGTTAAGAGAGCATTCATAACTAAAGGAGCGCAAAAATCTACAATTGTTGTAGAATACTATAAGTCTCAACAAAAGTTAGAAGTACTAAAAGCAGCTAAAGGTCTTTATAAATCGGAAAGGCAAAAACTCAACACTCAACAACTTGGATTGGAAGGGTTACAGCGCCCAATCTATATTTCAGACGCTCGGACACCACTTGCTAGGAAAATTTACTTCCATGCGCGCAATCTTAAAAAGTCTGGTTTCTACAAATTCTGCTGGATATCACGTGGTAGAGTGCTCCTGCGAGAGGCTGATGGTAAGCCAGCAATTCTTGTCAAGACCTTAAAACAAATTCAAGGTCTGGGTGCTCGTTTAGATTGACTAGTTTCAGTCAATAATACTCATCTAATTTTATTAATTCTACTACTACTTGTCTTATTTAGTCTTATATATAAAATTAATATGTATCAACTTATAGTTCACCATTCTCATGAATTATCTAAAACAAAAAACTTACATTTTTACACATCACATTTAAACACACAATTTTACTTTATTATTCACACGTCCTGGGGCATACTTAATTGGATAAAAATTATTACATGTGTAAAGTTTTCTGCATTGTTGAGATCATCACATCGTGCACAAAAGTCCATAAGAACATTTTATATAAATGACAATGGATGATAACATTCTAAACAACGTTTTGCCTGACATTGACAAAATAGTCAATGTGGGTAGTGTCACTATGTTAAATGATCCTGAGCAATGTAGAAAATTAGTCAATTCAAATAAAAAATCACTTATTGTACTGTCCCAAAATATTAGAAGCTTGAACCAAAATTTCAGTGAGTTTGAGATTCATTTGGCACGTTGCTGCTTGTACCCTGACGTCATTGTTTTAACAGAATGTTGGATTTCTATTACTCATAAAATTAACAATCTACCAGGTTACACATCCTACTTTACAGAGAAAATTATCAACCAAAACAGCGGTGTTGTTATATATGTCAAAGATAATCTTAAAAAAGTTAAAGTAACTGAACCATCGATAGACGATGCCAATTGCCTAAAAGTAGAAATAGGAAATCACACTGCTGTGCTAGGTATTTATAGACCGCCATGTTTTAAATCAATAGACAATTTTCTGATATCATTGGACAAAGTTATATCGCAAATTAAAACCTTTCCCGACATCATTTTAACAGGAGATATGAATATTGATATCAAGCAAGGAAATACTGATACAAAAAGTACGGAATACCTTAATGTTTTAGCTATAAATGGTCTGATGCCCACACATTTGCTTCCAACAAGGATAAATAATTGCTTGGATCATTGCTTCATTAAGACTAAAAGTGAGGTCAGTACTATTGTTTGTCTATCTACGGTAACGGACCACTACACTATCATAACATGTTTAGAAAATAAGAATATTCATAAAAAAATGGATTCAACAATGACGGTTAAAAAAGTGGAATATACCTCAGTCATTGATGAATTGAAATCTGTTGACTGGCACACCACGTTTTCAACATTCTCAGATGTTAATGAAAGTACTCATGAATTTCTAAAAATAATTGATCGGGTTATAAATAAGCACACTCGTCTAGTTACTCTTCCTAAGAGAAAGCGAATCATTAAGCCATGGGTAACAACGGGCATACTTCGCTGCATTAAATTTAGGGACATTTTGCACCTTAGATCTAAGAAAAAACCATATGATGAATCATTGAGAATAACTTACTTAAGATACCGAAACCATTGCAACAGAATTTTGAAAAAATTAAAAAATCTGTATGAGAGAAGAATAATTAATGAAAATAGAGGGGATATAAAAAGACTTGGCAGATAATAAAAAATATCTGTAATATGGATCAATCTTCCAAATCTCCAACTGAGCTTCTTGATGTATCTACTGACTCGAAACATGCAATTTCACAGATAAACAGTCATTTCGCGAATGTAGGCCAAAACCTAGCTGCCCAAATATTAAATCGTCTTAAAACTACTGAACATAATCTCACTATGCTTAAGGATAATAAGTTATACACACCAAATTCTATAGTATTTTTACCAACCAATGAATCAGAAATTAAAAGACATATCATATCATTACGTAATACCTCATCTTCTGGATGGGATGGTATCTCAGTAAATCTTTTTAAGCTAGGCATTGATATCCTGTCCGCACCGATAGCATATCTTTGTAACGAATGCATGAATTCGGGTGTTTACCCAAATGAACTGAAGAAATCCATAGTGATTCCAATACATAAAGCTGGAAATAGAGACAGTATCAATAACTATCGACCAATATCACTATTGCCTACACTCTCTAAAATATTTGAAAAAGTAATAAATTGTAGATTATTAAACTATTTAGAAAAATATGAACTTATCTTATCAAATCAATTTGGATTCCGAGCTAAAAAATCAACCTCAGATGCCATTAATAAACTAGTAACACATGTTATTAAACAATTAGAGAATTCTAAAAAGTGTGTAGGTATATTTATTGATTTGGCAAAGGCATTTGATACTGTCTCTATTCCACTACTACTAAAGAAGCTGGAAGAGATGGGAGTCAGAGGAACTCCGCTTAAGCTCTTTAAAAGTTACCTAGAAGAAAGAAAACAGTCAGTAAGGATAGGAACTTTGCTTAGTGACGAGGAAACTGTATCCTATGGAGTCCCACAAGGAAGCGTCCTCGGACCAACGTTATTTGTGATATATATGGATGCACTGTGTAGGAAAAAACTTGATAATGCCGAAATAATAACCTTTGCAGATGATACTGTTGTTCTATTTGATGGTGACACATGGGATGAGGCTAAATATTTTGCTGAAAAGGGATTTTCCAAAATTATGAAGTGGTTAGATTCTAACTTACTAACATTAAATTTGGAAAAGACCAAGTACATTACATTTAGTATCAAAGAAAACTTGCAACCAGATCATAACTTTGGACTAAAAGCACATTCTTGTGATCAGTTCGATAAGTGTAAATGCTATCCTTTAAGTCCTACCAATGAAAACAAGTATTTAGGCGTAATAGTTGATAAATATCTAAGATGGGAACCCCAGATACGTTTATTTGCAGGAAGAACAAGGAAGTTAATTTATATATTTAAAAACTTACGACATATAGGGGACATTAATATCTTAAAAAACGTTTATTTTTGCTTATGTCAATCAGTCTTATCATATGGTATCCTTGCTTGGGGAGGAGCGCACAAAACATTACTTCTACACTTAGAAAGAGCTCAGCGGGCTGTATTAAAAGTAATGTTCTATAAGCCTTATCGATATCCCACTCAACAACTGTATTTCGACACAGATGTCCTTAGCGTTCGTCAACTATTTATAAAATCATTAATTATAAATCAACATAAATATCCAATGATAGCAGGCCACCAGTTTAAACGTCGAAGTGACATAGTATATGAATCTATAAAATGCAACACAAATTTTATGAAAAAATTTTCATACTGGTTAGGTCCCTATGTATACAATCAAATTAATTATCACATAACATTATCTGATTCAACTGCATATAGCTGCAAAAAAAGCTTGATAACTATCTGAAATCTCTGAGTTATGATGATACTGAAGCTCTAATGACTATATTATCGTAATATAAATTAAATATATATAAACTAAATAATATCGAGTCTTATAATTCAAATATTACGCCAGTTTAAATGGTATTGTCTAATATTTTTATCGTATTGTCTTGATCAGTTATGTAGCTGAGTACCAATGTGCATGAAGTAACTGATTAGGTGATTAAGCATTATTAGTAATTATTAAGTGATTCATAAATACGTCTTTGGATCCTACCTTTTCCATGTCTTGAAATTAAAAACATTCTGTATAAAAATAAAAATATAAAACCTACAACAATTAAATTTGCCTCCACTTTCAGTTACAATATAACTTTTACACTCGCTAACTCAATACAATTTTAGACACCATGATCTGTATATATACATACAAATGAACACATTACATAATACACACAAATGTATACTTTCTACACTACACCACATTCACATGCATACAATATATTATATATACATATTACTTTTATTATTATTAACTAATATTGTAACACTAATCTACGTGTAGAGAAAAGTTTATATTTATGTTTATACCATTTACTGTAAATATGTTATTAGTGTATATTACATATATATAAGCATACCTACTATTTGAAATTAAATATTTTTAAGTAGTTCATAATTATTTATAATAAACTTTGATAGATCTTGTTACCGTTACTCCTAATTTCTAATATCATACTTGAAAATCTCTTAATAGTTACAGTTATAAATAATCTGTTTACCGCGCGTATACTGCGTTAGAATAATAACTTGTTTTGTGGACGAGGAACGCTCTGCCCTGCCGTCGTACAGTGCAAACTAGTGCGGAGGGTAGATGTGAATCTTTCACCTAAATTCGTTGTTTACCAATTAAAGTAGTACTGTCACCAAATTTTAAGTATCTTTATGGATGTATTTATAAATACCAAACCCTTAAATAACTACTAAAAAGTAGTATGTACGTATTGGATACGTAAACTGTATTAAATTATAACCATTTTAATAACGTTTACTATATTAACATTAAGTATTTCGTAACTTGAATATATATATTTATAAGTATTTAACGGGACTTAAACGTGATCGCGACTAACTTAATGTTCAATATGTTATTTAGACATAACTGGAAATCGTTTAAGTACTGTAAGTTTTTTTAAGTTTTAAGTTTACTGTAATTAAATAATTTAACTTGTATTCTGTCACTCGCGATATAAATTACTGTACAAAACATGTACCTAACCTACGAGTAGATTATAGAAATTGTTTACAAGTACTTAGTTCGAAACTTACCTACTACAGTAATATACAGTAGAAAACGTTTTAATTATTGGTAACAACTTTATTTTAAGTACCTACCTATTGAAGTAAGATTCATTATATGTTAATAGTTTTAAGATTAATAAAGTTATTATTATTATTATTATTATTTATTATTATAACTTTTCATATTAGTTTTTTAAAGTATTTATTGTGTAGATTTTATATTTGGTACAAAATTATCCAACATCAAGTTCAACGACTATTACTGCTAAACTAACAAAGTTATCTCAACCGCTATACTTTTCCTTTACAGTTCATGAAACGCACTATCAGCTTGAATTTTTTCAGATTTTTCAAGCCAGCAGTTTAGCTTTTGGACCATTAAATCGAAAAACAGTATTAGCAACCCCTAAGTCATTTTAAAATACCTATTCAACCATACCACACACGAAGAGGCAGTCGTAGAAAAAAATTTAATCCCCACATCACATGTATGGAAAGTAACCAAAAAAAAAATATTTTTCAAAATTTATTTTACCACTTCATCGGCGTAGTTGATTTACATATCCATACGAAATTACAGCTTTCTAGTACTAACGGTCTCTTAGCAAAAACTCAGACAGACGGACAGACAGACGGACATGACGAAACTATAAGGTTTCCTTGTCAGGACTACGGAACCCTAAAAAGACAATGTTTCTCCACCCATATAATCAACTAATGATTTACAATCATTATATTGATTATTTTTACATGATAATCATTAATTGATTATGTAAAAATAATCAATATTCCGCAAAAGTTGTACTGCCATTACATTTATGTAAGTACGTATACTTTGTGGTATGTTGGGAATTCGCCGGTTGGGTGTGTGTCCTTTATAAAATGTTTTCTTTGTTCAAAACCTTTTTCAACTCCATTTATAAAGTCGCAGCTGCTCTCTTGGGTTCTTTTTGCCTGGCCACGATATAAAAACCCAAGCTCAGAATAGCCACAAGAAACCAATAGTATCTACCTGTTACTAAATGAGTGTGGCCAACAAGTTACGTGCAAGTAAGATGATTATTAATGTGTCTTTTATTAACTAAATATACCGGCTAGCACTCACGGTGTTTAGTCGAAATCTCCGACCGAATTACACTTGCCTTCGTTTTTTCTTGTATGAGAATATGCACTTTCACCCTCATTGCTGGTCAGTACTAAGGAACTAAACTAAAGGAATAACTTTGAAATGGGTTTCATTGTTATATAGGTACAATTGTTATATCACTTTGTGGGAATGCGAGCTGATTAGAGATAATCGTACCGTAGCTCTATTGGTTAATATGGTTTATCAATGACGTTTAAAAGGAGATCAACACGCCAACAAAGACGTGAATAAGAGCTAGTCGTAGTCTAAGGTGAGGCTTTATTTTGCCTGCCCATATAATGTTAAATCACAAAAGAATACTCACTTTCTAGAAAACTTAACCATCTTGTTGCTATTAAAGAATTTGCTTCAATAGATATTCATAGATTTTTCATGAAATCTTCACAACAAGTAGAATACCTGTAGAATATCGCCTACATATAAGAGGCTTATATTAAGCTTCTTATGTAGGCGATATTCTACAAGTATTTAGAGCAAAGCGGTCGAAACTCTGGATCGGTCTCTCAGGACCAGGACATTTTATCAGCTGAGCTCATCGAAACCGTAGCTTAGCTGAAGTTTAATAGGTACAATTAAGAAAAATAAGTCTTTCTCAATAAGTGGAGCAACATAATGTAAGACGTTTTATGTGTAAAATAAATAAATATATAATATGGTAGAACATGCAATTTTTTTTATATACGTGACACACTAATGATTCAATACATAGATAGATAACACTTTATTGACACTTAGAAATTTTACAAACGTATAACTTAAACATAATAAATAAGAGTAGGTAGGTGTGACAAAGGGCGGTCTTATCGCTGAAAGCGATTTGTTCCTGACAACCCTTTACAAGGCCAAGGCATATTTACATAAAAAGTCAACAAATGATTACCACAGTTAACGCTGTTCAAGACCAAAAAGGCAGCTCTCGACAACGTCATCGCGCATGCAGAGATCTGTCTCATGCCTACGGCTACGTCTCGTTTACTACCTACTTCACAGTTGATGCACGCACCAAACATCTGAAATCACAGATTTTAGAAATATTACCTTTTCTTACTTCGTATATCGGTTTATTCATTATTTCAGGCTATATATGAATGGCTATTAAGAAGCGTTATTGAAAACCTAATAATTATTATTATGGTGTATTGTTCCCAAGAATAAGGTACCACAATATTAGCATTACTGATTTCAATTAAATATGTATTCAACAATGAAACATTTGTTTATAATTCCCAGCACGTATCACATTTAGGTAGCAAAAACAAAGTTAACCGTACACTAATACGAGATTAAGGTTGAAGAAACTCGCATTCAGTTAGACCATTACATGCTCGAATTCGTTTTCTAATGATTTATTTATTACTAGAGGATAAAGATTTTTTTCTGAAAACAGACCATTGAAAAGATCATGTTGTCAAAATGTTAAGCCTTTTAAAGCTAACCCCTGTCCGAGGTCCATCCTCCACAACTCTCCGTTACCATTCAGTTATAAATTCTGTAGTTGTGCATAACGCTTCGTCCTCCATGTTGTTCAACGACAAAATCGGTTGAACGAAAACGATTGCAATAAAATTAGTTTTGTCGACCGTCCGACGATGAGAACTATCCAAACTAGACACAGAAAGTCGTCAGTCGTTTAGCAAGATGGGTTTATCAATGCTCCATGTGCTTTAACTTAGTGAAAACTTACACAACAAAATGTTTATTAGTACACAAACTAAAACGCAAACGTTAACAAGTAAAACATATATATAAAGATATGAATGATGAATTTCTTCACATGTAGTTTTAGCTACGACAAAACAAAAATGAATTCTACCGGTGCACAAGAATAAATGCAGACAAAATTAATTCTCCTTAGGTACACACTTCATGTAAAAAATTAGTATTTTTTGCATATTAAAGTTTTGAAATCGATGCGAACGCCAAGAAATAAAATACCTTTCTGGTAATAAAACGCGCTGACTAACAATTGTAATGTTTCGTGTTGCCAGTTAGGAGGACAGCTCAGTTCAACCAGTTATGTTCAAGTTTAGTTAATCGGTCGGCCGGACAACACAAATTGTGCCGTATTGTTTCATCTATAATTAGAACATAGAGTAATGTGCAATAGAAGTGAGTAGGTTGTGGATTGTAGCATGTTGTGTTTTTTTGGTGATTTTTATCCCCTAGTTAACGCGAGGATATGGTACAGACACAGATTACAGTTTTTAGATTCTTACGCTGGTGGGGTCAGTATGGCGTGTGCTTTATTGGAATTAGAAATGAATTGAAATTGGAAATGAATTTTAACTTGACGTATGCTTTATTGGTTTCAGGTTGTTAAGAAATTTGCTGTTGCAAAGCTTTAAGTTATATTTATTTTACAGGATAATATGCATGCTTTCAAAACAACATCAGTCATTCGAATTTAGCTATCTAAATAATAAAAGTTGATCCAGTAATCTTAATTGGAAAACAAGGATAAAAACTCAGAGATACACTTTCGTTTACAATAATTTAAGGACAAAAGTACCGTGTTATTGTTTTGTAAAAGACAGATTACTAACGGTATTTTCCCTGAAGCACTTGTGACGTTGTAACTTTACAAATAACACAATAAGGGCGTTTTTTATATAGCTTATAGTATAGCCTTTGCCACTATCTCACCTGATGTGATGTGGTCAAAGATGTTGTTCAGGCAGGCTAACCTAAAATTACTGTAATAATAACGTGACGTACGTAACGAAGAATGTTATGTCTACGTGACATTACAAACATCACGCAGCCTAACCGGAAGAATATCCAACTAGTTTCGCTTCTAAACGAAGCATCTTCAGGAGGTCTTGACTCACCGAGCGCACGATCGAGACTATATAGGCTCGATAGAGATCGAGATGCTGCGTGATGTTTGTGACGTCACGTAGATAACAGGAAAATTAGGCGGAGATGTCACTAGGTATATTTTTTTATACTTTTTAAAGTGTTTTATTTAAATATTATTTAATGTTTTTTTAAGATACTTTAAAAAAAAAATGTTATTATTAAATATGGATTTCCGCAAACTAACGCCTGAATCTATTCATTACCTTAAAATTACTGTCTCTCAAGCACATTTGGTGGCACACATCGTTAGGCGCTTGGCGTCAAATTATCTACTTGAGGGTGGTAGCTAGTCAGGCGTGTAGTCGCAAAATGTCCTACCACCATCCTAAGAAAACAACCGGGACCGACGCGACTGTTTAAAATTCTCTCTGAATCAAGGAAACGCCCAGTAGTAATGCCACTAGCGGTCACCCTTTCAACTCATGACAGCGGACGTTGCTTAAATTAGCTTATCGGTTAGGAACAGCTAAGCAAGGCAAACTATGCTACGAGCGCTTCAAAAACGCTACGAGTTTGGGTATGAATTGACCCAGGCCCAGGCTTGATAGTCTAACTGTAGGTTTCAGGCTTCAGCATATTTTTTTACACCTTTATTTTTTACTGTTATGTCTGCTACATCAGTACATATCTTTGAGGTTACTCACTATTCAGGAAAATAGTGTTTTATTAGTTACAAGAAGTATAATAGAAATTGATCTCCTTTGTTTGTGAAATCATGGCGAAGCCGTTGATTTTATGCATGCTCACGATGTTTGCGTTGTATGAGAATGCAAAAGGAATTACGTAGGCGTCTCTGTGAGTATCAGAGTGGGATGTACCCGATTTGTAGCATTACGATTTAATTGCAAATATTGCATTAAAACAAAACTGTTGCTTGGATGGTGGTGCGACATTTTGCAAATATTGTATATGTAATAAGCTTGTAAGTAGAATCTGCTGCTAAGCAATTGCTTGGTTGCAGATTCTACGTACTTGTTAATTAACAGGATGTTCGAGCAGCTATATTTGATAGCCAGTAACTCAATTATATAATATTAGACTTATAACTCAGTTTAAGAATGATTTGGAGCGCCATCTTTGTGTCGTTTCTGAATCAAACCGGGATATATTGGTATTTATCAGAATGACTATAGAGGTCCATTTACAACAATCAATGTTTCAAGTTTCAACACAATTCATGTCCGTAGATAATAAGATATTACAAAAACGTCAAGTACGAGTCGGGCCCCGCTATATTAGGTTCCTGCATCATAACTATCCAGACCGAAAACATGTTTGTTTGATTTCGAACACAGTTGAAAAGCTTTTTAAATCGGCCTTCTCATTTAGAGGATAGGTATATGTATAGCATATGATGTTAGGAAATGTTTGCGAGCTAACTGGTTTAGTTTTTGCCGTTACAAAAATGGTTTGGTACAATAATGAATGACTGGAGATCTAGTTACAACTGTTTGTAAAGTTTTTTTTCTGAAAAATCTTGTTTGAAAAGTCTTTTAATTCATCAAATTATATAACTTGGAAATATTTTATTAGAGCAGACCACTTGAGCTTTAGCCTCCAATTTTGACATCATAAACTCCAACAAAATGAGTTTTTGTGATTTTTATATGCAAGATCTAACGCATTTTTGCAATTTGTTAGAAATCCTGGTGGAGTTTCTTGTTCTCCGTTATAAATGTTTATAAAACAGAGGAAGTGAATGGGGGGACATAATTCTGAAAATAGAGGATTCGCTTTTATAACCTTTAACATTATAAAATTTCTTATATCATGAATAACTATAAGGTTTAAAAAAAATTTTAAATGTCAAAGGTGTAGGTATGGTCTTTGGGTTGCATAAATGCTTTTAACGTAGTAGCTGTTGTGTTGTTTATAGTTTTACCGGTACATTAAATAAAAAAAAAAGACACCTACATAAATCCTAAAGTATTACACTGCTTTTGGGCAGTCGTGTGAAATGGTAAAATGCAACGAACAAACGATGTTTATATCCGCGAAAAATTTCACCTTTGACCACGTATCTCACTTGATGGTAAGTGATGATATACATAATAATGAAATAAGTAGTTTTATACCAAGAATTACTATATTTTAGGAATATGATGCCCGAATTAGCATGATGCAATCTTTTAGTATAGCAGTATTCTCCGAAAGCTCGGTCGTGAAGCCAACCATTTAGATACCTTCCGGACGAGGTTTTCCGAAGTGCAAGAAAGCTATTGTCACGCTGCAGGAAAGCTATCCGTTTTGACCCAGATTTTACAAACAATTCAACAAAAGCCTGGTGAAGGGGACCTAAGCACGCAACAAGATGAAAATACTTCTAAGAGTTTTCCTGAATGGATATTCAGAGTTGCTCTATTTTGCATAAAATATCTTCGCATTGAGTTTGGCTGAAATAACGTGTAATATGCGGAAAATATACCTACACATTAGTTTATGGAAGTTATGTCATATGCTTATATTGTGCATGATAAGCTTACGATAAGAGTTTGCCGCTTATACAAAAAACATTCATAATTTTGAGCAATTCTGCTAATAATTTCTGAGGGTTATGATGTACAAAATGTTAACTATAAAAAGTTACTTTATATTATGATCACAGCTGGTGATATAACCAAATCCAATAAATCAGTACTAATATTATAAATGCGAAAGTAACTCTGTCTGTCTGTTACGCTTTCACGCCAAAACTACTGGACCGATTTGAATGAAATTTGGTGGAATTGGGAAATTGGGCGCAAAAAGAGGTTAATGTTTTCGCGCGATAACCGACATACGCGCGGGCGGAGCCGCGCCCGGAAAGCTAGTATAAATATACTAGCTTTCCTTTCGGTTATCGCGCGAAAACATTAACCTCTTTTTGCGCAGTCGGATAAAAACTATCCTATGTTTTTTCCCGGGTCTCAAACTATATCCATAACAAATTTCATTCAAATCGGTCCAGTAGTTTTAACGTGAAAGCGTAACAGACAGACAGACAGACAGACAGACAGACAGACAGACAGAGTTACTTTCGCATTTATAATATTGTATATAAATATATAATTATATATAATAATATATAATATATATATATATATATATATATATATATATATATATATATATATAATATATAGTACTGATTAAATAAATGTTTGAGTACATTTACATAATATAACAGTTTTGGATGCCAAACAAATATATATTATACAAACAGATACATATTCTCGTGTCGTTTCTTACGAGAATACATTGACCGCACATATTATTAAGCGGGATAAACGTGGAAAATGATGATAATGTATTAACATTCTCACTTCTCTTATTTTTTCAATTATTTTTGTTCCACTTTTTATAGTGGGTATAATCAAACGTTAATTACCTACAAAACATTTTATAATAAATATTGTAGACAAATATGGTGTGTACCTATAATTCACCTTCAAGTTTAACAACAATATTTCTTCTATTTCGAGTTTACTTGTACTTTGATAAGATTACCCTCGACTCAACAACGTTAATGAAAACTGCCGCGGGCTTTTGTCTGAAGCTACATATATTCGCCAAAGTATGATGTAATAAAAAAACTTTATCTTGTCTTATATAGTAGTAACATATTATAAAAATAGGCAGTTAAAGAAATAACAATATACAAAAGTGGGATAAAAACTACACGACAGAATAAGGTTTTTAGAAAATAAGACGATGAATCTATTCTAAAATTGAAATGCAAAGTTTAGTTACATAATTATACAAACACGCCAAATTTTAATATACTTCAGTACCTAATGGTACTTATATAATAAGCAAATAATTAAGTTATTTATACCCACACTGTTTGTTATTTTAACGTGCGTTACTGATAATTTTGGATACCGGGGTATCAGAAAATGTAAGTATTTATTATGAACAGCTGAAAGGTTGGCCTTTGCCACATTTCTCACTGCTGCGTAAAGGTTCTATCTGTATAAAATACGGTTATAGTGTTGCATATATTTAGCTTAAAGAAAACTTGATATTGGAGAGATGGACTAAACATTTAATAAAAGTTCGTTGACTCTGTCTTATATATATTATTTCACATACAATACAAATTGAAAATTTCTCGCGGTCCTTCTAAGTATAAATTATAATTTTAGATTGAAAATTAGCTCACTTACGTTACGCTTGTTAGATTTTCTTCAAGGCCCGTATCGTTTCAATTTCTCGGAAATCACATCATTAAATATTCAATGGCGGAGTTCACATACAACATGAGAGGTAAAAGGCGGAATTAAGTTCTTCTTATAAATTGTTGAAAATTATTTAGGTAAATATAGGAAAATAATATAAATATATTTCATTCTATCACTTTGATTCAACAACGTTTTATGCACCTATAACCTTGCAATAAAGACTTCCATCCTAAAACAACAATTTGAACTGATGTATCGGAGCGCTTACGTGGTGTGGCCATCCGTGCCCTCCGAAGCACGGAAGCTGTCAGTAGTAATGCCTCTGGCAGTCTGATTACCACTGTGTTATAACTGCAGTGGAAGTTGTTGCTTAGCTGATCGCTAAAGCATGCTAAGACGAGTGCTTAAACATATTTTTGAACTACAGGCTCCCCAGTGAAAGTATTATATTCATGTTTACGGAAAATTTCTATTTAAAATTCGCGAATATCTGCAGTATTAGGATAATACTACTTATATACAATTACTAGACTTTTATTATACTACAGAATATTATTGGATGGAAGTTGTGGGCCATATCACCAGTATCAAAGGAGTTAATTGAATAATAATAAACAACGCTGCGTCATGGGCGGAAAAATCTAAAATGATTATATTTTTCTTAAAAGGCTTTTCTTTTTTTTTGCGTAATATCAGTCCAGACTGCAATCACAAGTGCCCTACCAAGTGGTGGAGCACTTGTGATTGATGTTACTAGTATAGATTGTCTCAACCGGAATTTTTAATTTTTTGGTGATACATAATTTTGCCTTGAATACTTAATAACAATGATATTCGAGCGCGCGAAGCGTTGAAATACCTAGCCAGAAAACAAAAATATCCACTAATCGTAAAATTTTAGTAAAATTGTTTTTTTTTTATGCTTGATAGGTTAGCCTTTGACCATTATCTCACCCGATGGTAAGTGACGATGTTGTCGAAGATGTTGTTCAGGCTAACCTAGAATTACTGGCTCTCAAGGACAGCTGCCGGAACACACCGTTAGGTGCTTGGCGACATATTTTCAACTTGAGGGTGGTAGCTAGCCAGGCGGGCATTCGCAAAGTGCCCTACCACTATGCTGTAACGACTGCCATCCTAAGACAACATCCGGGACCGACGGCTTAACGTGCCCTCCGAAGCACGGAAGCGCTCAGTAGTAATGTCACCAGCGGTCACCCATCCAACTCGTGACCGCGGTGGACGTTGCTTAACTTTGCTGATCGATTCAGAATGGTTAAGCAAACTACGAGCGCTTCAAAATTTTCTAAAAACTCATCAGTCGGCACTCTAAGTAACTAGACACGTTTAATTTTCCAAGAACTGAAGCAATAAGTAAACATGTTGTTCAGTCTCTGAACAAAATCTGTGAAATTGTTTACTATGAATGTTCTAGAAGCTTCTGGGGTTTGATACAGGCGTTAAGGCCTCGTGTAGCGCGAAGTTGGATCCCGTAGGTAAAGACTCGTAGACTTGCGTCTACGAGTCGTTCCAAACTGCATTTTTCTGTAAACATACCTATTTGTCAAAGTAATACTAAAATTTTCAATGAGCTTAGTTAGGTACCAATAACCAGATGGGATTTTCTCGAAGATCCTTATCAGTCGACGCTCTAAGTAGTCAGATGTATGTACTCTAAGTAGTTAGGTGTAGTCGATTCAGAGTAACTGCATTTTAAACGTAAACATGTTGTTCAATTATTCCTTGGAATACTTCATGAAGCTACGAGTAGGCAAAGAACTATTCTGGAAATTTCCATGAGCGTTTGTTAGGTTAAAAATAATATAACTTCTATTTAATACGTGGTAAATGGATAGAAATAAAATAAAGTTTAGTCACTTATTACAAATTATAGTAATAAGAATAGACAAAAGACGTATCTTGTTAAAAAATTACAAATTTACGGGAGGAAAAATTTACTGTAATGTGCGGGATTCCAACCCGCGTCATCCACCCCTTTAGCCGGTTTCAAATCCTGGTTACATTATCGCATACATAAGAAATCCTATTAAGTCGAAATAAGATTATTTGTTGGTATTTGACGATGCAGTCGACGACAACGGTACGAGCCTGCTTAGAAGATGCCTATTATTACTATTGCCTTACACCTAGGAAACAAACTTACAGTTGTTCAGTCGTTAAATAACACAGATTATTAAGATTTTTGCTATATGAAAGCAACTTTTCACAAGCAATCAAGGCTGTTCTCATAACTACTGATCTTCGAGCTTTTTCCAATAAATGTTCGAAGCTAGTAATAAATAATGGTTGTAATTTGGATATTTTTCCTATTTCGAATGCAAGACCTTGACCTTTTTAATTGAAATTCATTTATATACCAATGTAGAGTGCCGAGGGCGAATAGGCTTTGTCTTGAGCGAGTTAGATTCATTTAATATTTTAAGTGGGTTTATTTAGATCTCGACCGTCTGAAGATACGAGTATATCTACCTATTTTCCGATGCCTTACCGCAATGAATAACTTTACTTTCAGAGATATTATTTGTATGACTAGAATAGAATAGAGAATATTTAACTCAGGCGTTTGACCATAAAATAAATTATAAGTAAACGATATATATGTATGATATTATATGTATATATAATGCTATTAAATTAATATTCCGGGGGCTCATCTTATCTGTAAACCTGATGCAAGTTATGATCCTGAAAAAAGTGAAATAAACATCTCTGTTTTTAAGAATTTAAGCAATAAATGTTTATGAAATATATATAAATTAAACACAAGGCATCTCTATTTCATCATAACTCTAAAGAGGCAATGATGAATACTACTGAAATTTTGAAATCTCGAACTGGCAGGAATAGAATTGAACGTGAGCGGGGTAATGATTTTTTCTAAATGTGCTAGTACAATATTGAATTTTATTTTTAATTGACTTTCATATGAGCATAGCGAGCGAGGGAGTCGTAGACGCCTAAATTGAATAAATAATTTTGACTTTAACTTTGAAAAATGTATACCTTGGGAGCTAAATAGTTAGGGCCCTTAACTATTTCAAAGTCTTCATAATCTATAAAGAGAAGCAGGTATACTACAGTCTTCGGGGTATTAACATATATTTGTATAACCTTTACTAAACCCCGTACTGATAATCATAACATTAATTCATCTCACGTCATTTTGTATTTTTAAGGGAATCATCTTAGAATAGTATATAATTCTATTGGTTGGTAGCTGAAACTGAAGAGAGAGAAGGATAGCGCCCGCTAGTTAAAAAATAAAATAATTCTTAATTCAATAACACGTTAACCATAGCACTAATATAAATTATGTTTTTGTAAGATCGTAGAATATTTTCATAGATCGATTGATCGCTTATTAACAATTACTTGAATGGGCAAAAGAGTTTCAGGGGTTTTTCAGATAATGAGATGATGTTATAGGGACGTATCTGCGTCAAGAGTCTATGGAGTTAGATATACTCCTTTCAGTGTTACATATCTTATCGATCTACTCATACTTAAAGAGCGATGTACTACAGAATAACAGAATACATAATAATGTTATTTATCAACTCATGAGCTTAATTTTCATAGTTGTTTGCTTTGTTGAAGCAATGATGGCCAAGCGGTAATAACTATCATGGACTTCCGTGAGTATTTTGCGAATGCCCGCCTGGCTAGTTACCACCCTTAAGTAATTACTCTGTCGCCAAGCACCTAACAGTATGTTTCACTTAACTTCAGGGGACCTTAGTACTTGTTCGGTAACAATTCCATAAAAAAGCTCTAAAGTTTTATTTTTTTACTTCGAAGCTTTACTGAGCGCTCTCTATCATATTTTATTTCAGATGAACAAACCACTTTACGAATTTGTAGAGCTACACGTTTTCGTGGAATTCAACCAGCAAAAGATACCCAATTACTTGATAAAACAAAGTGTTTCAGTGAAATATTTTATAAAGGTCTTTGAAACGATGGCGTGTTGATTTTTTCAAGAGAAAGGGTGTTTTTAAAAGTCTTGTTTATCTAAGAAATGTTCTCGATATGCTTATGGAAGGGAAACTGGGGCAAATGTATTTTCTGAAAAGAAACTAAACACAGTACTAACTAACAAAGTCCTTTAGAACGAGACGTACCTGTTAAAACAACTCTTGGCTCTGACGATTTTCAGAGCTCAAGAGTCGTCCAAGAACTCAAGGAATGGCAAAAGGTTGTTTTGAAAGAGAGATCCGTACTAAAGCACTTACGATAACTTGACTCGGATGCCGAACGGTCGGGCCGAACGGAAAATACGTGCTCACGGCTCGACTGCAACTTCAGACCTTCTCAAGTGGCTCTTCACAGGTTGATTTTAAAATCTCGATATTCTGCTTTAACCTGAAAATACTTGCAAATTCAACCATGAGAGGTGCACGAGGAAAAGTGACTGGAAGATAGTTAAAGTGTTGACATCTCGGAGTCATTGAGTCATTATGATGTAAAGTAGTGTATTGCACTCGATGTAAAAAAATACAAATGGTAATTTTGTGTTATTAGGTCATGTATAAGTTATACCGCTTTAGTAGTTTTTTTTTTCAGGCCTTGAAATAAGGAAGTCGTCAAAGCTATCTCGTAAAGCTGACTGTTGATGAAGAAGATGTAAATTGAAATCTTTTTTAAAGAAAAAGAACAAAAGTTATATTATCTAATATACGTACCAATATAGAGAAAAAGGTCGATGATTTTATTGTTTTATTTTATTTTATAGAAAACTAAACCGACTAGAAATGACAGTGAAAAGTATAAAATATCTTGTGGAAATTGGTGCCATGCTAATTCAAAACACTCTCAGCTTATATTTGCATATTCAAACTTCCACAATATACAGGGTTATTGGTAAAATGCTAACAACTTATCAGGGTTGACTTCTGCTATCCTAACAAACATAATGAGATTTATTTTTTTTGTATTTAAAAAATATACTTTTTTAATTTTCTTTTTTTTGTGTTTTAATGCCAACTCCGGGCCAAGAGCGCCCGGCAACACTGGACCGCGCCGTACTCCCTTTGAATAGAGTTTTGAATATTTACATCAAGCAGAGTAACAAAAAATGTGAAATAAAACATTACAGGCACAAGAGCCTTTTAACATAATGTGATCCTCGTACTTACTTAGTCTAAAAACTTGAAAAAACACTTTATTTTTCTAAACAAAAAAATCATCTCCACATGTTTGTAAGGACTAGCAGAAGTCAACCCTAAGAGGTTGTTAGCATTTTTCCAATAACCCTGTATATCATACTTTTCAGGATTGGATATGGTTGTTTTTTATTAATATTTCAGTGATGATAATTATTCCAATAAGATTGATTGTCATTCGCCCACAATACAGTTCACTATCGACTAGATTCGCAATTACTATTAAGTTATCCAGGTGTAAATATATTTAATTAATTACTAATAATTTATGAATTCATCAATCAATAGTGATAAAATTTAAGTGGGGCAAACTGCATCACGGCATCACAGATTAGTTTTATGGTTACTACGTTGATGTAAGGCAATATGACTTCTAGTATACTTATAGTAACTAAATCATAATCTTCGATAATGATGCTTAAACCTTAATGAATACTAACGGACTCATAGTAAACGTCACACCATGGCTCACATTGGTCCAATTTATGAGGGTCAACTATAGAGTTGCCGCAGTGATTGATGAAGAATTAACAAAGATATTTTTGTCATGATTTTGTGTAAGAATGGTGGCATCATGGTATGAAATACACATTTCCTTCGTCAATAAATCCAAATGAGAATCGTTTACGTATATGTGCTTTCGTTTTGCTATATCATAAAAGCTGAATAAACTTTATTTGATTTAACGAAAAAACGACAGTCAGCTACGTGTTTGCTACGGCGCGTAGCGGCATATGTTTCAAACCAAGTGGTAATAAAATAACAGACGTGGCATGAATATCAACACAGTATTCAAATTAGATGGTATTATTTAAGGATAAGTCCTAAAAAATGCAGAACGCTGCCGGCCAGTACATAAAATTAAATGCGCCATCATGTGAAACACAAATTTCTTTCATCAACAAATTCAAATGACAATCGTGTACGTAGGTACATGATTGTCATTTGAATTTGTTGATATATCCGAAATATATGTAGATTCATTTCGGATCTGGACATAGTCATAGGAAAGACATACATCTAAACAGATGTGTGATCCATGAGTCGTAGTCACAGATGATCGATTGATAAGATCGCACCAAGTAACGTGCATGCAAGATGGCGTCATTTGACAGAGTCCAGATGGCACGGTTTAGGCTTCATATTGACACAGGTATAGCCTAGGAAAGTCACCGGGTCATCAAGGTTTGACTAGAAGTCTAGGAACTGTCCCGTGTTTCGTTATTTCCCCAGTGCACATTATTTATTGCTTGGGAATGTTGTTTCAAATTCAAATTTTAATTTCGATTTGAAGACCGGAATAATAGAGTACACACCAAATATCGGTATTTATTCTTACAGCTCGAGATCATTAGCCCTAACTGCTTTTAGCTCATTTTTATTTGTATTATTAATAAATATTATAATTCATTATTGATTAGAATATAAATTATTTTAATAAGATTGCGCGCTTGTATATATGACCGTTTTTATGAAACAACATAAACAAAAGAGTTAAATTAAACACGTTTTCTAATCATAAAGGAAAAATATTTTGTTTTACTATGATTATTAGTTTATATATTATAATTATTTTGATATTTTTATTATTATTTGTTATGCAGACTGCCATATTACACCATGAAAATTGCAACTGGCGACGGGTTCTTAAGTTTTAAAAAATAAAGTCGTTTGATGGTTGGGCAGACAAACCGATAGACAGACGTGCTAAAAAATCGTTTTTGTATTCATGGAAGCTGTAAAAATAATAATACAATAGTAATTTTATAAAAGTAGTCTAGGTTAGCCTGAACAACATCTTCGACCACATCATCACTTACCATCAGGTGAGATAGTGGTCAAAGACTAACCTATAAGGATTAAAAAAATAAATAAAAAACACGTTTACAATTGGGTACCATGTTTTAGGGCGGTATAAAATGTTCAGTTAATTATAATATATGAATATCGACGATATTATTTAAAGGTTTGTTGCGATTCGAAACCTTAAAACACTGAGACCAACGCGCCATTGCCCAGTTCTTATTCGGACTGTTGCAATTTGGGACACAAAACGAACGCAGTCCCACTTGAACTTGTCGAAATTTTATTTTAAAATATTTGTACGCTGTCCCCCTAAAACAGAATTATTTTTTGACGCAACACGTCCTTCATCCGTGATATATATTAGTACATTACTGCAGAGGCCAGCAAAGGAGGCATTGATGGACGAACGTGTAAATGTGGGCCGAGGCGAAGCCGAGGCACACATACGTAAGTCCTAGTTGTGGCCAAGGCTTGTATAGTGCTTTTGTCAAATAATGCGCGGAAATTAAAACAAAGTAGTACCTAGGCAGATTTTTTTATTTGAAGATACAGTTGTTAAATGTACAATTTTCAATAAACAGCGTTCTATTTGCAAGCCAGATCGAAATTTAAATAAAACCTTTGATAAGTTACCTCTTTGGTTGCCATGCTAAGAAGTAAAAGATCGTTCCATTTTTTAATTACACGACAGATATGAGTTTACTATGCAATTTATTTGGCCGCTAGACACGACAGGTATAGTTTTTCATACTTTTTGCCGGCCGCTGCGCGCATATATTTGGCCAGTACAGCAATTTCGATTTATCTCGAAGAAGGTTGTCAAAATAATGATCACATTTTCAAGCATGTTTGAGAAAATATATTTTATGTGACATATTTAATTCTTGTCAAACACTATATAGATGGATATATGATATTACGCATATATATTTACGATATTACAAATACATTCCAATATATTCGAACCTAGTCCACTAAGATATTTCAAGGTCCGATAATTAAACTGACATGGATTAGAGAACGTTCAGAGTGATTGTCCCCTCGAGGACCCTCAGGATACCACAATTCCATAATTCTTAACCGTATTTGCGAAGGCTTTGTGGGCCGGTGCCTGCTTTAATTCGAAGATAACAGGTGGATTCAAATGATTGTTATCTTAGTTATTGGAGGATCGCTATCCCGTCCATAGGTAAGATTGTATATAGGTGCTTCTGGTATATTGTTTGCTATAGACATATTATCTAACAATTATGAATGGTATACTGCACGGAACAGCTTGAAACAATAATGTGATATCTAAATATATAGTAGTCTATACAATCCAGTAATATGTAGAATGAGTTTCATGATGCAATATTTATTTACTTTTATGCCAATAACGCTTTTTGGTAAGTTGTTTGGGCAAAAATTATGCCTACCATACTTGTACTAGCTACATTTATCAAGAACATGTGGTGGAGCTGAACACAGATTTTTAACTCGAAGGTTGTATCTAACCAGGCACGTATTCAAAATGTCTTACTACAACGTACTATGCATTACTGGCTCACTAGGATAGCTGCTGGAACACACCGTTATGTGCTTGGTGACATATTTTCTACTTGAGGGTTGATCCAACATGCGTAATGTGCATAAGTAATAAATACAGATAGTAATACAAAATTATACATATATAAATTAAATAATGAACTGAGAGTTACCTTTAGAAACATATACGATATTCAGATAGTAGGTAGCACATCTTTATTTTAATGATTATGAGTTAGCTTAAGAGTATTCGAGAGAGTATGGATAGCACATGTGTATGAAGTGTGGTGTGATGTTTATGTGTGGTAAGTGTAAAGTACCTCGATTCGATTACATCAAGTATTTCGTTTCATCATAGCACAAGTTCAGAAGCCAGGTTTTAAAAACGTTTGATTCTTTGGTGGGGCTACTACAAACTTTGTTGTACATGTTAGCGTGAACAAAAGCAGTACTTCTTTGGTAAAATAATGTTATCGTCTCGAGGACCGAAAGCCGCTTAAAATACTTTCTAATAAGAGTATTATAGTCATGAAAAAGGCTTCCGGTATTTTACCCTTATTTATTATGACATCCACTAGAAAAATGGGGGGTAACATCCCAATGCGGCACCATACGGGCGGGAATATAGTATTTATTACACTAATTTATTCCAAAAAATATATACTTCTAAAATATAGAATTATATTAACTATGTTCATAAAAAATATAGAATTGAAAAATTTCATCCTCTTTCAGAGACCGGCCAAAAATTACATGTGTAACTAAACTACGTCAATAAATAAAAAACATGGACGATCGTAACAATGTCAACGGTCTTTCTATATAATGTATACTTGATGGTCTCCGATAGATAAAAAAATATTTTTTATATATAAAAACCTCTTTTGTCCGCCCCAGATGTTTGCTCATCTTTACCCACGATTTTACAAGAAATATTGTGGCTTATTTTAATAATTTCCACGTGAAAAAATATGACGAATACCGAGCTACTTATAGCTGAAAATATATTAAAATAAGATACAAAACATCGCCAATTTCTCATTGGCATGACTTGTTTCAGGTATGGTCATAAATAATGATAGAGATATACAAAGAAAACAGTTTGCTCCGCGTGCACATTGTTATACCTAGATGTACGAGTGTTTACTTCTCACACACGTTATGCGAATTTTATTATCTTAATTTTATTACTAAATTTGTCATGTTGCCAGGGGCACAAAATAAGACCTGTTACTATTAACAGTTGTTGGGGTACAGAATTCGCTGTTGAGTCTGATAAAACCTTTTTTATAAACGCCAATCGTTGGTCTGCAAGTTTGTCACCATATCTAAGAGAAACGAAAATTGAAAATCAAACCCAGATTGAAGTTTTCTTAATACATAAGTAGGGTTATACCTACCTGAAATATGTGGCTCACTTCTGTCAATGAGATGGTTACTTTAAATAGGTAACACTGCCAACTCGTGCTTATGAATGTTTTGATTGGAATTTAAGTGAAAGGTAGTCTGTTAGCTATGAGAGTGTGTCTATGTAGGTGGTCACAGTGGGTTTCACCTGATTTCACCTAATTTTTGTAAAAAGGCTCTCCCAGGATGAACCATTTCCTTATTACTTTGGAGTTGGGTAATTGCCCAGGGTGTCAATGCATGATTGATAAAGAAGCATAATCTAGTTGTAAGCTGATTATGATAGTTTCAAAGTATGCAGACACCGAAATAAAAGACCCACTAGAATTAATAAAAGTAGAACGTTTGTATAAAGAAGCTTTAAATAACGTATACATTGGTAGACTGGTTGTTGAAAGTTTGATCTGACTTCCGATAACGCAGGGATTGAGATAATTATTGTAGTAATCTTTCAAAAGAAGTGGTATAGTATAATATGTATCCGCCACGGTCTATCGTGTTCTTCTGTATTTGTAATAGCAAAGTGGTTAAAACTCACCATCACTATTTGGTGGTAGAAGTGGTCGGTACTCTCAATATAATATGGAGTTAACAATAACCGTAGTCTAAATTAGTTTTTTGAATTCCAGTTCTTACCCCGTCTTAAGGTAGTCCTACGTTGCATGGTTAAGTATCAAAATAGTCGTTATACAAGTAAGTATGTGTAACGTTCGCATACATGGATTGCTGTACATTAGATTTGAAAGAAAGTGAATATGGATTATAAGTGAACGAGTTCCTTACTAGTAGAGTGTCCTCTCCACGTTGATGATTTGTGTATTATTTCTATTATTTAAAAATACATAAATGTGAATTTAAAAAGTTGTTAATTTTAGCCAATTTTGGTATGGTAATATTTGAAAACGAATCTAGTTAGAAATCCGACTTAGCATGATGTAGAGGTAAGGTTTTATGAATAAAGTTGAGAACAGGAGGTCTTAATTATTTTTTTTATTTCACATCTGAAGTGATAATAGCTAATAGCATTAGATAGTACGTGAAAATGCGTGTTGAATGCGGTGTTGAGCTAAGAAGCTTGAGTGGAAGGTATGACTTGTTGCATTTGCATATTATGACTTGCCTGTGATACCCTCCATTTGTTTACAAACCTGAGGATGTGTTCCTTAAATTCATTGTTGATTCATAGTTCCTAAACTATCAAGTAAAGTGGGTTCAGATTTATTAAATGCAATACAACTGCAGTGTCCGATAACTCAGGTCATAAATTTAGGTACCTTCCCGACGAGGTTTTTCAAAGTACCGGAAATTTATTGTCACACTGCCGGAACGGTTTTGACCTAGATTTTACAAACAACTCCACAAAAGCTTGTTAAAGGGGACCGAGCACGCAACAAGATCAAAATACCTCTAGGAGTTATTTCACTGAATGTATAACGTAGAATAATGGGATTCTTCCGTGTTCCTCCATTTTGCATGAAATATCTTCGCGTTGAGTTTGGTTGTAATTACAAGTAATATCTATGTACACATTTGTATACGGAAGTTATCTTATATTATTCTATTATGCCTGCAATGTTAGCGCTTAAACAAAAACCATATAACTGACCAACAAGGTGGCCATCACTGTCAGCTTTGAGCACTACTGCTGATTATTTTTTTACTAGTATTTTGGTACTATTAATGGAGGTTCACTTCAAAAGTAATTCTAAATTAAGATGTTAAGTAATAACAAATACTTTTAAAAGTATCCTAAAAAATATTAAATAATATTTAAATAAAACACTTAAAAAAGCATAAAATTATATATCTAGTGACAATTCCGCCTAATTTTCCTGTTATCTACGTGACGTCACTAACATCACGCAGCCTAACCGGAAGAATACCCGACTAGTTTCGCTTCTAAACGAAGCATCTTCAGGAGGTCTTGACTTACCGAGCGCACGATATAGACATATAATTTTATGCTTTTTTAAGTGTTTTATTTAAATATTATTTAATATTTTTTAGGATACTTTTAAAAGTATTTGTTATTATTAATTATAAACCATTTTTTGTATCTTTTGAACTAATTTATTCCGCATAGTAAATAAACAATTTCAAACGTTTTAAATCGCTTCTGTTTATTATTATTTTTGTCCCGACGTTTTAAACACTTTACAGTGATCGTTACGGGGTAAAAAAATCCATTTAAAGTTATTTAATTACTTTTTTTATTTTTTTTTATGCTTGACAGGTCAGACTTTGATCCCTATCTCACCTGATGGTAAGTGATGGTGTGGTCGAAGATGTTGTTCAGGTTAACCTAGAATTACTGGCTCTCAAGGACAGCTGCCAGAACACACCGTTATACAATACAATACATAAATTCTTTATTGTACACCAAAAATTTTACAAAACACATATAGAGAATTCTTAAAGCTAAAGTACAATGGACGTACTTATCGCTTAAAGCGATCTCTTCCAGTCAACCTTAGAATGGAAAATATATATATGTGAGGAATAAAAATAAATAGGTGGTGTACATTTGTAGAAATTAATAGTAATTAGTTAAAAATAAAATAATAATATATACAGCAAATATATATGTATATTTAATACCCAAATATATTAATATATAATACCTATATATAAATACATATCTATATAAATAATATACAAAAAATATAAATATTAGTTCATTTTAATAATAAAGAAACAAAGTACGACAATTTATGAGCCATAACAAAAGTTTGATTAATCATCGTGCAAGATAAAAAGATCTGACTTGGTTTTTAAATGAATTTAATGTTTGGGCCTTTCTTATGGTTACTGGGAGTGCATTCCATAAACGTGCGGCTTCAACACCAAATGAACCGCTATAAATAGATGTCTTAGAGGCGGTTGATGACAGTATCAGATTTTCTGATGACCTGTGACTGTAGTTTGAGTTATTCAGGAATTCAAACCGTTCCTTCAGGTATAAGGGAGTAAGGGGATTAAATAAAATATTATACAAGAGAGAGAGGACATGCGTATTCCGGCGAAGGCGAATGGGCAGCCACTTGAGCTTTGTACGAAACTGGGAAACGGTCGTATTTTCGAAGACCGAAAATAAACCTTATGCAATAATTTTGGAGCCGCTCAAGCTTATTCAGCTGGTCCTCCGTGAGATCTAAGTAGCAGGCATCTGCATAGTCAAGAACGGGAAGGAGAAGATATTGCGCTAGCGTAACTTTAGTTGCCGTAGGAAGAAAGTTCCGTAGTCTTTTAAGCGACGCTCCAGAAGCAAACACCTTCCGACTAACGGATGATAGTTGGGGACCCCATGAGATATTTTTGTCAAATATAACTCCCAAATTTTTTACTTCCGAGCTATATGGAATAGTAACACCATCAAAACAAATGTTGGGAATGCTTGTTTCATCAATTCTAGCAGTCATTCTGGAGCTCCCGATGATGATGGCTTGTGTTTTTTTCGGATTGATTTTTAAACCAAAGCGCTTGCTCCATTCCACTATACGGCTCAGGTCAGAATTGGCCACGCAGATAGCTTCGCTCAATCTGTCAGGGGGTGCCTGCGAGTAAATCTGGAGATCATCTGCGTAAAGGTGGTAGGAAGAAATAAGTGAATGTTATGTGCTTGGCGACAGATTTTCTACTTGAGGGTGGTAGCTAGCCTGGTGGGCATTTGCAAAATGCCCTACCACCATGCTATAACGACTGCCATCCTAAGACAACAACCGGGACCGACTGCTTAACGTGCCTTCCGAAGCACGGAAACGCTCAGTAGTAATGTCACCAGCGGTCACCCTTCCAAATCATGATCGCGGCGGACGTTGCTTAGCTTTGCTCAGTTCAGAATAGCTAAGCAAACATCGCTACGAGCGCTTCAAAACTACTTTATGCAATAATCGCGAAAACCTTAGAAAACATTAATTTATTCCGATTTTTATCGTGGGGCATTAATTACTAAATTCTTCATAATGAATAACGTGTTGAACGGCATCTAATAGAACACACTTTATTTTGAGACAAAAAATCGGTGTATATGAGCCCTAATGTCTAATCCACCTTGAGCAACAATGTTTCTACTTCGAGTTTACTTGTACTTTGGTAAGATTACCCTCGGCTCAACAACGTTAATGAAAACTGCCGCGGGCTTTTGACTGAATAAGCGAAATTCGGCAAAGTATGATGTAATCAAAAAACTTCATCCTGTCTCATATCGTAGTATCATACCAAACGTTAAAAAAATAGTGTCGTGAAATATGAGCAGAAATAACAATATACAGAAGTGGAATATTGAAAAAAATCCGTTGATGTATAACATTCTAAAAGAGGATTGTCCATTTTCGACTGCGTGAACAAGGTGCCCGAAAAAAAAAATATGCCAATAAATCACATTGTATTCAAAATTAATTGTTGTGCTTTACCTTTGTATCAACTTAAACCTATTCAAAATAATTAATAAAAGTATTTATCTGATAATATCCGCACATACATCGGTCTTTCATAATACAGTGTTGCCAGCAACTAAAAACGGTAAACTATACATTTAATACAAAATATTAAGTTTTTGTGAAATATGACAATAAATCTTGTGTGACTTCGTAATGACTGTGGCTAGACCTAAACGTGAATCTTGTGACTAGACTCGACTATTTAGTTATATATTCAACACGATTCAACTAAATTGACGAATTGCGAGTGTACAAACCACACTAGTCCATCTATAGAAAAAAAAAACTATTGTGAAGAAATCAAACGATTTCGCTGTCACCGATGTCATGTCAATGTCATTTATTTAATTTTGCATTCACGGTGTTGTAATTAACAGCTCACGCTCGTTTGATATTTTTGCGTTTTCGTTTTCCTAATGGATTTCGGTGGTTCTTCCTCCCTGGCCCCCTAATGGATACCGCTTCTCCTTACAATCACGATGACTTCAGCTCGCCTACGAACATTGAAACTTCTCCTCATGATGACCCTGGCCTGCCTTTGAATACCGTCTCATGAGCCAGGGGAGGGATTCAATAAAACAATATTGCTGCAATTGCATTGTTGGCCGAAGGACAGTGGCTTGAAGCTGCGCACATGTCATAACGATAATTTGGTTTTTGAGCTGGACCTTGCCCAGGAAGATCTAAATCCATCTGCCCAGTTTTTAGATAACATGCTGTTAACTTACGGTAATAAGTAATAATAAAGAAAAGTAAAAAATAAGTGTGTTTTGTTCCAAAAGCTATTAAAGTAGACCATGGTGAGCAAGGGTTTGTCTAACATCCTGATACAATATATTTATGATATTATTATTGTAACACGTATAAGCTATTAAACCTATATCATATTTATACCTATTATTATCGACCAAGGTAATTTATAATAAAAACTCCAGCAATATCACTTGAACACTTGCTTCTTCAATCTACAATTTATGGGGGAAAACCCCCGAAATGGCCTCCGTCCTCCCCCTATTCCAGTCCTCGCATTGCAGAACACTCTCTGCACAATTTCACTCTGTTCCTTTCTGGTCATATTCCATTATCTCTTTGGCACGTGTGCCATAACATGTCACGTATGTCGTCTTCAGGTATACCGATTGCGGTCTTCGCTGTTAATGCTAGTTAGCATTGATAATCAATGGTTTCACTCCTTAGGTTGATGTCGGCGGCTAACATGTCTTGCACTGTCCTTTTGCAATTTCCTCCGTATATCCGACGTTCCAGCAATCAGCCACGATCCTCGCGCACGAAAATCAAGCGAATCATCAACTCAAGATAATCATCGTCGTGGAGAAGGAAGAAAGAGCGTTCAAAGACGCGTCGACACTTAGCACGCGGGGCGAGTTTCGAACCAGGTTGCGAACCTTCTCATCGTTCTATTTTTCCCGACCAATTACAGTTAAGGAAGGAATTATTTAGACAAAGGTATATTTCTAAAAAAATTAAGATAAAACAACATTGTGTATATTATTATTAAATACTTACCAAACTGTATTTCCATAAATAAATAGCATTCACCCTCAGCTTCGTTCTTAAATGATGATCTTCCATAATTAACTACTTAGTAATTGAGAAAAGTTTGTACCTAGTAACATAGTATCTTTCCATATTACTTTCCACTTCTCATATTATTGATTTAAATATAAAATACGTTGCTGTTGCAATTTTAAATCTCAAACAAAGTATTCAAAAACCCATTTGGTAAATGTATACACAAGCTATATGATATAGATAGCCCATTCAGCACGCATTCATGTAAAGATGCAAAAATATGGCATACATAAAAACCAGCCAAGTGCGAGTCGGACTCTATACAACATTAGACACTATTTTATAACCTTTTTAATTTTCACGAAGGGTACGCAACCTTTCGTGAATGAGCCCAACTAGCCCTTGGCCAATGTCAGTATTAATTGGTATAGCGCCAACAGGAATATATCATTTGTGAAAATTTCACAAGTCTAGCTATCGATAGATAGATAGAAAACTCTTTATTGTTACACCACATATAAAATATTAAAGTTTACATCATAACATTTAATTAAATAATAATAACATAGTGTTACAATGGGCGGCCTTATCACTAAAAGTGATCTCTACCAGGCAACCTTAGGATGGAGTTGAATAAACAAAACATTTGGGGCGGGTGTAGTCTAACAATTAACAATGAAAAAAGTACAAATTCATAAAAATATTTTAAAAATAAAACGAATTTTACTATAGTTTCTAAACAAATGTATAAAAATAGGATGTAAGTTTTTAAAATAAATAAATACATAATATATATACGCATAAATAAATATATACATAAATATATACACATATCAACATACATAAATAGATAATGATATATATATATATATATAAACATATATATATATATAAACATATATACGTATATATATATATATAAATAAATAAATTATATAAAGATACACATACATATCATAATATTATCCCATACAAAGCCTAGACATTGACAAAAATGTAGTGCAAAATTAATTGGACAAATAAAACTTTTTAACTTGATCCTTGAACATTCTGAGAGTCGGAGCTTGTCTGATAGATACAGGAAGAGAATTCCACAAGCGAGCAGCCTGAATGGTGAAAGATTTGCTATAGAACGAACTAGTATGAGGATGGATTTCAAGTGTAAGATTTTCTTAAAGTGTATGAAGAACAGTGAAGGAAATCAAAACGTTCCTTGAGATAGCGCGGGGATGTAGGATTAAACAATATATTGTAAAGGAGACTAAGAATATGAGCATTCCGGCGAAAACGTATTGTCAGCCAATTGAGCTTAGAACGAAACTGAGAGACGTGATCATATTTGCGTAAACCAAATATAAAAATTTTGAAGACGCTCAAGTTTATCTAGCTGTTCCTCCGTGAGATCGAGATAGCAGGCATCAGCGTAGTCAAGAATTGGAAGTAATAGAGATAGAGCTAATGCAATTTTAGTGGCTGTTGGAAGAAAGTTGCGCAACCTTTTTAAGGATCCTGCTGCGGCAAATAGCTTGCGACTGGTAATTTGTAACTGTTGATCCCACCTCATATAGCGATCTATTGTTATTCCAAGATTCTTTACAGAGCTACTAAAGGGAATAGCAATACCACCAAAGAAAACTTGAGGAAGTAATACCCAATCTATTGTTGACATTAATCTTGAGCTACCAATAACTATTGTTTATGTCTTAATGGGATTTACTTGTAACCCAAAAGAATTGCTCCATTTAGCTATGCGATCAAGATCAGCATTAACAATCTGAATGGCTTCAGGTAGTTTATTCACTGGAGCCTTAGAATAAATCTGTAGATCGTCTGCATATAGGTGGTAGGAAGAAGTGAGGTTGTGAGAAATCGAATTAATAAATAAAGCAAACAATAAAGGAGATAAGACGCATCCTTGCGGGACGCCTGCGGTCGTGCTACACCAGGAAGAGTATTCATCTTCAAGGCAAACACGCTGCCTGCGCCCGTACAGATAACTGCGTAACCAATCAACTGCCGTTGGAGAAATGTTAATTGAGCTAAGGAGAGCAAGAAGAATGTCAAAATTCACAGTGTTGAATGCGTTGCTAAAATCTAAAAGAGTTAATACAGTAACTTCGCCATTGTCCATTCCAAGACGGATATCATCAGTAATTTTTATGAGAGTAGTTACTGTGCTATGCCCAGGTCGAAAGCCAGATTGAAAAGGGTTTAAAAGTCTGTTACTAGTTAAGAATTCGCTAATTTGGTTGTAGATAAGACGCTCGAGCACTTTTGACAGGAATGGAAGGATTGAAATGGGTCGATAATCGGAATAAGATTTAGGGTTTGATTTTTTAGCCAAGGGAATAATTTGAGCGTCTTTCCAAATTGAGGGAAATACTCCATCAGAGACAGAGTTATTAAAAATGTGACAGAGAACAGGAAGTATAACATCTAGTATGGGCATAACCATGTTACGACTTATGCCGTCAACACCAACAGCATTAGAAGTGATTGAAATTACGCTCTTCTTAACATCGCAAGCGGACAGTTGATTAAAAATAAATGGTGAATGGTCGGGAGTCGGTAAAGTTGAAAGGTAACGTAAGGTATTGTTTTTGTCTGAGATGTTAATATCAGACAACGAAGAGAAATGTTGGTTTAGAGAATTGATATTTACATCATTTGGAATAGATTCTTGTCGTGATTTACCTATTCCCAATGACCTGAGAAATTTCCATACTTTGGCAGGGTCCTCATTAGCGACAGATTTGTGAACATGGTGGCGTTAAGCATCCCTACACACCATATTGCAGCGATTGCGAGATTTAACATACACAGCTTTATTTTCATCACATGGTCTACGCTTGTATTTACTTTTAGTGACAACTTTTTTATGCATTAACACTTTTATATCATTGGTTAGCCAAGGAGCTGGAAGGTGCTTTAATTTTATAGCTCGAAGAGGGGCATGCTTATCATACAACTGTGTTAATAAGGAGTTGAATATAGCAACTTGGTCATTCACAGTCACTGCATCATATACCGGAGACCAGTCGACTACATGGACATCATTAAGAAATGCTACCTGGTCCATGCCACTAAAATTGCGCTGAAGTATGATTTTAGGTTTTGCTTTCGGAGGAAGAATTTTGTAAGATAGGAATATCAGATCATGATACGAAAAGGCATCGGCGGAACATTGACCATGCTTAGCAACATGCTGGGTGGATGATACTATAATCAAGTCGAGAAGTGAAGGAGAGTAGTTAGGGGAGTGATGAGTAGCATTTAGAGGTAGAATATGCATGTTGCAGGAAATAATGACAGCTTCTAGTGAAGAAGTACGACAATCACGTTTGAGAAGACAGGTGTTGAAATCACCCATGATAATGGTATGGATATATGAAGGGGTAAGATCTTCAAGGATCTGTTCAAATGATGAGAAGTAATTATTACAAGAAGAGTTGCTATAATAGGCTCCGAGTAAGATTTTATTATGTGAAAGAAGAACCTCCACAAAAAGATGCTCACCAGCATTTGATATAGGCGGTTGGGATGAGGTACTGACTACTGAGAAAGGAATATGTGATCTAAGATAAATAGCTACCCCACCCCCACGGCTGTCACTACGATCATTTCGGATTAGGTTAAAGCCGGGCAAGGAATATGATAAAGAGGGTAAGCACGGTTTGAACCATGTCTCAGAGACTATTATGGCGTGAATATTTTTGTGAACTAGAGATGCCTGCATATCGGGATAATGTGCCGGAATACTTTGCGCGTTGATATGAATCACGTTAAAATTCTTCGATACATCAGAAAACTGTGCGTCGAGAGTATCGTTAAGCGTTGGAATGCTTTCGAAACTCTGGTCACTAAGAGAACTGTTAGAAGACAATGACAAAAAATAAAGAAAAATATATTAAGGCAAGATGGTTTTATATTGTTGTAAATGTAAATACAAAATTTCAAACCGACAATTTTTGACATGCTCAAACTGTAAATATGTATATCACCTAGCATGTGCTAATAAGTCTGAAAAGCTATTTAACTTAATGGAACCGGAGAAAAAAATATCATGGAAATGTATTCCATGTATACAAAATAAAGGAAGAAATCAGCAACACATGATCAATCCAGGAAAAACTTTGAATTCACCTCAAGGACATACCACATTCAGCAAAACTCCACACTCAGTAAATCAAACCGTATCTATGAGTCAAGTTAGAACTTCCTCACCGCCAGAAAATAATATAACGGTTCGGAAAAATTACAAAGCGAATGTGTCTACGGTAAATTCTTTTGAGGGCTTGTCTATTGATGAAGAGGTTGAGGACTTGTCAGCCATTTTTGGTGGTGAACCAAAATTAAATAGAAGTTGTCCTGACTTGAAAATCGACAATACCGGTAAAATAGAAAGCTTAGAAAAGAAATTAAATGACCTTACAGAAATATTTGAAATAGCGGAAAATGAAATAACTAATCTTTTGGCAGAAAATCAAGCACTTAAGAAGCAAATTTCATCATATGATGCACGAGTGAACCATTTAAAAGATATTTGTAAATCTACGCCGAGAAAGCATCAAGGGAAAAGAAGGAATAGCCTCGATAAAACGAAACTGAATTTTTCACGTGACCAGAGTAGCTCGGAATGTTTAAATAATCATAAAGAAAGTAACAGAAAGCAACTTCCTGATGCAAAAAGAAACCTAATAAATACACAAGAACCTACATATTCTACTCCATATCCAAATTCGTCACTTATAAGTCAAAGTAAGGAAGAGATATTGGGTACAAAAAATATTAATATTATTGGAGAATTTATGGAATTTTAGTGAAATATTTATTAATTTGATTAAATTGTCAATAATTTTGCATTAGCCCTAAATATTTGCACGTCTGCTTGCAGGCAGATTACAGAAACAACGCATTTTACACTGGAACTCAAAATGTACACTAATTATTGTATTCTTGCAAATAAATTATTTGATTTGATTTGATTTGATTTGACAAATACTCAGCACTATCACTATCATCCGCGTTTTTAAATAAGTTTAACATATTTCTTAATATGAGATATATATATTATAAAATAATATACTAATAAATATATTTATATATACTAGATATATACTTACAAATAATTATAATTAAATATATTAGTATAAGAGGTTTTTTTATAAATATCCACCTGCCAGTTGGGTATCAGTAGGTCAAAGAATACATTTAACAAACACGCACAATACACACGGATACTAATATTTGTTTTTAACCAGAGAAGAAAAAATGAATAAAAACACCAACACATAGACACAAACTAATCACATCAGACACAGTCATATATGCATATAATAAACTGTAAATTATGTTATGACAATATGAGTTAATTATATTTAGGTCATTTTTTCACCAGGCTTGAACAGAATAAGCTATTGTTTGTGATAAGCTCTATGGTTTGATGTGAAATAAAAAACTTCAACGTCAAAACAAATGTCAAACAAAACTGTTTTGATACGAGAAGGTAGTAAAATTATTTAGAATGATGTAAAAAGGACAAAAGCTACATATTAACTACCTACGTAAAGTGCATAAAATTAGAAGACATACATAGGGTATATACCCAAATATGAACAAACCATATTGTAAACAAAATTATGTACTAATTATACTATCAAGAAGAGATTGAAGCAGTAATGTCATCGCTTTTTGGAAGCAGCTCGTCTCGGCTTGGCTGTAGCTATCGACTCCTTGGGAGCATCATGCACTGGAAACGGTGCTTCCGTTCCACCAATCTTATCGAACTCTGCAAGAGAGCTGATACGATGTCGTATTCCGTCAGCACCCGATATGAACACGAAACCGTCTTTCGTCCAACATTTGCCAATGCCATATCTTTGGCGAGCCACCATGAATGTTTGATGCCGTGTTTTAGTTAAAAACTCAGATAGAGTTAAACCGGATCCTTTTAAACTCGTCTTTGCGAACCATATCTTTTTTCTAATCTCCAACGCAATCGTACGCAATTTGAACAGGATTGGTCGGGGTTTATCAGGAGTGGACGCACGACCCATTCGGTGACAGTGGCTGATATCCTCGACAGTAACACTTAACTTCGTGTGAGTTGCTACTGCCCTGGCTACCACTGATGCAGTATCTTCATCCTTGGATTCCACAACGCCATGTAGCAGCAGGATCTTACGACGACTACGCATTTCCATAGAATCCTGCTGTTGAACAAGCATGGCCACCTGATCTTGAAGGCATTGAATAGCTGTCATAATAAAGGAGCGGAATGCAGTAAAGTCTGATGCCAAGTTGTTTACATTGGTTGAAGGAGTTGCAACTTGAAGCTCACCTTCATAAGCATCCATCCGCTGCATAAATAACTGCTGGAGTTGGGCCATTGAATGCTGTACTGCCTCCATATTGAAATTGAAGTGTGTGCAATGAATACCAGTATAATTATCTCAGTTTAATTTTGTGTGAAGTGACTATATGATAAAGATAACACCCACTGGCAAGTATTTTGTACTAGATTTTAATTATACATTAAATTTAGACATAAAGGAGAAGATTATTATTATTATTATTTTTAAATAAATTTACTCAGAAAATTTTATAGATGTTTTATACTCTCCTACCCGCGCAGAAAAAAATATCACGGTTCTTGAGATACAGCCTGGTGACAGACAGGACAGTGGAGTCTTAGTTATATGGTTCCGCTTTAACCTTTTGGGCACGGAACCCTAAAAATCAACACAAATCATCCACGTGTGATCACCCTTCACACGTCAATGAACATAACACCTGATGTCAACAAAAGTGTACGCCCACGTTATTCATAACATCGGAGCAGTGTTGATTTGAATGGATTCTGAACTCGAATCGTCAAAGCTTGTTTGTGCTTACTCTAAATCTTTTTTATTCGTATTTCTACGAAAATAAAACAACACTTCATAAATAAACTTTCTTTGAGCATTGTTTAGACAGCCCTGTTTAGTCTCAACGACCCGTCGTCACCAAGACTTTTTAAGCTTGTTTTAAAGAAAATTAATTATGTGGAAATGAAAAAGAAAGTGAGTATTTAAGAGCTTCAGCTGTTTCTAAGAAGGTTTATATTTTTTGTCTCTAAAAGAATTTGTGGGTTGTCCGTAGGGGCTTTACACTGACATAATATGTTTCAAGGTTCTTTAAAACTTTAGCTTTGCTGACCTTTCTAAAACAGTTTAATGCTCTGCATCAAGACAAAGATGGACTTTAATACGTAAATATGTTTAAAAATAATTATCATCTACTCTTGGGCGCTATATAAAAAGAGGTTAGTGGTTTACACCATGTTTGTACAATAACACAAATTTAAGGATAGAAATTTTAGGATTTCCGTGAAAACTTTAATACTATTATTGTTACTGGATAATCAGTTCAATCAAATGTTCGACACGAACACAAATTGATGAAGAAAATGCAGTACGCAGAAGTTTCTTAAAAGAAACGTGATTAATAACAATTGAGAATCCGAATCTCGATTGTGCGCAGACCGAACCTTGTTACCGAATGTAAAAATGTGCCACTGGACAATCCCTTCTCCAATATATGCTTAATATGATATAGAAATATGTAGGTATAGTGTAGGTTACCAAGAATTACTAACCTCGTTTTATAAAATAAGGTCATAAACTTCGTAACTTTTTCGTTGCGTCCGTCGTCGTCGTGCGCGTGTGGCGTGTCTCATGCTCAAGGCAGCTCCGTGTCAGCTCAGAATCGGTGGCGGGGTAAGGAAGGCTGGATTTGTGGGTGGGACAGGAGTGTCCATTCTATACGTAGTATTATTATTATGCTTTATGCTCTTGTTAAGAAAAGAGCCGATTAACACGCACAGCTGCTTCAACTATAAAACATCAATTCTTTAAACTAAATAGACAATACCAATATATACCTAATTTTTCCATATTCCATGTTTTAATTTTTTAGTTATGGGCTGTCAACTAGAATGCATATCCTGAAAAAAACATTTTATTGTCACCTAAACAGAGACAACGCGGTCAGTTACAGCCTCTCGCTCGGTTGTATGTATGATACTTAGAAGTTCCTTGACTAAGATTATTTTTTGTTCTGTGGCAATGAGTTGTCTGATAATGTTATAGTACATTCTCGACATCTGTCGCTCATACTAATCAGTTTTCTTGAGCAGCACATCATAGATATAAGTAATAAACCGGAAACAGCAGTGACTAAAAAGACATCGTCATAAGTTATGGTGGACAACCACAATGATGATAAGCGACATTAGGTAGTGATCAGAGTAAAATCGCAAAGTGTGTCTGCAAGCAGAGCTATTTTCTCTGTATTAAGCAAAACTTTGAATTTCCCATTTTGTACATGGCTAAAACGCTATCCACTAAAAGCCAAAAAAAAAGAAACCGCATTCTTTAGTCTATGGTCGATCCCCATGCGCGCGCATAGAAAAACTGATATTTTTTTCCCGCCATTGCGAAAAATTTCTCATTGTTGAAATTATAGTTATTAATTAATTAACATGTCTACAAGTACTAGTAATTAAGAATAATATATGAGATGTGTGCCTTTTACGCTATGGAAAGTTTACTACCTGAAAACTCCAAGGAAAAATATGTATTAGCGTACAAAAACTATACAATGTCCAAACAACAAGAATACGCAGTCTTTATCAGAAAATGTGTTCATGGCGTACTTGAACGAATTATCTTCTAAATAGGTACAAACCTAGCTCTTTCTGATGTATATACTCGATGTTAAAGAGTACAGTCATCATTCACAAAGAATGGAGTGGACTTAAAAACCTACCCTAATTCGTTAACTTATCTAAAGAGACTATCCGATGGATTTAGAAGCAAGAAATCAAAGTTATCATCGTCTGACGATATTGAAACAATTATAAGAGATGCTTCTGATAACCATATTCCTGGATACTAAGGTTAGTTATATTAATTTTAAATATCTATGCGACTTCAGCTTGTGTTGTGATTGTTTCTTTTTTTCAGGTTACTTTAATATTTGGTGTAACTGGTGCATGTAGTATAGTTATACAAGAATTAACAAATATAACTATAATAAACGTAGAGAACCATGGGAGATGAGTGAAGATACTTATCACGAAAAATAAAATACCAAGGTCATTCGCCATACACGGTCCTTTTTATGAAATTGTTAAAAAGTATAAAAGTTTGCGTTCACCAAAAGCAAAAAAATACCGTTTTTTTATAAATTACCACAATGATAAATGTACCTGACAGCATACAGGTATAAACAAATAGTTGTACAAATATAGGTATAAACATATTTGTTTCTATGCCGAAAGAAATCGCTAAGTTTATAGGTTTAGCAGATGCTGAGGGCTACACTGGACATAGTTTCAGAAGAACTTCAGCTACATTTCTGGCTAATTCAGAAGCAGGTATAATGAGTTTGAAGCGTAATGGTGGGCACTGTAGCATAATCATACGTAGAAGATTCCATACAAAACGAAGTAAAAATCATAAAAAGAATTAGACTTGATTCTGAGGCACGTCCTACTGGCGTAACACCAAGTACATCCAATGATTGGATTTCACTTAACTACACGAATAACAATAAAACATGAAAGTATTTCAGTAAATAATCTATCTGATGAGATCGCTATGACATCAAAAATGTAAATATATATAATTTTTCTAACTGCACATCTACTAATCAACTAGTTCCTCTAAATAAACTTTTTATCTACTATTTAAAATGATTTTTTAGTATTATTTTCTTCACAAATGTGTTGAAAAACGTCGTATGGTACACGTGTGTAATGTTGGTGATTACCGTCCTCAGCTCTATATATACTATACTACTCTCTATATACGCAGTATTTATTTTTATTTATTTCTTTATTTCTGGTCAGCCAACAATTATTACATTTTTACATACACAACATTATTTTCTACTACAGTACATAGCTTAATGTATAACACTTAAAGGCTAACACAACATGCTATTAGTAATTACATGTAAATAAAATATAAATGATATTAATTTGTTAGTTTTAAAAAATAACAATAAGTAGAAGGTGCGCTTCTACGCACTTTGACTGATTAAGAAGTCAGTTATATTTTTGCGAAACCGACCTAAGGGTTCCGCAAATGCGTTGGCTATCGCGGCACAATTATTAAAAGACCTACTCAGTCTGGAAATCACGGAATTTGCTCCTAAAACAGTATGTCGAAAGGGTGGGCATAAAAGTTTTATACATCCACGAGGGTAACTCCAGGGAATTTTAAAATTAAACCTACTCAATAGTCCAGGACAGCTTATAATGATTTCTCAAGAGTTTGTAAGAAAATACCACATCTACTTAAAAAAATACCACTCTCTACGAGTTGATAGTGAGACCATTTACCAGACCGGTATATATAGTCCTCGAGACCCTTACCTGACGGCTCGGCTCGCAAAGGCGCCTCAGCGGTAATCACCAATATTAACACACTTGTACCTTGATGTACTATAATTTTCAATTTAATATATATAAATTCATATTAATAAAAAAACCTACATATTGAATATTTGAGGTTCGCAAAATTCTTCAAGGATTCATATAAACTTTTAACGCCTGGTGCGGTGTAATTCCAACTTTTCGTTTTCAGAATGCATAAGGAGTATCGGCACAACAACAAAATTGCTCCAATAATGAAATAACTTTTAGAAAGAGAAGCAATATTATTATGAGATTTCATATATGATATCTTTTATTCTGTTTGGTAATGGACACATAAATAAGCCCAAGCTAAAATTAAATATATTCCTAAAAAAACTAATAGTTACTCGTATTTTATGCATGAATCGGGCACATTCGACGGGCGACTTTATTTCAGTATTTTAGTTTCTCGAAAGAACCAATTCAGTTAGTATTTAAACTAGAACAGTATTAACAACGCGCAATAAGAATAAAACCACGCAATAAAACGCAGAATGAATATGTTAGCAGGCCAACGACGTGTTAACGATCTCTTTTATTGTCTGTTATCTCGCCTTACGTGAATAATTTGCTACCCATCGTGTACATACAATGTGTCACTTCCTTTCTTCCTTTTCATGACAAATAAAACTAATTGATTCGTGTCTTTAAAAGCCTTTTCATAGAGCCTTTTAATAATATGAAGGCATCGTAATCTTCTAAAACTAAGCAATAGTAGTAATACATAGTTCTCTTTCAAGCAGAGCATATCGCACAGTTAGTTAAATGTTCAAATACCCATATTTTGTAATACAGCCTTGGCACTGAGCAAGTGATTATATTGCTCCTGTGAATGTTGCACATAACCAAAAAAAGTTGAATATGTTGACATACCTCTTCATATGAAATACCCCTCGTGATGAAAATTGATTTAAGTAACTTATGATTTTCATTATAGAATGTTGTGTTAGGTTTTCGCGATTGTTACACATAGTAATTAAACTACTTTAAACGGTTTAAATCGCGTATATTTGTCATTATTTTTGTCCCGATGTTTCGAACACTTTGCAGTGATCGTGGTCACGGGGTGACTAATTGGTTTTATATGTCACATGAGTCAGTAAGAAATTATTTGGTCTACCGTCAGAAATTTTTATATTAATCATAACGTTCCCTATTCACGCAGTATTCGCTCACAGTGCCCAGAGGTCTTGCAGATTTGTGTCGGCAATGAGATTTAATTAATTTAATAACAGGATCCCAAGCAGGTGGTACTTGCCAACCATCATCTCTATTGAAATTTGGGTACTTTTTGATTTTAATAGCCTCGCGTAACATTCTTGGCATAAACCGGGTCTCTCTGGCAACCGAACGTAGTGGTTGGATTTGTCCTGGGCATGTTCACATACCGCAGACTTGGTCGAGCGTCTGTTCTTCATGTCAGCAATGTGTTTTTTTACCCGGATACCAACGTCCTCTTTGTTTGCCTAATGTATGACAGCCCACATTCACAATCAAGTTTGTAAACACCTGCATCTTGTAGGGGAATATTGCACTTAACAGGTCTTAAAAATTGGTTGATCATCTTGTGCGGCTGGAAGTAAGTTTTTATTGAAGCTCGTCTTAAGATATTACCAATTTTGTCCGTGACTCCCTTGATGTAAGATAAGATGGCAGGTTGTCGCTGAACTGTGGAAGGCTTGGGCCGGCTTCTGTGACGCGTTCGTGGGTGCTTGTGATTATTGCTTCGCAGTACTTGTGTTACACACTGAAGCTCCTCCTTGAGATGGTCAGTGTCGCAGATGTCAACTGACATTGATGGTGATGGGAGTTACCATTGAGATATTTATCTGTATGGGTGGGTTTCCTATTTACTGTATGACTTAGGGAGTTGTCAGGATTCCTGATGACTACGAACTACTTGAAACGTCGGGACAAAAATAATGACAAATATACGCGATTTAAACCGTTTAAAGTTGTTTAATTACTATTTCATTATAGAATTTTCACAACGGTATGACAATGGCCACAAAACTTATGATTAGAGCACCAGCAACTTATGATTACAAAATGTGATAAGAGCAAGTACGAGATATAATCCATTGAGACGAAAAATAAAAAATAAAACTGCATAGCAATTTGTCACGTAGCTTGCGTACGAAAATGGGTGCTACTTTTTGCTCTTTCTTTTACATGTGGTGCCTGTAAAAACCAATCTGGTACAACACAACGTAGGCAAAGCTTTTGTGATACGTGTGACATACATATTGTGTTATTACTTTTCATTTTGTTTGCTATAAGAGATAAAAAATTGAGCTCAATGGAAACAACCCAAAACAAGACTGTAGATATAAAAATAAAGAGTTACCAACAACATTTTTTATAATTATAGAAGGGATCAGCTTGAGGTAAACGTGTTAGATGGCAAAAGCCTTTGTGTGACTTACTTATTACATTACATTATTAAAGACTGCATTTTAGATAATAAAGGTATTTACTGCTAAATGCGACAGTTTTAGCAGTATTTGGTTATCAAAAAGACAGAAAAAAAATCCAGATAATTTGTAATTTGATACATCTATTTGATTTCAATGTGTTCTATTCAATTTATGGATTTATTAAGGATGACCTGCGGAAGCCAACTGTGGTACCAAAATGACGCTACAGTAGATTAATTCTTATGTTATTGGCCTTGAACTAAATTTTTCTAAATGTGAACTTTTTGTTTGTGATACTTGTCCGGATAAAGTTTCGATTATTGAAAAATTCAACTTACTTGCGCCTAATATAAAATTAGTAGAAAAAAGTTCGCTTCGTCTTTTGGGTTCACCGATTCTTAACGAATCTTTATCACCATTTGTCGAAGAACAAATTCAAAAGTTTAGAAATGCTTCTAGCAGATTATCCAAAATTAACGCCCATATGGCTTTTACAATTATAAGATTTTGCCTTTTCGTTCCTAAATTTACATACTATTTAAGATGTTGTCAGCTGTGGCAACACAGTGAGCTTTTGTTAAGCTTAGACAACTTAGTAAAAGATACGTTAGTGTCGGTTTTGAATGTTGAGATGGATGATAGGGCTTGGGTGCAAGCTTCCCTCCCTGTGAGGTTGGGGGGCATAGGGATACGCAAAATTTCTAGTGTGGCATTACCAGCTTTTTTGTCTTCTGTACACAGTACACACAAATTAGTAGAAAAAAATCTTGCACGATCTTTAGGCTCTTTCGATGTAGCATATCTGGCTGAGGCCAAAAACACATGGAGACTGGCTTGTCCAAATACGGAATTCCCAAAAATGTTGTCATCTCAGAAACAGTGGGATCGGCCCCTATGCGAGCTAACACGGAAAGATCTTCTAAATATGTGTTCTAGCATCGCAGATCGTGCTCGTATTCTCGCTGTTTCTGTATGGGAATCCGGTCTTTGGTTACAGGCCATTCCTTCTTACAAAACTGGTAGCCTTATAGATCCATCCGCTTTTCGTCTAGCTATTAGCTTACGCTTGGGTGCAAGGTGTTGTGTTGCACATCACTGCCAGTGTGGTACTGCAGTTGATCAACTCGGTCACCATGGCCTCTCCTGCTCTCGAAGTGCTGGTCGAATTTCCCGCCACGCCAGCCTTAACGATATTATTCGCCGGGCTTTTACCAGCGCCAATGTTCCAGCTATTCTCGAACCGAATGGTCTGATGCGTGACGATGGTAAAAGACCTGACGGCATGACTCTGGTTCCGTGGAAGTTAGGACGGCCCTTAGTGTGGGACGCTACGTGCGTGGACACTTTAGCGCCGTCACATCTTTCTGAAACCAACGTGAGGGCTGGCGCTGCGGCTACTTCGGCGGAGCAACTCAAGCGGCGCAAATATGCTAACCTCGGTATGGGTTACATATTTGAGCCGTTTGGTGTACAGACGTTGGGTCCGTGGGGACCGGGAGCTCATCGTATTTTCCAAAACCTATCTGAGCGCTTGGTCGATGCGACGCGTGATCAAAATGCTGGCACATATTTGGCTCAACGAATAAGCATTGCAATTCAACGGGGCAATGCTGCCAGCATGCTGGGCACGCTGCCAACTGGGAGTGGGCTGGAGCATTTGGACTGCCTATGAGTCTGCTATGACTTATAGGTGTCTAAATGCTTTTATTGTAGTAGCTGTAGTGTTGTATATAGTTCATAGTACTTTGTTTAATAAAGGCATATTAAAAAAAAAAAAAAAAAACTTATGTGGATGGACCACTTTTAGGCAATCATGTGACATATTGCAGAAAGTGGGTAGTTACGAGACGCGCAAAGTTGTATATCTAGCTCTGTTGCCGCATGACATAAACCTCTCTTAATGATTAAGAGAGGTTTATGTCATGTGGTAGGCATGGGCTGATAAGGACGCATTTAATTAACCTATTGATAACCTATAAACTTGCTATAATAAACCATATATATAATAAACTTATCGTAAAATAATTGTGAAAAGGAAGTATTCTTTCAACATAGTGGCATGAGTTGTGATAAATCGATTAAACCTAAGTTCTTATCAAACGCAGACGTGTTAGATGCTAAGATGTTTATTTTTGCCATGATTTTCACTCTTGACAAGCATATTGTGATTGTAGATAAAATTCTGAGTGAAGAACACTGAACTGAAGGCCCTTCAGAGAGAGAAGAACTAGATTTTCAATTGTACTGCCGTGGGCAGGTTAAGCCTTTAATGATTTAATATGTGGGCACGCTGGCTGTAAGGGCAACATATAACCCAGCACCATGTTCACAGCAAAATAAGGTGTAACAAGTAACGGAAAACAAAGCACTGTTATGGGTAATAGCGTGTTTTTACACGACTGCCCAAAAAATAAGTGTTATGTTTTCAGGGTTCATTTTTGTATGCATATGTATGTTTGTGAGTATAATGCAAGTGACACTAATTTCATAAAAAAAAACTAGCGAATTTTAGACCCCATATTGTGAAATAAAAAACAATTAGTAAATATTTTGATTCTACTCGTACATAGTGAAATACCGGATCAAAGCCAAAATATTTCATTTTTCAAACGAATTGCAAAATATTTTGGCTTTGATCCGGTTTTTTATTTTTTCCTCTGATCAGAAAGTTTAATCATGTACTGAATTAACATAAAAGAAATCATAAACAATTTCTAAAATAGTCACTCTTAAAGTGTAGGTATATTAAATATTAAAGCAAACAGACGTCTCTTGTAAGCCCACAAAGTAAATTTATGTTGTGGCCTTAAGTAGCATAGTGTTTACTTATTAAGTCGTAACACACCTGAGACGGTGATTTATTTCAAGTACCTATTTAGAAAAATATTAAAATTGAAACAGAAATTTATATCCGAAATTTTAATATGGTAAATAAATTATTTACCTAAATACCTACTAGGTATGCGGTAGTGCTTTGAAATCATATTGTAGAGATAAAGAATCCCAAAAAATACCTGAAATAGCGATGAGGACGATCGTGCCATCTTTAAATTAAACAATAGTGGAGACCATTACTCAGTGCAGCGGAGCACAAAGTTTCGGTAGAAATGCCAATGTCCAGGTGGCTGAGATGGTGTTAAGCATCCGACGCGATATCGGAGGAAGCGGGTTCGATTCCCGCCTTGGGCAAAAAATTTTGTACTCCAATAATTTGTTTGATATGATTTTCGCTTAGCACGCGATAGTGCTTGTAATCATATTTAGAAATAAAAGTTTACTTTGAGGGCTTTGTTGTAATGTTCTGTTCGCTTGACCATAGTACAGTTACTATATGAATGTTTGACAGTTTTATCTTTTATTTACCTACAACTGTTTTATTATATTATATAAACCATTTGTTTTGTGTTTTTTAATGCCTTCTCGAAGTGTAAAGCACCCACGGCGGCAACACGTGGACCGCACCGTGCTCCCTTTGAATAGAGTCTTTCAATTTTAACATCGAGCAAAGTAATAAGGAATATGAAAAAGTACATTACAGGCACAGGAAGCTTTTAACATCAGGTGGTCCTCGTACTTATTCCGTAAAAAACAAAAAAAAATTTTTTTTTTTCTAAAGAAAATTAAGTTCATCTCAAAATGTTTGTTAGGACTAGCAGAAGTCTCTGTGATGTTGTTATAGCATTTTACCAATAACCCAGTATATTATTAATTATAATCAACCCATGAACAAGTATAATATATGTCTTTTTTATGTCAGATAGACTCTGTTATATCACGTTGTGTCAATTCTTTAAAACTGAGACATATTATGTCCAGAAAGCTCAAAACTTGATAAGTTTTTCATTTCTCTGTTCCCGTGCAAAAACAGGCGGAGAAAACAAGTTTGTCTCTCGAATGTGGATATAATACATTATTTACAGTTGGTTTTTGTGAGAATACGCTTCTCGTTTGTGTTATATGATTAATGATACTTTGTGGGCGCATTTATTATGGAACTATTGTTATACTATTTATAGCAAATATTTTCTAAATAGATTCACAGTGAATCATTGGGCGTTCATAATACGATTCATACCTTGAAAATAGAATAATTGACATATTTTTTTAATGAACTCTCTTCTTTTGAAACTAATACAAACAACAAAAAAAAAATTCCTTTTCCCCCAAAAGTCCGTTGGTGTTTACACCAAACGAAAGAAACGTGTATATATCACCGAGAGATGCATATATCCTCCATTTAAGATTTTAGTAACTTCTGGTGCCGTAAGCTTGTTTTGTATTCTTATTTCGTCTTTCATCTTTTCAAGCGACGATATCCGAGCGGTTATAACTATCGACTGCCATGCGGCAGGTCCATGGTTCGATCCCTACCGCTAGCTAGAGCTTCACCGCATGGTGGAAGGGAATTTGGCACATGACACTTAACAACAGCATGTCTCGCGGCACAATGCGGTTCGTCACTTGTGTTGAAATGCGCTTTTAATAGGCAGAGATTACCGTTTTACACCAGGTGGCCTTCGTGCCTTAATACAGTACATAAAATACATTTCTCATCTGCCGTAAAGCACGAAAATACCGCTTGGATTTTGAAGCTTAATCAAAAAGTTGATAGGCACGGTGACGTAATTGTAGAACATACCGCCTTCAATAGGCAAGTTTGTTACTTCATAAAACGCAAAATCACCGGCCAGAAAACATCGCTGTCAAAGGAAATGACTACTATAAAGTTTATGTGTTTTCCAGAACATATAACAGACTACAGGGTAATTTCGTTATTTCAATAGGTTTATCTAACAAAGTTGTAATATGCATTTACTTAGCTACTATAACTTTTTGTAGATTATTGTCCTATCTTATTAACAATACTTGAACAACCTCATGGCCGTAGTTTTGCTATCCACCTTAAACTAAAGAGAAGTTAAAAATGAAATTTTCTACTCAGTTTACGTTAAAATATAAATAGGTACAAACCATGAACTACAGTCCTAATAGGTATTTATATGTTCTATTTAATTGCGAATGAATTGAAATGAAGATAGCACCAATCTACTTTACAAAGAAAAGTTTTGTTAATTTTTTTATAATTATAATTATAGTACATAATATTTATTCAACCCCATTATTAAACAAAATAATATGAACTATATACAACACTACAGCTACTACAATAAAAGAATTTAGACAACCTATAAGTCACAGCAGACTCAACCCGAAGGCGGAAGTAGGTGATAAAATATTTTTTGTATTGTATTTCCTCTAATTTGTCTCTGTTAATTTGAAAAAGGTATAAGTAAGTAAAGGTATACCTAATCTTGGGAGAAGATACATTATTGAACCAGGCCTGGTAGAAATATTACGCGGGTGACCTTTCAGCCCATAAAGTAATTAATGTCACTGATTCTCGACATTTTCAGCCTGTAAAGGCCAAGTAAGCCAACACTTACAGTCGTTTCGAGGATATATATACCGCATTTAGGATAATTATCTACACTTCACTTTTATGTATAGCCAGCTTTTTCCCCCAGATTTGCGAACTTTTATTTTTCAATAGTATATTTCCCAAACCTTTATTACCCCCACTACGATACCATCATCTATATTTACACCTTTGCTTTTCTGTCCATGGACCCTTGACAAATGACCTTTTAATCCAGCCATTTCATAAAATATGTTTTTAAGGGACACACATAATATAGTCCTCTCAGATTTGCAGGCTGGTAAGAAAATTGCGAAATCCCACATGACTGGATACCATCTCCATGTACAAAATGCCACCCAGTACCTAATCATGTGCCGGTCTTTGGAACAGTCTTTGAAAGCTAGTTCCATTCATATGTTAAGCTTGTTAAGTACCTTCGACCACATCATCACTTACCATGCAGGGGAAATTGTTTTCGAAGGCCACCTTATAGGAAATAAAAAAGAAATATTTTACCCCTAAATTTACGTAACTTAAAAAACATAGGACTTCCATACTAACTTTCAGCTCTTCAACCCCCTTTTCCTACCCTTGATCGCTTCCCCATGCATGCTTCCCCTTGACCTTCTTACATACCCCTGCATTTGATCCCCTAAATCCTACTCGCATCCACAGCACAATTTTTATTGTGTTGATAGACAAAAATATGTACATATACCGAGTTTTGTTTCCTGTTGCGAGAAAAATATAAACATGCGACAGGCTTTTAGTTAGTTTGAAGCGAGGCCGATTCGCACTTGGCCCGTTTTTATGAATTGTTGTTGAAATAAGTTTATATGTGGTACATAGAAATTCCTAACTTATATTGATCTTTTTGATGCAGTCTTTTGTTCAAGTTTACATACAAATTGTCAGGTTACAAATTCAAAAGTCACAAGGAAGATGGGTTACATGAATAAATTTCGTTCTATATTAATGTGGATGGGTAGATCGGAACAGGTTTGCAGTTGCCTAAATTGTACTGATAAAATGCTTTTCAAGCATCCAAATAACAGTAAGTAGTACCGACACACTAAAACAATGTTATAATTGGAAGTCAAAGTCCCGTAAGTATTGACACCCCGTGGGGTGCCGGGTTAGAATTGCATCTCCCTATATCATCCCGAGGGTGTCGTAAAAGGCGACTTAGGGAAAAATACTGGATGGTGTGCAACATCGCCTTCTAAAGAACTGTCCTTACACTGCGATCCCCAAGCCGCCTGCCAAGAGTGGGGATTATGGCAAATACCCCCTTAATAGGGGAGGCTGTGTTCAGCAGTGGACGATCCGGCTAGTACAGTAACTATTGACACTACAGTTCGACATCGTTACTTAAACTTTTTCTGTATGTCGTTTGAAGGTAAACTATGAACCATTTCGTCTGCAAGTACTAGATGGTAGTATCTACTGGTAGGTCTACTCGTACGCGTCTTTATGTCGCAGCTGCGCACTAAAGCACATCTTTATTCATGTCACTAAACCGCACCCAGCTAAGGGAGTTAGTACTGATTTTATGTACATATTACGATAAAAAATTAAGCATTATTAACCCATTACATAACACCCTGTGCAATATTGCTAAACACTTAATATTTATAGTATATGCATGAGAATCTTCCTCTTTATTATTTGATGTTAGTTAAAAAGTTATCGCTACATAGAAACAGAACGCAGATGTTCGTCTGGAAGTAATAATTATCTTCTTATAAACTTGTAAGTTTTATTTAAATTCATGAAACATATAAAATAATAACAAATACTTTTAAAAGTATCCTAAAAAACATTAAATAATATAATATTTAAATAAAACACTTAAAAAAGCATAAAATTATATATCTAGTGACAATTCCGCCTAATTTTCCTGTTATCTACGTGACGTCATAAACATCACGCAGCCTAACCGGAAGAATACCCGACTAGTTTCGCTTCTAAACGAAGCATCTTCAGGAGGTCTTGACTTACCGAGCGCACGATCGAGACATCAAAGTATTTGTTATTATTAAATATGGATTTCCGCAAAGTAACGCCTGAATCTATTCAAAACATATAAAAACTTGTTTATGCATGTATCATTAAAGTTATTCTACCTAAATACGAGCACATAAAAATAAATCATAAATCTTTTAGTGTTTACTGTAAGTTTCATATATAAATTGAGATCAACTGTTATGGGCGTTCCTATAAAATTCTTGCTATTTTGGAAACATATAGTAACGATATTGAAGAGAAATTGATCAACAAGAAAAATTGCTATAATATATCTAGAACGGAAATTGGCCAATAATATCAATCTCCATTGGACTACGATAAAATCAAAGAATCCGAATAAAAACTAATAATATCTTGCTTCTTTTTTATTTTGCGCTGTGTTTAAAACTTTAAGAACGTCCTTTGAGACTCTTGTTTAGCTAATTAATTCCAACATATTATATAGATATGAGTGAATAAGCTACATTTAATGAGGTTCTAAATATGATATATATATATTTTATACCACTAAGGTGGCAAACAAGCATACGGCCCGCCTGATGGTAAGCAGTTACCGTAGCCTATGGACGCTTGCAACACCAGGGGTATCACTCGCGCGTTGCCGACCCTGAAGAAATCTCTTCACGCCCTTTTTAAAAAACCCCATGCTGTACTCCATCGAGAAAACCACGGCGGGGAGCTCATTCCACAATCGGAGCGTCCGCGGAAGAAAGCTCCTTTTAGCCCGCACAGTACGAAACCGTTCTGGATTCAATGTGTGAGGTTGGACTATATATATATATATATATATATATATGTATATATATATATGCCTGATAGTTTAGCCTTTGACCATTTTCTCACCTGATGGTAAGTGATGATGTGGTCGAATGTGGTCTGGCTCTCAAGGACAGCTGCTGGAACACACCGTTAGGTGCTTTGCGACAGATTTACTATTTGAGGGTGGTAGCTAGCCAGGCGGGCATTGACAAAATGCCCTACCACTATATTATGAACAATACACGACCTTGAAATACTGACAAGTATTTCAAGGTTGTAAGAAAAAGCTAAGATGGACCTTGTATATATGTTAGTGATCTTAAACCGATAGCCCCACTTTTTTCATGACTAATTATTTAGACAATTTAAGTATGTATTACTATATTAAAAGGTGACAAGCAGCAACCTTAGAACAAACCCACATTGTGTTGCAATGTGTTAATATGTCCCTTTTTAGATGATATAACAAATTTTAATTGGGAGTAATATGATACAATGATGTTGCTGACAGAAGGTGGAAAGTTATAATGGAGTATTGTGTTCCAGGGATCCAGAAATTCCAGGGAAAAACCCTTTCTGATGATTGTGCTGTTGATCATAAACTGTGTCATTTTAGTTTGTAACGTTGAGAAAAATATTTTGGACATTGTGTTGGTTAGTGTGATCGGCCTAGTATATTTTGAATGAGTTACTTCATCTTTTTTGGGAATGAGGACAAACATAGCATTTTCGACTGCCACTGGTATTTGCCTGCTTGACTTTTACTACTGCGTAGTTTAAAATGTATTTACACATATAAGTCATGTGGCATATTTATATAACTCATGTTTTGAAGCGCTCGTAGCGAAGTTGGCTTAGCCTTTCTGAAACGATCAGCATAGTTAAGCAACGTCCGCCTCGGTCAGGAGTTGGATGGGTGACCGCTGGTGACATTACTACTAAGCGCTTCCGTGCTTCGGAGGGCTCGTTAAGCTGTCGGTCCCGGTTGTTGCCTTAGGATGGCAGTCGTTATTGCATGGTGGTAGGGCATTTTGCGAATGCCCGCCTGGCTAGCTACCACCCTCAAGTAGAAAATCTGTCGCCAAGCACCTAACAGTGTGTTCCGACAGCTGTCCTTGAGAGCCAGTAATTCTAGGTTAGCCTGAACAACATCTTCGACCGCATCATCTCTTACCATCAGGTGAGATAGTGGTCAAAGGCTAACCTATCAGGTGTAAAAAAAGAATCAGTAGTAAACATCTCTGAAGTCACATTTCGGTTGTCTCGAAATTGGTCTAATAGATGAACTTTGTCAAATATTCTCTGAAAACTTGCTAATACAAAAGGATTCCCCCTAGGTATTTATGGAACCTAAGCAATTTGGAGAGATTTTCGGTCACCTAATTTTTATCATGGGTAAATAACGACTAAGCAAATTTCGCTACGAGCGCTTCAGATGCTTCGGTACGAGAGCGTATATAGTTTGCGTGTTGTACTGTTGTTCATTAGTTATCTAGGTGTTTATGTTTTTGATTTTGTTCAGTCTTCATTATTCTTTGACTCATTCATGGTGGATACGACCTCAAGACTCGTTTTGCTTAGATCTTCTAGCCCTTAAACATTATATCTGTGGCAGAAAAAAGGAAATTATCGTTAAAAAACGGAGGTTAATTAAACTTTTGCTGCAAACTTCCCAATGCCTTTTTCTTCTCAATTAGCAGTCAGCTGTTTAATAACTTCTATGAGGGATACGGTGAAGAGTTTAAGGGTAAAGTGCCCTGTTGGCCTTTAATGGATATTTTTTTAATTTCTTTATGCCTGACCTCATGTCAGCGTGACATGTTTAACCTTTCACCACTATCTCACCTGACGATAAGAAATGATGTGGTCTAAGATGTTGTTGGGGCTAACTTAGAATTACTGGCACTCTAGAACAGCTGCCGGAACACACAGTTAGGTGCTTAGTGACAGATTTTCTACTTGAGGGTGGTAGCTAGCCAGGTGGGAATTAGCAAATTTATTAAAATTATATCCATCTATACATTATACGGTAAATATTCTGAGTAAATATGTTGATCGTATTTAAAACTTCTTAATCAGTCAACTTTATACTACTGATCACAAGATTGTGGTGAAGAACTGTTGAAATACGTTTTTCGCCTAGAATGAAAATAAAATAGGAAGGCACGATCAGCGCAGGCTTATCAGATAGCAAAGTTATAGTTTAAAAGTTGACCGCATGAAACAACTAAAAAGTTTAAAATGGGAAAAATAAAATTGATAATCTCTGATTTTGGTCAATTTGAAGGTTAACTCCGCTGCGTTTTTGAAACAATCCCGTGATAAATGTTGTTTCATACTGTTTGAAAGTGTTGATTCGGAGGTCAAAAAAATACTGAAATGCAGCTGTAATAAAATTACTGTTTAAACTCAACCTCAACGATAGTAAATGTAACAAAAATGTGACCAATTATATATTTTGAAAGATTAATAGATCCGTGTTAAACATTTCAAATCCGACCATTTCAAATTGTCGAATTGTCGATCATTTTTGTCGCATTTAGGACAAACAAAAGGTAGCCATCATGTGGAGCGCGCATTCAGTTTGAATTTTAATTAAATCATGTTTTATATCTCGTTAAAAGCTACTAATTGATCTGGATCGAACAATTATTTTTTTTATTAATTTTGGGAAAATCAAAGCACGCTGATATGAAAATTCAAAGACAGTATCCGGAACCTACAAAGCTCTATGTTTGCACATTTTCGCCAGACAACAGATAATTAGGAAAATCAGTAGTTTCGCTAAGTTGCATATTATAGCTAGTGTGGTCAAGCTATTCCGCATGATTTTCCATGCGGAAACGAGTCTATAAAACTTAAGATTATCAAAGGAACGACATTATTTCGATATATATAGTATTCAAATATTGGCAAAAACCTAAGTGCTGTGTAAAGATTAATTAGCAGTCATACGAGATCATATTAGCCTGGCGTTTCACACGCATGGCCACGCGACCTAATTGCGGGTTTCAATATCCTGCTAAGCACATGGCAACTATATTTCAATCTATGCCTACACATCAAATTAAATGCCGTAATTAAGTTGCCACGGAGAATTATTCGACGGAAATATGACGAGCCACTAATAAAAACATATCAAAACAACTTTTGCAATATAAAAGAATCACAGTGATATATATTTCAACTACTTGAAAATTATTAAAGCTCGTTGTAACAAAAGCTTAAAAAATAAAGTTTTAGCCTGACAGTGTGTCTTTATTAAATATATTTTGAGGCAGTGATGGCGCAGTTGCATTGGCTAGGGACTGCCGCGCAGCAGGTCCATGGTTCGAATCCCGCCGCAAGCTTGAGGTTCACCTCATGGTGGAAGGGCATTTTGCGAATGCCCGCCTGGCTAGCGAACACCCTTAAGTATAAAATCTGTCGCCAAGCACCTAACGTTGTGTTTCGGCAGCAGTCCTTGAGAGCCAGTGAAATTACAGGCACATGAGTCTTGACAACTATGTCTCAAGGTGACGGGAGCAGTGCGATTCGTGACTTGTGACGAAATGCATCTGTTATAGGCAGAGGTTAGTCCTCTTAACATTAGGTGGGCTTCGAGCTTCTTCCGTCACAATAACATTAAAAAAAAATACTTTTAGCGAAATCGGTTTCAAACTAGATGATTTCAGTTCTCAGGGTATAACTGTTCTAACGGTGGTACCTACCAAGACAGCAGACGGACTCTTGTCAATGAGGTCTACCTCCAGGTAACAAAGATCCATCCATACAACATTCTCACGAATTTTCACATTTATAATACAAACTTAGTACCAAATGAACTTTATTGTAACTTTGGTCTGAAACCCCCGCCCGGAGCCAGTGACAGCTAATTAAAAGTTGTACTGTTTATTGTTCTTAAAATCTCTTAAATTGTTATTTCAGTTTGTAATTTAGTTTTTTAAGCTCTCAGCTTGCCATATAGTTCCCACCTGCGGAAGTTCGTATTTTGGGGATGCAACTTTTGTACTACCAGAGTATTATTATATGTTCTATGCTACCAGTTGAACTACCCAGAAGCCGAGTGAATTGCTTTTTTTAATAGTTGTCTTAATGCAATGTTGTTTCATTTGTACTATTCGTTGAACTACTGAATATTGCCCACCTAATATTTACTTATACAGTGGGCTTTGGAACTGACTGAGCGGTCAATGGATGAAAAATATCCTGTGTAGTACCTAAGCCACGACCGTACTTTAATATGTCTTTGTAACTTTCTTCTTAACTTGTGATGAAATGTATTATAGAGTATATATAATATATAATGTTAAAGATACAGGATACCATTTGACATCAGTTGGACCTCGTGCTTGTTCCTTCACAATAATAAAAAAAACACCTATAATAGAAGCAAAACCAGGTAACTCTGTCTGTCTCGCTTTCACGCCATAACTCCTGGACCGATTTGGATGAAATATGATATGGAAATAGTGCGAGAAGCGGAAAAGGACAAAGGTTAGTTTTGATCCAACTGCGCAAAAAGAGATTAATGTTTTTACGCGATAACCAACATACAGGCGGGCGGAGCCGCGGCCGGAAAGCGAGTAAATAAATTATACTTAAATCAAGTTACAAAAGTTATGAAAACAGCAATTTCAGTTCCTGGCAGTGAAGTTCTATTTATTCAGAGAAAATTAATTATTCGCTGTAAAACCGCGCTGCTGTCTACCATTTGAATGTATATAAATGGAGATTAGTAATTTGAGTTTTAATAGTTTTCACCTTGGCAATCCAGTTGTAATAATATCAGTTTCAGTCAAGTTCGGTAGACAGGTTTTGTCATACCCGTTTCCCGGATGGATAAGCATAGACCATGGGTTTCCATTTCCTACCAAGAATGTTATGATATTAAAGGTAGTCACACAAGTATGCCAAGATCGTAGCAAATCAAGGTGATTGGACAAACAAAAATAATTTAGTCAGGAGACGAAGATGGCAAGCGTCACGTCTATGCGTTACAGTTCTGCATGACACTGCATTGCGGTCGTCACTCCAAGACATTCGTACTGACGCCTCATTTGCCCAGTTATTTTACTATAGCTGCAGTGGCCTTCACGCCTATATAAATAAGTGTTTGCATACAACTGTTTCGATGCAGAATCTGAAACTGCGTTGGTACCAACCATCAATCAAGACTGGTCTTGTTGATTGACACATTTGATACTCAGCCTGGCATGTTTCCTGCTTAATTCCTTGTCATCACTTTTTTAACATGCACCCATTTGTATATTCAGCTCGCCTTGTCTATAAATCGTTTTCTATCATGAATTTATTAGGAAGTTTATGATAACAGATCAAGGAAATAATAAATGATTCCAGTAGAAACACTTTAGTCATATTGTTTTATATAATATTATATCTAAAGTTGTTTATTTGGTCACATACATATCCACTTAAAACAGCTAGCTAAAATTTTACTTAATTTACCATAACTCGAATTAGTCTGCAGCATAGAGAACCGCAACTAGAGCGTAGCTCGGGGCTAATCGTGCTGTAATAAAAAAGAGCGCAAACTTTCAACCACTTTTTATGTTAGTAATGAAAATTCAATGATAATCTTTTAGGTATTATAATAAATTTGCGAGATGTTTTCTAGAACAAGTTTTCTGTCTACATATTTTTGATGTTCCCAAAGCTTTGTGAATATTCTGAACTGAAAATACTGAAAACACTTTATTTATTGTACTTTATCGGCCGAAATGTCCACTGCTGAACAGAGATACCATAATCCGTACGCTTGGCAGACGTCTTGGGGATCGCTGTGTGAGATAGTAGTTCCGCAGAGGGCGCTGCTGCCCACTTTCCAGTATTTTGCCCTTAGCGCCCTTTACGACGCCCTCATGGCAAGAGCTGGGGTGGTGACATTCTGGCCTGGCACACCAAAAGTGCTTTACCTATTAAAAATAAAAAAGTGTTATTTATAACACGGAATAATTGCATCGAAAAATTAAACAACGTAGTTTTTACGCATTTAACTGCGCATCTCACATGTAATAAAGGTAGCCATTGTTGTTTTCGTTGTTGGGAATCACTTTAATCAATCTGAGTGCTGCTCAATGACGCCAAATGAATGAATGAAAACAACGCTTACCTACCAACGTGTAATATCTTATCGTATTGTATGGATAAGATCATGTAAACACGTAACAAGTTTGTGTTAGGATATGTTGGGAGTTTCAACCCGCTTTAATAAGTAGCTTCCGAAGAAGATTATAATATCAAATACGTATACGTTATGTCTCTACTGGCGTTGTCGGTATTCTATACGAGTGGAGACTCGAGTGGAAGAGAGCACTTCATAATAATTGATAGCGTTTTAAAGTGTGCCTTTGTTTAGAGAATACTACAAACTATACACAACAGTACGGACACTACACTGTAAGCATTTAGGCCTCCCAAAGGCCACTGCAAGCCTACAGTGAAAGCAATTAGGCCTCCCAAAGGTTATTTCAGGACCCCAGGTAGTCCAAATGATTCATCCCAATAGCAGTTGGCAGCGTGCCCAGCATGCTGGTAGCGTTGCCTCGTTGGATTGCAATGAGCCGTTATTCGTTGAGCCAAATAAGCATCATTTTTATTGATACGGTTACATAATGAGTAATTATATGTTCATAAATTATAATAGGTATGTGTCATAATGTGTTATATTAAATTAATGTTTTTATCATCATTAAATACTCGTACATTCTACTTGTTTCTGCTCACCGATCTACAGTGTGGAATTAGGTTATGGCGCGCAACTTCTGAATATAGATACTCAGGTAAATAGCTATGGTAATCAAGCCCTAGGAAATCAGCTCAGAGGTAACTTTACAATGATAAACTTTCACATTTGTATGATATATATTTTTTAAGTGTGATTATATATTATCAACAATATTATTATACGTATAATAACTTGTTATTCTTATGTCGTAGTTTTCGAATATTCTTTACCTATTTAATTTTGAGGCAGTGATAGATGAGCGGTAATAGGTATGGACTGCCATGTCGCAGCGCCGTGGTTCGATCTCCACCACCGCCTTGAGCTCGACCGCATGCTAGAAATGTACAAAATCTGTCGCCAAGCACCTAACAGTGATTTTATGATGGTATAATGCTTTATTTCTAGTACCGAGCCATATTATATTTAATATACCTTTAGTTGTAGATATATTCATAGATAGTAGGTTTGTTAATATATTGTCAATATAATAGTATAGTCTATGAAGTGGAGCCTAAATTCATATCTTACGACATTTTAGTAAATGTCTATGGGCGCGTCCTTACTAAAGTATTGGGTACTATGTGTAGTTATAAGGAAGTCGTAAAAATTAGGAATATAGGGTACTAGCTGCGCTCCGCGGTTTCACCCGCGGGTTGATGGATGATGATAAAATGTGTTAATCTAGCTTATTTATACAATTGCTTTTTGACATTTCTTGTCGAGCTAATTTCTAATCAGTTGTTTTTTGTTTCCATGGCAACGCTGCCTGTTTTTTGTTTCCATGGCAACGCTGCCCGCGACACCGGCGCGCGCACTACGGACGACGTTGTTGACCCGAGCCTTCATCCGGGAGACGTTGCAAAAATTTCTAGTGTGGCTTATTAACAGCTTTTTTGATATTTTCGTCAATTTACACAGTATATCTTTATAAATTATAGCTTATGTGTTATTCTGATGTATAAGCTATATTATTGTAAAGTTTCATTCAAATCCGTTCAGTAGTTTTTGTGTGAAAGAGTAACAAACATCCATACATCCATACATCAATACACACTCACAAACTTTCCCATTTATAATATTAGTTGGATTTACCAAGTAGTTATCACTGTAATGCATTTTGATTTTTTATCAGAATGGAAATATAAATCAGTGGACACCCATATTTTCGACTAATTCAGTAATTCGCCCAAATCTTTTACGTATCAAATGGACGGGTTAATGAGTAGCAAAATAATATCTTATTCTGTTCAGCAACTCGACCAAGGTGTTTTCTATGTGATTGTGACAGAATCTGCACGAGGCCCTGCCTGATGTGAAGTGGTAACCTCTGCCTATAACTTATGCACTTCCACACAAGTGACAAACTGGCCCTCTAAAGACTTCTGCCGGAACATACTGTTTGTTGCTCGGCGACAGACTTTCAACTTGAGGGTAGTAGATAACCGAGGCCTTGGGGATTTTTTTTATGCCTGGTGGTACAGCCTTTGACCACTATCTCACCTGATGGTAAGTGAAGATATAGTCAAAGATGTTGTTCAAGCTAACCTAGAATTACTGGCTCTCAAGCACAAGCCGGAACACACCGTTAGGTGCTTGGCGACAGATTTTCTACTTGAGGGTGGTAGCTAGCCAGGCAGGCTTTCGCAAAATGCCCTACCACCATGCTATAACGACTGCTATCCTAAGACGACGACCGGGACCGACGGCGTAACGTGCCCTCTGAAGCACGGAAGCGCTCTGTAGTAATGCCACTAGCGGTCACCCATCCTAGTCATGACCGAGGCGGACGTTGCTTAACTTTGCTGATCGGTTCAGAACAGCTCAGCAAACTTCGCTACGAGCGCTTTAATATCGAACCATGGACTTGCGTCACGGCAGTTCATAGCTATTAAAGGCTATCTTCCTTCTTAGCCTATGTTCCTAACATTACCCGCGGCTTTCAATTCGCTTTTATTGCACTTCCACGTAAATAACTAGAAAAATCGGGATTACAAAAGTACTGAAAGGTAAAGTACTGGCTTACTGTATTTAATTTTTCGAGAGAAATGAAGTTGTAGTACTAGAATTACTAGAGTATACGTCACATTTACCAACACGTCTTTTACGACGTTACAAATAAGTCTCTGTGTAACTACAAACCCCTCATCTGCAATCTCAACATGCACTATCTGTTTTCAAAAGAGGCAGCTTAGATGCAACTGAACTACGTGCTACGTCATCCATGTCAAAGCAGAAAGCCAAATTCTCTCATGAATTTAGATGGGAAGGAAGCCGAATGAAATTGAACACGATTTTGCAAGGAAACTTGTAATGCTACAAGTAAACTTGAAACTGACTTGTCGTATATACTATAGATAGATAGATAATTCTTTATTGTTACACCACTTATTATGCAAAAATAACATCAAAAAGGAATCTTACAATTAAGTGTCACAATGGGCGGCCTTATCACTAATAGTGATCTCTTCCAGGCAACCTTTGGATGGAGAGGAAATACAGGAATATCAAGAGGGGTGTAATAAAAGATAAAGGTACAATCAAATCAAGACAAAAATACATGACAGAAGAAAATTAGTAATGAATCACATACAAAAAAAAAATAAAAAAAAAAACAACTACTAATACATAAAAAAACACTAATACATATTGAAAGATTATAAATATTTATATAATTAATACATTGATACACTTACACGATGTATATATTATATATTAATTCTTTATTATATTATGATCAAGCCCAAGTTCACATGGGGTAAACTAATCGGCGAGATAGAAACACTTTACTTGGCTTTTGAAAGTTGACAAGGATTGTGCACGCCTGATAGTAACTGGTAATAAGTTCCATAAGCGAACAGCTTTCACTGAAAATGAGTGATAATAAAATACTGTGCCATGTTGAGGCATACTGAGGGCAAGATTTTCTGATGACCTAAGATTAAGAACATTGGCATTGTGAAGGAAATTGAAACGTTCCTTGAGATAGCGCGGGGTCAAAGGATTAAACAAAATATTGTAAAGTAGAGAGAGTATGTGAGCATTCCGGCGAAGACGTATAGGGAGCCACTTGAGCTTTGATCGATATTGAGAAATGTGATCATACTTGCGCAAACCAAATATAAATCTTATGCAGAAGTTTTGAAGACGCTCAAGCTTATCTAGCTGTTCCTCAGTGAGATCTGGATAGCAAACATCAGCGTAGTCTAGAATTGGGAGTAAAAGTGATTGAACTAGAGCAATTTTAGTGGTGATGGGAAAAAGTTGCGCAGCTTTTTTAAAGCGCCAGCAGTAGCGTACAATTTGCGACTAGTAATTTGCATCTGAGGAGCCCAACTTAAGGACATATACCCGCCAGCCAAAGCGTGAACTTTTATATAAACTCAACTTGTTATTTAAAAAAAACTCGCATTTAAATATAGTGTATTATTAGACCTATCGTTTCTTCTGCCTTAAATCCTTTTTCTTTTGGACTAATTTTTTTTTTTTTTATATAGCGTTTAGTATATAGCACTCGTTTTTAGGAGTTTGAGCCAGTTATTCGTAGCTCCAGATTTATTTAAAAAGTATAGTACACATGTATAAATAACTTCCCATTATAGAAAGTTCATTATATTCCCCATGTTTGTGGTGCAATAGAAATATTAAAAACATGCTTATTTTTCTTGAAAGAGATGCTTAAAGTTGGGTCTTTCTTTTATCTAAAATTACGAGTTTTTGAGCTAGTGTAATTTCAAAACTGTATAATTTAATGAAAATCTGATACACCACAAACCTAGATATTAGGGTAGTGATTACGTAGGTAAAAATCATTGAGTTTTATTCGCTATTATTAAAATGAGATTGGAGCTGCGTTTTGTATGGGGGCGTTCGTCTAAAATATACCCTTAAACAATGATCGATGGACAAGCCAAAATTTTTTACAGATTTACTGTAGGGGATAGGGACTCCATCAAAATTAATGGATGGAATCGTTGACCAGTCCACCTTTGAGATTAACTGCGAGCTTCCCACAATCATTACCTGTGTCTTGCTATGATTTATTTTCAGACCAAATTGTCTGCACCAAGTTGTGATGCAATTTAAATCAGCGTTTATTAGGTCTATGGCTCCAGAAAGCTGATCAAGAGGGGCATGAGAGTAGATTTGAAGATCGTCTGCATATAGGTGGTAGGAGGAAGAAAAATTATTAGAGATTGAATTAATAAATATTGCGAAAAGGAGAGGAGATAAAACGCCGCCTTGTGGAACACCTGCAACCGCATCACACCAGGAAGAGAACTTCTCTTCCAGACGGATCCGTTGCCGGCGTCCAACTAAATAACTATGAAACCAATCGAGTACCGTTGGAGATATGTTAATTGAGCGTAGTATGGCTAAAAGTATGTCAAAGTCAACTGTGTTAAAAGCATTACTAAAATCTAGTAATGTGAGTACAGTTAAGTTTCTGTTTTCCATGGATAAGCGAATGTCATCAGTGATCTTCACCAGAGTGCTTACTGTGCTGTGGCCAGGACGAAAACCGGATTGGAAAGGATTTAGTAGGTCATGAGAGGATAAATATTTGCTTATTTGGCTGTGGAAAAGGCGCTCAAGAACTTTTGACAGAAATGGGAGAATGGATATAGGACGGAATTCAGAAAAAAATTTGGGATTGGCTTTTTTGGGTAAGGGAATAAGTTGTGCATCTTTCCATATTGTGGGATATATGCCGTTTACTATCATATTGCACTATCATATTGCGACTAATTCCATCGCCTCCCACAGCATTCGAAGTGATCGATAATAAGCTCTTTTTAACATCACAAGCGGTCACTCGATCAAAAATAAAAGGAGAGTAGTCAGGAATCGGTAACGTTGAAAGATAATTAATAGTATTCGATTTTTAGATACATCAATAGGAAGTACTGAAGAGAAATGGAGATTGAGAGAATCTATGTTTAAGTTGTTAGGGATACTATCTTGAAGAGATTTACCAATTCCAAAAGACCTTAGAAACTGCCAGACTTTTGCTAGATCATCACATTCGACTGATTTATGAATGTGGCGACGTAAGGCATCCCTACACACCATATTGCAACGATTTCTAGACTTCACATATTTTGCTTTGTTAGAGTCATTAGGGCGGCATTTATATTTGTGTCTAGCACTACATTTTTTATTCATTAACAATTTAATATCATCTGTAAGCCAAGCAGCTGGTCGATGCTTAAGCTTGATGGCACGTAAAGGATCATGCTTATCGTACAACTGCGTAATCATTGAATTGAAAATCGCCAGTTGGTCATCGACTGTTACAGCGTTGGTCACCGGAGACCAGTCTATGTTGCTAGCATCCTCTAACATTTTTTCTCTATCCATACCACTAAAATTCCGCTGAAGAATTACTTTGGGTTTTATTTTTGGAGGTCGAATTTTATACGAGAGAAATATTAGGTGAAATTATATGAGAAATTGTCAGCAGAACATTGACCATGCTTAGCAACATGCTGTAGAGAAGACACTATACACAAATCAAGGAGGGAGGGGCTATAATTGGGGGCATGATGAGTGGCACTAAGTGGGAGGATATGCATGTTGCAAGATTTAATGATTGATTCAAGGGAATGAGTGCGGTGGTCTTCCTTGAGGAGACAGGTATTGAAATCTCCTAAAATAATGTGATGGTTATATAATGGAATAAGATCTTCTAAGATTGTCTCAAAAGAAGAAAAGTAGTAGTTGACACTTGAGGAGTGGCTATACTAGGCACCGAGGAGAATTTAGTATTAGATAAGAGTACCTCTACAAACCGATGCTCGCCTGCGTTGGAGGGTGGTGGTTGAGGCGATGTACTGATCACAGAAAAAGGAATATTAGACCTTAGGTAAATAGCCACACCACCACCTCTACTGCTGGTGCGGTCGTTGCGTATGAGGTAAAAACCGGGTAGTGAGTACAAAGGAGTAGGAAGAGAAGGTTTGAGCCACGTCTCAGAGACTACTATAGCTTGAATATTTTTACTAAGGAGGGATGCCTGCATATCAGAATAATGGGCCGGAATGCGCGTTAATGTGAACAACGTTAAAGTTTTTAGGTACATCAGAAAACTGAGCTTCAAGAGAATCGGCAAGAGAAGGTAAGCTTACGAAACTGTCATCGTCTGTGCTACCATCGGAAATTAAAGATAAGAATGATTGGTCGCTATCACTACTTGCACTTGCATTATCGTTGAATAAATTAAGCATAATAGATATTCCAAATATGTATAAGTGATATATGAAATACTAACTAATTATGTTAAATATATAACTGTTCAAGTAAAATATACAAAAAACTATCAAAACTCCACCTGCCGGGAATCGTAATAAATTTAACAACATAAAAACAATAATATAAAAAAAAAGTAACAGGGTATATAAATAAATAAAAACACAATCACACAAATATAAATGCTTCACCACCGTGGTTTCCAACCATTATAAGACTTGCCATACGTTTGAAACTGTATTAAACATATTTTGGGAATATGTACAATGTATAGTATGCCAAAACAAAGAAATTAAAAAAAAAATAAGAACTAATGTCAGTTTCATTAGACATTGACGTGACAATGACAAGGATTAATACGTATGAAATTACATCAATCATTATACATATATATACAACATAATTCGTACAACAAATTCTTTGTGAATGAAATATATTATTGAAGCAACATTCGAGGGTGGATAAGTGCCATAGTTAAAAAACAGAAAAAAGGGTACATACCGAAGAACCGGTACCACGGCGGGCTGCAAATATACTACAAATAAAAAGTGAAAAATAAAACAACGGAAACGGAGCTACTTCTTGCTGGCTGAGGGGGCTCGTCGACTTCTCGATGGCGGTGCCGTGTCCTTGGTTCTGGCGGTGACCGCAGATGTACCTGCAGTCTTAGGCGCGCTCGACGCGGCAATCTTTTCAAGCTCTTTGAGATTGCTGATCCGATGCCGCACACCCTCGGTGCAAGTACAAAAACGAAGCCATCCCTTGTCCAACACTTTTGAATGCCAAATTTCTGGCGGGCAGCCATGAAAGTGTCGTGCCGCGGTTTGTCAAGAACTCCGACAGCGAGATATTAGACCCTTTCAAGCCAGTCTTACCGCTCCAAATTCTATTTTTGGCATCAAGGTCACGCATTTTGAAGAGAATAGGTCTGGGTTTGTCAGGTGCTGAGGCACGGCCCATCCGATGTGAGCGACTGATGTCTTTGATGGAAAAATCTGGAATTTTCATTTGACCTGCTACCAGCTTGACCACTACAGAGGTAGTATCTTCATCTCTGGCTTCTGGGACACCGTGTAAGAGAAGAATCTTTCGTCGCCCTCGCATCTCCATAGCATCCTGTTGCAGCATAACCAGGCCTACTTGATCTTGGAGGCAGCAAAGTGCAGTCATGATGAAAGTACGGAATGCAGTAAAGTCTGCTGACAAGACTGCTACAGTTGGTGAAGGAGATGCTGCTTGAAGCTCACCTTGATATGAGTCCATTCGCTGAAGAAACAGACTTTGTAGTTCGGCCACACTTTGCTGTAAGGCGTCCATTTTGTTTGAGTTGTTAACTCAGTATTTTTCAATAGTGACAAAAGTGTTTTGTGATAGTGCTACAGTATGGATAAAAGTCCCCGGCAGGTATTGCAGATTATATTTTAATTACACATATGTTTTAGGCTATTCAAATGATGTTAACTATTTTATTTAAATTAATTAAAATGAGAGATTTTTTTGTAAAGTGTTTTACTCTAGCCTACCCGCCGAAAAAAGTATAAAGTAATATACCTATAAAGATATATGAAATTAAGCATGTAGTAATTTTATTTATATTTTGGGACTTAACTTTCTTTATAAGGGTTCCATACTAGAAAATGGGAATTACTAAGCTTACTTGATTGTCATTCCGTCCGTCCGTACGCGCATCTGATATATAAAGAATTGTTGGAACCATAGAGATATAAAATACTATTTAGAGTGGAAGCCATGTCAGTTTTCTTAGAAAACGAGCGTAGCCAGTTCAACACATGTAAATGATACTTGACATTACATCTTTATTGTTCACTACAAACAATCCGATTCCCTGATTAGTCCCAATTTTACCCAATTGAAACGTTTAATAAGCCAATTTATAACAGTTGAAAATACACCTTATCTTAAGAGTGGTAAGATTGAATTTCTTGTGAACTTTGTCAAGCTATCCCTTTCAGTGAGAGAGACAGATATATAGTAATTCCCCTAATATCTGGTGAAAGTTGCTAGTCGACAATATTGTACAGTAATTATGCAGTCTCTCAGTCAAGAAAAATTCAATTTTAAAATCGTTCCTTGGTAAAATCTGAGCAAAGACAATTGAAAAATAGTTCACAAATAACTGCACGATTATTGATTACGAGAAAATAATTATTGGGAGAGCTAGTAAAATTTTACCTTTTTTTATTTATTTATTCGGAACAAAAAGTGGTATCCTAGCCAGTGATGCAGTACATTTTTATCGATAAATTTTTCCATTGACTTAAACGATTTATAGACACGACCTGCAGCAATGAAGATGCTGAATAAGAAAATGACGATAGAAATAAAATAAAGCGATTACTGCGAAGCACAGCTTGATTTCGATATGATATGTTATAGACTTGCTTATTTGTAGTAAAATTATTACAAACACATGAAATTCGCGTAAACGGTGGTATTAGGATAGGCACATATTATAGGGATTCATAAAAATAAAAGACGAGGTTATTAAGGTCGAAGTCGTGGTACATATAACGAGGTAAATTGCAGATGAGTTCAAGTAATTATGCATGTTGTCAGTCAATATAAATTGTCAAGTCAACTTTTACCACGTAGAATCTAACTATACTTTTAATTTTTGTTTTGATATAATTATAGCGGTCGAAGCCTCAGGTTAGCGCAAAATTAATTTGTAGATAAAAAAGTGCCTTATTGTAGTGGGTGGGTGTGGAAGTACAGCCTACTGGTGATATATTCGTGTCAAATAAATGGGTTTGTGCCAATTCACCCTGCTAACCTTGACATAAGTGGGTGCATAGCACTTTGAGGGCTTTGCTTCTTTCACATCTTTTACATAAGAAAACTTAATTTACATATCTCAACATAATAATACGATCAAGCCATTTTTATGTGAGATTTAAATCTTTTTATGAAATCTGAAACCAAGTGAAATAACAATTTCATGCTATAGGAAAAAAATGTTAAAAGAAATTTAACAGAACAGATATTTAAAGTACCTAAAAAAATTTTTTGTATATAAATCATTTCCGTTATGGAAGAGAAATACATTTTTTTCTAGTTAGCCAAGGATGCTTGCTTTAAAAAACCTGATTATGATAATCTGATTTACGCAAGTCTAAGGGTAATTCTATAAATCTGGATATCGTCTGCCAACCGGGATTCCGATTTGTACACATGAATGAAAATCAGGGAGACCGATACAATAGTAACTACCAGCTAATTGAATTGGTAATCATTTTATTTCCATTGAAACGAATTGTACTTATTGCATAATCGGTGATTGCTATTTCTAGATATTATTATTTAGCAAAAAAATAAAACAGTGTTGGTGTATTTCTCTATTACACATTTTAACAAATGAATTGAATGGCAGCCAATGAGATATTCTCTTTATTGATGATAACGAAAATCTCCAAAATAGACTAAGTCATAACCTGAAAGTTCGCGTGTTCGGTTCCGTTCGCGCCTGCGTTGCTGCAACACATCCCGCGATGCTGCAACGCTGCCTGCCGTACATCATATTATGTACTAATCCAAACGGAAGAAAAAGAAAAAAAATCATGTTGTCAAAGTAGCTTTGGTCTGTCATGGTGAATGAACACTGCTTGAAATCCCTATCAATGTCATGCAAGTTGAATGTGTAGAACTTCTTCTTAGCCTTCGCAGACAGTTTCTTTCCGATAAATTCCTTTTTAAAGTAGCTCAGAACTCAAATCACCCTGTTCTTGAAAAACTAGATTGTTTACTGATATTATATATCTCATGTAATAAAGCCTCATCTGAGGACTTCCCTTGTCTCCTCAGCAGCTATTTACAATTCACCCTTCTTCCTTATTCTCTCCTTCAGAATCCTGTTATGCCTTTGCACTCATCATCTTACGAAGCATTCGTTATCAAACCTAACATTATTTTGGATTTTTGTATTGATAAAACACAATAGAAGCTAATAAGGTTTTATAAATAAATTCTTCACAGAATACAAGGGCTGGACTGCCATGCAGATGCTTTTAATAATCCAGATAGTCCAATTGGTGTTGTAGTTTGGATTCCATCTACGAGAATAATTTTCAATTATAAATGTCTTCCTACCACTTCCGTCTTTTCAGGAGAAGACATCGCAATTCTGGAAGCCATCCTTTTTGTAATATCACACAATCTGAACATAACTATCATATTTTCAGACTCAAAAAGCTGCCTACAATCTATTCTTGCTAACACATTTCGGTCCAAATCTAGGTTCCCAATTGTTTTAAAAATAAGAAATGCCCTTTTCGAATATAGCTCTCACGGCATAAAAATAATGATCCTAGCCTGGATTCCTGGTCACGCCGGTATAGTGGGCAACAAATCTCAAGAACAAGGTATCTGTTTGACTTTAAAAGCCACAGAATAAGAGTTGAAGTTGAAATCCTAACCTTGAAAAATTGCGTGTTCTTGAAAATATTTGAACAATTTGTTAATATAATTGATGTTAACCTTCTGACCTACACGTGTATTTTTACGTCCAAATAAAAGTTCTATATGCACTAAACACAATGGGACAGATGGTGCTTGCTTTCGTAGGTCTAACAGGAAAGCTCCAAAATCAGATATTGGAATGAGGTGACATTTAGTGACTAACAAATTATCGATAAAATTTGTCGGTAAAAAAAATCATGAATCACTATATGTCAGATTGAACCGACTTTGTTCATCGGCGAAATATAAAACATTTAGGAACAATTTATTATGTTTTCCGGTGATAGGATATTCCTACTTTCTTTACATTTGTGATATCGCTATTGAATCTGCAGTTTATAAAAGCACAACGCGGCATTTTCATATACATTTACGGAGATGCATGCGGCGCGTTAGCCGTGGGTCGACTGTCAGTAGCATTATAGGCCGTTGACGTAAATACTTCTGTTTAGGAGTGTGTTAGGCTCGTGGGCCAGGCCCCCATCACCATTCTATTGCTTTCTCTTTTCTGTGGTTGGAACGGTAATAGGTTGACGATTGAAATTTTCACAGAATATTAGCTAGTATGGCGGATTTTATAACAAATAATAATAATAACATAAAATCACGCCTCTTTCCTATAGTGGTAGGCAGAGACCACAGATTTCCACTTGCGACGATCCTTACATATCTCTTTCGCTTCATCTACACTCATCAATCCTTTCATACATAAGCGTAGGTTTAGGGTAATCCTGCCTGGCCTTTTTTCAAAACATCTTCAATCTGATTTTGGAACGTTCGCCTAGGTCTTCCCCGCTCCAACACTTCCGTTCACTTGTCCCACGTATACCTGTTTAGTCAATCTCATTTCTTTCATTTTCTGTACATGTCCAAACCATCTAAACATACCTTTCTCGATTTTTGTCACTACATCCTCATTCACACCACGTCGTTCCTTTATCACACTATTCCTTATCCAGTCACTCCGTTTGACTGCAATCATGCTTCTCAATGGTCTCATCTCTACTGCATTCATTCTACTTTCATGCTTTTTCTGCCATACCCAACTTTCACTCCCAAGTGCAAGTGTCGGAACCAACAGTCCCCCATGAACACCCAGACGAGCCTTCTTAGACACCTTCTGACTGTTGTCAAAGGCGTGCAATGCTCCGTTCACCATGTTTCCAGCATTCACTCTCCTTTCTATATCACTTTCACACAAAGAACAAGACGTTAAAAATAGACGGCTTATGTTTTTGATTTATAGTAAAAACGTTAATACACACAAGCGTCAGTTGTTTGTAGTGTAATAACCAACGTGCAACCATGATACAATAATAAACTACGCAAGTACACTCTCGGAGTGTACTTTTCGGATGTCACGTTACCGGGACACAAGCATGTCAAGCATACCGTCATCACTTCTATTAACGGCTTTCAAACTTATACCTAATTTGAAAAAACACTCGTTTTAAACAGATTCTTTTCTAGGAAATGAAAAAAAAACTCAATTCAGTGCCTCGTCTACTTCTACTCTTACATTTCCGAATAGAACAAAGAACCATTTTTATGTTATTATCATACCAACTCGTAGCTAACAGAAATGAACACCATACGGCCCGACCACACAACACACAGTTTGCGAATCTCTGCGCATTGTGCATGAGCGAGAACAAAATAGATGCACATCATAAACGTGCGACAGAGACGGCGATATTTGTCAAAATGGTGGATACATAGGGAGACAACTTTTTTCACACCATTTTCTGTGATGAATGTTGATTCGTGTGTGACGTTCGATTAGGCGTTTGAAATAATGTATTGATATTTTAGTACAAAACATACACAGGAAAAAGAACCATGAACTTGTATGTTGCTACAATCATGTTATAATAAAGAGCCTTGTTTTCTTAGACCATGCGTGCACAATATAGCAAAAGTCGGCTGTGTGAACGTTGGAGTCCCGCAAAGGTCGTTGTTTACGCCATCTATTGGCATTTCTTAAAACTACCTTATCATGTGATTTCATACGATAATGCACTTGAAGGAAATGCACCGACCCCTCTTGGATGACGTCTGTCAGTCGCCGTCAAACGCTAGTAGAAGAATATAGATCAAAACTAACACGCGCTCCGCATATTCAAAAATCAAAAATAATCTCTGTCAAGCTAGCTAATCAGCAAAATTAAATTAGTACATGTTTTTGTGATATTCGCTACTTGTGTATAAACCGCAGTTTCTATTGGAGCTTAGCCATACATGTGATTCCGTGTGCTCATCATCAACTTGAAGACCTGCCGACCGGCGTGAGAGACTGGATGCAGTAGCAAGGTTGGTGCATATTGATAGTGTTTATCAGAAACCACATGTTATTCTTTGTATAACAGTCAATTTAATAGGCGTAGGGCTTCGCCCCTCGAAGTCCCGCTTGTGCGGCTCCATTCGTCTTGATCGATTTTTAATATTTTTCATCACACTTGCACGAAAACAGTGTCTTAACATACAGGTTAACTTGGCCGTAATCACACATTACTTAGGGAAACCTATGGTTTGCCGTAATGCCCCATATAAAGCCCTCGAGCTTTCTTTTTGTCATGAAACCCACGGTTAGTAAGTTTTTTATAACACAGCAGAGTTTATACGCAATTGAAAAATTGTCTTAAAATGTTATCTAAACAGGAATTTCTTTGCAATCTCGCTACATGTCACTTAAATACTCAACTTATGTTCTTAGCAATCGATTTTAAATGTTTATTTGTATCAAAAAGTAGTTTTTTTTTACACTCCGCCATTACTGTTTACTTACGTAAGTAAACAGTAATTTGCCCTTAACGTTTCTGAACGAAATATTCGTATAATCTGTGGTGTGGGTAAAAATCCCGCCCTCCACTTAGACTCAAGTATTTCGTAATAATAGTTGTGCTGACTTGTGTATTAAAGCATAATTCATAATTATTACCTCGCAAATGAGATGAAAAACATTGTATATTTCACAAGCGGTATGGGAATTAGGAACCTCGTCTCAAAAAGCCCTGTCTTCGACTTCGGGCTTCTACTAGAGCCACGACCGTAATTCCTTACTGACCGCCCGTAATACACAATGTACTATTTGGTACTTTATGTGTTGGTACGAATTACAGAAGACAACTCAGTATAGTTCAGTTCATATTGTTTATTTATTCATATAGCAGTTCATATTCATATTATTCATTCATATACAGGGTTATTGGAAAAATAACAGCTTACAACGTCTTAGGGTTGACTTCCGCTAGTCCTTACAAACATTTTGAGTTGATTTTCTTTTGTTACTTATGTTTTTTTGTATTGATTTTATTTTATAGATATTGCCAGTTTGTACCATAATGATGATTAACATCAATATTAAATTGGTTATTAAACATCGATTGTTCACTATGTTTCTAAGTGTTGAGGTATGCAATATAATGCGTATGCACCCACATATGGACCTATATGCACCTATTTAATTTTAACTGGGATGGGAGAAATAGCCCTCGTTCGCGACACAGAAAATACTTATATGGCGGTTAGTGCATAATGTACTCGTAATAACAACAGACTAACAAATATTGTGTATACTTATCATCATTATAAATATATATCTTGTAAGATTATATATTACTCATCAATTTGGTCTATTCTATAACTTATTTTTTTTGTTGTGAAATGAACATTATTATTATTATTAAGTATGTAATTAACTAATTTTGATTTGTGCATATAATATTTTCATGTAAAAGAAAGTCAAACAATAAACTTATATTGTTTGAAATTTTTATATGGGATAGTAGGGCAAATGAGCACGCGGCTAACCTGTTGGTAAGTTATCACCGTCGTCCACGAACATACGCAACACCAGAGGTCTCGAGGATGCGCTGTCGGCCTTTATGTTATTAAAATTAAATAAATAAAGGTATTTTTCAAAGAAAACGGAACGGGCTTCAAAAATATGAAATAACTTGTTGATGTCGGTACTGATATCAAAACAGTGACCAAACATTATCGTGATTCGACTATCACAAGCAATTACAAACTTTTCAGTGTTGCAAGATAACTTCGTTAAGGGCAAGACAGTAGTCAAAATAATTTCTAATTCGGGCGGAGCTAAAAGAAATAGGCGTTAACTTTTAACTCATAAAAATATTCAGTCGCACGGCGGGCAGGCCCGGATCTAGGGGGGGGCGAACCGGGTTATCTGCCCCGGGCGCTAGCTCCAGGGGGCGCAAAATTCATAAATTTTTCAGCAACATCGTCATCAGAAGAATACGTCCACTATTGAACACACATAAATGAAAATTGGTATCAGAAAGCGCCCTTGAACCTAATTGCACATTCGTAGATTTAGCCAGCTTATGATTCTTTGGCGGGAAAGCGCGGCCGCGTTGTAAATAGGTAAGTAGGTACTTACCTACAAAACGTTCGACCATAGCGCGAGAAATGGGCGCTTCTCACCGTGTATTTACTGTTTATACCTATTCGGAGCTTTTATTTCGAGATACCTATCTAAACTAAATCGGGTTAAAATACTTGTACTTACTATACTTATTATTTAATAACCGGCTAGGACACGCGTAATATTTACCGGATATTGCTCCGACCAGTTTCGAACTAGCAACGAACATTTCGAACTAGAACAAGCACGTAACGTGCTGCGTCAGTTACGTGCTGAGGCCCGCGCTCGACGCTGTGCACAATCGTGACTCCCAGACGAAGAACTTCAAATAAGTTCGAAACTGGTCGGAGCAATATCCGGTAAATATTACGCGAGTCCTAGCCGGTTATTAAATAATAATTATGGACAAAACTCGCGACAGTTTTTTAGCTCTTACTATACTTGTTTGGTAGTTAAAACGACAAAACACAGCGATAAAGTAAGCATAGGTAAGTTTAAGTATACTGTATACCTAGGTAGGAAATAATTTTTAACCTGAAATGTTAAGCGACCTAACCTAACCTATCGTGTAAACCAGTTCACGTGCTCAAATAGGTATATTGAGTGAGAATATTTTACACTAGCAAAAATTAAATCACAACCTGGTAAAAAAAAAATACCTACGTTGATTGGCAATAAACTAAACTTACCAAGCCGCGCGCCGCATCGTGCTAAGCGCCCGATCGGCCGCCATAAGTACATCCAAGTTCTATAACGAATTTCACTGCGGGTCCTACCTACCTCGAATTTTGGTAGAAAATAACACTGTGAAATTGCATACACAACCACTAAATTAACGAACTGCCTATATCGAAAGCAACAAATTTACCATTTTAAACAATGCAATCACAGACGAAGGTAGGTACGAAAAGGAAATATTCGGTAATACTCGGGGCGCGCACGGCGCGCGCGGCGGACTGGCGTGATCACATCGTATCGATTTCACCAAAATGCGACAAAATCGTTGCCTAGGAGTCTAGGAGTCCAGTAGAAAGGGATGGGTCTATAATATTGTTCTTGCCATTACACGAGAAAAAGCAGGAAAGACAGATTTCGTGGACAGCACCTACAGGCCAAAAAACATGACAGAATAATCTGCTAAAGTTAAATTAGGTATATAGCGCCCGTTGGGGCGATAGTTACTTACTTATTTCTACTAACGTAAACCAACCAAGCAGGTAAATTAAATCCAACTGAACAGTAAACACATCATAATTAAGAATTCCCGTCATAGGTAACTACTTTTCTGTACTTTTCTAGATGATATCTTTCTCACTTTCTTCCTGACGAAAGGCGACAGGGCTAACGAGCTGCGCCGAACTACCCCGAGTTCGCTTCGTTTAATTCGCTACTTTGATTTTGACTATTGCGGTTGATTACTTAGATTGATAAGGTGAGAGGTGAGTGGAGAAAATATTCAAAAGATTTAAATGCAATTGATTTTTGCCAAGAACTAGCCGTTTTCAAAAATCTAGTAACAGAAATTAGCGAAAAATCGAGTGCATGTGATCTCTTAGAACACCTGAGCAAGCACGACTTGAGAGAAGCATTTCCAAATGTAACGATAGCTTTGAGGATATATTGTACTTTTCTCAACCATGCTTGGAAATATGAGCATTATTTTGACAACCTTCTTCGAGATAAATCGACATTACTGTACTGGCCAAATACATGCGCACAGCGGCTGGCAAAAAATGTATGAAAATCTATATCTGTCGTGTCTAGCGGCCAAATAAATTGCATAGTAAACTCATATCTGTCGTGTTATTTAAAAATGGAGCGATCTTTTACTTCGAAGCATGGCAACCAAGGAGGTAACTTATCAAAGGTTTTATTTAAATTTCGATCTGGCTTGCAAATAGAACGCTGTCTATTGAAAAAAAAACCAATGAACACTTTAACGCGGGCAATTTTATTGTTGTTTGTTAATAGTCATTGATTTTGAAAAGTATTAATTTGTTTCGACAAAATGAGTTCAAAAGTGAAAACAATGAGTGTGATGAACTTAATTCAACGCCACCTGAAATTCATCACCTCTTTTTTCACCTCTTTAGAATGATCCCAAACCAACATAAACCCCGGAAAGTCCACTTTAAAATTCATAAATTGTACATTTAACAACTGTATCTTCAAATAAAAAATTCTGCCTAGGTACTACTTTGTTTTAATTTCCGCGTATTATTTGAGAAAAGCCTTGGCCACAACTAGGCATTGATGGACTTACGTATGTATGCCTCGGCTTCGCCTCGGCCCACATTTACACGTCCGTCCATCAATGCATCCTTTGCTGGCTGCTGCAGTAATGAACTATACCGTCAACATCAACATTTTTAAAAGTTAACTTTTTGTTCTAGCAGCAAAACCCCGTACGAACGAGTAAAGTTCACACCTCTTTACTGAGGTATAACTTTACTGTGACTAAACTTCAATCTTGTTACTTGATCTTGACTAAGTAATACATATTATATTATGCATATATTACTTGACACTGGCTATATGCCCTTACTGGGCTAAATAAAAAAAAACTATTGGTGGGGGGGCGCCAAAACAAGTTTCTGCCCCGGTTCGATTAAATCGTAGATCCGGGGCTGACGGCGGCACTAGTCGCCGTACCACGGATAGCATCGCTAAAATTGTAGAGTTTCGTGTGCTATTAGAAGCGGCAGAACAGAAGTGTACATAAAATATCATCGCTTGTAAGTATAGAAATATTTAATAGACTAAGCGAAGCGTGGTCTCGGTGGAGGTCTGAGCAGTGTATATTTCCCAGTCATTATCTCTATTGCCTGATCCGATCTTCTTGAAATTTTGTTAGAAAGGTGCCTATCTTCCATATCAACATAATTTGCAAGTAAAAGTCTTAATTGTTTGGTGGTTAGCAGAGATTATGAGATCCATAAAACGAGCTTATAATTTAAAATTGTAGATAATATTTTAAAAACAAAAATGGAACCGACTTATGTTCCTGATAAGTGTGAAATTGTATGTGAGTCAGTATTGTGCTCAAAAAAGTAGTTCGATTTCATGAAGCGGTACGAAACGTAGCTTGTATGTGTAGAAACTACACATAAAATAGTACTAATACAGTAAAGACATTCAACCAACCACCGGGTTGGTGCGGATAACGTCCTGGAGCATATTTGTGCCTGTAGGACTTACATTGTACCTACACATGTGTTTTGTTGTTCTTATTCACAGTTCTATGTATACATTATGTGTTCCTTACTGCTCCAACATGTTAAACGTTTTTTGAAATAAAATTATTATTATTCATTATTATTATTATGTATGATAACGCTCATGTAGAAAAAGCGAAAAAAGTGTGTCAGTGTTTTGGTAAGCAGAAAGAATTGTGTAGACTGAAGGGAAAATGGTGAGAATGTGTATTTAATTTTAAATAACCTTGTTTACAAAAAACTGTCAAATAATTTGTGTTTTGGCTTACTGTAATATACTTACCAACTCTAAAACAGAAACTTACAATTTTACCTTATCATATTTCTATAAATCTATAGGTGAATAAATGTAATGTATAGGTATAATTTCAGTTATAGAAAGTCATTATGCAATTTTAAAGTTTATTTACGAGATTTATAACTCACTGAACTCAAGAACTCGTTCACAGTTTGTGTTACTACAAGACGTTAATGGAGCACTTTATACTTTCGTTTATTCCCCATTGTATTACAAATCTAAAAAAAATTAAAATTACGTTTCTTATGTAACCATAACTTTTTAATTATTTATTATGCACTTATATGCTAACAAGTTTATCAGGCAGTGTGTCATTTATTTTTATGCAGTATGAAATAACATAGCTACAAATAATAATATAATAAAAGTTCAAAATGTTTATAGAAGTATTATCCCAATGCAATGCTCAATACAAAAGATAACCGTAATGAAACCACCATATAAGATTCACCCTACCGCTACTAAAAGTGCTACAGGCAGATTCGCACCAAGTTTCTGAGTCACATTGGTTAAAGAACCCCACTCGTAGGTGCTTCGGTTATCGCGGCCATTCATCATGGAGACATTGGAGATTTGGAGATTGGATTTTGACATTTGGAGATACGGAAAATACTCCCAACTTCTCAGCCTTCGGCCTTGCAAGTTCCTGCTCGGCTTAGACTGCACCTTCACCTTGCACTCGCCCTTCGAACTCACGCACCATCCGTGCTCTAAATGCAATATGATAAATAAGAAGAGCAAAATGGCAAATCCAGAATGATGTAATTCAAGATAGCCACCATAACGTACTCCGACCACACTGAAGCTCAACCTTACTTCAGAGGTATCGCACTTCAGCACTTTGTATGAATTCTGCTATTTTGGATTTTTGTTGCGTGTCATTTGAGTGCTCTCTCGATTCCCAATGACATTTGTTCAAAACTTCTTTACTTATCTGTAACTGTTTACGAGATACGTCATCTATCTTCACTTGGCAGACGTCATTTTATGATTTCCATTATTTCTATATCATGAAAACCACTTTGTTATTTTCGGTTTAGAATACTTTATTTCCCCATGACTCCTTCCCATTGAACAATTTAAGTCAATGGTTTCAAAACATCTATGTATGGCGGCCATCTTGAAAAATTACATCATAAAAAATTATTTCTTAATTCCGAATAACGACGCTCTAAGCAACCCTATCTGGGTTGTTCAGGGCGTTTATTTTCAGCCGGATCAGGGCATCTTGAATTTTGCCTGCCATCTTGAATCCGTCATTTCGGTTTTTGACAAGTCTCATTCGACTGCTGCCATTAAAAGTTATACGGGAAGAATCGTACCGGGGTTCTTAGTCACTTTTCCTAAGGAACCCTACTTATTATAATAATAATTATAATAAAAAAAAATTAAGCAAAAAAATGGAACCGACTTCAACACCCAAAAGTGTGAAATAACTTGTTAAAGTCGGTACCATGATATGTAGTTCAAAAGTACCTAATATCACAAAACTTTGCGTATGGTACCGACTTCGACAAGTTATTTCACACTTTTGGGTGTTGAAGTTGGTACCGTTTTTTTGGTTAAATTTTTTTTCACACTTTTTCGTGACCCTTGCCATTTACCGGATCGATTATCATTCATTTTTAACAACTATATCATCAAGATATATAGGTAAATATTTTTCAGGTATTTTAGAGTAACTCAAAAACGGCTTGACCGATTATTATGAAATTTAAAATGGGACCAAACGACAAGCATCACCTTTGAGACAAAAAAATAATTTTCAAAATCGGTTCACTCAGTCCAGAGTTCTGAGGTAACAAACATAAAAAAAACATACTAATATTTAAATTATAATAATAGTTCACATAATCACTTTTGCTATGAAACCATCTACAGAAGTTACGGTTCAAAAGTTACGGGCACATGTCTTTATAGGTAGGACGAAAGAAGAGAGTAATCATACAGATGTAACACAAATTTCAATCCTACTAACTACCTACTAAGTAACTATTAAAGTCAAAGTTATAATAAATATATAACTTCCCTTTATTTGAATGATTGAATATCTAAATTCCTAGAAAGTAGTTGGTCGTCTCGGAAAGTGTGTAAGTGCATTAGAAATTAGTTCTCGCTTAATTGTACAGTAGCTTATAAATAACAAAATGAAATATTTTACTAAGGGTTAAAACAATGCCGTGTCTGAACTTTAATCAACTCGTTGTTATAAAGATTTTATAAATCAATATAAAGAAAAGTACTTATCCAATTTTTTTTTTACTTGAGTTTCAATAATTTATGACTTGCAAATTAACGTATGGTAAAAAAATATTGTATATTTCGTAAAATAAATGCACAAAAATGATGGCGTAACGAACGGCACAGATCCCATGTCCAAACGGCCCGAGCGCTGCGGGCAGACTGATTTTCGTTGAGATTTCTTCTCGCGATCACGCAATTTTGTGCCAAAAATTCATAAAAATGTTTTCAACACAAGTTGGTAAGTAGTTCATTAGAGTATAGTATTAGCTATTTTTTAAAAAAAGAAACGTTGCAATTACATCAATTATGGCTCTTAAATTAATAAAAAACAGTCTAAAAAGGGTCGCCGATTACAATTTATTACAGAAGAACTAATAAGTTTTAGTAAAAACGAATCAACTAATTCACTCAATAAAGAATTAAATAATATGATATATTTTTTTCGCACTTTTTGAACGAATAGTTTCGGTAAAAGAAGATTCCAAAAGTGCGCGTTTCACTACGGTGATCACCTTAATTTAAAATTTTTAGTCTTGTATTCATCAGACTAGTCACAGGGAAGAAACTAATAGTCACAGGGAAGATGGAAGGAAAACGACCCAGGGGACGTAGTCCAACACGATGGTCCGATCAAATATCTAAAATACTGAACACTACGATCACAGATGCTCTGAGCCACGCCAACGATCGAGGGAGGTGGAAACAGCTATGTAGTGAACAAACAGATGGTCGGGGACATCACGACGCTCAGCAGTGAGCTACGACTCGAGGAGGAGGAGGATTCATCAGATGTTGATGAAATTTAAATGGGACTTACTTGGAGGTATGATGGATACGGTTACTTACTCTAACTACGAAAAAAGACATCAAAAAATATAAATAATTCCCGGAGTGTCCACGTAACCCAAACAAAAAAAACGTACACTCGAATTACTAACTTAGATAGAATAGATAGAAAACTCTTTATTGTTACACCACTTTAGAAATATAAAAGATTACACATTAAATTATAATAACATAGTGTTACAATGGGCGGCCTTATCACTAAAAGTGATCTCTAACAGGCAACCTTAGGATGGAGTTGAACGAATAAAACAATAGAGGCGGGTGTAGTCCAAATGCATAATCAAATTTCATAAAAACATTTTAAAATAAAACGTATTTTAGTGTAATTTCTAAACAAATATATAAAAAAATAGCATACATATAGGTTTTTATAATAATTAAACAAATACAATTATAAACATATATATAATATATATATATATATACATATACATAGCAACATACATAAATAGATAATGATATATACATATACCTATAAATTATATAAAAATATAGTACATATTATAATATTATCTCATATATAGCATAGAAATTGACAAAAATATAGTGCAAAATTAATTGGACAAATAAAACCTTTTAACTTGATCCTTGAACATATTGAGAGTCGGTGCTTGTCTGATTGATACAGGAAGAGAATTCCACAAGCGGGCAGCCTGAATAGTGAAGGATTTGCTATAAAACGAACTCGTATGAGGATGGATTTCAAGTGTGAGATTTTCTTATGATCTTAACGTGTATGAAGAACAGTGAAGGAAATCGAAGCGTTCCTTGAGATAGGGCGGGGATGTAGGACTGAACAATATATTGTAAAGGAGACTGAGAATATGAGCACTCCGGCGAAAACGTATATTCAGCCAATTGAGCTTAGAACGAAACTGAGATACGTGATCGTATTTGCGTAAACCAAATATGAATCTAATGCAAAAATTTTGTAAACGACTTCCTAATAGGAGGAAGTTAGATACTTCCTCCTATTAGGAAGTCGTTTAAAATTACAGATCAAAACACGTAAAAATGCATTCATTAAAATTATGAGAACATTCCTATGCACACCATCAATATTACAACAATTGTTTCTGTCTTCAAATATAATCCACGGTAAGAAAAAACTAAACACAATAAACTATTTTATTCCTAAAAGCTTCTCGAACCTTTGTTGTATATTTTTAGGTGCGATATAATAAGGTTTTCCTTAACGCGACAGTTTTATGATGAGTTGATTTTATTACGTGCTTGTATACTCGTATAGTTATGTTCCTGGCTATTCAAAGTTTCATAGTTGTGTGATGATTTTGTAAATTATGTTCAGTATTTCTATGGTATTTTTATAATTATGTGTATTATTTTAAGATTTACAAATATTAAGTTGCTGATTTGTCTTTTATCGAATGTGTCAATTACTAGTAAGTCTATTGATTAAGTACTATGCTGCCATCTGATTGGTCGGCCCCACCTATCTGGATATCTTCCGATGACATGTTTAGCTGGGTGGGGAGAACGATCGGCTAATTTAGTCTGTCGGTAGAACTCGATGGAGTAACAACTATTACAAGTGTATTCTTGAAGTTAATAATTTACAGTGTGATTCTGTTTATATACGTATTGACCAATTAATGTGTGAACCATAAGTGAAATGTATCAACACAGAATAAACTGTATCAAGGTTTGTATTTGAGGTGTTTGATTTTATCACAGTTGTATATGTTGATATTGCTTTTTAGCCCCTAATGCAAAAGCAGGGTGTTATAAGTTGGACGTGTATTTCTCTGCATATCTTTCTGTGGTAGGTCCTAAGCGAATAGACCGATTTTCATGCGTTTTTTAAACTGACGTCATATGGGTGATTCTTGGGTACAATTTATGAAGATCCGTGTTGGTGGTTTCTTAACATTTTTAATTTTATTGTTAGTAGTGTCATTTCTAAAATATACATTGAATGAAAGGTCAGTGGCTCAAGTATTTACATATTACACTCTTTTGTAACTATATATTGCCCGGATGGCAAATTGTTTTAGCTTTAATGATAATTTTTAGGGTTCCATTTTTTCCTTTCAAGGTTCATTTATAGGATCGCTTTGTTCTCCGTCTGTCTGTCGGTCAAGGTCCTTTTTTTCAGGAACGCGTGGAGATATCAAGCTGAAATTTATATAAAATACTCAAGTCTACTTGTCCCTTGGAGCTGTGAAAAAATCAAAATTCTAAGCCAACGCAATCAAAAGATATAGTCGTTTATGACACAAACTTTCGACACTCGCATGCAAATAAAAACCTACAGGGTCCTTCCCATGAACCCAGATACAAAGCAACGTCTTATATTATAGCATAGATAAAGGAAAAATTGCGATAAGCATACATTTTCAGTTACATTATAAAATAATGTAACTAAAACTTGAAGCAGTGATGGCTCAGTAGCATTGGCTATTGACTGCCGCGCAGCAGGTCCATGGTTCGAATCCCGCCGCGGGCTTGAGCTTCACCAGCTTCAATAGGTGGAAAGGCTTTTTGCGAATAGCCGCCTGGCTAGCGACCACCCTCAAGTAGAAAATCTGTCGCCAAGCACCTAAAGGTGTGTTCCGGCAGCAGTCCTTGAGAGCCAGTGAGATTACAGGCACATGAGACAACAACTATGTCTTAAGGTGACGGGCACAGTGCTATTCGTGACTTGTGGCAAAATGCATCTGTTTTAGGCAGAGGATACCGCTTAATATCAGGTGGGCCTCGAGTCACAATAACATGTAGCAATAAAAATGCCATAACTTTTACTTATATACCTACAGGTTTGTACGGAACCCTCGGTGCGCGAGCCTGACTCGCACTTGGCCAGGTTTTTTTTCTTTTCATTGATGTGAAGCTTAAGCCGGCGGTGGGGATCGAACCATGGATCTGTGGCTCGGCAGTCCATAGTTATTACGCTCGGCTATTACTGCGTCAAAACTTGTGAAGCTACCCCCAAGTAATACCATATTTAATTTTTAAAATGGAACCTTTCCAAATACACTTTCTATTGCCAAAAGAACATTCATTTAATTTGTAAATAATTATGTACTGCTTAGTTTGAGATTTCCATGAAAGAGTACAAATAAAGAAACTAAAAATGTTGTATATCGAACTACATGTATTTTTATAAATATATTTGTTATAATTATATAATATGACGAATGATAAAGTTTTCATTATGAAGACGCGTGGTCAGTAACATTGTCTTTACTTGTACCTACTCTACTACTTTGGTCGGAAAAAAACAAAAAAATATATGGATGGACAGCATAAAGAAGGATATGTGAGCAACACGTGTGAGTATATACATAACCGGTAACAGAACAGAATGAAGGTAAAAATTATTTAAGTATGACTAATTTGTCTGTAAACAAAGTTAAGGTATTATTATTCGTATACATAGTAGTGAATTGCTCTAGTTATTAAGTATTACAGCTTAATTACAGCTTCCAGCCCGTTTAGAGTAGTTGTATCGAAACGGGTTTGGACAGCCGCAAAATCAAGGGCGAGGGTCTAACAAACTTTGAAACAAAATTAGTTACTTAGAAATTTAACGAGGCATTAGAAATTTGTTCGCAGTTTCGGCAAACCTTTGCTACCTTTCATACTTCAGTTGCAATGCTCTTTTTGTGCTCTAGAATGATCTTATACGGATATTAAAAGTATCAATTTTAAACCAGGTTATCTGTGGCCTTTATTAACAAAATACTACGAGCTGTGTACAATACTACAGTTACGGTAGCGTGCCTAGCATGCTGGCAGCATTACTCAACGGGAGTTGCTTTGCATATTCCTTGAGCCAATTAGGGGCCAGAATTTTCATCACGCGTTGCATCGACCAAGCACTCACATAAGTTTTTGTAAATACGATGTGCTCCCGGTCCCCACAGACCCAAAATCTCCACACCAAACGGTTCAAATATATTACTGCTACCGAGGTTAGCATACTTGCGCCGTTTGAGTTACTCTGCAGAAGAAGCCGCGGTGCTAACCCTCACGTTGGTTTCAGAATGATGTGACGGTGCTAAAGTGTCTAAGTCGACAACGCATCCTCGAGATCTCTGATGATGTAGATGTCCCAGGGCGACCATGATCGCTTACTACCAGGAGCCGCCGTTCCCCCTTCTATACCCTACATTCATGAGATTTCAACATCACCACATAACAGACACATAACAGAGGGAAACACACGTGATGTTTCCCGGAAGAGTAGGTCCGCTTAATATGATCACAATATTTTCTTGTTTCACTCTCATCACATCCTTGATTGCCATCTGTTATGGAAGTTTACAAACTAACTTGAATTAAAAAAAAATACAACGAAATACGACTATGAAAAATCGGCCAAGTGCGAGTCGGACTCGCGCACAAAGGGTTCCGTACCATTAGCTATAGGTACAACATTAGACTTCATATTTTAAACTTTTTTAGTTTTAACGTGCGCGAGTACGTCTCGCACTTAGCCAACTTATTGTATTTGTTTTTATAGCGGCAACAGAAATACATCATCTGTGAATATTTCAACTGTCTAGTTATCACCGTTGGTCCGTCTGTCACCAGGCTTTATCTCAGCCTGGTGACAGACGGACAGACGGACAGCGAGGTCTCAGTAATAGGGTCCCGTTTTTACCCTTTGGGTACGGAATCCTAAAAAGGAGGATCTATATCGACTTATATGATCTAATGTATGTCTAAGTTATATATTTGAGGCTTCGTACATTTATAGTAAAAAAATATGTACCCGACGGAAATCTAACACGGGATTAGATATAGACATATATTATATTTTATATACACTCATAACTATATTTTGTCCAGATGTAAAGAATGCCTTCTAACGACGACAATGAAGCGGCTGATGCTGCGACACGAGTGCGCTGTCAATGGGGCCAGCGAGGAACATCAATGTGAACATTGCCTTAAACTGTTTAGGTATAAAGAAGTTTTATAAGCCCTTTTGTATATTTAAGGGCAAGTTCATGGAATACATTTAATACATGTTTATACTAATTAATAAAATTTTAATTATGTCTATGTAAATAGTTGATTAGAATTGAATAATCATAACATTCTACACATAATACAGTTAAATACTAATCAGTCTAAGGTATATATTTAATAGATATTTATACTACTTAATTAAATTCTACCCTTGGGGTGCCGGGTTAGAATTGCACTTCCCCATATTAACCCGTGGGTGTCGTAAGAGGCGACTAAGGGAAAAATACTGGAAGGTGGGCAGCAGCGCCTTCTAAATAACTGCCAACTTACACTGCGATACCCAAGCCGCCTGCAAAGCGTGGGGATCATGGCAAATACCCCCTTAATAAGGGAGGCTGTGTTCAGCAGTGGACGATTCGGCTGATACAGTATACAGTACAGTAATTAAATTCTAATTATATCTATGTAAATATGGTGTTTTTCGTACTTCAGTACTAAATCAAAGCTCGCACCACAAAAACGTATGTCACCAAGAGAAGCCCCAATGCGACTGTTGTAGGAAAGTGTTCGCGAACAAGATGACGCTCAAGTACCATCTCAAGTAAGTGCTCAGCTTCAAATTCAAAATCATTTATTCAATTTAGGCGTCTACGACCCTCTTATGAAGGTCAATTACAAATTTTTAATATTGAAATAAATAATGATATGATCATAAGTGCCTAATCCACTTGACCACCGGAACCATACTCTTTCGAGCCGAAACTTTGTGCTTCAATGGTATTACATTAACTATCACAGAGGACAATGTGCGGTCATTAACCAGACAACGCTTCTTCTGATCAAATGAAGTTTTTTTCAAACACTGCACTTACGCAATGATGTTCGCTACATTTCTGTTTCTAAATACAAGCACTATCGCGTGATAATCGAAAATCATAGTTATAAATTATTGGAGCAATTAATTTTTGGTTCCTATTTAGAAATATTACAACCGGGTGGTCCGATTTCCATGCTTTTAGTTTCAAGGTGTTAAGGTTTGGTATATATAAATCTTTTATGATATTTTGTCGAGTCGTTTTTACAGGCTTCGTCTTTTTGCCGGGGCTTCTACCGTAATAAGTATTTAGCTGACTCGATGGTTTTTACTGTCGTGTGGTTACGTCCGAATGCCAAAGGTTACGTAGTCGACTCATAAGTTTTGGCTTCGGTTTTATGGTCGTTTGCCTGACGAAAGCCAACTCTCGTTGAGAATACTTAGGTTGGTAGTATATACATCCGTAAAACGCTAAATACGAATGTAAGTGTGTGTCCGTAACATGTCAATGTTTCAATTAAAGTCACATTGGATATAAAATAACGATGTTTATATATATATTTACTATATTTACTTCAACCGTATGTAGGTATGTCTTTTCGATAAGACGGTGTATTTGTTGAACTAACTTGACCTGTATATATGTGTTTATGTAGGTAGTTATATGTAATGGAATACCGACGGCCTACGATTGACGGGCCTCTCATTAGTGTTATTTTTTTTACCGGACCAGTCTTTGAATTATTTTTTTCTTTTCATCAGTTATCGAACGGTTATTCATTCAAATTCTATATCCGAAGTAACCTCACTCGACAGAAACGCAAAATTCTAGACTGGTCTGATTTTAGGTATCCACTTGACCGTTTGATTCAGATCTTTGCACTAATTACTGAACAATTTTGAAGTAAACGCTTTAAATTTGGTATTAGATTCCCAAACGCTTTAATTTTTTTTATTCCAGTCATTAATCACGACTTGACTTTTAGTGTTTTTTACAGCCGAAATAATAACAAATTTCATAAATGAGTATACCATTACTGAAAGTTAGCTGGAAAGGACGAAGGTGGTCCCCGTGAAGTGTGTGAAAGGCCCTGGAATGCTTCGGTATTAGGTACAATTGGTTTCTTACCGTGAGTATTTTCAAAATAAATACAATTATGGCAATTTGGAAGCGCCCGTAGATAAGTTTGTTTAACCATTCTGAACCGATCAGCAAATTTAAGCCACGTCCGCCGCGGTCATGAGTTGAATGGGTGACCGCTGGTGACATTACTACTGAGCGCTTCCGTGCTTCGGAGGGCACGTTAAGCCGTCGGTCCCGGTTGTTGTCTTAGGATAGCAGTCGTTATAGCATGGTGGTAGGGCATTTTGCGAATGCCAGCCTGGCTAACTACCCCCCTCAAGTAGAAAATCTGTCGCCAGGCACCTAACGGTGTGTTCCGGCAGCTGTCCTTGAGAGCCAGTAATTCTAGGTTAGCCTGAACAACATCTCCGACCACATCATCGATTACCGTCAGGTGAGAAGTCAAAGGCTAGCCTATCAGCAATCGGAAAAAAAATTGAGTCTGATCTTAATGAAGCCAATAATCCTATAGAAATTAAAGGGAAATTGTGCAACATCATACCCTTTGATATCTATGATATATTAAGATTCTCTATCACGGATTTGAAGCGCTTTTAGCATGCTTAGTCGTTTTTAACCAATTAACTAGGTAAAGCAACGTCCGCTGCAGTCTTGATTTAAATGGGTGACCGCTAGTGGAATTACTATAAGCGCTTCTATGATTTGGAGGGCACGTCGATCCGTTGTTGGTCTCGCTTGTTGTCTTAGGACAGCGGTCGTTATAGCATGGTGGTAAGATATTTGCCTAGCTAGCTTTAGAATGGCTATAGCTACGACCCTAGGATAAAAAAAATGCTTCGCCAAGCACCTAACGGTTTGTTTCGGCAGATGTCCTTAACGGCCTTCAGTTTAGTTAACATTCAGGTGAAAGTCAAAAGTGAGATTATCAGCCTATAAAAAACATTTTATAATATAAATTATTTTTCGAATAAATATAGGTACTCGTTTTATGCAGGTCACTCTCCCGATACAAGTGCGGTTCATTAACAACCACGGTTCACAGGTTGCTGGTTTCCAGCCTATAATGAACGCATGGGGTATTAATTAAGAGTACATTCGTGATTCGTATTTCAGATGGATATATCGACGCATTTTCGACACGTCATATGTGTATATATAATAGGTACGTTAATTTAATCACTGAACGATCAAATTGGGCGTTAGAAAATGAAAATTCCTTTATACCTTTTTAATTGGTATTCATGTTATTTTATGTACGTTACATTTCACGTACGTTTAATTAACAGCCACACTTCGCTGAATGGTTTAACATTTCATGTTACAGAAAGTTAAATATGAAAGCAATGTAATGAACTTCAAATATGGGTAAGCAAGGGTATCTTCAATAAGCGTATTATTTACTACATAAATATGCTTCCATGGAATTATGTTAATTTTTTTTTATGCCTGATAGGTTAGCCTTTGACCACTATCTCACCTGATGGTAAGTGATGATGTGGTCGAGGATGTTGTTCAGACTAACCTAGAATTACTGGCTCTCAAGGACAGCTGCCGGAACACACCATTTGGTGCTTGGCGACAGATTTTCAACTTGAGGGTAGTAGCTAGCCAGGCGGGCATTTGCAAAGTGCCCTACCACCATGCTGTAACGACTGCTATCCTAAGACAACAACCGCGACCGACGGCTTAACGTGCCCTCCGAAGCACGGAAACGCTCAGTAGTAATGCCCAACCAGCGGTCACCCATCCAAGTCATGACCGTGGCGGACGTTGCTTAACTTTGCTGATCGATTCAGAATGGCTAAGCAAACTTAAAATTCTGATTTTCATAGTAATTAAACAACTTTAAACGGTTTGAATCGCGTATATTTCGAGCAAAAACAAAAACATAAAAACCTATATTCACATACCACTTTTATAATATTCAATTGTGTGTGAGAGGAATAACAGATAAAATCGGGTATCTCTTACGACGGAAATATGATATCAGAACGTTCTTCCGTCCACCCGGTCAACTTAAACAGATGCTGCGTTCACCGAAAGACAAAGACCACCTTAACGTACCGGGCGTATATAAAGTACCATGCGACTGTGGCAAGAGTTATGTGGGAGAGCCTTGACGCAACATCGCTGCTAGACTGACCGAGCACATTAGGAGCATTAAGAATATGGTCATTACTAAATCAGCATTCGCAAAACACGCTCATCTCTTGGACTCTAATCACTATATTCGTTTCGATAAAGCCTCCGTATTAGCTAGAGAAAAGTTTTAATGTGCCTAGTAAAATACGTGAGGCTTTAGAAATCTATCGACATCCTAATTTTAACAGAGATGGGGGTTGGACGCTACCACCAGCCTGGATTCCTATCCTTATTGCTACCTCGACGCAGAAGATGTCGGGCAGTCTAGAATGCGACACGGTTAGCATTATATGTCACGGTACGTGTGATGATGATGCGATCACAGACGACGAAGTAGGCCCACCGTCTTCAGCCGGGCACGCTAGGACCTCATCCCCTAGCCCCAGCAGCGCGGGGCACTCTACGCCCCCACCCAGCTGGGCGCCGGTATCGCCCGAGCCGCGTGGTGCCCGTCGGGAGATCGCAGATGATGAGCATCTGACATGCTCGAAACCCGGGTCGACGTACTCGATCCCCCAACGTGAGTGTTTTGCCGGTTATTGTATAACATTCAATATTCAATTGTTTTGCCACAATCTGCATCGAAGTAATTTAGTCTATTTTATGAACACTTCGACCAAAGATAGAAAGTTCGAAGTGTCAACAAGATTGCTAGCATTGCGTTTGGGTGCTACGTGCAATCAAGTTGGCAAAGGAAAAGAAAACATATGAAAAAGAAAGGAAAATATGTGAATGTGACCTTTCTATAAGTTTGCCGTATCACATTATTTTTCAGTAATGATCCCAAAGGGACACTGTCCACTGGTGTAGGCTGTTTATTCTTTTTCATAATCAACGTTTTTAATTTCCGGATAGTTAATGTACTATTGCCAGCGGCGGCCTTACCCATTGCGAAGCCCCGGGCGGCAGGTCTTTGCGAGGCCCTTTGTTCTTCGTGAAAAGTATGTGATGCTAGGTCTGGTTGTTTGGTTTAGGTATTTCGAGAGGAAAAAATTGAGTTAGGAACCATTGTCATGTTAGCTCAGTCGGTCAGAGCATATATAAAAGAGCACATAGGCTATAGGTATGGATGACGCGGGCTCGAATCCAGCTCATGACTACAATTTTTCCTATCGTATATTTGTGATTTGGTAATGTTATCTGCAAAGCATTCGTTATTTAAAAAAAAAACAATCAAAATTATAGGGCTGCGTCATCATTTACAAGTTTAAAGGTAATTCCAAAATAAGTCTTGTTTGTAGTACGACGTAAGTTGAACTATAAGTGTCGCTCCATCCCCATATGATGGTTAAGGAACGAGAGGAAAAATTAGAGTTATGAACCATTGTCATGTTAGCTCAGTCGGTCAGAGCATACCCCGGTGAAAGGGGTAAAAGAATCCTGCACATGACTATATATTTTCCTATTGTAAATTTGTTATTTTGTAATGTGGTCCGCAAAGCATATCTACGTTATTTTAAAAATATAAATATTTAAATCAGACAGTTTTCTAACACTTTTCCAGCTCACTCAATACTTTAAGTACATATCATTCAATTTTATTGAATAGGTATTACGTTCTTATGGTATTTAAAGTAATTATTTTCTAACTCATACTGCAAGCAAAATTATTCCAAGGTGACAAAAGTTGATGAACGAAATGAAACACGAGGATTCCCTATGCGATAGAGGATAGAGAAGCAGATTATTATGTCCCGACCGACTCCCGAGTTGACCCGAGTGCTATGCGATTAAAAAACGAAAACAATCTTCAAGTATTTCGAGGCGCGATATTCAAGTAGGTACACTACATAATGAATTTTTCAATTATATTTGAAATAATTAATTAGTTAACTAACTTTATTTTAATTTACCGTTATATTAATAAAAACCTTAGTAAAAAAATTAAAGATCAAAATCAATAGTTAAACATAAAAATATAGGTAAAAACTCCTATATTTTAAAAGGCGGCCCCTGCAAGAGCGAGGCCCCGGGTGATTGCCCAGTTCGCCACCCCCTATGGCCGCCACTGACTATTGCATTATTTTTATTTATTAAAATTGGCCTAAAACTTTCTTTAAAATTTAACGCTATCCCTCATAGTTTAATATTTAGCTATAAAGATCCAATGGACAATAAAACTTCAACATTTTTTATTTCATTGTGACGGAACAAGCACTAGGCCCACTTGTTAAGCAGACTAATATCTGACTATAACAGATGCATTTCGTCTGGAATGACGAATGACCTTATAAAAAACCAAATAGTATTTATTTTTAAATTAACTATGACAACAGGAAGTGGAGAGCCAGACGAAGATTCGCAAAATGCCCTTTCACCTTGCGGTCAAGCTCAACCGGTGATGGGGATTGAAGTATAGACCTACAGCACGGCCGCCCAATAAGCTATTAAATAATTAAAATGTCTACAGAATATTTGTTCAAAAAGGTAGCGTTCACACACATATCCGAAATTATGAGTAGCAAAAGGCTCCAAACACTCTCTAAGCCTATTTTGAATTAAACGTGAAATAACGGAATTGTGACACCACGTGCTAATAAACTACCGAATACATCAGCAAAAGTGAGGTTATTGAACTCGGCCACAAATTGGATGTCTCACACGTGATTAGCAACTTTGCAAAGTGTGGCTGTCCCTTTTCTCTATCATAGTCGTGTCTAATTACGTAAAGTACATATACTAAGGTTTTGGCCGATATCACGTATAATTAAGGAATCAGTCTCTGCCGCAACATGATTCTATTAGTTTGCCTGATGTTTTATAAGCTGAGCTGGATCTTATTCGGACGATTATTCTAGTTTTACAATGAAAAGCAATGATGACTAAGCGATCATCATTGCTACAATCATCTATGGACTGCCGTGCCGCAGGTCCCTCCGCAGTCCTTGAGAGCCAGTGAAATTACAGGCACATGAGACTTAACAACTATGTCCCAATGTGACAAGCACAGTGCAATTCGTGACTTGTGACGAATTGCATCTGCTATAGGCAGAGGTTAGTCCGCTTAGCATCAGGTGGGCCTCGAGCTAGCTCCGTCTTAATAACATTAAAAAAAATTGAATGTTAAAAGTACCTTAGAATCAACACTAATATTTTAATTTTATATTGAAAACGATGTTATAGAGTTGTACCTAATATTTATAGGTGTGAGATAGTATCTATCTATTGGTTAGTAGCTATATATATATATTCAGTACATAGGCCTGTCAACGCACACAGGGGTTAGGGTTTAAAGAACTAATATTAAAAAAAATTGCATTAGGATTCTTTGTGCGACTTCATCGTAAATACTGTCTTCATACCTATTTATACCCCCAAGCAGTAATGATCACATTAGGTACAACAACTATATTATGTCTCAGGGTGATGAGCGCAGTATACTTAGCCACTTGTGACGAACTGCATCTGTTATAGGCAGAGGTTACCGCTTTACACCAGGTGGGTCTCGTGCTTATTCTACAACGATAGCATAAAAAAGCTCTTTCGTAAAGACTTATTTATTGGTTTATCCTGCTGTTATTAGCTACAGCAAAAATCAGGGAGTATTGCCATAGTTTCTGGGCTTAAAACTGAAGGGTCATTTATCATTACGCGTCAAACATAAAACGTATCAAGTAAGGATGTCAATATTATAATTTTATACTAAAAAACCAAGGGTCGATTCAGATTCAGGTGCTGGTACGAATTTTATCACGGGACCAGCTTAAAAGCGTAGCAGTACGGGATTTTGTATGCTTGCTGGGCGATATCAGAAATGGAAATATACTTTGAAGCCAATAGAAATATATTTTGAATATTTTGAAGCGCTCTTACCGAAGTTTGCTTAGCCGTTCTTAAACTATCATCTGAGTTCAGCAACGTCCGCCGCGGTCGGGAGTTGGATGGGTGACCGTTATTGACATTACTACTGAGCGCTTCCGTGCTTCGGAGGGCACGTTAAGCCGTCGGTCCCGGTTATTGTCTTACGATGGCAATATTTTGCGAAATAATGTTTTACAGCATGGTGTTAGGACATTTTTCAAATGCCCGCCTGGCTAGCTACCATCCTCAAGTAGAAAATCTGTCGCCAAGCGACACTGTGTGTTCCGGCAGCTGTCCTTGAGAGCCAGTAATTCTAGGCTAGCCCGAACAATTTCTTCGACTACATCATCAGGTCAAAGTAGCCTATCAGCTCGAAAAAAAAACATGCCCTGATAATTAGTGCTATAATGTACCTACAATAATTTATGTAGATAATGAATCTTCTATCTTCGAAATAGGAAATATCCTACAGTCCGCCCACGTTCGTATTCAACACGCATTTAATATAGTTATTGAAACCTTCTCATGATCTGCCCACACTTCGCTATTATATATATCTTTAAATCTTCACCTTTTTAGCACTAGTGCCCATGTAAGGGTTTCAATTGATATAATAATCGTACCTATATGACCATGTTGAACGAAGGTCTCAGAGTTTTGCCATAATCACCACGCTTGCCAAGCGTCTTGGAAACTGCAAAATACAATGGCAGTTTTTCAGAAGCCTTCACAAGCATCGCGGCGGCCAGGCTGCGGTTAACCAACGACTTCTCTTATTAAATAAATAAATCAATAGATTTTTTGTTTTGCTTTATTTGTCATGTACCTAAGTAGTTTTTTTATAAATATGTTCCTATCTGTTTATTACTTATTCTAATGCTATCCGTGATGACCTTAATTGGCTACATTATGTTCTAGCTGTTAGTCATCGATAAATAAATAAATACTAATTTAAATTATATTACAATGAAAAGAATGTTAAAAATTTCAATCTTGAATATTTTTTTTTCAAGAAGTATTTATCAATTTATGAAGTACTAGCTTTCCGGGCGCGGCTCCGCCCGCGCGTATGTCGGTTATCGCGCGAAAACATTAACCTCTTTTAGCACAGTCGGATAAAAACTATCCTATGTTTTTTCCCGGGTCTCAAACTATCTCCATACCAAATTTCATTCAAATCGGTCCAGTAGTTTTGGTGTGAAAGCGTAACAGACAGACAGACAGACAGACAGACAGACAGAGTTACTTTCGCATTTATAATATTAGTACTGATAGATTCCATCCTCCTATATGCATAAATATATGTAACAACAAAGAAAATCAGCCTGTATGAACAGTGCACTACTAATTCAGACACTACAAACCAAATGATTTGAACCAAATGTAAACGTAACTTTCTAAATCCAATGCACCGTGCATGTAACCTTTTTTTTAGTAGAATTCTGTCAAATCTGAGTCATTTAGAATATTAAAAATATTTAACATGATACAATCATGATACAATCATGATACAATCATGGATACAATAGCGCTGCTAGACTCAAATTTTCAACAAAGCACTAAACAAACAAGATGGCGTTGCGTCACATCCTGACGAACCATTGTGATTGGTCGGTTGATGGTGGTTGGGCATACAAAGAAAGGAGTTTAATATTCGGATCCCTTTAGTTAAACAAAATATTTCGTTCAGGCAAACAAGCACTCTACACAATTTAAGAATGGGATGTATGATTTTTTTATTTTCACTAGTTCTGAACGTTAATGAAGAAATAAAATGAGTTATTAAAATTTGAACAGCGAGTTATCAACTTGTCTATGAATTGAAATAAAAAAGTCATTTTGGTAAAAGAAATAAATTATGAGGAGATGGAGATGAGGCGAAGGAGATGAAGAGATGGAGATTAGGAGATAAAGATGAGGAGATGAAGCTGCGGAGATGGAGCTGAGGAGATGGAGATGAGGATATGGAGATGAGGATATGGAGATGAGGAGAAGAAGATGAGGAGATGAAGCTGAGAAGATGGAGATGAGGAGATGAGGAGTTGGATATGAGGAGTTGGAGATAAGAAGATGGAGAAGGATTTCAATTCTGTCTTCTTATCTCCATCTCCATCTCCTCACGGAGATGAGAGGAGATGGAGATGAGGAGACAGAAATGAAACGATGGAGAGAGGAAATAAAGATGAAAGGATGGAAAGGATGGAAATTAAGAGATGAGATAGCTATAAAAAAATATATAACAATAATTGAAAAATGTGGGTATTAACATCACAAATCACAATACCTCATATCCGTCCCTAAACAATTTGCATTGAAGCAAGTGCGTACGGAATTGGGGAAACAGAGCGCGTAATTGTATACAGTAGCGCAGCAACAGTAGCTGAGCAACACGAAAAGGTTGTGCCGCTTACTGCCACAGTAGTCAGTCCGGTATGAAAACTCGACACGACTATCCAGCAGTCCCCGCCTAAAATATTTGTGAATAACATTCAGTTGCTATATTTTCCGTATGACCTTCAGCGAAATGTATATCTAAACTACCTGCTAAGTACTTTTCATTTCTCATACTTGGAAGGTAGTGCTTGTTTGATCCTGTCTCGCGTTGCAGCAAGATATAGATGTGGTCTATCGATGGAGTGTAGAAAATGAAATGGACTTCAACTATAAAGTGTCACCAGATGACTTTCGGTCAAATGCACCTCCCAATCGAATTTCAATACAAGTTAGGCCAAAATGTTATAGCGCGAGCAACATACATGAAAGATCTGGGTGCTACATTTGACTGGAAGCTCACTTTTGACGAACATGTTAGTTGCCAAAGAGTCGTACCAACGGTTGGGTTTTGTGCTTCGGAATTGATTCAATAATATTGATGTGATCAAGCTTATATTTAGCGCTTTATTTTTCGTAGTAAGCTGGAGGCTAGTGCCTGTGGCATCCCCACCAACACATCCGTAGATCTTATGACCAGCTCGTCATAATGTGCAAAGTTCTAATGGCAAAGTAGATGCTACGGATCTCAGTGATGTATTGTGTCGCCTTTATGTACCTGACCTTGCGGTGAGGAAACACAAACTTTTTGCTATTCCAAACTGAAGGACAGTCAGTCACCCCGCATCTCCGATACCGCGATCCCTTAAAGTGCTCAATGCTCTGGTAGACTCCAATCTTGAGCGTGACGTATTTAATATAATGACACATGGAAAGAGATCCTCAATTTTTGTCATTTTATTGAATATTTATCATTATTATTGAATGTTTCTATATTTTTTTACCGTTAGTGTAAGTGGTGTTTGTAACCATTCTAATTGAATAAATAAATAGAATTATAAAATCTGAGTAGCGGATGGAAGACGCTTCTCCCCACATTAGGGCGGAAAAATCTGATATTGAGATTTGAGATTCTCTCCGTATTAGCCAGACTTTACTCCAACGGATTACCATTTTTTCGCGATTGGGACAATTTTCTACGTTATAAAAAGATTTCTTGCCAGTAAAAAATGAATGCTTTCACACAGTTTGTCAAATCTAGATCACCAGAGTTCTATCGCAAGGCATAAATGACCTTCCAATTAGATGGCAAATCGGCAATTTCATACTTTAAAAATACTGCACTGACCACTATTCGGAGGGTTTTATGCGTACTCCTGTAGGTTTGTTTCCACATAGTTGTCGATGTGCAAATTTGGCGCAGTTATCCACGTCCTTGTATAAATCTGAACTGGTTTTGGGTCACCTCAATCTTTTGTGTTATTCGTCTCGCAATCGCTTTCTCCCAAATCTAGTATACGTGACTTGAAATTGAGATTTATTCCTCAAGTCACGTAAATACTCTTATTTTAAATAAAGGTCGCTTGTGCCCTTCCTTACAATAAGAGTAGGTATATTATATATTACACCATTCAGGCAACAACTTGCCTAGGAGATTTAAGTGAAACTCTATACTCCATCCGTTTTTTTCAATACCACCAGGCGGCAGGTCCTTTAGAAGGAGTCGTTTTGGTGGTTCTTGAAGCGCTTGTAGCGAAGTTTGCTTAGCCATTCTGAACCGATCAGTAAGGCTAAGCAGCGTCCGTCTCGGTCATGATTTGGATGGATGACCGCTGGTGACATTACTACTGGGCGCTTCCGTGCTTCGGAGGGCACGTTAAGTCGTCGGTCCCAGTGTTATCTTAGGATGATAGTCGTTATAGCATGGTGGTAGGGCATTTTGCAAATGCCCGCCTGGCTAGCTACCACCCTCAAATAGAAAATCTGTCGCCAAGCTGTCCTTGAGAGCCAGTAATTAATAATTAATCAACGAGTAAGGTGTTTTTCAGGCTAACCTAGAGAAGGTTAGCCTGAAAAATACCTTCGACCACATCATCACTTACCATCAGGTGAGATAGTGGTCAAACCTTAATGCATAAAAAAAAGGATAATACAGTATCAGATAATCTGTCTAGAATTGTGCAAACGCTACCGTGTTTTGGGCATGAATGGCACTGTTCCTTGCAAGTGAAATAAAATACTCTAACAGGTTATAGGTTTTCCAATATACTATCAGTGAACGAAAAAATATGTAGAAACATTTGCTGATACTGTTAGCTATTAGTTACTTGTATGTGTGCATGATGTGTCTGGCAGATATACATTCTATTTGCATCATGGCGCAAATTGAATGTTGTAGACGTAGAAGATAATAATAAAAGCATTATATTTACACAGTTTGAATTTTCAGAATAATTTTTTTATTGCCGTAAGTAATTGGTAATTTCACATTTTATACTTAGGTAGGTATTAAGCGTTCAACTCAACGTATTTTAATACTTTAGTTAATTATTATATTGGTAATCGTTACAAATAAAACCACAATACTATCCTAGGCAATATGGGTTAACTCAGATTTTGTAATGTTAATATTGTGTGAACATGCTGTTTTTCAGTCAAATTTTGCGCACCTGCGCTGTGTTCAGGGCTATAAAAGGGCTTTCCCTCGCCTAAAGTCCGGTGGAGTTGTATTGTCGACAACGGCAAGCAACATCCTTGTCCTCCACGAAAAAAACATCCTGCGCTGGCCGTAATGGCTTGTGCCGGTGGATTTGCTAACGGGAAAGAGGCTCTAAATTACTGCAAATTTCGAATTTGTACACATACGGATATGGGTTGCAGATAACTTCCTGCCATACACAAATACAAGCACCGAATTGTATCGCATGGCATTAGCTCACCGCTTCTACATTATTTTTTGGGTAACTGCTAGGTGACAAATCTGTGTTTCAACGGCTTGAATCGATCTAAGGGCCTATGTCCCCATTAGCAAATCCAGCAGCACAAGCCGTATACCAGCAAGGGTGAAAAATGTAATGCTTTGAATGCTTTTACGTCATCAACATTCTATTTGCGTCATGATGCAAAGAAAAAGGCGCCCACACAACCTGTTCTATGTCCAGTCTAGTTTTTATAAACTGAAATGTTAGCTGTTTCGATATTATACAGCTTTTCTATGGGATTGTGACCGAACAACCACGAGTAACCTCTGCCTAAAACAGATTCATTTCGACACAAGTGACGAAATGTACTGCACTCACCCAAGGATATAAATATACACATACAGTTATTAAGTCTCATGAGCCTGTAATCTTACTGGCTCTCAAGTACTTACTGCTGCCAGAACAGACTGTTATGTGCTTTGCGACATTTTTTTTACTTGAGGATGGCAGTTAGCCAGTCGATACGCAAAATGCCCTTACACCATGTGGTACAGCTCTAGCTGGTGGCGGTGGAGATCGAACTACAGACCTGCAGCACGACAGTCCGTAGCTATTGCTATTACTGTCTTAAAATGAACTAAGAAGTCTGTCTGTCTGTCCATCCATACAAATGTCACGGGTCTCTTGCTCGTGAACGGACTAGGTTACAAACCTGTTTTTTTTTATATTCGATATAAAACGTTGGCTCATAGATGAATATTGGACTGGAAAATCATTTGGTGTTGTCACTTCCTTAATAATTATTTATAATATGTTTTTTTTCCCTTCACATATTTTATATTAACATGAGTTTTTATACAATATCTCAGTACTGGGAAGAAAACATATCCAATATACATTTTATAGGAAATACACCCTGTTATTAACAGGAAATTAATTAAGTGAACTGCGTTTTATGGATTCTGACATGAACTGCCAATCATCGTTAGCGTGAAATTTAAATACAACACATTTTCTGATAATTATCGATAAACATTTTCATTTTATATTGAAAGCTTCAAAAACTGGACTTTCTGTGTAATACCACTGGATGATTGTACTAACTAATAGGAAAGTAATGAGTTGATGAGTAACATGCCACTATTTATACTTGTTCAAGAAAGGTGTTGCTGTATATCAGGCTTACGTCCGGGCACATTGACCATCCTTGCGTCCTATATCCTGTAAATTAGAGAAAGGGTAGTATACCTACAGTGACTTGAACTTTTAAGCCTGCACCGAGGCAGCGATATGTATTTTTTTGTGGTTCGTTGGATCCCTTGCTGTATCTTTATTTCTTCATTTTGAGTTATGTAATTAATATATGTTATATTTAAGGATTCATTCTATAAATAATACACTTTGGAAACACGATTATTCAAAATTTTCGCGGAAAATAATTCAAAATTACATCTAAAAAACGAAATAAACCCTTTGTACGGCGTAAACACTTAACGGAGAGTCATCCGTATTTGAATAATAATAAAAACAACATGTTTTCTATAACGTATACATATTACATTTTTAAAATAGACATTTGTTTTTATTATACGAAGGATATACTCAAATTCACGCACGTTCCACCCATTTTAGTCAGAGCCGCGATGCTTTGTCCATATCCGCTTTAGTAATTCTTCGGCCGTCGGACGGGGATGCTGTTGGCGTGCTTTACTTACGCACACATATGCGGCGCGCCTAAAAAGCTCGGCGTGCCCTTAAAGAGGTCCATACGGTATCTGTGTTAATTATTTGGGGCTTAAATATACCACCATAAAATGCTTTGATACCCTTAGCTATTTTACCAAAAACTGTCAGGTGCAACGACGAGTAAAGCGAGGAGGGGCCTTAGGTTACTTGTGACCACAAAAGCGCGCGAAGCGAGCGTGCTGCGGCTGTGGCCGGCGATGCGCCAGAAGAATGATAGCAAGATGTAAAAACTTTGGTTATTATTTTACATTAAAATGCTGTTTTAATTTTGGTAGTCATTTACTACATTTAGTGTCCGATTACAGTTTTTGGTAAAATAACTAACGGTATCAAAACATTATGGTTGGGTTAACAATGATTTATTTGGAGTTATTTTGCTTAAATAGGATAGCGAGATGTTAATACTTTGGTTATAAGTTAGTTAGATTAAAATGCGGGTTTAATTTTGGTGAACATTTTTGTCTGTTATACGTTACTATATCTTGTGGTAAGTTAATCATAAGCCATCTTTTTTGAAACCTTAAGATATATATTTTGTAACAAGTATTCAAAATCACTGCGGGACATCCGAACATAGTAAGTAAATTCACGTAATATTCTGCAAGCTATTTTACCATGCTCGTCCTAAATAAAATAAATAAAAGCGGCTGCTATTGTCTTCACATATTATAAAATATGTGGTTCGAGTTGCGTCTTTCAAGGTTGAATACAGGCTGAATGGCTCTCGGACGTGTGACCGCGAATTTATCCGCGGATTCGTTTGCTGATCTACCTGCTGATGTATCTGTCGATGTGTAGAGGAAGATTCACATTTAGATCATACGGTTCTGACTAAGCCTCTTGCGACTTTTGTTTCTTCGCAAAAATCAAAGATAACTTCGAGGTCGCTTTACGAGTCCTGAATGAATACGCTGAAAAATGCCAAGGAAGGGATTCTTAGACGATTAGGTCCGCTGTTTCTCTCAGTTTCAATTGAATGAAAAGATTGTACACTATTGTAAACCCTGACTATAATTATTGACCTCAATGTACTAGACACGACATCTCAAACGAGCATAGTCGACCAGGCAAGATAAGCCGGCCGGCATACCTTGACCCAATCGCAGCTGGGCACTCTTAGAGATTTACGTTCGAAAATTGTGTATTCAAACAGACGTGTCTGTTTTTTCATCACAACTCCCAAATGACGTATGATATGGATTAAATATTTTCTAATAAATAGAGACTTGATCAAGAGCGATGTTGATTAAATTAAATATATGCAAAATGCGATTTACACAGTATAAAATCTCGATAGAAAAAAGTAAGTGTGTACCACTTTGTTTCTTGTAAGTAAAAAGTTGTAAGTGGAACCAATTGTACATTTACTATTTTTTAACTAATATACTCTTCTCAAAGTTTGGTAGGTACAGAAGCTATGTCCATTCTGTTTGCTGATAGTCTTTGATATAGAGAACGCATATCTCAGAAGTAGTCTAGTTTGAATAGTTTGGTTAGATGATGCAATTAGCTTCAGCGCTGTAAGCGAACATTTGTAGGAAACATTAGCCTACAAGCAGTTGCGCTGCGTGTCAGTATCGTTTGGTTAGACTATATAATTAGTTCTCGGCTGCAGTCTGATCTCGTAAAGCGCTGAAGCGCACTAAGTTTAAAATTAGCAAAAATGGAAACGACTGTTGCCTCAAATGACTTTTCTAGTGTAACTTTTTAAGTACCGCCCTCGACTACGCTCGGAGTATTATTGATTATATTGCGATGTCTCCGGAATTAATCTTACACACACACCTTCACAGTTTTGATGCAGTGACTGCCGTTCTACAAGTCCATCGTTCGATCAATTGTATCTACTTTCAAACTAAATGTATGTATTGACTTATATTGTTTAAATACACATTTGCACACCATTGTCATGGTAGAATGTTAAGGACATTTTTTTTTTGTAAAGCATTACATCTGCTGTATCTGTACAACATTTTCGTGAATAAATGATTTGATTTGATTTGATTCGATTTTCACCTCCAGCTTAAGCTTCACCGCGTGAAAAAAAGGCATTTTGCAAATGCTCACCTGACGAGCTACCACCCTGAAGTAGAAAATCTGTCGCCAGGCCTAACCTAACAATGTGTTACGTCATTAACAGTCAGTAAATTACAGGCACATGGGACTCAATAAATGTATGTCTCTAGGGCGCAGCGCAGTTTGTCATATGCGACGAAATGCATCTGTTATAGGCATAGGGCACCGCTTAAAATCAGGGCCTCGTGGGAGTTCCGTCTCAATATATTTTGATTGAAAATATTTGTTGATTTTTAATAATTTGTTCATTTACGAGTATCTATCAGTCAATTGAATCTAATAAACTTATCTGCTATAAGCACAACTAGTTTGCATTGTTCATTTACTTACTTTATTCAATAGTACGTACGAGTAGCTATACCAAAAAAAAATAGTGACGACTTTAACTTTCGGATTATATTTACTTTGGTAATGTACCAACATAAACATAAATAGTGCTTGAAAAAAGGCTTTAAAGAAAGACTTTAAAGAAAGGCTCTTCTTCTCAGTCATTTCATACTACAACAAGGCACCGAGCTAATATTACCATTGTGTAGTAGACTTGCATTTCTAGCACTAGACGCGACGAAAGTGTTGTATTTTATACTTTTTACTAGACTGCAGAAAGACAGCAATGATCTATGGATAAAAGTACCTTAGTAACCTTCTTCTATTTTATATTGTGAGTTGATATATTTTAGTAAAGAAGGTCAATAATAAGAAAGTAATTACATCAATTTCCTACCCCTATTTCAAATGTTTGAGATCAGTACAATATGACTCCTGCATCAGGACAAGATCAACACAAGTATACATGGTTAATAGTCTAGCAGGATTCTTTCAGCTTATAATAGTATTGGCAGTAAAGGCAGCCGTATTGACTGCACGGTTTACAAGAAAATAATAAAAAGAAATAAAATTAAACTTAATAAAATTCAACAAGCAAATTTCATAACAAAAACTAAAATAGAAGACCATGTATATTGTTTTTTTGTAGTCACTTTTTAAATAGGCATAGTTAAGAAGATAAATATTTTTAGCCTACACATTAAAGAGACATGGTTCAAGCCGTGCTTACCCTCTTCATCATATTCCTTGCCCGGCTTTAACCTAATCTGAAATGATCGTAGTGACAGCGGTGGGGGTGGGGTAGCTATTTATCTTAGATCACATATTTCTTTCTCAGTAGTCAGTACCTCATCCCAACCGCCTATATCAAATGCTGGTGAGCATCTTTTTGTGGAGGTTCTTTTTTCACATAATAAAATCTTACTCGAAGCCTATTATAGCAACTCTTCTTGTAATAATTACTTCTCATCATTTGAACAGATCCTTGAAGATCTTACCCCTTCATATATCCATACCATTATCATGGGTGATTTCAACACCTGTCTTCTCAAACGTGATTGTCGTACTTCTTCACTAGAAGCTGTCATTAATTCCTGCAACATGCATATTCTACCTCTAAATGCTACTCATCACTCCCCTTACTACTCTCCTTCACTTCTCGACTTGATTATAGTATCATCCACCCAGCTTGTTGCTAAGCACGGTCAATGTTCCGCCGATGCCTTCTCGTATCATGATCTGATATTCCTATCTTACAAAATTCGTCCTCCTAAAGCAAAACCTAAAATCATACTTCAGCGCAATTTTAGTGGCATGGACCAGGTAGCATTTCTTAATGATGCCCATGTCGACTGGTCTCCGGTATATGATGCAGTGACTGTGAATGACCAAGTTGCTATATTCAACTCCTTATTAACACAGTTGTATGATAAGCATGCCCTTCGAGCTATAAAATTAAAGCACCTTCCAGCTCCTTGGCTAACCAATGATATAAAAGTGTTAATGCATAAAAAAGTTGTCACTAAAAGTAAATACAAGCGTAGACCATGTGATGAAAATAAAGCTGTGTATGTTAAATCTCGCAATCGCTGCAATATGGTGTGTAGAGATGCTTTACGCCACCATGTTCACAAATCTGTCGCCAATGAGGTCCCTGCCAAAGTATGGAAATTTCTCAGGTCATTGGGAATAGGTAAATCACGACAAGAATCTATTCCAAATGATGTAAATATCAATTCTCTAAACCAACATTTCTCTCCGTTGTCTGATATTATCATCTCAGATAAAAACAATACCTTACGTTGCCTTTCAACTTTACCGACTCCCGACCATTCGCCATTTATTTTTAATCAACTGTCCGCTTGCGATGTTAAGAAGAGCGTAATTTCAATCACTTCTAATGCTGTTGGTGTTGACGGCATAAGTCGTAACATGGTTATGCCCATACTAGATGTTATACTTCCTGTTCTCTGTCACATTTTTAATAACTCTGTCTCTGATGGAGTATTTCCCTCAATTTGGAAAGACGCTCAAATTATTCCCTTGGCTAAAAAATCAAACCCTAAATCTTATTCCGATTATCGACCCATTTCAATCCTTCCATTCCTGTCAAAAGTGCTCGAGCGTCTTATCTACAACCAAATTAGCAAATTCTTAACTAGTAACAGATTTTTAAACCCTTTTCAATCTGGCTTTCGAACTGGGAATAGCACAGTAACTACTCATAAAAATTGCTGATGATATCCGTCTTGGAATGGACAATGGCGAAGTTACTGTAATAACTTTTTTAGATTTTAGCAACGCATTCAACACTGTGAATTTTGACATTCTTCTTGCTCTCCTTAGCTCAGTTAACATTTCTCCAACGGCAGTTGATTGGTTTCGCAGTTATCTGTACGGGCGCAGGCAGCGTGTTCGCATTGAAGATGAATACTCTTCCTGGTGTAGCACGACCGCAGGCGTCCCGCAAGGTGGCGTCTTATCTCCTTTATTGTTTGCTTTATTTATTAATTCGATTTCTCACAACCTCACTTCTTCCTACCACCTATATGCAGACGATCTACAGATTTATTCTAAGGCTCCAGTGAATAAACTACCTGAAGCCATTCAGATTGTTAATGCTGATCTTGATCGCATAGCTAAATGGAGCAATTCTTTTGGGTTACAAGTAAATCCCATTAAGACACAAACAATAGTTATTGGTAGCTCAAGATTAATGTCAACAGTAGACTGGACATTACTTCCTCAAGTTTTCTTTGGTGGTATTGCTATTCCCTTTAGTAGCTCTGTAAAGAATCTTGGAATAACAATAGATCGCTATATGAGGTGGGATCAACAGCTACAAATCACCAGTCGCAAACTATTTGCCGCAGCAGGATCCTTAAAAAGGTTGCGCAACTTTCTTACAACAGCCACTAAAATTGCATTAGCTCAATCAAATTTTACTTCCTATTCTTGACTATGCTGATGCCTGCTATCTAGATCTCACGGAGGAACAGCTAGATAAACTTGAGCGTCTTCAAAATTTTTGCATTAGATTCATATTTGGTTTACGCAAATATGATCACGTATCTCAGTTTCGTTCTAAGCTCAATTGGCTGAATATACGTTTTCACCGGAATGCTCATATTCTCAGTCTCCTTTACAATATATTGTTCAGTCCTACATCCCCGCGCTATCTCGAGGAACGCTTCGATTTCCTTCACTGTTCTTCATACACGTTAAGGTCATCAGAAAATCTCACACTTGAAATCATCCTCATACGAGTTCGTTTTATAGCAAATCCTTCACTATTCAGGCTGCCCGCTTGTGGAATTCTCTTCCTGTATCAATTTTTTAATTTTTACATTCTTTATTTATATATGTTGCTATGTATATGTTTATATATATATATATATAAAAACATATACATAGCAACATATATAAATAAATAATGATATATACATATACCTATAAATTATATAAAAATATAGTACATATTATAATATTATCTCATATATAGCATAGAAATTGACAAAAATATGGTGCAAAATTAATTGGACAAATAAAACCTTTTAACTTGATCCTTGAACATATTGAGAGTCGGTGCTTGTCTGATTGATACAGGAAGAGAATTCCACAAGCGGGCAGCCTGAACAGTGAAGGATTTGCTATAAAACGAACTCGTATGAGGATGATTTCAAGTGTGAGATTTTCTGATGACCTTAACGTGTATGAAGAACAGTGAAGGAAATCGAAGCGTTCCTTGAGATAGCGCGGGGATGTAGGACTGAACAATATATTGTAAAGGAGACTGAGAATATGAGCATTCCGGTGAAAACGTATATTCAGCCAATTGAGCTTAGAACGAAACTGAGATACGTGATCATATTTGCGTAAACCAAATATGAATCAAATGCAAAAATTTTGAAGACGCTCAAGTTTATCTAGCTGTTCCTCCGTGAGATCTAGATAGCAGGCATCAGCATAGTCAAGAATAGGAAGTAAAAGAGATTGAGCTAATGCAATTTTAGTGGCTGTTGTAAGAAAGTTGCGCAACCTTTTTAAGGATCCTGCTGCGGCAAATAGTTTGCGACTGGTGATTTGTAGCTGTTGATCCCACCTCATATAGCGATCCATTGTTATTCCAAGATTCTTTACAGAGCTACTAAAGGGAATAGCAATACCACCAAAGAAAACTTGAGGAAGTAATGTCCAGTCTACTGTTGACATTAATCTTGAGCTACCAATAACTATTGTTTGTGTCTTAATGGGATTTACTTGTAACCCAAAAGAATTGCTCCATTTAGCTATGCGATCAAGATCAGCATTAACAATCTGAATGGCTTCAGGTAGTTTATTCACTGGAGCCTTAGAATAAATCTGTAGATCGTCTGCATATAGGTGGTAGGAAGAAGTGAGGTTGTGAGAAATCGAATTAATAAATAAAGCAAACAATAAAGGAGATAAGACGCCACCTTGCGGGACGCCTGCGGTCGTGCTACACCAGGAAGAGTATTCATCTTCAAGGCGAACACGCTGCCTGCGCCCGTACAGATAACTGCGAAACCAATCAACTGCCGTTGGAGAAATGTTAATTGAGCTAAGGAGAGCAAGAAGAATGTCAAAATTCACAGTGTTGAATGCGTTGCTAAAATCTAAAAAAGTTATTACAGTAACTTCGCCATTGTCCATTCCAAGACGGATATCATCAGTAATTTTTATGAGAGTAGTTACTGTGCTATTCCCAGTTCGAAAGCCAGATTGAAAAGGGTTTAAAAATCTGTTACTAGTTAAGAATTTGCTAATTTGGTTGTAGATAAGACGCTCGAGAACTTTTGACAGGAATGGAAGGATTGAAATGGGTCGATAATCGGAATAAGATTTAGGGTTTATTTTTTAGCCAAGGGAATAATTTGAGCGTCTTTCCAAATTGAGGGAAATACTCCATCAGAGACAGAGTTATTAAAAATGTGACAGAGAACAAACAAAGTGGCGTCCAGTATGCGGACGCCAAAAGCAGGTGGACGTCAGTTTAAATGCACTTTTCTCTTCAGAGGACGTCTAATTGTTTGCGGGATGTATATATATATATATATATTATATATATGTTTATAATTGTATTTGTTTAATTATTATAAAAACCTATATGTATGCTATTTTTTATATATTTGTTTAGAAATTACACTAAAATACGTTTTATTTTAAAATGTTTTTATGAAATTTGATTATGTATTTGGACTACACCCACCTCTATTGTTTTATTCGTTCAACTCCATCCTAAGGTTGCCTGGTAGAGATCACTTTTAGTGATAAGGCCGCCCATTGTAACACTATGTTATTATTATTTAATTTAATGTGTACTTTGTGTAATGTAAACTTTAATATTTTATATGTGGTGTAACAATAAAGAGTTTTCTATCTATCTATCTAAAGCGTCTAAAATCTGCCATCTTGATTTTCTTATTTTCGTATGACACGCGTGCTATCAGGATGAATCTAATGATGTATTTTTTATCAAACTCGGTTAAATCATTGAGTAGTTACAAGCGAACATAAGAAAAACACATAACCTTTCTTTTGATCTTCGCTACAGTCACAGTAAAAAGTACCTAGGTACCCTAATTTGAGCAAGGGCGTCGCTAGCTGGATGCGGTCATTTAAAACAAACAACAGTTGTTATTTTTGTGTGACCTCGGCTGCGACACTGCTGTGCGGTCCGATTTCCTTTTTATTTGTTACTTTAGTTGAGGGACCCGTTTAATATCATAAACTTTTTACAATTTAAATTTCTCTTTCAATAAAGTTTTAAAATAAAATTATATCATCTGATACAGTCATGGATCTCAGGGGATGAATGATTGTCAAAATCTTTCGTTGTGCTCATTTCCGTTACGTAAGGAAATTCTGTACAAGATGTCATGCTTTCTTACTGAGGCTGTCCGTTGCCTTTCAGTACCTAAGTTATATTTTCTACGCACTGTGTGCGGAATTTCGTCTATAATTTGTCATTTACTAATTTTAGAGTATAAATGTCTCTACTCAAGTGGGAATTGGACCCACGTTCCTCAATTTTATGCACTGGTTGCCTAAACCACTGCGCTATTGAAAATCACTCGACAGAGTTGACATTTTGTTCTCTTTTTGTATGACTCTAACCGTCATACATAGGGGACAGTGCGCGGTCATAAGCCAGACTACTAGACTTTTATATAGATATCACATTATCTAAATATATAGACAGTGCGCTTCAAAGTCAAAGTCGAAGTCAAAATCATTTATTCAATTTAGGCGTCTACGACGCTCTTGTGAGAGTCACTTACAAATTTTAATATTGAAATATTTTACATTGTACTGCCACGTTCAGCAAAAAAACTATAGAGCCACTGCGAGAAGAACGGGGTTGTAATCATATGCAATCATATTTAAAAAGTCTATATTTATAATACATTCATTTCAATTTGTGCCTGCTAAATTCTTCGACCTTGGTAATGAGTTTTTACTGTTGACTTTAAAGTAACGTTAACTTGAAGGATTGGGTGAGAGGATTCCATGTGAGTGAAGCAATTGTACAAATAGTTACTACCTTGTCAGTTGTAACTCTGCCTCCAAGATTGTTTGAGTTGCTGTTGCCAGTCGAACGTTGATGTTGCTAAATGAGACATAGTGTTTCTTGTTTGCGCAGCGGCAGAAGTACAAAGAACTTAATTTAAGGCAGCTGCATATCACCACTTACCTGCATATCAATTATGTTACGAAATAAAACAGGCTAATCAAACAAAAAGTATTTATTAACAAGCGATGAAATAAATCGTTTTATAATCTTGTAGTAAAAGACACAGTACATATATTTGATTACAACGAACAAAATACAGTAGCTACAACAGTTTTGGCCTGTTGAATCCATAATATTATTTGCAGATATAATTAAAATGTAAGATTTACTAGGTACATATAGTTGTGGGATAAATTTGTGCTAAGTATACTTTATTTGAATATTTATATTTTACAAATTGTAATGAATTTTAACTTGTGTAAGTAGGTATATTAAGTATTATTTAAATTGAGAATGAAATCAGATCTGTACAATGCACACAATAAAACAATCATATTAATAATTAAAATTGACATTCATTTTCAACACACAATGACTAAAATGTACAGACAATAATGACTAAAATTCTTAAAAAATCGTATGTTAAAAGTTTTCTTAAGTTATCTAGATTAGACACATTAATTCATTTATATAAATGCAAATTGAAGATAATGACACAGGTACGTTCATTTTCTATAGCTACAATCACGATTTGGACCCTAAGTAAAACGACCAAACTAGACCAAGTATACTTACAATGCTTAGGCTTACAAAGATATTACTTGTATGGTTGCTTTAACACTATTTACTTACAGTATTATGTACAATTTTATCCTTAATAAACTATTTTAGTTTTTGCGTCACGGCTCAAAAGACGCAGAAACTAAACTTATGTTTAAGTTTATCATGAACACCTATATATTATGTTATGATACATTATTTTTTATACACTATTTATTATTACGTTTTAAAAAATATTTATATACACTATGTCATACATTTTTCGTAGATTATTTTTCTACGAACCAACTTTTCGTGAATATAAAAATTTCATATTAATATAATATTGTATACAAACCTATTTACAGTAAACGCAAACATTGCTGAGTACAAAAAAATGCCTGTTTATTTACAGTGTTCATCGAGAAGAACTATTTTCGTTTATTTTTAAATTAATATATTCTGAACAGCTTCATAGAGGGTGATGTTACCTGCAAACAGAAAATTAAATATATATTAGATTATTTAATTAAAATGTTAGCTATATTTTTACACATAGCAGGCAAAGAACTTCAAAAGGTTCAACAACAGAAAAAAGTGTTTTTTAGTTTTGACTTTTGGGCTTTATTAAATTTGAGCCAGGCTTTCACCCGCAGTGCTATTTTTATCGAATGTGCCTAATTTTCAGTGTGTTTTAGGTGTCATGTATCATGTGTTATCATGTAACATATGTCAGCAGCCTAGAAATATTGACCGATTTTCTACTGCCGGTTCAAAGATATTCCATAAATAATTGGCGAGGTTTTGTTAGATTCGTTTCCATATCCGGAATCTCTGAGACTTCATTTCGTGGTCATAAAAACACTAATACATCGCTCATAAAACGAAAAGCTGTATTTATTATGACCACATTAAGTACGAGGCACCAATAAAGCAAGATCACAATCACAAGCAAGACGCTCCGAGCAAGTATTTCAGTTTCACATTTGCAAATGGGTTTTCAGCTTTTTGTATTGATTAAGTAAGTAATTTTGAATATGTATGGAGATCATTTTATATTAATTTCCATGACATTGACAAGACCTTACCTAATTGTAAGTCCTATGACTAGATGCATAATATATTTACCGCCCTACTAGGAAATAATATACATGTTTATTTATTTACTTCTAAGTAGCATGTTTAGTTTTATATCGTGTGGGTCAGTATTTCAAACAAAAGCAAATTTTTCAAGAACTTTTAGAAAAACCTAAACCATAATTGGCCGAGTGGCAAACATTGGGCTGCTCAGGTGGTATTACTAGGTGATTTTGCTAATGCTGAGAGCATACGCAAGCGGTTAACTGCCAGTCTTTAGAAGAAAATCAATTGCCAAGCACCCGGTAGCTATAATTGAGACCTTTCTTACCTACCCTGTATAACAACATTGCCTAAAAGAGAACTGGTCCATATCATCTCCATACAAACGTCGCAGGGAGATCTTCCCATAATTTAGATATTCAGTCCAAAATAAGAATAATAAGGATAAATAGACAAAAATCATTCTTATTCATCTAAATGATAAGTAATTTGAAAGTTAAGATACGAGAAAGTATTTTGAGAAAATATTCCAGTTATATTTTAGAGTAAAAAATATTTAGTTACAATTTAGCTCTGGATTTAAAACTTCAAATTAAGGAACGATCATCTTTTGAAGTTTGTAATATGGAGAAATTATAACCTTAACAATAAGAGTAATAGTGCTCACAGGACAGAAAAAAATATTAGAAATACTAACATTAGAAATATAAATAGCCATTCTCTACTACAACTCATACTAATCAACTTCAAAAGCATTGCCCTCGACTCAAACAAGCTAGTGAGATCAAGGCGAGGCAACGTTAATATAGTACCGAAGCGGTACTACTCCGTTGTTCTTTATACCTGGGGATTATTCTTAGGTACCGATTATTTTACATATAGCTTGATTACCAAGTAGTAGGTTTCTTTAGCAAGTCTCTATGAAACGAATACAAGAACTAGCTCTGGAAGCGACGAGCGCAGTGCAGTATCATCAGGACTGGTTGACTCCACATTTTAGGTACAATGCTACAGGAACATCGGCATACCGTCCGGACGGGATTATTCTACAGTACGTGCGGCGTCAGAAGAGATCAGAGCTATGCGTGGCTATGTGATAGAAAGAGAGGCGTCTTGTAGGTAATATAAATAATAGGTACTCCGTGCTTTGCGAGCTGAAGTGCACTTTATTGCTTCGTAGCTAGAGTTGCTTATGTATTTGAATGGCATTGTAGAGTGATAATTCTGATCCTTTTTATTCTGTGCTATCATGCAGAAGGGGGATGGTGATACTGCACCTGTAAAGATACGTTTGTACGGAGCTCCCTCGCTTCGGTCACGGCACGGCGACGCATTCGTCGGAATGGAGCCTAATGAATAGTCGTGACGCTTACCATCAGACTGGCTACGTTTACGTACGCTTTCTTAGTCTTCTCACGTCATAACATAAATAAATCCTATAACCTATGGAACCTTTCACTCAGTTTAACTCGATATGCTAATGATGGCCTGCATTCTTATAGATAAACAGGTAACAGCTTTCTCTGAATTATATATCTAATACGTAGTACTTTATAAAAGTAACATCAGTATAATAACTTATTATAACTATGAAATATTATCAACAAAGAATTATGATAAAGAAAACGGCATGTTAAGCGAAGTAATTACCTGGAAAATGTAAACGCACAAAGAGTACAAAGGGTTTGTATTTGTCTATAAACGAGGGCAAATTATGAAAATCAGGATAAATAGTCTCCGAAGGTGTTCTTGAAATAATATATACCTAATGTTGGTGCAAAGCAGCGAGCACAAAATTTCATTCTATAATCAATCTTTTTTGTTCTGATAGGCTATTATCTCACCTGATTATAGGTGGTAAGCAAATATAACCTAGGATGGGACAAGGTTCTGGTCGCAAGGCATATAAAAGTATTCCGGTAAGTGTTCTTGAGATCCTGGTTAGGTGCTTGGTGACAAATATTTTACTTGATGATGGTAACAACCAAAACCAACGATGACTTAGAGTGGTCTCAGAAGCAGGAACCGCTCAAAAGTTAATGCCGATTGCTGTTAAACAACCATTGCTTCACCTATTTACGAGTAGTTGATCGGTAAAACACGACTACGCTACTAATACTTTAGAAATATCGCAATAAGCTATTAAACCCTTCAATATTATTATGAGGGTTACAAATAGTACATATACGAATATTGAGAGGAATAGGAAAGTCACAACATATTACTTTTGGCCACAATATGATAAATTGCAAACAGTCAGAAACGTCAAAAGTCAATCAGGTAAATACAAAACGGTAAATGCCCTAGCTTTGTATAAAGACAAGAATGTCTTTGAAGAAATAATGCGTTGTGCTAGGGCACACTGTGCACCTGACATTGAATTCCGGCAGCTGTCTTTGAGAGCCAGTAATTCTAGGTTAGCCTGAACAACATTTTTTACCGCATTTTTAGCCTTTCACTACACAAAAAGTACCATCACTGGAATTTATAAATAATAATATCTCTTTTTCAAGCAGTTGAAAGCAAATAAGTAGAGTTGAAAATATTGTTTCGGACCAAATATTATGCCCGACGAAACGAAAGCATTTACACAACTTTGCCTACCCTTTAGGATATAGCTACAGGCGTGTTAATATGCATGCGTAAATAAATTGAATACCTATCGTCCCTAGTACATATCAATTCTAGCCTATGAGATAGAGAAGTATTATACTTATGGTATTTTATATATGGCATAGATTAGCTTACAAATTATATTCTGAATAGTTATTATTCGAGATCCCGACAAAACAACTTCTGTCTAGACTATCGTGTCATGAACATGCTGACAAGGAAAATTAACACGGATGATTTCACGATGCTGAAACTGAAATGTTAAGTATTTTCTGGGGTTGTTATAAGTGTGAAGTCTTCGTCTGACATGTGGTATCTAGCTCCAAAAAACGGAATCGATATCGATACTGTTTTTATTGTAAATCAGATATTTGTGCAATAATTCTTAGCCATGACTGATGAAAATCTGATAAGCCATTTTAAATATATTCAGATTAAGGTTTAACAAAAGGTAACGCACGCCTGACGCAAAAAACTTTATAGTTAAAAAGTAGCATTATTCATAAAATAATATTTTTATAAGTAATTGAATATATATAAATGAAAAGGAGAAAGGCGTTAACAGACATTTTTTAAACGAGACAGGACAGTGATTAAATGCTGGATATAAAAAGAACACAAACAAGAATAATACGCTAATCCTGTAAAAAATGTGTGATCTAACAACCTTTATTTTGGATTATAAAAGTCATATAACTCCGAATTTTCATTTGGGAATAAGTCAAATGGTATTGCCCCTTGGGGTACCGGGTTAGAATTTCATACCTCCCCATTGCTATCTGTGGGTGTCGTTAGAGGCGACTAATGGTAAAATACTGGAAGGCGGGCAGCAGCGCCTTCTCAAGAACTGATATCCAAGACGCCTGCCAAGCGCGAGGATTATGGCAAATCACCCCTAAATGGGAGGAGGCTGTGTTCAGTATTTCTAGCTTGAATTCTTATCGGTATATTATATTTACTAATTGAAACGCCAAAGGTCAAAGCGAAAAGATACAAGTGGTGGTGGTTTCGTACTTAGATCGAAGTAGAATGACAAAAGCCTAACATAATAGATAATAATAGGGTGTTGCTTTGTTGAAGCTCAGAATTAAAATACAACTATAAGTTTTTAATGAAGTGCTACCACAAAGAGCATTGATTCTTGTTCGTGCCTACAAAGTTATATACGTGCTGAGCCGCCGCCTTCATTCTCAATCGTACACATGCTTACGATAAATTAGCTCTAAAGTAAAGAACACTATTTAACAATATATCCTGTTTTGTAATTTCATGGGTAGTCAAGAAAGAGATACCATATTAGGTCGAATAAAAATGCTCTACAATACATCATGCGGCGTCTACCCACCACTATATCACATAACAATAAGATAATTGTGTGACACCTTATAGAAAAAAAAATCTCTTAGAATGAAGTGACATCACATAGTAAACGTTAGGTAGTTTACTCACGGCTGTGTCATTTGAGTAAGGTTTTTTATAGCTGATAGGCTAGCATTTGACCACTATCTCACATGATGGTAAGTGATGATGTGGTCGAAGATGTTGTTCAGGCTAACCTAGAATTACTGAATTACTAGCCCTCAAGGATAGCAGCCGGAACACACCGTTAAGGGCTCTGACTTAGCTGATGCGTAAAGAACGGGTAGGCAAACTTTGCTACGAGCGCTTCCAAACCGCTTTTTATATATTAAAGGCTGTTTATTCATTGTTTTAATGTATTATTCGAAACAACCAACATCACAAAACTTTGAAACTAAGTAATTAGCTCAAATAACCCTAACCAAAAATGTTAGACTTAACTTAAAACAAAACTTTGCATGATTTCTCATTTTTACCCAAACCCAAATTTAAAATAAATACGGAAAATACAGCTTGAGCGTAACATAATAATAATTTGATATCAGAGATTTACTTACCTATGACAATGAAGAAAAAACATATTTTATTACAAAAACTCACATGGTTTTCATTCATTTCAGTAAATAATACAGAATAACTCACGTGAATATAATATTGAATAAATATAACTCCGACTTTAAAAATATTAATTGAAAGCAGTTATGAAAAAAAAAACTTTTGTCCCATGTTATCCGTAATTTTATTCTAATAAGCTCAATCCTATTTTCAGTAAAATTGTTTTTCCTTAACTTTTTAATATGGAATACTAACAGCGTCATAATTTTCCATATTAAAAAATTTACCATTTGAAAAAGAAATGGAATAAATTGTGAATACTAAGTAAGCTATATAAATGAATTAATTGCGTCAGGCATTGTGCAGGTCAATGCACCTGCAAAGCCTAGGCTGGAAACCCGCTACACTTAAACGTTACCACGGCGCGACGTTAAAACGAAACAAGGTAACAATAATATCACAGCGGTACTAGTTTTCCTTTCATCACTCGCTCGTGTTCGGAATGTTCGTACATTAAACTCTAATGGTTGACACAATACCGAAATCATCTCAATTTAAGCCATTCAGTATTCTACAATGGAACTACATCAAGAAACTAGCCCCGAGAGTGGAATTGACGGTCCGGTCAAACGGGCAACTCACAGAAAAGGTATTTTATATCTCTATGGGGCAACTAATGGGTGTTTTCGCACTCTTTCGAAATTTCAAATAGTATTTTGTCCTAGTGTCGTACTTAGAAAGTGTTTATTAAGAACCATGGAATTTTAAGAAGAAATCCATAATATATAATTATTACCACAGAGTCATCGCTGCTTTTAAAATGTGTAGTAGAATTGAAACAGAAATCTTTCAACTAACTCTTACTTTTACCTACAATTTTGCCCTAAAATAAAATAAAATGCAGTAAAATACGGCTAAAGTACGGCCGTTCAGAGAATGCGTCCCTGACACGTCGCGATTGAACTGACGACGTAACTTTGTAATGGCGTTGCAATTACGATAAAAATATTTTTGCTGGTTGTTTACCGTTTTAACAATTGATGAGCATTAAAACAACATTATTATATCAATAATCAATGAATGTTATAATTTTGTGCCAAACTGAGGGTCAAATAACTTGGTAAACAATATTTTTCTAAATCTATACTGCGCTATTACAAGGTTATGTCAGCGCTTTATATTTGTAGTGCTGTGCTAACAATAACAGGCAATAATAGTATCGTAATCGGTTCTTATACAGTTATACTTTATAAAATAATACGTTTTATTTTTCTTTTTAAGAATTTGTAAATAATGGACTATAAGATAACTTTTATGAAATATAAAAATAAAACTACGACCAAACCTAACGCGCGAAAGGAAGTAGCATTTTTATATTGCGGTTGAAAATGGTAACCCCAAATGGCGTTATGGGCCGCCATTTTGTGACGCTAAAACAGTCGTCTGTTGTCGTTTCGTGCGCATAGACCACGTTCTTCAAGTGTTTTCGATCTGTATTTATTTGATTACCCGGCTCGATTGTGTTTTGTATTGCGTTCTTTTTACTTTTGGTGCATAATAATGCCTATACGTGGACAAACATTGAAAAGTGGAGCCCGTAAGTAAATCATCAAGATTACTTTGAGGGGGAGCGGCAAAATTGCGGACCCCTGGTACCTGTCGAACAAGTACAAGAACGCGTCTCTCAGGCGCTTGAAGCTAGCAAACGAACGGTAAAAAATATTAATAAAGAAAAGTTCGGCATGGAAGATAATATTTTACGTACTCCGAAGAAGAAACGTATAACTAAATCCGTGACAGATATTGACACCTTTGACGCCAATGCAATCAGAAATCATATATATGGTTACTATTCCAGAAATGAATATCTCAACAGGAAGAAGCTTTTGGCATCGTTAAGAGAAGCTGAACTGTTTAGCGGGGGTAAAACTGCTTTAACCAAAATCTTAAAATATATTGATTTTTCGTATAAAAAAACAGACAAAAGAAAAATTTTATTAAAACGATACGACATAATTTTAAAACGGATAAGGTTTTTGTAAGAAGAAAAAAAAATGATAACTGGGATAATGTCGTGTTCATTGACGAGACATGGCTAAACGCCAATCACACGGTTTCGCGTACTTGGACGGATGATACACAAGCAACGACGTCGAAAGTACCAATGGGTAAGGGGGGCCGTCTGATAATATGCCACGCAGGTTTTGCAAAATACGGCTTTGTGGAGAACGCGTAACTGGCATTTCTATATATTAAGGCTCGGAAATTACGAAATAGTGCCAACATGATATGGAAAATCTCATAAACCAGGTACCGGATGGTACTGCAATTTAAATACACGATACTCAAGGATATAAGTAATACTTTCATCGATTTCAAAACATGTTTCCTAATAATTGGCTCGATAGAAAAAAATCTCAAAAACACCTCTGAAAATAGAGGATTCCTACTTTTTCCGCCAGATTTTAGTGTATTAAAAATTGGATTTTTTTTCTAAAATATTGATTTTTTAAGTACAATAAATTTCATTGATTATTTTAATCCAAAAAAAGCACAGTTAATGCGTACTGAGCCTGTTTACAAAATGTCACATACGCCCTTTCATTCCGAGAAGCGTTAACATCATGTCGCACTATTTACTCCAGCGATCTACGTATATTGCTATCATCCTCGCTCATATCGCGGTCAGCCGCGTCATGCGTCGGACCTGTGTCACTTTTCTCGGCGATCTCAATTAAAATAAAACATGGGTAAAATTATAAATAAACGCTTTGGGAATGCAAAAAATCGTCAAAAACGCATGATGGACATAATAAGGTAAGCATCTATGGCTTCCTTTCTCCATGTACCTATGTATATATCTCTTATATTAATGAAATTATGATATGATTGTGAACCCTAACGCAATATAAAAAACACTTCAAACATTTTACAAGACATAGGTACAACTTTAGCTACCTAAAATAATTATAAGCAATATTCAGAATTTTTCGTAATGAATGTGTTGTAATTATTTTAGATGGATCATGATTAATTTATACAGTTTCTGACAATAAGGCACACAGGTTATGTACATAATTTTCGACAAATCAATCGTCGTTCAAATAGCGCATCGTAAGTGACATCGCTTCGCAATTGAGAGGCACGTGGATCGAATCCAGCGTAAAGAGATTCTTTTTGGTCTAATTTTAATTTTACGACATAATTCTTAATAATACAATAATAATTTTACGTATGTACGTGGACCAATATTATGTGTCTGACAGTAAGGCATAAACGATATGTGTGTAATTTTCGACACCTTGGTCAATGATTGTATAGTGTGTAACTACTGAAGTCGAATCAGAAGATCGAGTACCGTGGATCGAATCTCACATACCTAGATTCTTTTTGGTGACTTTTTTATTTGTATTACTTTTTATTTGATACGTATTATATTTACGTATAATTAAGTTTTCTGACGCGTATTCAATTTACGATTACAATGCTTGCAAATTTATTAGGTATCTCGAGTTTTCATGTTTTCATATAATTAGAGAGTTTAGTATATCTAATGAACGTGAACATTAAATAGGTACTACCTAATCTAGCTACCTGAACACGTTTTTTCATAGATCTCGAAAAAGTATGTCTTGGATGGACACGAGTTGCCACAGCGTAATAGTTACAGTAGAACAACATTTTCAATTTACTACAAAGCTATGTTGAGTAAACACCGTCCTTCTGTCCACTACTATAGAAAACACAAACTTTCATACATGGAAAGTTATTGAAATATTCATGGTATTATCGAGTACGTAATATATTAGTACATATAAATTAGTAGTAAAAAGATGGCCGTAAACGTTTGATGCGATAGAGATAATGAAATTCTGAAATGAAAACTTAATACAAAAAGATGAAGCCTAAGCTTCTGCTTTAGAATGAGACTTTCCATGGTTTTCTTGAATAGCATAAGAATTAAGAACTGACTAAAAGAAAATGAAATAATTAGCACCATACCAATACTTACGTAAGAACATCGAGTAAGGTGCATTATAGAGGACTTAACTATAACGCCCTTAATAACCAAAGTGTAGCGGATATACTACCAAAGAGAGTATTCCCCAGGACGTTTTGGTGTTAAGGGGCGGCCGGTAATTCAACAAAAGTTAAAATTATACACATTATAGCCATTATGTTTTTAAATGTTACATCTTCTGTGTTGTATAAACAACATATGGTAGCCATATAAACAACCCCATATATTGGATAGGAGGATGCTTCTTGGTTATTGATACTATCCCATAACTTACTTACCAATAAAATTCTTACCCCCGGTTTCTGAAACGCAAATCAGCGACAAATTATTTTAAATACTTGTTAATCCATTGTCATACGCAGATTGGGTTTCTAAAAACTTCATGTGACTGTTTGTCAACACTAATGTCAAATCTCCAATTAATCGACAATTATTTCAATTTTGGGTTTCTGAAAAGCTTTTCGGTACGTTAACGGTTTGTTAAACTGACTAATTCTAATTGCCCAAAATCGACCAATTATTCTAAGATTAACGTGTTGATATCGTAAAAATGTATAAAAATAGTTTTAAGCATTCCTACCTACAACGTTTACTCTAATAACTGATAAGATAGAACAAGAACAGAATTATATCAAGTATGATTACTCTAAAAACACATATTGCTATTTTTCATACCGAAGGTACTGGGTAGCACTTCACCACTATCTCGCCTGATGTTAAGTGACGATGCCATCGATGATGCAGCTCGCTTACCCTGAAGATACCTATTCACTCCGGTTTAGAAAACCCCCCCGTAATTAACCAGAAAGACAGACTCAGGCAGAGTGTTCCATTCCCTAGCGGTGTGTATGATGAGCGAGTATAGAACAAGAGTCCGATTATAGAACTACGTAAATATATTACTAAAGACTACGTGATTATAGGGTTGCTGCTCATTTGTTACTCAATAGGGTGCTATAACATAACCATAGCAGCCATTAAACAAACCGCAGCTGGGTAGATTGTAATACCAACAAAAGCATTTCCAAGATAAGTAGGTTATGGACCTTCCAAACCCCAACCCTCTTTGAGAAAACACCTTTCGGCTGAGGGCGTTAAGATATGGTTTAAAGCTCTGTTTAGCGCCTGATGTGCGGCTACAACATATTCACGTTGATGTTAGAAGTGGTATTATTTTGTATTGATGCGCAGGAGGTCCATAGTTAGAATCTCGCCGCGGTCTTCCACTTCACCGCATGATGCGAGGGCGGGAGTTTTTAGAATCATTGATAGGCTTGATGGTTGTTGGCCTTCAAGTAGAAAATATATTACCAAGGATCTAATGGTATGTTACGACGGCTGTTCTTGCCTATTCTTCTCTACTGACTTCACCATCATCAGACGTCAATCACTTACCATCAGGTGAGATTATAGTCAAAGCGTAGCCTAGCAGCAATAAAAAATGCCACTCATGATTTTTTTATTTTAATCGATTTTTACGATATAAAGCAACAAGTAAGGGAAGACAAACACGCACATTTTCACGTACGCTAGTGACTTTCACTATCAATAAACTATTACTGACATAATAACTATAAAATTAAAGAGTATTTATAATCATCATGATGGTATTGAGGATAAAGGGATTTTTTTTAATTTAATTTTTTATAGCTGATAGGTAAGCCTTTGACCACAATCTCACGTGATGGTAAGTGATGATGTGGTCGAAGGTGTTAACAGGCTTAACCTAGAATTACTCTGGCTATCAAGGACAGCTGCCGGAACACACCGTTAGGTGCTTGGCGACAGATTTTCTACTTGAGGGTGGTCGCTAGCCAGGCGGGCATTCACAAAATGCCCTTCCACCATGCGGTGAAGCTCAAGCCCGCGGCGGGATTCGAACCATGGACCTGCTGCGCGGCAGTCCATAGCCAAAGCCACTGAGCTATCACTGCTGGATTCATAAAAATTAATGAAATTTGATAATTCCACTAGTGATAACCCATCAATGTTGACATTTTAGGTATTAGAGCGTACACTCGCACGACTGGACTCTGTCAGTTAGAAATCCGAGCGCAAATAGTATTGTTGGATGTGAATGCCCAAATCTGCTTGTATTTTGACAAATAGGAACGCTTCGAACTCCTCTCTCTTGTTGTTTTACGTTTACGATCATCCGTCATATTTAATTGGTAACCATAGTAACGGTGGTGATGCCAAAAATGATTTGGGATTAATTTCATGTCAAAACAGAAGAGACAACGCTATGTGTTAAAAAAAGACAGAACACTAGAGAATGAATGAATTTGAACGACATTTTCAAATTTCATGTTATCATAGATAAACAAGCATTTTAATCAGGTGTTCTGTAATTTTTCATTAATATGAGTTCCAGAAACCCGTTGAAAGTTAGCGGATTGTTAATTGTGATGGCTTGTTAGATGAATTGAATTTTGACACGCGTACCGAAAACCGGCGATTAATATCGGACACCAAAAATATTATTTGAAAATCAATAAAAGTTTGTTATTTTTCTAGTATAGTAAATGGAGGAGAAGAACGACGCATTGTTGATATACACTATTACACAAAGAGTATATTAAGACAAATCTCGAAACATTCACCTTTCGATTATTTTTTTATTAATATGCAGGGTTATTGGTAAAATGCTAAATCCAGGGAAACCCGGACGGATGGCAGCCCTACTCTCATAGAATGTCCGATTTTATGTCGCACTCCGGTGCATCTTCGCAACATAATCTACCTATACAAGTACATACATCAAGTGACGGCACGGGTGTCGTTTACAAACATAAACGTATCTTTCGTAATCTTTGACAAATACAGTTAATAACAGTAATACCACGGTTTTATAATCGATATGTAATATTGTGGTATTACGTATGAATAGTAATACAAAGTAATACATTTTCAAACAAAATACTTATCTTTCTCCTTGGGTGATTTCAATAATGGTATTATTTTGTTAGAAGTTTTGTTGTTCCACTCATCTACACAATAGCATCCACGAGATGTATTTATTATTATTAACAAATTGAAACAATAACTGTACCTACCTACTACATTCTCCATGTGATTTTTTGTTAGTGAAATCTTAATATGACTTGTAGTAATGACACGAGCAGGTACCCTTGATTGTTAGCGGAAACAAAGCCAGGATCTGAATGAACTACGCTACTTGATAAAAAAAAAACAAAAATTGGAACCGACTCCAACACCCAAAAGTGTGAAATAACTTGTTCAAGTCGGTACCAGTATAGTTCAAAAGTACCTATTATCACAATATTGTGCACGTGGTACTAGTGTTGGACTTCGACAAGTTAATTCACACTTTTTGGTGATGAAGTCATTTCCATTTTTATTTAAAAAAAAAACACTTCTTTTTATGACCCTTGCTACTTACGGGATCGATCTTCATTCATTGTCAACGACTATATCATCAAGATAAGTAAATATTTTTCAGTTATTGGAGTGTAAGTCAAAAACGGCTTGACCGATTTTGATGAAATTTAACTGGAACCAAACAACAAGTATCAGCTTTCAAACAATAAAAGATTTTTTTAAATCGATTCACCCAGTCAAATGTTCTGAGGTAACAAACATATAAGAAAAAACAGACGAATTAAGAACCTCCTCCTTTTTTTGAAGTCAGTTAAAAATACCCAATAGTATAACCCGCTATTTGTATTTTGATCAGGGGTAAAAAAGTTTTTTTATGATTTTCTGTGTAAATTTTACACAATATACTTGTTTTTGTAATAAATAAACCATCTATTGTGTAACAGCTTACGCCTTGCATCAAAGTAGATACATAGTTCATGTTCATCAAAACCATAGTTCATGTTCATTAAAAATGAACATACACAAAAACTGCAAAATCAAACAAGTTGGTAATAATCAAGACTAAACTTGTTCTACTGTAGGTATGGTAAATTTAGGCTCGCGGGAACTATGATCGCAAAGGGTTAACTGTGTCACACTATGATATTTACAGCATACAATCAACTAATGGTTGGTATCATGTATGCATACTAGATGGCGCTTCAGCACACATCACATTCGTGTGTGACAAGATAGTTTCTACTAGTTCTACTAGAGAGCGCTCTAAATTTTTAACCAAATAAAATATTACCGTTGACTTGCGGACGTGGCGCCATGTACACCGCGAAGTAAACACGCGAGGAGAAGTGGGGACAAAATCTAATATCTGGTTTTAGAATTCTGTCCCTTAATGGTAACACAAAATTGATAACACCTCTAAGGCAGCGCTACAAGCGCACAACCAATTGGGTGATTCGCAGCAATTTCATATCCGATGGTGCCACTGCGCCGCCGTCGGACACCAACATACCAAATAATCTATGGCGTTACTTCGCAGTGAATTTGTTTTATTTTTAAAACTAACTGTCCAGAACGGCGATAGCCCAAAAAAGATAATATAAAAATCTTATAAAAAATCTTGTTGAAAACCAATCAGATTTAGGAATTCTTTGTTGAAAACGTTCCTGCAATTTTGGTCACATGTTTAGTTCTTTGAAAATGTAGTTTTAACTCGATTGCAGTGCACTGCGATCCCCAAGCCGCCTGCCAAGCGTGGGGATTATGGCAAATACCCCCTACTTTGGGGAGGCTGTGTTCAGCAGTGGACGATCCGGCTGATACAGCAATTCATCTTTTGCTGACCTGACGGGTTTATGCCCTTAGATATTCCCTTTGCGTGACAGCAATTCCTAAACTATAACCACTGAACCCACCGGGGCAGTTTGAACGGTATTACTTGGTAAAATTTAAGTACAAACTGCTGTTAGAGGTGGAGTTTCTAACATGCAATCCACTCATATCCCTTGTCAGGTCAGGTTGTCAGTAATACGGTGCTGAGTAAAGGGGCACTTCCTCGTAATTTGACAATGATTTGTCACGATGGTGTTAAATCTACTTGCTGAAAGTTTTGCGTTAGTAATAAAAGAAGTATATAACTATTTATAACAGCAGTAATAGTTTTCCTTTTTTATAATTATTCTTCTTATCATTTTAAATATTTCTTTGCTCAAACCTCTTTTTGAAAACTCGCGATTATTACACGTAATTAAACATTGAAGCGATTAAAAATTGTTTAATTACTAGTACAATATGATTATTATCGCCTGAATTGTAATTAAGTTTACGCTTAAAGTTTCTCGATGTTTTTGTTCCAAGTGATGGCCAAATGGCACAAAGCAACTGACAACAGCTTGAAAGCAAAGAGTGAAGATAGATGAGATCGATCGCTGTTACAGATTAACAAACATTGTTGTTAGCGAATATATACTGTCAATAATCAGGATTAAGTAACCCTACGGTAACAGCATATAAGTGAAAAAGTATAGGTTAAAAGAGGTAATACGAGTTTTGTAATACTATAAATCATGTAAATGAAAACAGAAACTAAACATTTACTCGTCTTTATAAATTATGTACTATTTCATGTAAAACTAGATAGAAAAAACGATATATTTTCATATAGCCTGGCAAAGTAAGCGGCAAGCCGTTATTTTAGGCCGGCAAAGTTTTTATTTTCCTTTCAAGAAATCTGTTACAAAAGTGTAGAAACTAATAAAGACTGGAAAGAATAATAATACACTTTAAATTTTAAAACTGCGCAAATATAATGAAGTTGCATTAGAAGGAAAGTAGATAGTTGGACATAATTATTATGTACCTACACCTACCAATCATAGAGACATATTACTATATGATTCGTCGTTGTGTTGTGAAATTTATACGACGATACTCATAAGTAACTGAAAATTATCTACGTCCTTATCTTGTTACCAACATTTCATTAATTTCAGATATTTCACATCCGCACACCCTCGCATTTATAATACCTACCTATTCGCAATTGTTTTGTTGGTACCTAGGTACCTACTCCATACATCATTTTTTTACTAGAATTTCTGTCCGTTGCAAATTATTGGTATGATATTTTGTCACTTTGATATTTTTAAGTTGAAAAAACGCCAGTATAATAATAAAAGAATATTCCTACTCTCCCCAACAAAAACAAAAGGTACACTTTATTACGACAGACATTAATACAGTTTTTGTTTAAGTAAGATTAATTTCATAAAAGAAGTGTTTATCAAGTTTGGAATATTTTGATATACAACATGCTCTCACACTTTTCTCTAGGGTAAGTACTTTTATACGAAAATGTTTCGATACAGTTTGTTAATTTCTGTCATTTACAATAGATTTTTGTTCGGTGTGACAAGTAGATACACAGTAGAATAAAATGTTCATTATTTTCTATACATAATACTAAACTTGTGTACGTTATTGTTGAGTACATTATTAATATTTATAAAATACTAGCAACACGCCCCGGCTTTGCACTGGTAATTACGACTATAAATTGAGATGTAAGCTAGCCTATCTTTTAATAAGGATTAACGTGACACGTAACTATTGTATATAAAGATTAATAATTTAACATACATAAAGTCTATGACGATTAAAAATAATACAATCAGAGCATAAATCTCAATTCAGCGCAAATCGAGGGGCACAAGATTCCCGCTCGGGAAAAATTATAACAATAATAATTTGTAATTGGTTTTTTATTTATAATTGATAGGCTAGCCTTTGTCCACTATCTCACCTGATGATAAGTGATGTTGTGGTGGAAGATATTGTTTAGGCTAACCTAGAATCACTGGCTCTCAAGGAAAGCTGCCAGAACACACCGTTAGGTGCTTGGCAGATTTTATACTTGAGGGTTGTAGCTAGCCAGGCGGGCATTCGTAAATTGCTCAACCACCATGCTGCTACAACAGTCATCGTTAGACAACAACTGGGACCGTCGTTTTAACGTGCCCTTCCAAGCACGGAAGCGCTCAGTAGTAATGTCACTAGCGGTCACCCATCCAACTTCTGGCCGCGGCGGACTTTGCTTAACTTAGCTGATCGGTTAGCTGAACTTCGCTACAAGCGCTTTAAAAACCATAAAACAAAAAATACATAAAACCAACACCAAAAAGATCTCTTTATCCGAACCCTCTCCCACACGATCACCAACTAAAAATAGGCAACTATATTGTCTCGTTTTCCATTACTAGCCTAAGTATGATAGTAATGGAAAACTTGACATTTAAAAAAGTAAGATGAAACGCTGCGACACCGCAGACATCTGCGAACGTGGGTATGTTAACAATCGCAGAAGCATTAGATCATACGTTTTTAAATATTTCATCACGATATTTTAAGCAATATAAACATATGTAAAATATTAAATTGTTGCTAAGCCGTGCGTTACGTTTTAGAATGTATTCAACAATGTTTAGGATAAAAAGTGACGAGTTATAAGAATCCGCGGTTATATAGCCGGCATCATGGTAAGGTAAAAACACCAGCCCAGTATCCATATGAAAGCAGTGTCACTATATGACACTGGATTGCGCTCGTCACTCCGAGACATTTGATATTGTCTCTATCGCTCAGTAATTCTCATATGCTAGATTCCACTTTACTTGACTTATTTACCACAGATGGTATTGAACTATATACTGTTTGAAGGCACCATTGATTTGTTGCACTAAAGTGCTACCACTTATTTTATACTTTGGATATCACCAGGTCTAGATAATGAAGAAGATTCTGTTTACTTATTTTTCTACTTGTCTTCTTTGTATTGTATTGTATGTACAGAGTGTTGTACTACCATCAGGCTAGTCATCTGAGTCCCTCTCTATGATAACAAGTGCAGTGCAGTACGGTCAATATTAACTTTGTCTGGATGGCACTGAATAGCATACATAGTTTCATTTTGATTATTATCACTGTAATCTTCCTCTTTTAAATCCAGGACACCTAAACCGTGTATAAAATTATGTCAAAGATTCGACCGTTTAAGGTGGAAACAGACGTCTATAGCGAGTTATTCAATATTTTATCGGTTTTATGGCACTTATAGTACTAGGCTTTGTAACTAGTCTACGGTATTCACGAGATTAAAATAGTATTTCTCGTAAGTAATATTTTGAAAGTTGTAGAACAATATATAAGAAGAAAAGATATAAAGAAATGTATAGTACTGTCTTCAAACTTTACTTGATACAGTACAGTAAAATAGTTAGATGACTTATATACAACACAAAAAATTATATAATTTTGAATTTAAAGTCGTTATCCTCAGCATTTCCTTTAAACATATTAAATTTTATAATGAAATTTAAACTATCAATATTAAGATTCACATTAAATTAGTTTCCCCGAAAGTAAATAGGTATAGTTGTAGCATTTTTATGCTATCGTTGTGAAACAATCACGAGGCCCATCTGTTGTTAAGTGGTTAACATATACCTATAACAGTTGCAGTTCGTCACAAGTGGCAACTGGCCCATTACCCTGAGAAATAACAACAATTGACAATTAAACAATAAAATTGTCAATTGGTGAAATGACAAGCACATGTGCCTGTCATTTCACCGATACTTATACCGTTCAAAGCAGAACACAAAACTGCTTGGCGGTAGAAAAAAGTATGGTGGAAGTACTTCCTCGGAAGAACGTTCCACAGCTATTAAAAGTAATATCTATAAATTATTAGACTAATAGTCTGATTTCAGTACAAGTACATATACAAAATATTTATTACTTGTTTAACATATAGGTGCTCTCTTATATATATATAGTTGAAGCCCTGCCTTCTGGTATCACTGTGTTGCAGAAGGCAGGGACTTCCCCGTACAATGAGCACACATTACATACCTAATATAATATCTAAGTTTTTAATTGGTTAAACTAAATAATGTTTATCAGTACCGAAACGATGTCTATATTTACACAACCTGTATTAATAAAGTACAGTAGTACTATTCATCAATAGAACTAACAAAAGCACGCCAGTACTTCCGCCAGCCACTTAAACGTCAATATGATACGAGTAAATCGAAACGTTTTAGAAGACCGCAACCCGCAATCTTCAGGCTCATGTGTCAATATCGATATTTTGTTACCTGAGAGTCTGACGAGGCGTAATCAAAGAAAATGCTACTCTCTCATGAGAGATGTTATAGTTTAAACAAGGATTGAAGTAACGATAAGCCTAGCCTTACAACTTATGTGTTGTGAGCTTTATTCAGCTAGCTTGTAAGTATACCTACTGTTTTTATCATAAGCAAAGCAAAAGCAATCGCCTTTGCTGTGGTCATGATAGGTACTAGAGCATTTTATGAATGACCTAGCTAGCTACCGCCCTCAAGTATTATATCTGTCACCATTCACTTAACAGTGTGTTTCGGCAGCTGTACTTGAGAGGTAAGTATCCAATCCAGTTCTCGTTTAACCTGAACAACATCTTTATCATCATAGCTATAGAAAAAAATATTGTAAGTACAACTTAATGGTTTTAATTTTAAACCTTACTAAATTTGTATAAAAGTAATTAATGCCAGAATAACATAGCTGCTTTTTCAGCAGAGTAAGTATGATATTAATTAATCTTACTTAACGTAATATCAATATTGTTTCTAGGGAAATAATTTAAATTTTGTAAGTGTAGAACATGAACAGTGAAATAAGTATAATAAATAATATCTACTTGCCTAAAATCTGATCATCATTTTAAACTTGTACACTAACACATGTAATATTTGTTTAAGAACAACTCGTAAATACTTATTTGTCATCCAATTCACCGTGGGTATTTCGACACCTTTGCCTACCGGCTCGATATACGAAGGCGACATTATGTTTATTGTCACCCTATTCTCGAAAACGGCTCTATAGTTTTGATAAAATTTACGGTATAGGGATTTCAGAGGTGTGAAATCGATGTACTCGTAGGCTGGCAAAGTTTTAAAACATTATGATCTATGTATACAGAAAAGTTTATTTTCTTGCAGATTTTTTTGTTCAACATAAAAATACTGTGAATAATAGATTGTTCATATCTTGAAGAAAAAAGTTGAAGCTTTCAACAGTTCATTTCATTACCATTTTTCGGTAGTTCAAAGTTTCTTTTATTACTTCCATGGTTCAAAGTTACAGACACAGTTTCAATACATATCAGGCTGCGTTTGTAAACGAGGGATTTTTTTTATCAGTGCGTAAGTTTTACTTGTTTTAGGAATGAAAAATCCACTGTGGTGACTGCTAGACAGCATAAGTGTAATTTTTACATTCACTGTATTGTTACCTTAATTATTGTTCTTCCAGAAGGTGTTATGTTGGAAAACTGTAGAGAGTGAGCCCCTCATAAAAGTGAGTACCTGCCTATAGGAAAAAAACGAAAAATTAAAACGCCATCTGCTTAGTAAAATGGTAAGAGATATAGTAAAGACCACCTGGACTTTGTCCAAAAAGAACAGAATAGAGGAGCAGTCGAATGACATGTAACAAAAGTACAAAATGGCGGACTCAATATGGCGACCATACAAAATTCTTCAATTCCTTTGAAGCGAAGTCGGGCTTTGAATCTTTTCTACGAGATTCTTTCTTGTTTCAGGCTAAATACGTGATGTGTAATTTAAAATTTCTTGCTAAAATGTCCTGAACACGATGTTAGGGATAACATCGCTTCTCGAAAATGTATTCAACCAAATTAGTTCTTTAATTAAATCGAAGCACCAACCCTTATAATTATAATTATATTTAGCATTTCAAACAGTATAATGTTGTTGCTACGTGCCGACTTCGATTACGTGGGTAGGTACTATTTGTTGAACAGGTAGCGTTCGAAAATGGAGTGGTTTTGAATGATAGCTCGCCCGGAAATTAAAACGACATTGTTAACGGAGTTGATTATAACGATACCATAAAATATTATTGCGAAATTAAATTATATTGGTTCCTAATTTGTCCGTGACTTCTCGGTTATCGCACAAAATTTCCAAATAACAGGAATACTTACAATTTAGCATTGATTAAATTTAGAGGTAAATACGCCCTTGCCAGTGTTATGATTACGATTGCTTAGGGTTATGGAAAAGTTTAGATAAGATTAGCGCAAAGTGTTTCTTGGGAATCTTGTTGTTCTGGTTAGGTCCACGGGGCGAACAGCTTTTGAGTTTTGTTGAGAAAAATATTTTGAACAGCAGTTCAAAGTTAGGAACTGTGGCCGGAAAATGACAATAGAGACAACCTGCAAGAGATCAAAACAATCTGTGCCAAATTGTGGACTTTGAGACACATTTGTCTACTTTTCCATAATTAACTATATTACTTCTTATTTATTTAAGAATCATATAACTGTAAATGTTACCTACTTTTATCGAGGTCATTTTTATTATAACATGAATATAGTTGCAGATCTGAAACTTATATACTATGAATTGCTAAAATCATGTATAAGTTTGTCTTGGAGATTCAAGGATTATGTTAAATTGCCGGCTTTAGGAAAAAATATTCAGTGTCGTACATATATTTTGGTGTGCGATCACGGATATCGGGCATGGGAGAGTGCCACGTGTCGCCAGCATGCTGTCAAATTAACCTTCTATAAGAACGGCGGCTATACGATCAGCTTCGTTTAGCAGACGGAGAGTGTGTTGCGTACGTGCTTACTAATAAAATGTGTAATTCAGTAGAAATCTGGAAAATTAACTAAACCACAAGAAATCTTACTACAAGAATTTTTCTAATAGGCGTGAGCCAATGTGATGGCAGAAATGAGGCGCCACCGGAAAACGAAAATTAGTAGTGAATAAATTTGTGTCGGCATATCTCTCGCATATCTATGGGTGCGATGACGTATAGTTAGGGCAACATAAATTATTGTTATCTTTTGTATTAATAGATCAAGGAGTCCATCGAAGAATAGCGGTTTTGTACCCTTGCTATCGCGGGCCAAGGCAAAGGCAAGACAAGACTCCAAGAAGAGTTTGCATCAGTGGAGTAGCGAATATAATATTTGAAGACTGTAATACTATGAGAACAAAGCAAAATACCCTAGTTATATTTGTAACGAAATGTCCATGTACCTATATATTTATTAGTTACTGCTTGGCGGTAAAAATGGGTATGTTGGCAGTACTTCCACGGACGAACTCGCACAAAGTTCTTCTGCTACTAAAGCAAAATATACACGGGTTTTTAAATAAAACAGTGTGAAAAATATATCATCACATCACTCGGAGTACTATGTACTTAATATTTTAAATTTAAATCTCTAAAAATAGGATAACTTAATTTCTGCGTACTCTAGTAGAATGCCTGTAAATTGCTCTTTTCATTTCCTCAATCATATTTTAGTTATAGGTAAATTTTTGACGACCAATATTAATTTGCATAATGGCTTTCGGAAAAGAGCCAGTTTCTTACGCCACAATTTTTGTGCCCCTCAATTCGCTAAGTGGAAATTCATTGTCTACTTTTAAATTAAACGGCGAATAGGTACTTTTTTATCATCTTACCTTAATATTTACATAATGCTCTCCTCGACCACCCTGATAAGGGCGGGGATCTGTCGCTATAGCGGCCCGGTCACCTGTTGGTCAGACAATAGGTACATTTGTTAATCATTGCATGGCAATTAAATCACCTCTATGCAACGATTTTTGTCAGTTTTGGAATCCGTTGTTCTATCGTTATTACCTTTTAGCGCGAGACTCTAGGATTATTCGACTGTTCCGTACCCGTTCACTTAAATTTTAGATGATCTTAATAATTGATTAATTAGAATGCATGCCATTACTCACGTCAACGTGTTGGTAGAGTGTTGTTGCACATTACGCGCAAAACAGGGTTTATTACCATCATTACACTGAGAAAAATGACTTCCGTCCTTTATTACTTATTGACGTGCAGAATAATTAATAATGCTGATGCCTTTAATAATATCAAGAGTGTAATGAAATAGCATGAAGGCAGATATACTTTTGGTTCCATCACTACAAGTTTCAATTCAAATAACAAACAGAAGTCATGACAGCCTTTCATTTTAAAATAAAGTAACTAAATATTATATTATTACTATATACCTGCTTTTTAACAGGAATTTCATAACAAATTTTCAAGTTTGTCGTGAGAAAAATGTAGCACGACAATTAATCAAGAATTAGTGCGAAACCGAAAATAAAATATCAAGACCGAGCATGACAGAAAAACATAATTTTCTACCCACAAAATGTTATTGAATCATGAGTATTTAATGGGTTTTTACCAATAATTTACTATAGTGTAACGTTCTAAATAATTTGTGAAATAATTATTTGTTGAGAAAAAATAAATGATAGTAATGTCATGTTAAATTTTCGTGACCGGCACGACGTCCCTAGATGTTGTAGTGCATTACACGAATGCTCGTCTGGCTGACTATCACCTTCAAGTAGAAAATTTGCCTCTAAGCTAACCTAATGTCCTTTTGTGTTATGTAGGTTACGTTGAAGCCAATATCAATTCTGCCCATTCTAGCTTTAGCCTGTTGGTCGAAAATGTTCAACCAATGAGTCATCATCAGAGATTCAACTTCTTCTTTGTGGTATAGAGTAATTCTATATTAATTGAACTGATTTTATTAAGATACATCTGTTCAGCCATATTCATTTAAAAGAGTTCGAACTGGTGGTTCCTTTTGAACTACCTAGATGGCGCTATCGCTATTTATGCTCTTTCCTATACAAAATGCGTCAGAATGTATAAAATCCTGCATCGCGCAAACGAAATAATCCGACGGTTCCGAAAGATATTCAGCTAATATTATACTAAATATATTGACATCGGCAGCAATCGGCAACACTCGGCAGTCTAGTGCAGCAGAATCACCAGGAATTACGCATTAAAAGTTGTTACATGTTCACGATAATAAACGAGAAAGCTCTTTTAAGACTGCTATGATGATATCGAAAATATATCAAAACTTTCCCGTAAAGTTGTTAGGAAAATGTATTCTTATTTTGGTGAATTTCACAATAATTTATCATTTCATTAATGAAACTATACCATTCATTCTTAATTTTTTATGATTCCCTTCACGACTTTTTGTCATTACTGTTAGGGATAATTCCGAGTTCGTCATGATATTTTGTTATGACGCGTACTGACAAAACGTGAGTATTCAGCACTAAGAAATCTTGTGCTGTTGCCTGATTATTTATCGTAACATCAATTCATGGTAAATTCTTGTGATTTACATGCTAATTATAATTAAATACTCTTGGTCCGTTTTTATTGGGAATACGGATATTTATTTCAAAATTCCTTTACAATTATCATGAATCATGACAGTCATTTTTCTCAGTGTACCAATATCATTACTTACTGAATAGTAGCGGGTATATTACCAACAAGGCCTTACCTGGTTGTAGGCCTCTTCAGATAGAGAGTTGGTAGGTACCTACTAACGCAGTGACAGATGTTGTGCTTCAAAGTGTACAATTGTTACATTATATTAGGTCCATAATAGAGAGATATATCTAATCTGTTGATAGAAAAACTAGACCTGAATCAACCAAACAATACAAAAGTACATAATCAACTCAGTACAAAGTCTACTAAGTCTGCGATAGTCGTTAGCTCTAGAATCAATAAACAATTAACAAAAGTAGACGTGAAGAACATTCAAAATTCGTTCTTGACTTTCACTAAATTATACTAGCGAATGCTGAACATGATAAATTAACTTGTTCAGTTGGTATCACCGCAATGTTTGCAAGTAACAAATTAATGAAGACTTTGGTTAGGTTGACATTGGCTTTATTTGATGGGTTGTTGATAAAGAGAGCAAGCAAGTCCAAATAAAGTAGGCGTAAGATTGATGGTGGCAGTTTTTTCTGGCTCAGTAAATAATAAGACGCGCTCAAATTGACAGAGTATAAGATAAGGAATGTAATTTCAATGGTTAATGCTTCAATAAAGTAGACAATATGGGAATAATCATCATGTTGCTTCCATTATCCCAGGTACCCTGGGTCGTTCGACATATTATCTATAATAATATGGAAATTACGATCGAAGAACCTATTATAGAAAGTTTGGCTTGAGTTTAAGGGACGGCGCTAATTCTTCCATGGGAATACTCTTACTATGGAAATACGAGTAGTTTAGACAATTATAATACGCTTAACTAAATATTAATTTCGTCTACCAATAATTTAGAAGAAATTTTTGTTCTTATAGGTATTACTTTAACACAGGTGTAAATCAAAAATTATATAATGCCTACTATTTACACCTATAATGAATATCAGATCTTCACTTTACCATGTTGATGATCAAATTACTGGTATAAGGACAGAAAAGGAAAATTTTCTATACATTTCAACAATATTGAAGTTATGGAAGACATAACTTTATTTTCATAAGAGTCATATATCGGATATAGAAAAGCTCATGTGATAAAAAGCTCCGGCATTGAGAAGTAAAGCTGACATTTTATTTGACCCGAAACTTTTAAGGGTAAGATTACGATCGGAAGTTTTTTATCCAACCCAGGTGAAAATATCGATAGTAAGCTTAGTTAATGCTGAAGTAGAGTCAAGGTGGTACAGTCGTAAACTGTGGGTATGGATTTGAGAAAAAATCTTTTCCGATGCGTCGCTTATAGAATTTTATTACCTGTGTAAGGATCTCTCAGAAATAAAAGATCAGAAAAAATAATTTGATCATAAAATTATTGATTTTGTACTTGGTAGAATTTAGTACCTAAATATAGTCTTGAAGAGATTCTAGAAATTAATATCTACATGTTTTATTAGTATTTTACGTGGGCGTTTTGAGAACAATTATAGATTGAGAACAATTATAAATACAGTCTTGTAGAGATTCTAGAAATTAATATCTACATGTTTTATTAGTGTTTTACGTGAGCGTTTTGAGAACAATTATAGATTGAGAACAGTTACCTAAATATAGTCTTGAAGATATTCAAGACATTAATATCTACACGATTTATTAGTGTTTTACGTGGGCGTTTTTAGAACAATTATAGATTGAAAACAATTACCTAAATATAGTCGTGTAGAGATAAATCTTAAAAAAAAAAAGTTTCTTATTTTCCCATTACTTGTATTGTAAGGCCTTGTTTCATCATAAATGTCATTATTGTAGATCAACAGCCCTATAAGTTTTGATGAGTGATTTGACAAATATCAAACTATGTGACATCAATTAATTGCTGTATCTTTTCATAGACACATGATTTTTTTCACCTCCCGAGGACCGTTGTACTTAGTAAAAAGCTGAAAATAGTTATTTTGAAATTATATACAAAAAAGTATTCATGTTTGTTTTCCTGAAAAATCCTAGATGAGGCGTTATTAGGTATAATCACTCTCTGCCAAAATGGCCAGATAGTGGCTATTCCTACCCTTATCCCAGCGGTCACTAAAATTTGTATTTTCTAACAACACAAAGAACGAGACAAGTTCCTTTATATTTGTAAAAGCTTTGGCTTCTATTCTGTTCCAAGGCTTATGATCCCCAATCTTCCTAGTCGGTACTATACCAGCTACATTTCGGTTGTCAAGGCGTTTAACCAACAAATAAAAAGAAGAAATCAAACGGCTTACATAAGTTAGTTATTTCACTTGAATTAGAAGTAGAACCGTATATTGTGTCCCTTTTACAAAGAAATGAGTTTTTTTTCAAATTTACAAATTTACCAGAGGACAAATTATAGCCATGTGCGGGATTCACTCCAGCGTCATCCACCCGTCTAGCCGGGGTAGGGGTAGCTCTGAGCTAACCAACGTGACCAACTGAGCTAACATGACAATGCGTCATAACACTAATTTTTCATATCGTTCTTCAACCATCGTATGGGGATGTAGTGGCACCCATAGTTCAATATATGTTATACTATGTGTCTATTCTTAGTAACCTACCTACATATACTGCTAGAAATGTGTAAGTTCACGGATTTCATTACAGTCCTTATATTACACTACTCAATCACCCCGAGTCGAGACACGTAACTAAAGTTGGCTAGTTGAAACTATAAGAGCTGTTTAACCTCTACGCTCAGGTCAATTTTCGCTCAACATTATGGGGCCCGCATTTTGACCCTCTTAAATTTAATATATATATAAATTAAAATTTCATGGTTATTTAGTATTATTTTTTATTTAATATTTTTTTTTCAAATTTAATTTCTATGATTTTTCAATTCAGACTTGAGCTGAGAATAGATCTATTCCATAATGAGTTGGGAGGACACCAAATTCATGAATCAATATTTATTGTATCCCAAGAGCGATAATACAAAGGCGGATGGAACACAGACATCCATTTACTGCGCTGCATTAACTTGTCAATGCCTTCAGCTGTAATAGTCTGTCTGAGTTCAGCTGCAACACAGCGGTTTCTAGCTGAATTTGATTGTATATGGCAATGAAGAGATGCAAACATCCATTAGTGTGCGTTGTATCTGTATTATGTTGAGACTCACTTGAAGCATTATTAGTTTGTCCGAACTCTGGATTAATGATTTCATATTTTTTTAAATAGGCAATCCATAATTTTAGTCTAATATTGAGTATGTTGGATTTGTGGCAATTTTGTATTAGTCTCAGCGTTGTTAGGTAGATTCTTATTACATCCTCGCCTTCGTTGCTTTGTAAATTTTAATTACATTGGAATGATTAATGAAATTGGATCAGTTTTATGTGTATTAAGCTGAAACAGTTTAATTTTAAATATTTATATTTACATTTCTATAGTACATAGTATTAAAATACGATGTACCTGTTTAAAAGTATAACGCATTTATTAATACCTAGTATTTCTAAGATTGTACAACCTAGTTTGAGCAGAGCAATATAGGCAGATTTTTTTTGCTCAATTTCAAACGTATTGTTAGTTCATAAGTTGCCGGGATCAGTGAGTACCACGGATTTTAGAAGAGAATCCTTTCCTAAATCCTAAACCTTAAGACTTTGATGGAACACTATTGTAGTGATCTATGATCCTTAAGTATGTATGGCATCAATAAAACATATCAAGTGCGAATTGGACTCGTGTTGAAGATTGTCCCGTAAGAGTAAATAATGAAATTACATACTACTTGTATGTGTTTTTGAATCGGTTTTTGTTTTATTTTCTTGAAGAGGTCTCAGCTCTGTATATATTATTTTAAATAAAATATATTATTCCGAAAATGGAGATCTTAATCGTTATATTAAAAGGACGTTTACTATAAATATATTATTTTTGGAGGTTTCACCAACTCTCATGGTGTCTTCTGGCCAACTTTAGGTGTATAATACATTGGTCGTCCCGGTAACTGCTATTATTATTGTAAGCGGGTATTTTGATTGTATTTACCGACTATTTGATTCCACATTAAAATTACTTTTGGGTTTTATAAATCGATGTCGAATCTTAATATCAGTGTAGAATCGAATCTAAGTTGACGTAGAGTAAGTGGATCCGAACACTAGGTAAGTAGTAGGTTTTTTTTTTATAGGTAAGCCTTTAACCACAATCTCACGTGATGGTAAGTGATGATGTGGTCAAAGGGCTTAACCTAGAATCTCAAGGACAGCTGCCGGAACACACCGTTAGGTGCTTGGCGACAGATTTTCAACTTGAGGGTGGTCGCTAGCCAGGCGGACATTCGCAAAAATACCCTTCCACCATGCGGTGAAGCTAAAGCCCGCGGCAGGATTCAAACCATGGACCTGCTGCGCGGCAGTCCATAGCCAAAGCCACTGAGCTATCACTGCTTCAATAAGGTCTAAGTTTTTAGGACAACAATATAGAGTAAGTCGAGCGAGTGAACCGAACGTACCGCGGCTGTGACTAGTGAAGAGTCAAAAACAAGCAAAGTACGATTTGGGCCTCGCTGGTGGTTATCACAACAACCCGTGCTAGACAAAGTGAATAGGTAATGAAATATAATTTTATTACAGTACAGGTTTAGATACAACGGAATATTCTGAGTATTTGTTGCATAGATATGGTGCGTAACATAGGCAGGTACCACAAATATCGGAAGGTGTGGCATGAGGACATGACACGGTCGCCAGGGGTGCGTTCTTATTTGTCGTCCGACGACGTCCGACGACGCCCCGAGCGTTTTTATATGCCCGGAGCGATCGTCCGATTATCATCCGGAGCGTTCTTATATATCGCTCGACGACGCACCGGTCGCCCCACGAAATCGGTAGATAAATATCGCCCTGACGTTTCATTGACAGTTGGGACTTGATTTTTGTTTGTTTTATAGGTTACTTTTGTTTACGTAGACTGTACTTCTGTTTACAAAATTGTATTATTATTGTTATATTTTATAAGTTTGTTTTAGTTGTGTGTCGTGGAAAAAGTACATAATTGTTAATACATTTCTTCCGAGCGAGTGGAACATTTTAAGAAGTGTTCATGATACAGATATGATACAGAGCCGTTCTTAAAAGGCGGATGACGAGCGTCGCTCTGCTTGGAGCGATCGTCCGTCGTCGGACGACAAATAAGAACGCACCCTAGCATGCTTTCAATCTGATCTTATATATACCAGAGGCGGCTATGCACTCGGTCAGCTTAGTTGCATAATAGATACAGAGTGCATTTCGTGCTCTAGAAACTACTATGGAGCACGGAAATCATTTGGTGAATATTTGGTGATGACATGCATTTACGATATCTTATTGGTATATTCCTGTTTCCTAACTAGTTTTGAAAAAGACCCGTAACAATAATCTAAAACTGATGACATGATTTCCTACTAATTTACTATACAAAACTTTGTTTCTTCATTTACATGTATCGAAACCTTCCTCGAAAATAATATAGTTTAATTAGTTGGTTAAGGTCATTATTTTGCTTCAAATATCTGTGAAATATCTTAACACCGATTTCGTACCGCATTCAGTTTAGAAGCTATAAACCCGTAACATACGACCGGAAAACAAGCAGAAAAGAAAAGGGTTGATATTAATACGGCTGCGTTTCACCCTTTGCGAACATAGCCACAGTAAGTAATTGTTACGCAGGTTTTATATCTTAAATTATGTTATGGCTTGAGAGTATAAGGGCTGTGCCATATCGTCCAGTAAGATATCGTTAAAGGTGATTTAAAGAACAAATATCTGTTGAGCAGTATTCCTGCATTTATGTCGATGTGAGGGGATGTCGATACATATTTGGTGCTCTACGGGGCTCATAACCATCGCATGCTCACTTTTTCAGTTGTAAGATAATGCCTAAGGAAGGTGAGAGTAAGAAGGCAGCTGGCTGTAGAAGCGAAGCAAACTGTTTGTTTGTTGTGAAGTTTTTTCTAGTTATATATGTTTTTCAATTTCAATTATTTTGATAGTATTCCGTTAATATTAATAGTATATGCCCGTAGGCACAATCAAGCTTTTTAAGACAATACCTAATTCCGCATTTGCAAAACTATTGCTCAATGTAGCTTGAATTAAAATTATATATTTTAAAACCCTTTTATAAACTCAAATGCTTTGAATTATATTCTTTAAATCTCGATAGTAGGTAATCACCAACCTATTAATTTTCGTACCCACTTTGGTATTTTGTAAGCCAAATTGCTATAATTTATAACTCTTGTTATGTACAAGTAGGCAGCTACGTGTCTAGGGTACATGAATTAGAAAACCAGCACTGTTATACTTTAAGCCATTTATAAAATACATTACATATTTAACAGCCATGTGTAATATACTAAGTGCGAAAACTCAATTGTCACGAATTCAAATAAAACAAGACTCTCTAAAGAGATAAAAAAACAGCGGATAAAATAGTTGTCAAATCCAGAGTGGATTATATTTCACAGTGTAAACATAGCTAGCAGCAAACATAAAAAAAACACAATTTTCTATTATGAAAGCTAAACAGGCGTATGCATCTATTAAATAGTACTTATACACTATATATGGCTATCTTTTATTCATAAAACGTCGTAGATTCTTAAAATTGCACGCTTACTCACAGATTGAATAGGTCTTTTAAAAAGCTCGTAGCATTTTGAAGCAATGGTCTGTACCATGCACAAAATGCTACGAGCTTTTTAAAAGACCTATTCAATCTGTGAATAAGCGTAATTTAAAGTAATTAGCTATTACCCCTGAAGTGATTAGCTATTACCCCTGTGGGTAATAGCTAATTACTGCCGGGCAGAGTGTTTTGTTTCAAATCCCACCGTGGAGTTGAGTTTCAAGACATGGTAGGTATGATATTTTTCAAATACTCGCTTGGCTACCACCCTTTCCTAGGAAATCTGTAGTGAAGCACCTAGGATATCTGTCGTAAAGCACCTAGCACCTAGGGGTATATTTCACAAGCTGCCCTTAAGCACGGTAATATTATCTATAGATAGAGAATATTATCTATAGATAGATACCGTGCCTGAAGAGACATAGGACCTTTTAAGATAAGCACTGCACCTTTTTACAATACCCGGCTACATCATACACTAACCACTAACTGTAGGAGATGATAGTTAAATGCTAACCTATCTGCAGTAAAAGAAAAAATCAGTCCCATCCCGAAACAATATAATTTCGAGTTTTGTAAAATAAAAACAAGTGTTCAGTTGCTATCACACAAAATGTGTATATAAGACAGCTTGTGAACGAGAATGTTGTAATAAGTAAGTTTTCTAATAATTCTTGTACAAAGTTTCATTTCAAAAGCTTACTTATTTTACATTGTCCTTTCATTGAATTTTGCACTAACGCATGCTAAGCGAAAATATAAATTCTAGGTTACCTGAACAACATTTTCGACAACATCATCACTTACCATCAGGTGAGATAGTGGTTAAATGCTAGCCAACCAGCAATAAATAAATAAAAATCGGATGGAAATAGATTAGTATCTTGTGAATGTATATAAACAATAAAAGTTATGAAGGAGAATTTTATTACATACATATTAGGTACCTGGTTTTTATGTCCCCGAAATGGAAGACTGCACCAATTTTAAATTTGATTAGCACACCGTGTGCAATTTGATCCAAATTGAAAGATAGGATAGCTTTCATCTCAATTTATAGTCGCAATTACCCGTGCGAAGCCGGGGCGGGCCACTGGTCTTTATCTCTATGTATTAAAATTACGTGTCACTTTGTTTGTCCGTGATGGACTCTTAAACTACTGAACTAATTTTGAATTTGATTTGCGCACCGTGAGCAATTTTATCCAAATTAAAAGATAGGATAGCTTACATCTCAATTTATAGTCGTAATTACCCGTGCGAACCGGGCGGGCCGCTAGTATACAATATAAATAATGCAAACATAAAGCGAAAATGCAAACGAATACCTCAGGGCTTGTCGTCTGGATATTATCAAAATAATAAAAGATGAAACCCGCTTTATTTCAATAGCAATTTTATTAATAGCATAATCTACATGTTATGTTAAATTGCCGTAAAATCATTAATGGTTAGAAGATCATTATCATCATCATGATCAGTTATCCTCACTATACATAGGTTTACGTCTTTGTTGAGAGTGAAATGGTTGCCTCTTATTTTGTGTTCAGATAATATGTGCTTATTTTAGTTTCACTTCTCAATGTATATCAGGGTACCTATTTGACGTAATTTTTGGGCAAGGTTTAAGCTCACCTGTTGCAATCTTTATGATGTGCAATATACTTTATCCGTAAAGTAGCTCTTACTGAACCGTTTTAAGGTTCAAAACACTTGTGTTTTGTACCATACATTACCGCTGAAATAATTTTCTCACAATTTGTAAAATTCTATTGATTTTTATTTAGCATTTTTCAATCCGCAAACGCAATATATACTTGGCTCTATTATGTCCCCGTTTTCGAATCAAGCTGCAACCCACGCTTCGAGTGTAATGACCAACATATACTCACTACTTGTATCATTAGACATCTAATTACGTTACACTTTTGAATATCGATTTCACATTTTTTACCGTGATAACGGTCGTTATAATAATAATATTTAACTATCAAACTTCTAAACAAGATGGTTAGCGGACTCAACTAGTATAATATCCTAGAATTAACTACTAACATTGTTTGTTCAAATCAAAACAAGACTAAATTGAATCACAACAAACAAGTCTCTTCACCGAATCTGTAAATAATTTATGCATGTAGGTAGGATCTTCATCGTATCTCCATGACCACTTTAGTTACAAATCCTATTTAGGTCGTTATCTGAAGATTTGGACTGGAATAATGAAAAGAAGGCTCGGTCATGACCTTTTCCAACAGCTGGTGACCTCCACTTTGATAAAAACGTACCGGTCAAGTCGTTATTTTTTAATTCCATTCGGGATCCTGAGCGCGAGTCCCACCCGCACTGGGTCAGTTTTTATTACTTAATTTTTGTTTTACTAAAGAGCTTGTATTTAACTATAATTATACCAAGTATGACGCTTGTAAATCATTTTTGGTGAAATATAACGTACATTTGTATATCCCTATTTATTTATTACTCTTTGTTATATATTATAAATTTACCGACCATTAGCAAATAACTAACGGTCGCAGGCTATCATTAATGTTCAAAAGATACAGCCCTAAAGGAGGGCATTCGGGACGGGTTGACAAAGCTATCTTCACATCATCAGCCAGAACATCCACCGTTGAACAAAAGTTTCAATTCTCCCAATTGAGGCCATAAGCCCCACGCATGGTAGACGTCTCTCACTGAAAGATAATGTGCTATTCTGGCCTGGCACCCTACGGGCTTCATATTACCCGAAGTTGGATATTACATTATTTATTTTAAGATTATTTTTTATAGTTTCTCCGTCTGTGTGTGTGAAGTCACAATTTCATCTACATGGTATTTAATCATCGTGATACCTTGGAAACTACAAAATATGCATGTCTATAACATTTACTTTTGAGTTTTCTAATAAAACTAATGACAATATATATATAGGCCTACACTACCACATCGAGATTTCAAAGACATATTATTACCATCAAATACACGTATTTCTACTGAGTAATACAAATCATTCTGCCGATGCTTTTAGCTACGTAATCTATTCTTAACTACTCCGTAAAAATTAACTAGCCCAATGTTTACGTTGTGCTAGTGTACTACTGAATCGATTTATCGAGAAAAGAGCTTTGTGAAGCAATCGGTTTCAGGTTATCACGCTTTGTTTACAGAGTACCGTTGTTTCTGTAATTATAACATTCATTTAACGGAGTAGGACATCTGTTTAAAGCATTAAGACTCCCATTTATTCTTAATTATCACAATTCAAAAAAGGTTTGTCGACGTCCATTCTGTTACCTGCTAATTATAAAAGTAATTACATAGAGGAGGCATTCCGTTTTTATGCTAATTAAAAAAAAATTACTCTCATTGCATGAGTAAGTAACTTCTATGTTTATGAATTATTGTTTATTTCGTTGTTATGTGAAATATTGTATAAAGCGCAATCTTATTATGTACTAACATTACTCAGTTATTATGGTATTGTTTTGTTCCAACTAAAATATATTTTTAAATTAATATTTTTAGATGAATTAATAACCTAGACTTAAATCGCTTATTGCCCGTGGGGTACCGGGCTAGAATATGTCACCCCTTCCCCATCTCTTTTCGTAGTTGACATATATAACTGCGATATGCGATGGATTATAATAATAATAAGAATATATTGTATTTCCACAAGCATCTTAAATTTCATTGACAATCATATAATTACAGGCCATAGGTAATACTTTCTCATTTATAAGAAAACATTGGTACCCAATCTAGGAGACCTGTGTTATGGCATACCAATGCCCTCCGCCGGACATATGTGTATAAACCTAACGATGTTGTAACAGTTGACAAAATAACTTAATATAATGATTTTATGGTATATTTAAGGGTGTGTATCTGTGTGTGCGTGTGTACAGATGAGTGACAGGGTGGGAATGAGTATGTATGTAGGGATGAGTTATGTTTGAATGTGTATATTATATAGTAATATAGTACGCGCTTGCTATAGGAGAATACGAATGAGGCATGTTTGACATTTATGATAAAACTACCAATGCCGATTCAGTGGCTATATAACCCAAGGTAAGTAGCCATTTTTCCATTGTTATTTTACAGGTATGACTGTTCATAGAGGATATACCTAATATCTTGTGTATAGTACTATAAATGTAAGCACCGAGAGAGTATGAGTGCCTTTTAGCGAACACTGATCTGTATTTGCGTGTTTTGCACACATTCTTGCAAGCACGAGTCTCAGTACTGTTATTTGGGTTAAATTGCATTTTTTTATTTTGTGCGAGAATAATATATATTGTATGAATGGTTGTCGAATTCTTAAAACTTTGCATTCACTATAAAGAAGTTTGGTGGAAAAACGAAATGGTTTACAAGTCATAACTTTTAACACTGAACGATGTGCTTTCTAGTTTTATTATGACTATGACCCACAAAATATGCTCGCTCAGACAGGACCGCAAGATTGTTGAGCTGGAGGAAATAATGGACATGTTACGCTGGGATTTTATGGGAATATGGGATGTCTGGGAACAGCGAGAGGAAATCGTTATCCTTAACTTCCTGAGCCTATTATCGAACTGGGAGGGTCACCAAAAATCTCAGGATTGGCTTTTTAGTCCTCAGAACAAATGAAAACTACGTCCAAAAGTGTGTCGAGCAGGGTAGTTAGTAAAGGTTATATAAACCTTATATTCAGAAGAATTACCAAATGGTTTTGAACGGAGATCATATAAGTTTACACACGGAACTCTAACCACTCAAATTATGAAATAGAGAAAAGACATTATTCCTCCGAAACAAACTTAACCCTTGTTATGAGGAACTTCAATGTAAAGTTAGGCACAAAGAGGCGAGATTGGAGTCATTTGGATATGGCCAGCGGATCAAGGGGGCCAGCGGCTGGTCTTGGTCTGGTGCAGATCACTTCATGGAAAAAGGGCACTTTACATTTTACTTCTTCTTCAAATAACGACCATCCAAGAAGTGGACGTGGATAAGCCCCGACGCTACAACAAACATGAGATCGAGTTTATCATAACGACCTAAAAGCAAATATTCAATTATATCTGTGATCCATAAGGTGCAACTGGTAGCGACCATCGAATTGTTAGAGGCACATTGAATATCAATGTTGAGATTGAGAGATCACGTGTGATATACTTCACGCTCCGTCCTAGCGTTGCCCAAATCCAAAACTACGCAAGCTTTCAACTCTAACTACACAACCGCTTCCACTACATATCTGAATGCCAAACAATGGACGAGAAAAGCAATAGGTAGGTGGAAACTATCCAAGCAGATGCCTTTGCAATCACATAAAATGGTGTCAGTATCCACAACATCGAGAACCAACAAATGACACATATAAATTAAGCTTATGATTTTCTTGTACAGTTACTATGGTACGAAATTATTTAAAGTATGTACTTGCAAGGGCTGTAGCTCGGGAAGGTGAGCAGCACAGTCGGTTTTGTACAACGGGCTCAAATCGATACTATATCATGGCCAGGTATTGGACCTTATCTGTAAGGAAAAAGTTGTTGCTAATTAGCTAAGTATTCGTACGAAAATAAAGACTTATATCTTAGATGTATAACGACTTGTCGAAAGCTTTAAAAAAACATAAAAACACACAGGTACAAATATAAATCATAATATAAAAACTAGTCCAATGTCATAATTTAAAAACTGGTACTGCAGATTTAAATGCACAAAAATAATAACTTAAGTGTGTATAACAAAGTCAAAACTCCAAATAAATCTGGAAGAGTTGAGCAAAAAAAATAGTTGGTACTACGCTTACTTCGTACTGTCAACTTTACTTACTATATTCAGACGATAAAAAAATACTTCGTTAAAAATCTGGCTAACTATGCTTTTTTTGTGCTCTTTTTTATGGAATTGTTTCAAAGTACACTCCAGCTCTTTATTCATATTGAAATTACAAATCATTCTGGAAAAATATTTTATTCAAGAGCTTTTTGCTGACTGATTATCTTTTTGTAGCTGCTGGTTCTGATCACGTTTAGACAATATCTCTGCCAACCAAAACTTCGTACCGTCGAGATTATTCAGTCCATCAACTCAAACGGTGCCATTTGTTGAAACAATTAGTTGTGTGCTTGTACAGTCTCTTGCAATAAGATGTCTATAAAATTTAATTAATTGTATTTATTTCAAGGACATATCAATGTAAAATATTTGAATAAAAGTCATGAAATTTTCGTTACCTACGGAAATGTTTATAGCCTTGTAAACAATAGAATGTATATCTTCATCTAAGTACTGCAGTCCATTGTGTCTACTTAGAACATGTACAATTCATTCATTTTTAAACTTAGAGCTACTTATTTTTAGATTAAATATCAATACCCAAGACAAGTTTACTACAAGTTCATATGATAAGGCTTAATATTGTCATCAAGTCTATTCGACCCACAGATTTTTAACAATTTTTTATATCTTTGTTAAAAATGTGTGAGTCATTATTATTAGCAAAATTTATTAAAGTTCCGTTTCCGACTTTTTGACATGGAAGTGGACTGCCGAGGTAAAATTTTATTCCATTTTGTACGCCAATCTGCCCACCAACAGGCCCCTTAGCAATCGATACTATTTTTTTACTAGTCGGTAGTCGAAATATGCAGTTGCGCGGTGAAAACCTTAACTAAAAATCGGACCCAATTTCTAGAATATAATAAATTCAAACCCGTGTCTGGCTGTTTTTGTACCAGTTTCTATTCTGACATTATGTCCTTAATTTGAAATTTGCATTCAAGTATTTGTCACAGTATACAAATTAAGCTTTAGCTTCATATATATATGTGTATTGTCTCTAAACAGCACTCTTACTTTTCATAAATATAATAAATAGCAGCAGGAAAAATAGTTGGTGGTTTTAGGCACGTTTTCTGACGACAATATAACGTACTAAGCTTTGAAATATATATAATTTACCGTAGCGCGTATTTGGAAGTTTGCTATCCAGGTTTCTAATAGATAGTTTAGTTATAGTAGGATAAAATTAGCACTCGGAACTATTTGAAAATATATAAGTAAGTAGCGAGATTTCTGAAAATTCTTTTAGAGATGTATCAAATTCGTTTCGTACCAAATTTGGGTCAGTTATTTTTTTAAGTTCGCAGGTATGTTTTGTGGTCCATTTCTTAAAATAGTAATAAAAATTAAGGATTATAACAATAAAAGCAATTTGCACCTACTAAAACATTACTACTAGTTGAGTCGATAACCAACTTCGTTTACTTGCAAATATGATCAGTCAATAATATTAAGGCAGTGTACCGTCTATTGATTCAAATACATGGACTTCTTGCTAAATAGATAACGCACGAGTGACCGCTAAATGCACAATATCAACTAGCCTTACCTTTCACCTTAAGTTTGAAAAGAATCTTCGCTCGTCGTTGTGACGATACCTCGATATTTAAGCTATCGTGACTTCGACAATTTGTCAATCGATGAAGATAAATTTCAAGTCATTTGAACAGATACTACCGCCAAGCAGTAGTATCAATACCTATTGATGTATCTCAAGTCAAACGACAAGTAAGTCAGTGAAGGTTCAAGCATATAATGTGAAAAAGTAAGTACTACTGGGTTGATCACATCAATTATCAAAGCAGTAGCATCACTAACATTTGGTGCCATATTAGTCACTCTTTAATATATAAAACAATTGCTGATACCTGCGTAGTAGGCTCGAGCTTCGTCGCGAATTTGGCAGGTTCTTCCGCTGCGGAAAGTAAGCGGCGCGCCAGCCGCGCGAAGGTGCACCGGAACTGTCTACTCATGCTGCAGTAAAGGACGAAGTTGACCGATGACGTGAATAGCGCGAGCACGTCCATTAGATCTCCTGAAATAAAGGCAGAATTCATTGGATTTTGAAGTTCATGTATTAACATACAGTTATTTTGCAACATACATACATTTATTTAACAACATATATTTTGCAAACGTCTACGATATCCCATAGCCGCAATGGAAATTGAAAATACTCGTTACGCACGTCCAACCATAATGCCACTGCATGTTTCTATAGCCAAAAGTCTCAGAATATAATATAATAACTTACATTTGGACTGCCTGTGAGTCTGCTATGACTTATAGGTTGTCTAAATGCTTTTATTGTAGTAGATGTAGTGTTGTATATAGTTCGTAGTATTTTGTTCAAAAAAGGCATACCGCCAGTAAAAAAAAAACTTAAGGTACATATTTTAGGAATGTATTTTTTATATTAACTGCAACTTAGAACGCTAAATCCTCGAGGTTTTAGTTTATTCATAGTTATTAAAATTATTAACTGTGTATCACACAAACATTTAATTTTTCAAAAATACTGTATTAGTCCTACATAAATATCAGCATATCTATTCATAAGTATCAGAGGGAATAAATAGTCTTAGGTTATGTAAGTTTTTAGATTCATGCACTGGAGCCGTCGAAATTATTATACCAAACGTTTTATTCAGTGGCAAGCCAGCCAGTGAAATTGAAATGTCTAGAAATCATGATCTACTCTATTTTCAACGCCAAGATTCAACATCTGTAGAGTTTTTAATCAGACGGAGAAAACTGACAGATCGAAATGTCACATTTCAAAGTAAAGTAGCCAACTTCAAATCATCGTTTTGTTTCTAGTTCAGTTTTATGAGCGGAACTATGAGTGTGATGGACATTAAATTATAAACAAATATGCTTGAACTTGGTAAATAAATTATTAAAAAGTTAAGGCATTCAATTATTCAAAAATATAAATCTGATATCCGGAATGCAGGTAAAAAATCAACCAAAATGGTATTTGACTGTCCAGGGTTATGTTCAAGAAGATAAACTCAGTGTGAGACGTCCGACGATTATTAACTGTTTGTCTATGGTTTTCATCCGATTTTTGTGAATGGGTTTTCTCCACGAAGTTGAAAAATGAAGTTTAGGCAGGAAAATAAAATGTTTATCTTGTATTTTATCCGGAAATTGTTTTTTATTTCAATGTTTGAGCTGTTTCATAACCTCAGGTTAGATTAATTTCATTATTTATTACAGTTATATAAAAAAATATATAAGGATATAAATTGGGCCAGCTTAATTCGGGAACTCGACATTTGACACATTTAACACTCGACTATTTTTGCATGGTGGTAGGGCATGCCCGCCTGATTAGCTACCACCCTCAAGTAGAAAATCTGTCGCCAAGCACCTAACGGTGTGTTCCGGTAGCTGTCCTTGAGAGCCCAGTAATCCTAGGTTAGCCTGATCAACATCTCCGACCACATATTCACTTACCATCAGGTAAAATAGTGGTCAAAGGCTAACCTGTCAGGCATAAAAAAAAACATAACAAACAAATTTAATACAAATGCAAATACAAATAAATTTATACAAATGATTTATTGCTGCAATCTCATAAAAAATCCGTCTTATAGTAATATATAGTTAAATAACCTTTTTAGGACAAGAACTACGATTTTTACCCTGGCGAAAAAATTATACAGCTCACTGAAAAGAAGAAAAAACAAATTTTTGTATCGTCAAAAAGTGACAACACTCGTAATGCCCCTGTACTCCTGAATAGCAATCCGACTGTTAAGAACGCTGACTTTACTTATCTACATTTTTTGATAGTTTTATAGTCAAATGTCTGATTAGCAAAAAAAATTTATAAATTATTTTTTAAACATTAAGATGCTTTCTACATTTATATTCTAGGCGTTATTATACGTACTTAACTACGTACTTAAATACAAAAAATTGAAATCTATCATCTCATTAATAATAAAATCTGGCAGGTTCAAAACAGATTTATCTAGAAATACTCAGAATGTCTCATTAAGTTTTGATTTAAATATTAGTGTGCTGTATTTATGTGTATTATATTTACTCTCTTTCTTTCAATTAGTCTGTTCGTTGCAAAGTTTAATACGTCTTTTGCGCGTGATATTCAAACAATCTAACTTAAAACAAAATTCCAGCTGAATATACTCGTATTACTTTCACAAAAAAAAACTGTTTTTAATGAGATACCTACTGTGGTAACATCAAGTATATATTACATATTTAATTAATTTTTATTCGAAAGGAGTTTATGAGACAACATTCAATATCGTTAGGTTAGATTATCATAGCCATTAGCATCACTGGCAATTATTTCTAGGCGGACGAAACCTTTATTCAAATAAAACAGAGTAGATAAAAATATGTAAAGTTTAGGGCTCTGAAAAGAGACCCTTTTCAAAATTTAGTATATTAGGCTGAACCATCTGTCAGTTGAGCTTTTCTCAAAATGATAATTTACCCGTCACCTTGCGCCATTGAATTGAATTTGAAACAAAGTTAGGGACATTTACATCCAAAATTATATTAAGAGTTGAATAAAGTATGCCTCCGGAGACGGTTCTTGATGGATATGTTACGTAAGTCGCAGAGATACGAGTCAATATGTAGATACGTACTTGATAACTCACTCAATAAGACGATGTCATAGATTGAGACTTGATAGATTAATTCTTAGGGGGATATTTTGAATGTAAAGCGAAGATTTTGAGATACAAGTGTCAACAGTTTCAACTACTATCTGACTCTAATGGAAGCTACGAATAATTATGCAAACAAGTGTAACTCTCATAGAATTACCACTATGATTTCGGGCTCATCAAGTTCACAATTGGCAAACATGCACAATCTTAAAAATTTAGTTAGATTATAATCCAACTATAGATATAAAACTAAAGTTAATTTATTTGGCGCTTAGAAATGATCGCATCCAATTTGTCACGTCAAGGTAAAGGTGTTGCGCGACACGGTATACTTTTTAAACCACTGTTTTTGAGCTTGACTTACATTTCCTTACATATTTGTTCGTAGATTGGAAGTAATTGATTTTTGTTTTGTTGTAATAACATTTATTTATTAAATATTAGTTGCAGTGAAAAAAATAAACGTTGGTTATCATATTATTATATTCAAATCGCAACTTCTTACATGTATGAGTTTATATAATAAGCACTTAAGTGTTAACAACATAAAATTTCAAAGATCTGTTTAGATAAGTTTTGCTAGTTGACGATGATTTACCTATCATGCCCTTAACCCATGTATGTGAGGTAAATGTGCAGAAAACCCTTTCTCAAGTCGATGTTTTTAGAGGCTAGTTGACTATTAGTGCTTTCTTTGCGACAGTAAACGCCATTCAAGTGGAAGTTATGGAGCAATCCATAAATTCAATGTATGTCATGAATTTATTATAATTGAAATTAATATCGCTAAGCTTGAAATGGGTGTGCACATTAACACGAAGAAGATTGTCTGCTAAATATAGCGTAAGTACTGTTTATTGAACATATTACTTAGGAATGTATTCCTGTTGATATTGTGGGCTGGAAAGTGAATACTTTATAACATTCTTTATACCCACACAGCTACAAAAATATATTTTTAGAGTGTAGGTACCCCACGTTGAAATGAATGTAATTCACAGCGATGTTTTAACCATTGTGATATCTTAGAATCTATTTTGATGTGATTTCCCACAAAGAATCGGTGGGCAATAAAACTAAAACTTTTACATAGGAAAAGTAAAAAATTATGGCTCTACGTTCACTTATCTAGTATAAAAATAGGAATACGATAATGTCGATTGTGATGGTTCAGAGAATTCTATAATCACTAAGATTTATTTACAGTGGCATCTAAAGCTGATTTTGCTATGTTTCATTTATACAAAAATGTATAAAAAATATAAATTCAACAGTCATAGGACCGATAAAAAGAACAATACCAGAAGGTGGGCAGCAGCACCTTCTGAAGAACTACCATATTACACTGCGATCCCCAAGACGCCTTCCAACAGTGGGACTTATAGCCGGTACTTGCCCGTGAACATCTCGTAGAACATCTGGGCGTTCTACGGGTGAAAAAAATCTCCCGTAGAACACCTACGGTTTTCGGATGTTCTACGGGTCATAGTTCTAATTTTTTAAATTTGTGGGTGGTGGAACACCCAACTCAATCGTCTTGGTGTTCGACAGGCAAACAATCAAGCATTATATTACAGAAAACCTGCGACATAGATTAGATAATAGTTAGTATATTGCATTTATACCAGTGGTGTTCTACTGGTGAGTATCTACTGATAGCAAACCCCACTTATGGCAGTGGCCTCTTTTCAATGGTAGACATTATGGCTGTTGATGACTGACACTAACTTTATAACTCGATACTTATAACCGAACCGAAGGTGAGTGCTTGATAGAGCAGAGAGTGTGGTGACCATTGAAAACGCTTTTCATGCTTCTGCAACACCGCAACACGGAAGTAAAAATAAATAAAATTTCAGCAAATAAGTTAAAAGCACTTTTGAGGTAATGTTAAGGAAAAAAGCGCGCATTGTTCCAACAAAATGCAAAGTAGAACGCACTCGTGTTTCGTACATTTCTTGCAAGAAATCCAATAAAAGTTATGAGGAGGGTATGAATAAAGTATGCCAACATTTCCGCGATTACGTACGAAGTGAACTTTATTGTACATACTCGTACATTATATATTAGTACTTGTATAATGATATGTGAGATACTTTGGTCAGTAAACAACAGTGTACAGAGTTAAATTTCGCTGAAACACGATATAAGTATTCTAAAATAAAATAAGATTCAAAGCACATTCTCATAGATTTATTTACTTCATCCGCCAAAAAACGTCAACTGCTTAACATATTGACCCTGCCCTACAGCTACATAAGATATTATATAATATTATATATAGCTATGGCTATATATTTATAGCTATATTAGCTATTTGCTTACGTAGTGTCCATAGTCCCCCGTGAACCTCAGGATGTCGTCGATCAATTTATAAATTTTATTAAAAGTTGCATAGCTGAATACACCTGATATTAAATATCATTAGTAATCATGTATATCACAGAAGGAATATTCAAATTGCACGTTCAAATTGCACGTGAAAAACATTTTGATTAAGAAATCCTACTACACAGTTTGTGATTGACGACAAAAATGCTTGGAAAATTCCGCCTCTGCAAAGCTATCACCTGTCTCCTACGTAATTTAAACAAATATTGTAATAATTGTATTATATTGTGTATAACACATTGTAAAAAGACGTTTAGAAAAATGGCCGAAAGGCCGCTTTCTTGCTCGTTCTTCTCGCAGTGACTCTATAAATTTTTACGCTGAAACTGCCACAGTACAATGTGGAATATTTTAATATTAAAATTTGTGATTGACCTTCATAAGAGCGTTGTAGACGCCTAAATTGAATAAATGAATTTGAATATCTGTTATTATGAACCGTCTCTTAAGTGGAGTAGAGAGTGGCTTTGAAATCTCTAGTGAGTTCGGGGTCGGGAAGAAAACTTTTTTCTAAGACTATACTTATAACAATATATTTATACTATCAATCCGGAGCCTGAAGAAACATAGAGACACGTTGTCCTCCTATCGAGCGTCCCTGATCGTAAGAGGTTGATTTGGTATTCAGTCTGCCCAGACACAGACAGTGGAATTTACTTGGCTTTGTCCTCAATTATTCTCAATCCGTCAATCCATGCACAGAACTCATTCATTGCTCGTAAAAGTTCCTGAAATTGCTTCAGTATACGCGACAGTATTGCAAGTTCGTAAGCAAAAGCTAAGATGGACTTTGTACATTTGTTATTGATATTCGTGACGAATTAGCTTGTCAATTAAAATATTAAGTACTATATTGAATGCTTATTGTGACACAAAGCATCCTTGAAACACACCCACATTTTATTACAATGTGTATTGTGTACCTATAAATTACATTCAACAATATTTTGCGTATTTTATAGAAAGATCAGTTTTCATCCCCATACAATGGTTAAAGAACGTGAAGAAAGTTTGAGTTATGAGTCATGGTCATGTGAGCTCAGTCAGTCAGAACATACCCCGGTTATAGAGTTGGTTGACGCGGGTTTGAATCCCGCGCATGACTATAATTTTACCTCTCGTTTACAAATTTAATTTTGTAAGATCATTTTATTCATAAATAATCTACGTATATCTATGCAAACTCACTTCCGTTTCAACAGCTTCATTTAGTGTTTAATTTGTGGATCATAACAGGTTCATCAAAGATTATGAATGAGAATCGTACAGTCGCTTGCACAAAGACTTATCACTATAAGCTCTGTAATAAAAACTATGCCATGTATTAATAATTATAAGTACATATGATAGTATAACATAACATATTTCATAAGTTTCGTAACCAATCAGAATTGTAAGTACATGTCAAAAACCGTTTTTTTAAAGTCATGAGCGGCAAATAAACATCTCCTGATGGTAAGCGGCTACCGATGTCTATAGATTCTATATATGATATCTGCAATACCATTAGTACTGTCAATGCGTTTCTGATCCTTAAGGACTCTGTTAATCCCCTTTTCATATTTATGAAATGACCTCATGTCATATTTATGAAGAAAGACCAAATAAGGAAGGAACAGTAAAAGATCATCCTCTCTTATCGCAACAAAACTTACATATGATATTATAACGTGTTCCAGGAGTCTGGCTTGGTGGGTACCACTGCCATGTCAAATATAGTGACTCAAAGCAGTACAAGCACTATTCAGTTATAGTTTTAAGGGCACTATAGCAAGTGAATTTACTAGCCGATAAACATAATAACTATACTGTCTCTCAGGTGAAATTCAGTGTCAAACAGGAGAGATCGCGGGTGACACTGCAACTGTGATGGACAGACGTCATCTTTACCTATAGGCTACTTACTTGTATATTTATAACCTACTTCAAAAAAGGAAGAGGTTCTCAAGTCGACGAGTATACAGTGCTATTGGAAGAATAACAACCTCTTAGGGTTGCTAATTAGTCTAGTTAGTCCTAACAAACATTTTGAGATGTTTTTTTATTTTGAAATTTTTTAATGCCTACTCCGAGCCAAGAGTGCCTGCCGAGGCAACACTGGACCGCGCCGTGCTCCCTTTGAATAGTATTTTGAATGTATATTATTGAATATAAATTATAAAATAATATATTACAACTACAAGAGACTATTAATATCAGGTCGTTCTCGTATTTATTCCATCAAAAACACATTAAAAATTCACAAAAAATTATTTAAAAAAACCAAATCAAAACAATAAGAAATTCATCTCAAAATGTTTGTTAGGACTAGCAGAAATCAACCCAGAATGAAAAAAAAGTACTGTGGCTTAATAACAAAAATATAATGAAGGTGTAACCTTAGTGTAAGTGACTGTACCTACCTTTCAATTCGTATTATGATGCTGTAATAATATTAGTTCATAAAATATACAAACGCCACAGCATACGTGTATTATCAAGCCTCGTAACTATAAATCTTTTGACGTGTACATTTTTAACCACAAAATGAGTAGTTAAAAAGTTAATATGGAAAACACGCTTTTAGCTAGGGTTCCGTAATATAAAACATGACCATATTACTAAGCATTGGCTGTCCAACCGTCCGTCCCACATTTAAAGGGCTGTATCTTCGGAACCGCAAAGAGCTTGCCTAGTCATTCATAACCTATCAACAATGTCCTCTGCGGTCATTACTTGGATTGGTGACTGCCAGTGGCATTACTTCTGAGCGCTTTGGAGTATTATTCCTAGAACTTATTTATTAAAGTACAGTAAAAGTTATAAATTTTAGATCACTTATTGCTACCACTGGTTAGAAATCTGTCATTTTGATATAATATCCGCTATTTAACCCACAAATACTGAACACCCAGATTTAAAATGAAATATTGAAGCTGTCATAATATTCTACAAATATTTTTGGAGTTATTATAATACCTGCGATTCCAAAAGATTACTCATATTAGTCATACGTGGATATGATGTAGAAAAAACCTTTTTACTAGGGACATAGGCATCCAAAGTTGTATTCCAACTTCCATCGTGAGCCAGAACGTTACACGAAGTTATTTATGAGGGATAAAAAGTCTGTTATTATTTAATATTTACGTAAGGTTTGCTAAATGCTTCGTCCTGTACGTTATTTATTTTATTCAATTACACCGAAAGTTCGATTGTTTTGTTTCTTCTTTTATATGTTTACATATTGATATGAATCAACTAATAATAATATAAGCTATAGAACAAGGTCTTACATATACCTAACTAATAATTTTGGTCATTCGGCAGGGTCATATAAATTGACTAGATTTTCGTCGCGTTGAATTGCTCAAGACAACACGAACATAAATAGTGCCAGGGGGGCAACTCTCACCTCTTTAGTAATAATAACTTAATCTTACGGCTCAATTTTAAACTTCCACGTTAATTAAGCAAGTGTATAAACGGTAATGGAATCGCTCGGTGGTTTGATGACGACACAAAAAATTGTTCACTCTATTCGCATACTCTGACGTGACATTTGATACGAAGTATGTTCCAACGACAAATCCGTCATATATATCCATCTTATAAAAGTTACTTTCTAGCAGCGGATTTAAACTTGATTTTGATTATTTTACGATGAAAATATATTTAATATATGTTTAAAGTAAGTACCATGTTTTTATTTCCATTATTCTTTGTAATAAATGTAGAAAAAATATTTGATGAATGCATCAAATATTTTTTCTGCATTACCAATATCATGCGATGTAATTTTAGATATCAGACGAATGTTTTTTTTTCGTGTATATACTTGATTCGTACAATTTGAACTCATCTAATTATATTTCAAGCTCCTTACCGAGTGTTAAAAAATGTCACTTTTATATTTTTCGCTTTTGACCATTATCTCACCTGATGGTAAGTGATAATGTGGTTGAAGATGTTGCTCAGGCTAACCTACAATTACTGGCTTTTATATATTTATTTATTTATTTCAGGGAAAACCAACAGCTAAAGTGACTTAAATATATAACACTAATAATAACAGAAAGCTAATTATAGGTTTTCACGTATAGTGACAACATAATTACAAAGTGTGAGCAATAACAATATCGCTAATGAAACACATTTATGTGAAAAAAAAAAGTATTTTTTTAAGAAAGACCTTGAAAACAAAAAACAATAAAAATTATAATTACATAATTAACTAATTATGTCAAAATTAACTTACAATAAAGTTTAATTATCGCCTCTGAAGAAATTAGTACTCAACCGTTGTCTGGCTGAGTTTACGCTCGTACAAAATAGATCCAGATCATTATGCCTGCAGATTTTATTGAATTGGTTACTAGCTCGCCATAAAAATGAATTTTGTCTGTAGTTTGTTCCTACAGTGGGAGTTAGAAATAGGAGGGTTACATCGAGTCATTTTGAAAGGGGCATTAATGGAAATTTTGCTTAGCAGCTCAGGACAATCGATTTTGTTTGTAGTTATTTTTAGTAAAAAAGATAGGTCGCCAATTTCGCGTCTTTTATATAGTGGAAGGATATGAAACTTTTTGCAGAGTTCATCATAATTGAAAGACTTATAGGGAATTTTTAACCTAAAACAGAGATATTTGATAAATTTAATTTGAATTCTTTCAATTCTATCTATATATATGTTGTAACGGGGGTTCCAAACCTGAGATGCATATTCGAGAATGCTTCGCATAAATGTACAATAGAGTACTTTGAACGTTTTAGCGCGACTAAAACTAGCCGAACTTCTCATTACAAAGCCCAGTGTTCTTGAGGCCTTGGAAACGATAGCATCAATGTGTTTATCAAATAGTAACTTTGAGTCATGTAGGACTCCTAGGTCTCTAACGACGTTACACTCTTGTAGTATTTTCCGTTGGAGCAAATAAGATGATGGCGTTGTATTAATTTTACGGGTAAAAGTTACTACGGAACATTTAGATGGGTTAAGGTCTAGTTTGTTGGCAACACAATAACTATCCAGCCTTGAAAGATCAGACTGAAGTTTAGTAATATCCTCAGCTGATTTGATGATTCTGAAGATTTTCATATCATCAGCAAAGCAAAGCAGGTGACTATTACGGAAACATTGTGTAATGTCATTAATAAATATTAAAAAAAGAAGGGGACCAATCAATGATCCCTGGGGGACGCCACTGGGCACAGAAACCCAACTAGATATGTAGTTATTTATGACAATAGCCTGCGAGCGATTTTTTATATAAGAGGAAAACCACCTAAGCAAGTCGCCTCTTATGCTGAAGAGGTATAACTTTGACAATAATAGACTATGGTCGATTCTATCGAAAGCTTTGTTGTAGTCAGTGTAAATTACATCCACTTGGAAACCATCGTCCATGGCTTCCGTTAGGAATTCATTGAAAAGAATAAGGTTAGAGGTAGTAGAGTGTCCCTTAAGGAAGCCATGCTGAGCTAAGATAAAGCAATCATGTAACGCTGGATAGATTTGGTTACAAACTATTCTCTCAAACAATTTTGCAATAATGCAGAGTTTGGATATTGGCCTGTAATTGACGACATCGGTTTTCAAGCCTTTTTTATGAATGGGTGAGACAAAAGCTGATTTCCAGATCGTAGGGACAGTACACTCAGAGATAGATTTAAGAAATAGTAAGGTTATCGGTACACAAATAGATTTAGCGCAGTTAATAAGAAATATCGGACTTATGCCGTCTGGACCTGCTGATTTGGATGTATCAAGGTTTAATAATAATTTTAAAACTTCATCTTCACATACTTCAATACTACTGATATCATAAGTAGAGCCAGAGCCACACAAATTAGTAGGCATATTTATAGACTCTTCAGTGGCATCCGTAGATAGAAATGTTATACAGGAAGGAATACCATTGGAGTTCTTGGATCGACTTTTAACATATGACCAAAATTGTTTAGGTTGTTTTTCGATACTATTTTCGATTAGTGCCATATAATTTTGGTAACATTGAGTTTCCAGTAAGAAAGCTCTTTTACGTAGTAATGTAAATGTTTCAAGGTCCGATTTCATGTTATAGGTTTTATATTTTTTGAAAAATTTAAATTTTTCTTTTATCACTTTAATGAGTGCTGGAGAATACCATTTAGGGTACGAGCTTTCTTTAGTAAATTTTGTTGGAATAAATTGCAATTTTAGTTGATTTATGATAGAATAAAAATAATCCACTGCTTTTTCTATAGACCTAGACAGAAATTCACTCGAACAATCAACTTCCGATATTTTTAAATTAATTGAATTATAGTTTCCTTTATTATAAATATATTTTGTGACGTCATCGTTTGACCAAACTAAATCTAAGAATCTGCCATAATTATTGCATACACCATTGAACTGGCGAAAATCATGCTTGGTCATATCGTCTATTAAACATGATTCAATTGTGCCCGAATAGGTAGGTAGAAAATGTGAATCGGGACTTGGGGACCAACTAATATTAGTAAGATTAAAATCACCGACTACAGTAAATTTAGGTCAGATTCAAGGACAGATGCCGAAATACGCAGTCATGTGCTTGGCGATAGACTTTCTATTTGAGGGCTAGCCAGGTTGCCATTTGCAGAAATACCTACCACCATGCCTCAACGACGACCATCCTATGACAACGACTGGGACTGACGGCTTAATGCTGCCCTCCGAAGCACGGAAGCGCTCAGTAGTAATGCCACTAGCGGCCACCCATCCAATTCATGACAGCAGGGGACGTTTCTTAACCTTGTTGAACGGTTAAGAACGAATAATTTATTCGCTTTTTATTTGACTATTACTACTTTTATGTAAATTTTCTTTGTGTTTCTAGATACCATTATTAATAAAGTAACAAACGGTAAATGTACTAACCATACGAGTCTAATTTAAAACCAAAAAAAGTTACAGTCAGTTGCTGTAATATTATCGTAAAACTATTGTGAAACTGTTCCATAACATCGCAGCAGTGCGAGCGGGATAACGTTATATTATGAACATATTGTATCTCGTTTGCACATCCGTTATACATATTTCATTCGTTCTTTAAGCAGGATCAAACCAATATTGTTCGAGGCGATTATGATGCGGTGTGAGTTGGTGTCTGCGAATGATTCTTTTGAGCATGAAAAAAGGGGTTCCTTGTCTATGATGGTTTCGTAAAAGTTCATTTGGTGTCAGTAGGTAGGCATCACGAAGGTGAGATCGATTGGTTGATTGCGTCTCTCTAAATATCTAAAGTTTTAAATATTGTGAATTTTAAGAATACAAAATAAATTTCTATCTATTAGATTTTCCATAAAAGATACCTATTTGTTAGCTTTATGTAATATACAATTAAGATCCTTTTTTATGAGTAATACAATAAAAGAAGAAGGAACTTTCCTCACACGTGCATTTTACTTTACAGTTCAGTTTTAAAATAACAGCAGCTTGACCAAGGAGATTGTTGTGTTTTCTTAATTATCTCTAAGAAAGCAAACCAAGGAGTTAATACGAATCAGATTTTAATCTCTTTAATTTTGGCGATAAGTTACAATGGCCATTTTTTGTGGTAAATCCTGCACTCTCGCGCAAATACTTTTTCAATACACATGTTCGTGAATGCTTTGTAATGTAGGCGGTAGATGTATCAATATGCTGTTCTTTACGCACACGTGCAATTTATTTTACTGTTTAGTTTTAGTATACTGCCAGTAGAATTTCATTTTCACTACAGAGGTTGTTCTGTTTTATTCATTTTCTTCATATTTTCCTTAAAAATCAAACTGTGTGGGTTAAAATATACGAATCACATAATAATTTCCATACTCTCAGCTGTAATGGTACTAGATGCCATTGGCTTGTCTTGTGTTTTATTTATATAAATTCTGAGAACGCATGTGCATATCAAAGGTATAGGTTTAGGTTTAATATTTGAAAATTCTTATTCTTTACTCCTGCAATTCATGCCTTCACTCATGTAATGAAAATAGTTCGGAGACAGTAGATGCTGCAATAAATATTATTAAAATTTTGGCGTCCATTAAAGCCCTCGCCTACCGCCAGGGCATTAGAGACTCATAATCCCTCGCCTACGGCTCAGGCTTAGAATATCTTATAGTCGTTTGGAATAATTAATTTACCACACTTATATCATAATATATTAAATCGATGCACTTGCTTGTAAAAGCTATAGGCGTTATATGAATCTAAAAGTGCTTGTTTTCGCAGACGTACCGTACTTTTTAATTTACTTAGCATAAAGGAGATATTTTTTTTATTCCTTTCTTTAGAATAATTAAACAGTTTTTTATCCGCTTTGTTTTAATTATGAACCAATAATTTAATTACCTATCGCGGTATGATTTAAAGTGACGAGTACAATTATCATTTGTTCTTTTTTATGAAAAAAGCGTGCGAATTTGATATTAAACTAATAATATGTTTAATATTAATATTTTTAAATATGTAGTCTAACTTAAAGTATTTTTAATCACACATGTATTAAAAATGTTTCTATGAAAGTCTTGTACTCGTTGATTTTTCAATTACGGTTTTAAATATTTTGATAAAAATATTGTGATTGTTTACCAGGGTTCCAAATTTTCCGCAATTGTATCATAATTTACTATAAAATATTCAGTTTATGAATTCTATATCTCCGTATTTTATATTTTTCCTAATTTTGCAAATCTGTCGCCAAGCACCTATGTTCTGGCAGAATTCCTTGAGAGCCAGAACAATTACAGGCACATGTGACTTAACAATGTAAGTATATCTCAGTGTGACGGGCGCAGTACAATTCGTCAAATGACGAAATGCATCTGTTATAGGCAGTGGTTAATCAGCTTAACATCAGGTGGGCACGTGCTTTCCGTCACAATCTCATATAAAAAAAGTAATACGAGCAATAAATATGATATGGTATAAGTGTCCTTTAAAGTGCCCCGTAAATAAATAACGTATAATATTTCGAACAGTCTGTCCATGTTACGGATAGGAACTGAATAGCAGCCAATGCTTTGTTTCACCTATTTTATTTATCATCAACCTGATAATTTCATATAATATATTCAACATTGTGACATCATATACAATATCAGTGCAATTTTTACTCTAGACTTCAACTAGCCATAATTTACTAAAGTATAACTATTATTCTTGCTTATTCTTCAATTATTGTGATAAGAACCTTGCAGCAATCCATTACATTGTGATTTGGCCCAAAAACCTAACAAAGCGGTATAAGCTTTCCAAGAAATAATAAACAACCATCTTAAGGGTGTTAAATCTATATTACATGCGAAGTCAGACTGATTTACATCCTTGGATAAATACAATATATAAGTTAGTATGTAGCGTGTATTCAGCCGGGTTGAACCTTTTGTCCGTAGAAGGAAATAGCTAAAGCACTCATAGCGTAGTTTGCTTAGCTAACCGATAACTAAGTTAAGAAACGTCCGCTGCGATCATGAATTGGATGGGTGACTGCTAGTGACATTACAACTGAGCGATTCCGTGCTTCGTAGGGCACGTCAAGTCCTCGGTCCCGGTTGTTGTCTTAGGATGGCAGTCGTTAAGTATATAGCAAGGTTGCCTATGGCATTTTGCGAATTCCCGCCGGTCTAGTGACCACTCTCAAGTAGGAAAACTGTCGCCAAACACCTAACGGTGCGTTCCAGCAGCTGTAATATCCAACAGCTGTTGCAGTAAACCAGTAATTCTAGGTAAGCCAGCACAACATCTTAGATCACATCATATTTTACTATCAGGTGAGATAACGACAAAGGCTCACCTATCAGCTATAAACAAAATAAAAGAAAATATATAGTTTGGGGACGAGTAAGCAACATGTGCAAGGTGAATTGGTATATCTTTTAAGTAGGTATGTTCCTTAGACCATTTAGTCGCTTACAACCAGGTGAGCTATACCGTCAAAATCCAGATTAAAGAAAAACTTCAAGTTCTTAGTAGTAAAAACTAGAAACATAATGATATAACTGTTTACAAAACGGTTACTCCTCTTAAAGCTTAGAGAGAATTAATGAATAAATTCTTTATATAAAAACAAATTCCACAACTGAAATGTATGAAACACAATTTGGTTTTAATCATTTTGGTATTTTTATAAAAACCAAACTACTATGAACCGATTGTGATCAATTTTATTTGAGACCAACGGTAATAGATTGGTCAGATACGTTTTGATGGAGACGACTATATTCTTTGACATACTGTCCTTGAGAGCCAGTAATTCTAGGTTACCGTCAACAGGATCTTTGATCACAGCATCATTGACCGTCTGTCAAGATAATCAAACACTAGGCTTTCATCATAAAAACAAAGTACCTTCCTGTCTTTATCCCAACTATCTGGAATCGGCAGCGTTTTTAAAGTATTAATAAGGATTATCATCATATCTTCTCGCCTTTGTGTCTGCATAATATGCTTTGGTCCTATGTTATATAGACGAGCCAATTGCTATACCTACTTAGCACAGATATGGGGACAGTCCGGCGCCCGTTTGCAGGCATGGTTCCCGGGGTATTATTGCAGGCGAAACATGTCGCAAAGAGGAGACCCCTTTTGCGACACGCCAATACAAAATAAAACAACTCTTCCCTAGGGAAGGATCCGGAGACCGACAGCAATTGCGGGTTTCCGGACGTGTGTGAAAACTTTCTTGCATTCGAGCTAAATGCGGTTTAACACCGATTGGTTAATAGCTGGTAGGGGCACTTCTTTGCTGAAGGAGTAGTGCCGAGTCCGATGTATTTTAGCGCCCTCTCTCTTGGTGGACGGGAATGTGTAAATTATTTTTCCATCCATAAATATAAAAAAAAGATTATAAAACGCAATTTTGGCCACCGCATAATACTACAATATATTAAATGTGCTACATTTTCCACTCATATATAAATGTGCTACATTTAATATATTGTATACTATTGGACAACGGCTTTGTTAATGTTCACGTTGACAATGCTACTAAAAAGTGTAGTAACAAAACTTGCCCATGCGTGCATTTGTAAGTACAATAACTAGTATTATTTAGAGAATGAAAAACGCATTCTTAGCAAAAACATACCTACAAGCATTTTTTTTACTTTATAAATAAAATTTCAAGAAGGTCAAATTGGAAGTACCTACTGTTTCAGCTGGATTGGCCATTGTTGAATACAGCCTCTTCCATTAAAGGTGGATAAGCCATATCCCTACGCGTACCTAAATTGGTGTTAACTGTTCATAGAATATTAACCTAGCTAAAGTAGATAGTTTTATGCTATTCAGGTAGATGTCGCCAAAAAAAAATTGCACTCAAACAGATGGATTTCCATCCGAAATAATATCATATCATATGCTTTTGTAATCTGTACAACCCTGGTGTAGCCGTAGCATTACAGACCGTGTCTAATTTCTGTCTTACGGCTGATCCTTTACTAAGAGATGTTGAAACAATTATAAATTAATTCACTTGAAACACTACCTAATTTAATTTAGTGAAAAAGTTTTAAGCACCCTTTCATGCCGTTCATTTTGCGAGGGTTATAAACGTAACATATTTCGTAGTTAACGAAATATCTTACCTTTTCATTAGCTAAGGTTTCGGGCCGTTTTACCCTTACCAAAGTCCACTACTAAATAAAGCGACATATTCTCGAATAGGAAGCTCAAAGTGTGGATCTAACTCAATACAATTAAATATTATTAATTGCTTTTTAAAGTACAAAGTCAATATGGTTTTTTGCTAATAGTAAAAAAAAAATTGTAATTTTGATGTAACATTTAGCACTTTGTACCTATTACCTACCTATCTCTGTGAACTGCTTGCAACTAAATATCGTATTACGATATTGTATTGACCAAAACATGGTAGGTATATGATCCTTTTTTACAGCTGATTTTTTAGTCTATGAGCAACATCTTAAATCTTGTTGGCACGAGATGATGGTCGTGGATGGTAAACAGGTTTAACTATTATATAAAATAAGTAATTTTAACTAATATATATAATAAGGAAACAGTCCTTTTTTCAACCTCCCCCACTCGCACACTAATTATTACAGACACTCAATTATTTTTAGATCTCAAAAGACTTATAACGAACAGTTTAGCTCAAACGACTTATTTAATAATAACTTACTACAATTTAAAAATCTTGTGATCAATAAATTAATTGCAGTTAAATAGCTTACACAGATACAACCACACACGCACGAACGCGATCTTTTTCCCACAATCACTCACACATATAAAAATTTAGCTCTGCTCTCTATACCTATGTATATAATGTAGATAAAGTAAATCCGTCATTAGATGTAAGATATAGTTAATAAGAAAATCTATGTTTTTTAAGATCTGTGAATTTTGTAATTAAGGTAAATAAAATAAAACTTAAGGGTTAACTGGCCGCTCACGTTTCCATAGAAACGTCGAATGGTGATTACTCCCTTATTTGAGGTCATAGGTCTGAGCTAAAGATGACATCGATGATTCTCTACTATATCTAGGCTTGAATCGTAACACATTTTTTAAAAGACAATTTACCTAAGAGTTAAATTCTCGAAACATTTCCAGATATTTTTTAAGGCTCATAACTTTCATGGACCTACTTAAATTATATTGTTCAAAATTTGTAACGATAAAAGCCTAAGCTTAGTATTCGCGCATTTCCTCTTATTTCAACACTAGTTGGTTTTATTTTCGTATATTCATCCACAACGAATTGCACGCAATCGAATTTGCAGGAATATGCTTTAGTGCAGATGTTGTTCTTTGATGACGTGTAATAATGGATGTTCATTAACTTCGTACTGTTTAATAATATTTAATACTACTACATATGCACATCATCAGTATCATCACCAACAAATAGGTGGTCAAAGTATCAACATTAATAAAACTGGCCTTAGGTCGTAATTTACTTAAGCTGTCGTCTAATACCAATAAGCTCAGTCGGGCCTGGAGGTGACCTTACCTAACAATGACAGCGCACAATTAATGGTGACCATACCCTATCCTTTGGTAAAATAAGACCAGTTTAATGGCCCATGAAATTAAACTGTCTGTGATATTAACTGTCACGTTAATAATTTAACGCGGCATTATATTTTAAGGAACTAAGAATTTTATCTGGATTTCTTTTGTATATTGGGATGTTCCAGAAATTATTCTGTACTGTCCACGATGTGAATAGCTCAACAGCTGTTTTAATGGAGTCTAACGCACCACGGTTGGAATTGACGGCGCGGCGGGAATCAGCCATGAGTTTATATGCTTAGATATACTCTGATAATATATTTCACGGAATGGAAATCTCTCCCAACATATATTTGTTGTGCCAATATAGATTTTTTTCAAGAGAAGATATCTATTATACGAATGACGTGCTATGTACAGTATTGTAATTTATTATTTTATTTGACGTTGAAAATTACAAGGATTTGTTACGACTGACAAACCTTTTTTGAGACCTCTTGCGTTGCGAATATCCATGGGTGACGGTGATCAAACTGATCACTTATCATCACTAAGTGAGTCACCAGCTTGTTTATTATATTAACTCTTGATTCATTCAATATTTGTCTCACAGACCGCGTAATGCACTCAATGCAAAAAATCACCAAGGAATTGTGTATATGTTGCTCAAAATATTTTTTATGTTTTAATAAACAACGTTGTAAATTAAAATGATTAGAGTATTGTTTTCACTAAGAAATCTAAAATCATCGAAAAAAATATCTGATAGTCTGAGAGAAACATGTTTATGAATAGTCTATCTATCTAGTATGTTTATGAATCTAGGGTTAGAAAATACTTACGTTTTAACTTATCTAAGACTAAACAGGAAACTCTTCAATTTAAATGCAAATTATTGTTTCTTAATAGATGTACTATTTAGAACCAATAATTTGCACTGAACTATCCACGAATAACGTAAATGTAAGTTTGTTTATTATCTAGTATATTGTTCATTTTGTGTAAATATTTCTTTCAACAGTAACATACTACGTATGTTTTAACATGCTACGTTAGTTAGTCAGAGATTTATTATGGTTACTGAATGAAGTGCAGATCTTCTTTATAATTTATTATCAATATCCGGAGAGGTGGTTTTCACTACAGCGCGCATTGTATAATATTATGTTCTGAAGCGCTCGTACCTTGCATAGTCGTTCTTAGCTAAACAGCCAAATTAAGCAACGTCTGCAGTGGAAATGGATATGTGACCTGAATGTATGGTGACCGCTACTGGCATTACTTGAGCCTTTCCGTGCTGCGGACGCCACGGTCCTGGATGCTGGATGGTAACCGTTAATTGTATGGTTGGGAATTTTGCGAATCACTGCCTGGCTATCTACCTCCCGCATGTAGATAAATCTGTCGCCAAGCACCTCGTGGTGTGTTCCGCAGCTGTAATTGAGAACCAGTAATTCTAGGTTAACCTTCGACTACATCATGAGATAGTGATCAAAGGCTACCCTGTCAATTGTAAATAATAAAAAATATTTTGTTATGTGAGGTATCTACTATATCTGTAAGTTGTAAACTGAAAATGGTATAAGTACAATCGTTAGTCTCCGTATCCCCTAGATATACTCATGGAAGATGAGCGGTGTATTTTTTGAATTTAAGAGTAAGGAAATGAAAGTTACCGTAAGTAAATCGAAAGAACCTACCTAATGATTTTTGAAAAACAAGAGCTGACAGCAATTTATATTATCATTGAAAAAGTAAAAGTTGAAGTTTAAGAGTTTTAATATGATGGAATTTAATTTGCGAATAATGAGGCAAATGAGAAACTGGGCTGTGTGCTGGGATAAAATTATAATAAAACTATTTTATAGAGAGCGCTTGTAACGTAGCCTACTTAGCAGTCATTAACCAATCAACTAAGTTAAGCAAAGGACTCTGCGTTCATCATTTGGCTGGGTTTTATGTGGCATACGCATTACTACTGAGCGTTTCACGGCTGCGGAGGCGACGGTATAGCCGCCGGTCCCGGTTTTTATCTTCATTCATGTCATTATAGCAGAGTTTACCCATTACCAATTTCTTCTTTTATTTTATTTTTATTGCTGATAGGCATTTGACCACAATGTCACCTGATGGATAGCGATGATGTGGCCGAAGGTGTTAGTGTTAACAGGCTTGACCTAGAATTATTTGGCTCTCAAGGACAGCTGCCGGAAAACATCGTTAGGTACTTGGCGACAGATTTTCTACTTGAGGGTGGTTGCTAGCCAGACGGGCATTCACAAAATGCCTTACCACCATGCGGTGAAACTGAAGCCCGCGGCGAGATTCGAACCATGGGCCTGCTGCGCAGCAGTCCATAGCCAATGCCACTGAGCCATCATTGCCTCACACTGGGTCAATAATTAGATCAGCTCTACAGTACCATATTACTGGCCTGTTACAGAAGTAATATATGATAGGTATTAAACCAAATTTAAGCTCCATAGAAACCATAACATAAATCCATTATTTTATCATAAAGATTATTTTGTTAGGTAGTATTATTCTACTTATACTGTGATTATATACACAACAAACTTTGGTGTCAAAGCAACGAATACCTAATACATAGATATTCTTATTATAGGAGTGATATTTTTATAGATTTGTTTGTCATACAAGTAAAGCACGTTTTATTTTTCATTACACCGAGACTCAATAAAATAATAAGTTTAGTGATTTAGTAACTCGAGTGCCGCCATAAATCTGTTCTATATTTACGTAAGTAGCGGAAACACAATTACAGGGACGTTATATTTACATTTAGAGGCATACACACTCTACGTGACCAGAATGAATAAATAAACTCATTTATTCAGTTAAGCCACATCGTTTCTATCCCATCGCCTTAATTATTTTCTAACTAGTTTGTACAACTAAGGAAAATGTTTTATCGAACAAAATAAATGTATGTTCCACAACTTAATTTTGAATAGATATATTATAGAGATGTTTAAATGCAAATTCCTTCCTTCATTAAATTTAACTCAATGAAAACTTTGATTTAGTTACGTTTCTTTGTTTATTGCTAATAGGAACCTTTGACCATAATCTCACTTGATGGTAAATTATGATGTGGTCGAAGGTACAAGCTTAACCTAGAATTACAGGCTCTCAAGAAAAGCAGCCGGAACACACCGTAAGGTATTAAATTTTACAACATGATGACAAAATTCCATCAACAAAAGATCCCAAAAACCTCGAGATCAAACCTACGCTTTGTGAAGATTTTGAGCTTACAATAAGACAAGTTGGAGAATCAAGTCTGCAAGATTTACTCCCCCCAAAGAGCTCCATTATTATACTAACAAGGGGTCGGATTTCAATCATTTAGGTGTATATTACTTCCTAAAATATTTTGAAACTCTACCCAATGTACCGCAGTATCCCGATGCATACCAAACCAATAAACTTTGACGGTACAAAGTGATCTATTTCCATATTCCAAAACATCAAACGCTACTGAAATTCTCTGGAAACTTGATAGGTAGGTCCGTCATGCTTTGCTCTCATCTAGTTTTGCTCTTATTTCAAACCATCTATGAATCTACTCTTTTCATTCGTTAAGATATAAAGTACTTATTTGATCTCTTTAGAATAAAAGAAAAGTGCACAAAATCTTAATAATTTTGTTCTTTTCTTTAACGATTTCTAAGAAACTGTACCTTTGGTTTAGGAACTTTTTCAAACGCCGTAAAAAATGTTTAGATCATGCTTCGTCTTGTGCAAGAATTCCATAAATATTTTATATTTTGTTTAGTGCAGTATTTGCGTACAATTTATGTAACGTTCAAGTTAGTATTTTTTTTTGTTACGGGTAGTATGTCTTTGTTAATAAAATACAACGAACTATATACATTTATTTTATGTTATTGTTACGGAACAAACTCGAAGCCCACCTGATGTTAAGCAGACTAACCTCTGCCTACAACAGATGCATTTCGTCACAACTCACGAATTGCACAGCGCCCGTCGCCTTGAGACATAGTTGTTAAGTCTCATGTGCCTGTAATTTCACTGGCTCTCAAGGACTGCTGCTGGAACACATCGTTAGGTGCTTGGTGACATTACTGTGATTTTCTTCTTGAGGGTTGCTAGGCAGGTAGGCATTTGCAAAAGGCCTTTCCATCATGCGGTGAAGCACAATTCCCGCCGCGGGATTCGAACCATGAACCTGCTGCGCGGCAGTCCATAGCCAATGCTACTGAGCCATCACTGCTTCAAAAACAATACTACAGCTACAACAATAAAAGCATTTAGACAACCTATAAGTCTTTTCAGACTCACAGGCAGTCCAAATACTCCAGCCAGTTGGCAGCGTGCCCAACATGTTGGCAGCAGTGTACCGTTGAATCGCAATGCTTATTCGTTGAGCCAAATAGGTGCCAGTATTTTATCAGTTTTAAATTATAACATAGACTCCCCATATGTTTATTTACAATTTGATGATGAAATGATTCATTAAAATATTATTTGCCGAGTAAAAAGGTTGATGTAAAGTCGATTAAGCTTCATCTATTTTAAGAGCCTTAACGTGGTAATTAATACCTCCTTTCTGATCAAGCACCCTTGGTTTTATTACAAAGAGCAGAGGCCATCAAGCCCACGCAATGTATTATTTCTTTATGTCTGTGGTTTTCCCTTCTTTATACTCTCCCCATCGCTTATCGACATACAGCCACCGGCTTTCTTGAAAGGATTCTCAGATAATTATACTATGAACATTGTTTCTTTGTTTTCTAATGTTATTTTTTCTCCTTTTTTCCTGTTGTAATCTATCTGCTGCTTATAACAGTCATCTACTTTGAAAAGCTTTTAAATATACCCTTTCGCATTAGCTGCCCACACAGAGTGAGTCAAATTTATATTGAATTTAAATTTAGCGAGCGTTGCTTCAGTTTGTAACAATATTTTTCATTGTATTTTATTCGTATACAAAACAAAATTTCATCCTTTCAAGAACAAACACTCAATTTATTAAGTCAAATGGATAACATGCCCTACGCATTCTAATGTACCTTTTCAGAAATCATTTTAAAGGTAAGCATATATTAAAATGTATGGAGCTCGTTAATATACATATATTTATATGTACATAAGTGTACCTTTTTAATATACAGAGGTAATTAAGCGACCTCTGGCAAGATACCTTTTTAAATTAAAATTTGATCATCCCATACCTTTTTTGAGGATCATTCAATAGAAATAATCTATCTGTATATATTAAATATATGGTATAGGTATAAGGTACATCATTTCGAGTTAGAGCAACTCGTGTTTGCGCGGTTTTATCGACCATTATCTTTCTATTTCAGATTGGCTGAGATCATAAAATGGTCGGAGATTAAATTTGAACGAGTGTTCATGAGCAGTCGAATGGAACTAATTCAATTGATTTATTGGTGTCATATATTGTCTTGCTCATTTTGTCGGTTTTGCTTCAAATATGTAATGTTGGAAGATTGTTGTATAGGGTATTATATTATATATGTATTAAACATTAATAAGTACTATTTAGTAAATTTCAATTTTACTATATGTAAAATTAAATTATATTTTTTTCTACCTCAAATCTTAGTATGCATCTTTTACATTCATTATATATAGGAATTCGTAAACACATAGTTTTACTCATCCAAGTGATACACGACAATTCCACTTATAAAAATATAATATATCAAATATTTCCATATAGGTACCTTCCAAAAAATTTTCCTGTTCAATCTTACCAACAATAAGAATTATCTGGGTGAAACTAAATTGACAGTGGGCTTCCTTATTACCATACACAACTCGGCGTAATGGGGTAATCATGGGTTACATTTTTGGATAGTCTGTGCGCAGAAGTTAGAAATAGGCTACATGAAACATATATATAATAAAAAGTCTAAAACATCTGGTTCTAGAAAGTTTTCTTCTTTAGGATATAACTAGCCAGGTTAGTAATCTCTAAATGCTCTACAAACGTAAGGTGATAAACCAGCCCGTGGCGGACGTACACAAACTATGAAATCACTGCGCCGCAGTCCATAACCATTGCAAGGATCGTCATTATCAAAATGAAATAATTATGTCATTAGCGAAAAATGGTCCAACATATGTATTCTTCTTCCGCTATCTATTAATGGTCACTGCATTTATTCACATCCACATTACACACCCACAACTTAGTTTATCCATATATTCTACTGCTACCAAAAATCAAGATCTTAATTACCTGTTCAACATTTTTGAACAGGTAATAAAGATCATAATCTCGCATTTCGGACTAGAATTTTATGCTGTAATAATTTGTAAATGTGTCTTTTGCATAGCACGTAATAAAGCTTGTGATCATATTTAGAAATATATAAGGGTTGCATGATAATTTTAAGAGTTAAGTGTTTGAAATAAGATCTTTCGATCAAGTAAAGTCTAGTAGTATGGTTGATGGCAAAACAGCCACATATGACGGTTAAAAATAATGAAAGTAGAGCATATGATTCAGCTCAGTCGAGCATGTTCCGATAGACAAAAGGTCAGGGCTCTCGGCATAAATACGAGGGACACGGATTCGATTTCCGCTCGAGATAAGATTATTGTGCTCTGCTGGTATATATTAAAAAAAAAATGTGCTCGTGTACAATACACGGGACAGTACAAGAAGTTAATTTTCTTCAAGTTATGGATCTAATTTTATGGCAGACTGCATCCAACCTGATGTCATCCTCAACGCTTCTTTCTACAGAGAGAAGGTATTGACCTTCCAGAAAAAAGGGCACTAAGCGAGGAAGGCGCTTTATACTCAGCGCCACAACTCAGACACAAAAAAATTGGTGACATGCTGCTCAAGCGCATTTTTCCATAACTCGCTTTTTACGACTTCCAACAGTGGAATATGGAATAGTTATAATATTCTGAAGCTGAGAACTATACAGCTAGCCTTGAGAATTTTACTCTATTCTTATATTACACCTATATATATCTATTTGAATCTATATTATGAAATAACATACCAAACATCCCGTAACAGTTCTTGAAGAAGTCTGGAGCGAGGGCACTGGCCAGCCCCAGCAGGCCTTGCGGCACCTCTGTTGACAGAAACAGGCCCAGCACTGCCAGCAGCATCCGCGTCGTGCGGTCCGTGCGACTGGCACGGCGCGCGCACGTCTCTTCCGCCAGGCATTGCTTCTCAGTCTGTAAAAAGCAATTTTATTAACAAGTGAATAGACAAGAAAATTGAAAATTTGCATTACTATAATCCAATAGTTTAGAATGATTCGCTTCTGTCGGTGTCTGACCGGTCGAGATCGAGCTACTCGACTGTTTTTAACGTAAGTGAAATCGGTGACAATATTATTAAATATGTTAACTACTTACGAAAGTTTTAATAGAAAGTTTAGAATGATTTGTCCAATTAGTTTTTAAGGAATGATGGCCGAGCGAAAACAGCTACCACCCTCAAGTGTAAAAACTGTCGCCAAGCACCTATTAGTGTGTTCTGACAGCAGTCCTAGAGAGCCTTACAGGAACATGAGACTTAACAACATTAAGTTCTCAGTGTGACGGGCGCAGTGCAATTTTTCGGTTCTATCTGCCTATAACAGATGGATTCGGACGAAATGTATCTGTTATAGGCAGAGTATAGTGCCTAACATCAGATGGGCCTGATTGTGATTGAATACTGAAGTTATTTTTACGTTACAATCACATAAAAAACAGCAATAAATGAGATAATATAATAAATGGGCATGATCCTTTACTATAAATCAATCGTGTAACCAGTGATTATCACTGTGACGCGTGCACTCCGCAACCTCAACATTATCGCGGATCAAGTGGACCTATTTTGGTGTTATCTGAGCGAATTTAAAAAAGTCGCATTACATGTTCTGTGTTATAGACATTAGATACCAAAAAATTAGATATTGTAAATGAAATTTTCATGGTCCCACTTCTACAAGATATTTGATACTTTTCAGTGTTACAAGTGGTTAAGATATTATTTGTTAAGAAATAGTTTTTCACCAATTTCGTGATAATTACTGGTTACACGATCGATTTATACTCACCTACAATATTGTTCACCATCGACAAAACTTGCAACTACCAAGTCATCAAGTATGTCAAGCATTTTTCAGTTAGTTGAGTGTTACTTAAAAACTACTTGACCGATTTAAATGAAAATTAGAACCTCCTCAGAGGAAAAGCTCTGTCAAAAGTTATGTGTGCATAAAATAAAAAAAATGCATTAAAATATACGTGTTGAATTGAGAACCTCTTCCTTTTTTGAAAGTCTGTTAAAAAGTAGAAGATTCTTAGTTCTTCTTAGTTCGATTTTTTATCGAGCGCCTAGCAGATAGTCAATATATGGTCCTGATGATGTATTGAAAATTGTTTCGGCTGCTTTACGCTCTATCTTCTTTGATATACTCTCTATCTATGACGGCATGTGTTCTTAAGTTGAAAGTCCAAGCGGAATTAAAACTATATTTTCATTTAGTTGTACCTACTCGTATCGCAAAGAAGGTATTGAAAGTCATTGGTAAATCGACATTACTTGATTTAGCATTGCAATGATAACTGTATTCTTAAATTGGTCATGGCGGCTTACTTGGAGGATTTTACTGTTAGTACAAGTTTCCATAATATCCCTTCCGTTGCCAGACGCGAATAAATTTACTTGTGACCGGAAACGTCATGAAGGAAATTTGAACACAACACGAAAATTACAACTGCCCTGCAAAAAATATATAGACTACGTCGTGGCACTAAGGATGGTGTAAGGAATCTAACAATACCCCATATATCCAAATCTGATTCGGATTTTAAATGTATTGCTGGAATAAAGAAACTGACATACCTATTATTATATACCTATTAACTGACATATATAACGCTCCTTTAGGGAAGTCATGTAATTAGAGTTAGAGATCTAATACCTTGGTTGCTTTCTAGTACCATTCCGTATTTGAGTATCTACGTAGTAACTATTAGACATATTACATTGTGGTCGAGTACTACCGACCATTCGGAACGGTCGTAATCCCGCTAACGCCCACCCGGGCACATATTAATTAATAGTCACTACCATTTGGCTCGTCGCCAAAGGACACATACGTACAGAATATACTTACTCACACATAAACGAAATGTCAGTTTTGACACATCGCTCACGATTTCAGTTTGTAGCGTGGTCGTTGAAATCGCAAGATGGCGTATTAATATCGTAACGTGACGTCGTATGGATCATCGTAAGCGTGGTGTCGTTGAAACGGAACAGCTATCTAAAATCCTTTGATTCCTACGATTCACTTCATAACGATAAAGGAAATATTACATTCATTTCCACGTCACAGAAAATCAATATAAAACACGTCTTAATCGGGATTAAGAACTGGGGCCCAACTCCCACCTCGTACATATTATTATGGAAAGCAAGCGTTATTATTTCAAGCTTAAAATATTAATACTAAGATCAGTGCCATGGCCGTGACGAAACAGTAATGTTTGTACAGAATTATGTCTATCTCACAAATGACTTGATTCATTGTATGCAGCCCGCTCTCACTTTGAAGTTCTAAATAATGATTACCATAACGATATTTGGTGGCGCGAAATTAAATTTTAAATGAAACGTTAAAATAAGACTGAATTAAGAGATGGTAGTTGGCCTCCGATCCTAACGATTTCTGATATTGCCATTTGTGATTATACTAAATTATTTCAAACAAATTTCATGAAAAGGTTCGTTTTGAGGGCCACAAAATAAGTAAGTATATATTTATACTTTAGAAGAATACGTGCGAATACTTTGAATAGAATGAGAGATTAATTCGATGATGTTAGGCGGAAGCACACACTTAGCGGCTGTCTCGCGATTTACAGTGTTTTATTCATTCGTTTATTGAAATAGGTACTTAGGCAATATAAAAATTGGCCAATTTAACTCCTATAACCAGTGATGTCCGACCTGAATCGTTCAACATCTGTAGAGTAGTATGGTAGGTAGCCAAATAAATGTAAGGACTAACACTTGTTGTTGTATAATGTTAAATTTCAGAACGCAATAGCTTAGTAGTCAAGGCCTTAAAGAAGAATTACATGGTATGAGGTGGAAACATACACTCATTTGTTTTCAATTTACAACGTCTTGAGTATTGAATTGTTTATTGAAAAGGGTACTCCTACTAATATTAACAAGAGGAAAACTTGTATTTTGTATATAATGAATAAACATATAAACTACTGGAATTTTAAAAATTCTTTCATCATTCGAATTTTACATCATTCTTGATGAACGTAGACTATAGAATATTTTCAAAAAAGTTTTTTTTTTAATTTTTGTTAAATATACCCGTGCGAATCTGGGGCGAACCACTTGTATGTAATATAAAAATTAGCCAATTTTAACTTCTACAACCAGATACGTTCAAGCTGAATCGTCAATATCAGTTTGTATGAGTAAAGAGTAGATAGGACCGGTTATAACAATGATGTCTAAAACCCAAGCCTAAAATGCTTAATGCCAGGTGTGTAACACACCTAAAATGCAAAATGTAGAAGCAAAATAATGTTTTTCTCAAACAAAATAATTATGCTCACATATCCAAGCATATGTTAGCATAATTTTGACAACCTTCTTCGAGATAAATCGAAATTGCTGTACTGGCCAAATACATGCGCGCAGCGGCCGGCAAAAAATGTATAAAAATCTATATCTATCGTGTCTAGCGGCCAAATAAATTGCATAGTAAACTCATATCTGTCGTGTAATTTAAAAATCTTCTTCTTCTTCTTAAGGTGCCTCTCCATTACTGGAGGTTGGCTGTCAGTTCAGCGAACTTATTCCTGTCCTGTGCCAAGCAAAATAGTTCTTCCACGCTGGAAATACTCGTCCATTCTCGGATGATACGCAACCAAGACTTTCCTACGTCCCACGCGTCGCTTTCCTTCAATTTTGCCCATCATAATAAACTGGAGAAGCTCGTATTTCTTGTTACGTAAGACATGGCCGAGGTACGCGACTTTTCTTCTCTTGATTTGAATTTTTTTTTCTAACTTACCCCTAGAAGTCCTTAATCATTGGATTCTTGTCCCAATGTAGCAGAGGCTCTATTAAAACATAATTTTCCCTGCAAAACACCGGACTTTTCTTTCAGATACACGACAAACTTTGAAATTATAAAGACATTCAAAAGTTTAAACATAAAGAGTACTGAAGACTTGTGGGGTATGTCAGTTAAAGTGGCAGAGTATATAATTTGCATTATCGCACCATACTTAGTAACAATATTCAATCTTTGTGTCGATACAGGAAATTTCCCCGACTTAATGAAACTATGTAAAATCATTCCTATTTTAAAGTCAGGGGCTGCATCTGACCCTTGCAATTATAGACCTATTTCCATCTTACCTGTTCTGAGTAAAGTATTCGAAAAAATTATGCTCAAACAACTTTTATCTCATCTTAATGAGCATAATATATTGAATGAGAATCAGTTTGGTTTTACTAAGAGCAGATCCACTACAGATGCAGGTGTTCAATTGATGTCACATATACTTGAATGGGAGAGTTGGGACCTGGGAGAGTTCACATGATGCTATTGGCGTATTTTGTGATCTTTCCAAGGCATTTGACTGTGTAGAAAACTGCACTCTGATTCGTAAGCTTTCACACTATGGTATTCGTGAAAAAGCTTTGAATCTTCTTTATGAAGCGCTCGCAGCCAAGTTTGCTTAGCCATTCTGAATCGATCAGCAAAGTTAAGCAACGTCCGCCGCGGTCATGACTTGGATGGGTGACCGCTGGTGACATTACTACTGAGCGCTTCCGTGCTTCGGAGGGCACGTTAAGCCGTCGGTCCCGGTTGTTGTCTTAGGATAGCAGTCGTTACAGCATGGTGGTAGGGCACTTTGCGAATGCCCGACTGGCTAGCTACCACCCTCAAGTTGAAAATCTGTCGCCAAGCAGGTGCTGCGGAACAACGGTGTGTTCCGGCAGCTGTCCTTGAGAGCCAGTAACTCTAGGTTAGCCTGAACAACATCCTCGACCACATCATCACTTACCATCAGGTGAGATAGTGGTCAAAGGCTAACCTATCAGGCATAAAAAAAAAAATCTAATAGAGTCATATCTGCCAGACAGGCTACAGATGGTTGGAATGAATGGCAATACTTCTTCCGGGTCTTTGGTAAAAATAGGTGTACCGCAGGAATTTTGGGACCTTTCTGTTCCTAGCGTATATTAATGATCTGCCTTGCATGGTCAAAGATTTCTGCGATATTGTTTTATTCGCAGATGATTTTTAAAGAAGATAGGAAAGATAGTGAACTCATTCATGTAAATAATGTGTTATCTATGATCTCTGAATGGTTCGCCGCTAATAATCTTCTCTTAAATTCAAAAAAGACCAATTGTTTAAAGTTTTCTTTACCAAATGTTCCTTATGTTGAACCAAACATTAAGCTTGGCTTAGATAAACTCTCTATTGACAAAGCGACAGTCTTTCTGGGAATCAAAGTGGATTCAACTTTACAGTGGGATCCACATATACATGATCTAGCCGGAAGACTTAGTTCTGCTGCATATGCAGTTTGTAAGATAAGACAGTTAACAGACGTAGCTACTGCACGGCTAGTTTATTTCGCGTACTTCCACAGTATTATGTCGTATGGTGTATTGCTGTGGGGAGCTGCTGCTGAGATGGAAAAAATCTTTATCTTACAAAAGCGTGCAATTCGAGCCATATATGAAATGGATCCTATGGAATCTCTAAGGGATCTTTTTAAAGAAATTGATATATTAACTTTACCGAGTCTGTATATACTAGAAAATATTATGTATGTTCGGAAAAATTTGAGTAAATTTAAATAGTGACAACCACGATTACAACACTAGGAATAAATATAAAATAGCAGTACCAGGTTTTAGACTAGCAAAGACAAATAAAAGGTCCTTTTTAGGTAATTGTGTGCGGTTTTATAATAAAATTTCCAAACATATTACAATGCTCACAGAAGGAAAATTCAAGTTGTAGGTAAAAATATTTTGATTGAGAAATCATACTACAAAGTTTGTGATTACTTAAACGACAAAGATGCTTGGATAGTTCCGCGTCTGCCAAGCTATCACCTGTCACCCACGTAATTTGAACAAATATTGTAATAGTCGTATTATATTGTACATAACACATTGTTAAAATATGTTTAAAAGAATGGCCCCGAGTTTCTTGCCCGTTCTTCTCGCAGTGGCTCTATAATTTTGTTTTTTTGCTGAACGTGGCAGTACAATGTAGAATATTTTAATACTAGCTTTCCAGGCGCGGCTCCGCCCGCGCGCATGTCGGTTATCGCGCAAAAACATTAACCTCATTTTGCGCAGTTGGATAAAAACTATCCTATGTTTTTTCCCGGGTCTCAAACTATTTCCATACCAAATTTCATTCTAATCGGTCCAGTAGTTTTGGCGTGAAAGCGTAACAGACATACAGACAGACAGAGTTACTTTCGCATTTATAATATTAGTATTAGTATAAAAGTTATAAAAGTATAAATAGTATAAATAAATAATATAAATAAATTGTATAAATATAAATATATTGAAATTAAAATTTGTAATTGACCTTCATAAGAGCGTCGTAGACGCCTAAATTGAATAAATGATTTTGAATTTTGAATTTGAATTTGATGGTTTGCAACAATTCGCGGTTCTTGCCGACGCGCTGGAGTACCCGCTCATTAGAAATTTTCTGTGTCCAGCTAATGCGTAGCATTCTACGATAGCACCACATCTCGAAAGCTTCCAGGAACTTCTGGGTATTAGCTTTCAGAGTCCAGGCTTGAATAATTTAAAAATGGAACGATCTTTTACTTCGAGGCATGGCAACTAAGGAGGTAACTTATCAAAGGTTTTATTCATATTTCGATATGGCTTGCAAATAGAACGATGTTTATTGAAAAAAAAAAACAAATGAACAATTTAACGCGGGCAATTTTGTTGTTGTTTGTTGATAGTCATTGAATTTGAAAAGTAATTGTTTCGACAAAATGAGTTCAAGTGAATACAATGAGTGTGATGAACTTAATTCAACGCCACCTGAAATTCTTCACCTCTTTAGAATAATCCCAAACCAACATAATCCCTGAAAAGTCCACTTTAAAATTCATAAATTGTACATTTAACAACTGTATCTTCAAATAAAAAATTCTGCCTAGGTACTACTTTGTTTTAATTTCCGCGCATTATTATAGAAGAGCACTATACAAGCCTTGGCCACAACTAGGCATTGATGGACTTACGTATGTGTGCCTTGGCTTCGCCTCGGCCCACATTTACACGTTCGTCCATCAATGCCTCCGTTGCTGGCCGCTGCAGTAATGTACTATATCGTGTAAAATGACGTTCATAGTAGGTACATAACCAAAAGCAATCTATTCGCCTAGATATCGAACGCTTGCAGCTACATCAAAATATTATTGCATATATCGCCGAGCTACACTGCGTTTGTGTATAAGTGTTGCTTCGAGTTGTACGATAATATAGTCGACAACTTGGAGGCCACACAATTTCAGGTGGAAATTGTGAAAAAAAAAATGCGTTTGTCCTCTGTTTTTTTTTATCATTAGTTTCAAACCAGATATTCCTACATGAAATGTTACAAAATTGTAGATTCTTACATTAATATTAAAAATGAAATAAAATGATAAGCAATAACCAATTGGAAAATATACGACGAATATTAAGGAAACCTGTCAAATGTTTTAAAAGGGAAATTTTTGTCATAATAACAAACTGTACCTACTAACTCATTGGTATTTTTTCTAGAGTTGTTATTACAAAGTCTGTAAAACGAGTATCTAAATGTTTATCCAGATGTTCGAGTTGTATAAAGGGTACAGGTAAAGTTAAATATTTTTTCTAAAGACATAGGTACTCGTAACGGGCTTTTATTGCACCGAAGTGCGAGTCGACCCGTAAGTAGTTGAGTTTTTCAGTTAAATAATGTAGTCGTACACATACATGCTGTTTTCTACTTTACCATACTTGTGTTTTTATTAACCAAAAATAAAACAACTTTACAGTCCACTAGTCACCATGGATATTCGTTTTCCATTAAAAGAGTTTTTTAGCTAACAAAATTACAGCAAGAGAAAAAAATATAGTCATGTGCGGGACTAGAACCCGCGTATCTGCGCCAGGTTATGCTTTAACTGCTAAGCCAACACGACATACAATGTGTGACTCTAATTTCTCCTTTTGTTTTTAACCCGGGCATACCTCTCGTTGTAATTTTGTTATGGTATCCTCACAAGCGTCATTGCAAAAATAATAGTACATTCTGTTACAACTGCGTAATGTTGTTGATTACCGCTGAAGCGCTATTGAGACCCTAGCCGTCAGGCGAGGGTCTTAGGAGAGCCAAGGACGGTAATCATCAATACACACGTGTATCAAACGACGTTTTTCAACACACTTTTGTAAAGAAAATAATTCTTAAAATTCATTTTACCTTGTAGTTTTCCAGTAAACTTTCCATAGCGTTAAGGGCTTCACCTCATAGCATATCGGGCGGCGTACAACAAAAATCATTTTCTTCATAACTAGTCCAGTAGACGTCTTATTTAAGAAATAACTATAATTTCAACAGTGAAAACGAGTTGTGATTTTATTTTTATCAATGGCGGGTAATTTATCAATTTTCCTTTGCGCGCGCATGGCGATCAGCCATAGACTAAAGAATTAGGTTTCTTTTTTTTGCTTATGCGCGGTAAGCGTTTAAGCCACAGACAAAATGGGATATTTAAAGTTACAGAGAAAATAAAAGTTATATTTGAATAAAAGTTTTATTTTTTCAACACGTACAAAATGAAATTATCTCTTTATATACGAAGTTGTATTAAATGTGCTAATAATAGGTACCTACATTAATTCATTTGTACTATTGAACACGATCTTTTTTGTATCGATACTTTTTTAAGATCAAATGAACTCAACCAATATTATAAAAAAAAAAAAACTCTTTAACTCACTTGTTAATAATAGCAATGAAAAAGTCACAGTTTGATTTCAGATGTCATTATGTCCTAATTGCGGTGAAGGTAGAGCCACACTTTATCAGCAAGTGTGTTGAAAAATATTAATTAATTGTTTTACATATGTACTAAAGAAAACTTTAGACTAATATTAACTTCCATAAGTCATTGATTATTATTGCAATCAGAAACCAATAAAGTATATTGTGATTCGCTGCGTATTGTAACAACGAATTAATTCTGGGTAAATGAATTAGTTAATTAAAATTATGGCTATTTAGTGTTGTTATCAGCGCCATCTATACGCGCTACGCTAACTCAATCACAGACTGGGCGAGAGAATAGTACTGGCGTTTTAAAATAAATTATAATTTAACTTATGTAACTAACTTGTGTAGTTGTGTATTATGTTATGACAATTGTCGTATGTTATATCATCAAATAACGTACAAGTCATATTATATACATTCGACGATGCCAGACTTACTGAGGCGCAAAATGTAAGTGATAGCTTGTTGCCCACGAATCAAAGGACAAGTACCTAGTAGTATATGAAAATTTAATGAATAATAAAAACAACAAAATTGCAGTTATTTTCTGAAATTGAGTTTTTGGCTTACCTAAGTGACCTGGAAAATAAATAAACCTAGGTCACTGTGGTGTTTGTACGCAAAAAACTAAAAAAAAAGATTCTTTTTGTTAACAGCGGTAAGTGGATCAACTTCTTTTTTTAGCAATGCTGTGGGAGGTAATAATTTGTTCTGTGCAATATTAGCAAATTTTTCATTACTATCCAGCTCTATTTTAGATTACCTCTATGCTGCTTTTTGAATTTCAGAACTTTCATATTCAATTTAAATTTTTTTGTGTGGGCAATTGCAGATATTTTTGTACCGCAGATAGCTCCTTAAGAGAACTTTGTTGTTTTATAAGTTTAAGATGCATTTTACCTCTATGACTTATGCAACGTAATATCCCATATGTAATTCAGGGCTAACAAGTCAAAGTCTACAAGACAGTGACCTAAATATAGTGAATTGTGGTGTGGCATTATTATTATTATTTTCAATAAATTATCTACAGAGTTGACGCAGAGACTTCACTGCGTTTGATAAATGAATGTAAGCATATAGAAATGGTTTTCATGCCGTGCTACCCTAGCTTGGAGCTTGGACATATATATTTTTGATTCGATGATAATAGAAAAGTAAATCATTTAATGTATATTATCAATTATCGAAAGCTGATAAATATCACAATTCTAAGGATCACCCTCCATTTCTTGAAATGGTAGTCATTTTTATTCATTTTTGTTGATCTGCCACAAAAAATTTAATTATCTTCGTGAAATGCACATCTAACGTTGAACACAATGTATCACTTCGTTTACTCATAAATGAGCTCTCATATCTACAAGGCCATACTTTCTCAACAACAGTACTGTCTGATATAGCTCAAAAAAACTCAATTCTATATAATGTGCCTTGTCTCTGAGGACTCTCGCTTAGTTCTGTCAAAAACAAAGCAACACAACTCCGAAATCCCGATTGTTCCATGCGAGACACAACTTATGTAATATCGTCCGGACCGACCGTACAACATACTTTGATATCAATTTATTTGAATGGTACTGAAGTTTTACGAGGATTATTAATACTCTGAAAATACTGTAGCAATAACCATAAATATCACAATTAGAATGTAGTAACTATGCTATATTTTAGTAGAGTATTTAAATGTTTTATATTCATGCAATGATTTATTTTTGATATATCTGCCTATAATAAACTTTTATTATATTATTCTTAACGTTATATGTTCATTCTAATATTATATATGAGTTACGAATAGCATTTTCCTACTTAACATTTTGTATTTTTAGACGTCATGATAGTATACGGTTACAGGGTATCCTTTTATAGATAGGAATTTCATTGGAATTGAAATTATGATAAGATTCTGTTATGCTAGTTTTCATTTAGAAATAACATTCGTGTAAGTACTGAAGATTCTGATGATTTTATTAATACAAATTTTTGGATATTAAAAAGAACTTTCAGTAGGATTAGAACCCTATAATACCTTTCTATTGCATTATCTATTATGCTATGACTGTATTTATTTTCTCATCTACTTCAATGCACAATTTTCTGATTCCATTAGTATTATAAAAATACATTTCCTGACCTATTTAATAAATTTCCAGTTTTGAAAAATGTTTCATAAATCTACCATCAACCACTTTTCCATTAATATACTGAGTGATTATTAATTTTCTTGTCTAAAATTTTTACACAATGACCACATGTCAGTGCCCTAACTCATCACTGACAAAACATACTGGTTTAAGAATTTAGTCTTTAGGCACAGCCGGATGCTCGATGAGAAGATACACATATTTTCTTGAACGCCGCCTATCCGAGTTTAATTCTTGGGGCAACTTCTTTGTCGTAGTTGCATCTTGGCTTGAACTAAAAATTTACTAATTTTCTGCCCAATCCTTGCGGAATCATCATTTGTTCTTAGTTCTCTTTACAAAATATTATTGTATGCACATTGTATGTATTTATTAATTGAATCGAACATGAGGTTTGTAGTAAATGCTTTTGGCTCTAAATTCACTGATTGTGGTGTCAAAATAAAATCACCGTCATGGTGATAATAATGATAATTTTGTGCGATTTTTTTTCTTACGTCTTTTAAGAATCTAACTAGAAAGGAACGCGCGTTGAAGCAAATAATACAATGTACTAATACTACCTGTAATACAAAACGTCAAAATCAGTATTTTGGATTTTGACATTGCCTACTTTGGATTGCATTTTATTCAATATATAAAATGTCATATTTATCAATAAATAAAAATTATATAGTCATGCAATTTAAAAGATACTGACCAATATTGCTGTTCTTTGCAAGCTTTCTTTGAAAAATAGGGAATTCACTATTTTTACTTGTTCCAAACACCGTGGGTAGAAATCACTAATTGACAATGACAGTAATAGCATCGCCTTGCCGACAATATACAAGAGAGGGTAGAGAGATTCGTCTGCTCCTTGCCGACAATCCATTCGCATAGACTTCACTTTATTCGTGATCATGGCGCTTGCAAAAGTGCCGAAATATCGAGAGCCCGAAAGCAATCGAAAACACGGTAAATATCACATTTCTAATAATAAGTATAGAAATCACAAAACCTATTTTGAGTAATCCTCTTAAATGTATAAATGAGAATACTTTTAACTTGTTACGTATAAGTATTTCCTGTAGGGGTGCGTTTTTGTATATACATACTATAAATTATAAGTTCGAATCTCAAATTTATGTATCTCTCTAGAGTGGTTTGATATCTCCCCCGGGCTACAAACCCGAATTTATCCTACGCATTTTAAGTTGTAAACAACATATATACTGAACATGTATAGTAATGAAATAACTTTAAACGGTTTAAATCGCGTATATTTGTCATTATAGTCACGGGGTGACTGATCCGTGACCACGATCACTGCAAAGTGTTTGAAACGTCGGGACAAAAATAATGACAAATATACGCGATTTAAACCGTTTAAAGTTGTTTAATTACTATGTGTAACAATCGCGAAAACCTAAGACAACATTACTGAACATGTACGAGTATATATACTGCACCTACATTGAATGAATTATAAACTTATTTATATAATCTCATTCGGTAATATTCTAAGTATGAAATTAAATACAGACTTTTATTGGCATATTTTATGTACATACTTCTTTAAGAAAATTAAAAAGTTAAATTAAAGCATTGTTTTCCTAACAAAACAATGCTTTAAAACATTTTTTTAATTATTAAAGTACAATGTGTAACCCGACCAAGGAGGTTTCAATTCAATTTAAGTACACATTATCTATGGTGAGCGAGATGCGCGCGCAACGCGCTGCGCTGGTTCCGAGCCAATATACCAATAACATACTTTTTCCATTTTGGCGCTATTTCGTACATACGAATTTAAGTAATATTTTGTTGGATAAAACTTTAGTAGCAAAAATGTCAAGCAACATCCACGATACTGATGATTTAACTCCACCTGACATTCTAGAAACAGCTACGAAACTAACGAATAGTCTTTTGCCAGAAAAATCAAGAAAAGCGTATAGTCACAGAGAGTTGAAATACAGGTAAAAAAAAAAAATATAGCCATGAGATTAAATAAAGTAGTGTATGCAACTGCATATAATTAGGTATTAAAACACTCGTGTAATCTTATTTTGAAACTCGCCTGCGGCTCGTTTCAAAAAACTATACTCATGTTTTAATACCCTCTATTATATGACAGTTGCATAAACTACTATTATGATGGTGAATAAAAGTCCAATATACAATAATGATTTATTTGCATAGGTTATTCCACTATGATATTTATTCTTCAGATAATGTTATGAAAAGAAAACTCATAATCCAATTAGGAATTCCTAATAAATAAAAGATCTAATACATGTCAATTTATATTAAATAATGATACCAAAGACCTTTATGGTTCCAAAGACGTCACATTATTTCTTATGAATATTATTATATCTAAAAAAAGGAAAAAATTCTAAGTAGATAATCTTATACAAGCATTGTCTTTTGTTAAACGACTTCCAAAAAAAGAGGAGGTTCTCAATTTGTCTTTTTTATTTTTTTATGTTTGTTACCTCAGAACTCTGTACTGGGTGAACGAGTTTGAAAATTTTGTTTGAAAGGTGATGCTTGTCGTTTGGTCCCATTTTAAATATCATCAATATCGGTCAAGCCGTTTTTGAGTTACACAAAAATACCTGAAAAATATTTACCTATCTGGATGATATATTTGTTAAAAATGTATGATAATCGATCCCGTAAGTAGCGAGGGTCACTAAAAATAGTGAATATTTTTGTTTAAATGGAACTGACTTCAATACCCAAAAGTGTGAAATAACTTGTCGAAGGCGATACCATCGCACAGTTTTGTGATAAAAGGTACTTTTGAACTATCATGGTACCGACTACAACAAGTTATTTCACACTTTTGGGTGTATAAGTCGGTTCCATTTTATGCAAAAAAAAAAAAAAAAAAGAATTAATTAAAAGGTATAATGAAAAGTGCCCAATTTAGTTTGTTAACAAATTTTATACTATTTATGTGAAATAAAACATTTTCATTATTATACGCAATCTAGAGGTTTTTTAACGCACAGGATAGCAATTTGTTTAAGTAGTTACCTACCTATATTTACATAGAGCAGAATATGCTCCAATTTAGCAGATACGACGTTGAGAACGTAACCGTGGGAAGATTATAATTCAGAAAGCATATTCTGGTATACTATTTGAATCCAGATCGGACGTGTTCCTTCCTCGTGAATACCACATTGTATTTTTGCTACACAAGATGACAGACATTTATTATTCGGTCTCAGTATTCGGCAAAGTCGTTTTAAGTAGTATGTACCTATAACTTAAAATAATATTCTTGGAAGATACTTGATTTTCGTGTTGTATTTTAAACACCGCTTTTTTCTGCTGTTGGATTCCCCAATTGTATACGTAATAAACTGTTTACCTATAAAATTTCAATTTTGTATGTGGTTAGTTTTTCAGTTTTTCAAGATTGTGCGTTTGTTTGTCAAATATTTTTGAGGTTGATATAAAGGGTCCGTGGATTACGTCCGGCCCCCAGTTTCGTTTGCTCCCGTGGTGATTGCCCCAATTCTAATAAGTTTGATGTCCTTTTGTTTTGTCCAATTTTGACGAAGTACAGCTCGCAACCAAAATGCAAATTAATAGTGTATTTTCGTTCTTTGTTAAAGAGTCCTCTGCACTCAAGTATAATATAATAGGAATACGCGTACGTCTTATCACTTAAACTGTTTTTTTTGAAGCAGTGATAGCTCAGTGGCTTTGGCTATGGACTGCCAAACAGACATGGTTCGAATCCCGCCGCGGGCTTGAGCTTCACGGCATGGTGGAAGGGCATTTTTGCAAATGCTCGCCCGGCTAGCGACCACCCTCAAGTGGAAAAATCTGTCGCCAAGCACCTAACGGTGTGTTCCAGCAGCTGTCCTTGAGAGCCAGTAATTCTAGGTTAAGCCTGTTAACACCTTCGACCACATCATCACTTACCATCACGTGAGATTGTGATCAAAGGCTTACCTAACCGCAATAAAAAAAATAAAAAACTGTTATACTATTAATTTTATTATTTACATTTATCATAAAGCAATTATGGTCGAGTGGTAATAGCTATGGCATGCCGTGCTGGAGGCCCATGGTTCGAACCCCAGCTCTGGCTTGAGCTTTACTGCATGGTGGAAGGGCATTTTGCGATTGCTAGCTCGGCTAGATTACACCCTCAAGTAGAAAGTCTGTTGCCTGACACTATGTTGAAGCAGCCCTTGAGAGCCCGTAAAATTACAGGCACATGAGACTTAACAACTGTTGGCGGGCGCAGTGCAAATCGTGACTTATGACGAAATGCATCTTTTAGGTATAGGCAGATGTTAGTCCGCTTAACATCAGGTGGGCCATGTGCTTGTTCCTTCACAATAACATAAACAAAAAGCCGAACTTAAAATTATTTATTAAATTTATACGCCTTAGACCAGAGAGGTGAAATACTTAGAGTAGTTATATCTGAACACCACTGCTCTAAAAGCTTACTAGAATTTCCCTATATACATACCTACGCACATGTATATGCAGTTTGTAATGACAAGGAAAGAACGTTCAAATATTATGCGTCATATATGTTGTTACAAAGATATAAATAAGCAATTCGTGTAACCACCGAACCGCCACGAGACGTTCCGATCACCATTATGCTGCGATCTCTTTCACTCTCCCACACCAAACGATACACATATCTCGCTCATCCATTTCATTGAGATTCGTTCCTAAGATAAAACAAAATAACGATATTTTCTATTTCAACAATAAAAGCAATAATTACGCGTGAAATGAAAAGTTTTCTTATCTCTCACAGTGCCTGTATAATTGGTGCAGAGTCTAAAGACACAAGGAAGGTGTATTGTCCACAGATTATTCCGAAAAAACACGATTAGCGGCGATGTATTCACCGGACGCTCGGAAGTGCTAGACTGGTAGTGACTCAGGCAATTACCCTGAATTCGTCTAGTAAATATGGAGGGCATACAACTGATCTACAGGTAAAAAAATCTTAGCCTTAGACGCTTTAATAGAGCCCAACTACAAATTATAATATTAATAACTATTCCATTGAATTACCATTCTTTTTAAATGTCAATGTTTTGTTCTCAAGTCAAGTGTTATTCTCGTTTAAATTACAGATTAAAAATGATTTTTTAATTTTCTTTAACTTTCCTGGTGTGAGAAATATAGGTGAATTATAGTTAATTTGCAGTTTTTTGTAGTTACGATACATTTTTTTTATGCCTCATAGGTTAGTCTTTGACCATTATCTCACCTGATGGTAGGTGATGATGTGGTCGAAGATGTTGTGCAGACTAACCTAGAAGTTCTGGCTCTCAAGGACTGCTGCCGGAACACACCGTTAGTTGCTTGGCGACAGATTTTCTACTGGAGGGATGGTAGCTATCCAAGCGCCATTCGTAAAATGCCCTACCACCATGCTGTTACAACTTGAAAAGTATATAAAGTACTGTGATGCATTTTAATATAAAAACAGGCTTTTATTTAGATACTTAATAAATGCAAATCTATCTCTCAATGTAGTAAAACCTCATCTGCATCTGATGGTACTTTAACGAAAAAAAAACATTTATATTTTCACCACAGAATCGGGAGCAATAATTATGGGGGTAAAAGAAACAGGGCGCATAAACGACGGTTGTATTAGTACATCCTGAGTAACTAGCAACTAGCGATTCCCATGTGGAATGCTCAATGCTAACTTTATTTATATTCATATTGTTAATTAAGCATTTTTTAAAAGTAATTAATTATAGTGAAACTCAGGACACTATGGGTCTACAAAACACAAAGTTGCACAATATGTATATATTTTTATGTAGGTATAGCTTACATGATAATTCACCATATAGCAAGTGATGATGCGGTGGAAGATGATATTTAGCTGGTTATTTGAATTACTGGCTATCAAGAACAGCTGCCGCATAAATGGTTAAGAGCGTGGCGACAAATTATTTACTCGAAGGACGGCTCCGAAGCATGGCAGCGGCCGATGGTAATGCCACTAGTAACAATCAACCATCCAAGTCAAGATCGCAGAGGTTACATAACTTAATTGATTGATTAAGAATGTCTAACCTACGCGAAGAGCGCTTCAAAGCTAAATTAGTAACAAAATTTTAAGAAGTGGTGGCATTGTCTATGGACTGCCGCGCAGAAAGGTCCATGGTTCGAATCCCACCGCGGGCTTAAGCTTTACCGCATGGTGGAACATTTTGCGAATGCTCACCTTGCTAGCGACCAGCCTCTTGTATAAAATCTGTCACCAAGCACGGTGTTTTCCGGCGGCTGTCTTTGAGAGCCAGTAATTCTAGGTGAAGCCTGTTAACACCTTCGACCATATCATCACTTACCATCAGGTGAGATTGTGGTCAAAGGCTTACCTAACAGCAATAAAAAAACATAATATTCAACTTTCATATTAACTTTTAAATATGTACTAATAAAGTAATAGATTGTGTTTATCGAAAATAGATTTTATTAAAGATAAATTATATAATTATACCTTAGTTTTTCTTTATATTCATTATTCTGTTAACCTTACTTTCTGATAGGTTGCATGCCCCAGGCATTGACTCGAGCCTCTGCCTCTGCAATGCGATGGATCAGACCCTAGTACGGTGAATAGGTACATGGAATACTAAGTAATTCGTCTCTGTAAAATGTGATTGGCCACCCGTTTCTCCGGTATCCAGGAAATCTACACACACCATTGGAGTTTTATTTATCTAGGCTCATATTAAAGTCGCAGTCAATACATAGCAAGAAACTGTAGGGTTTGTATATTAAAGGTTTCTGAAAATGTACAATTTACGTGTCCGATATTCTTTATTAGGGGTTCCAATTATGGGAAATAATTCCTCTCAAAATCTGTACACTTAAGACAGTAAATGTGCTTTAATTAGAACCAGATCTGAAAACTGATCTTTTTTAAATATTTTTTTTTTAAAGAATGTTTATATCTTTGTATATTTCACTACTCATATGCATTTATATAACTTTTTAACGTGGTCAGCTTTATTCATATATTTTACTGAAGCCCCAAAACTTCTGAAGTTGAAATTTTATTTGTGTGGTTGAACGAACTGTGTATTTCCTCAAGAACCTTAGCAATATGACCATAATTCTTCAAAAATATGTCTTTCGATGGATAAAAATAATTTCTTTTATCAGTAGGTACGTATACGATTTTGAAATAAAACAACTTCCATATAAAACATTTCATTCTCTAATTATTTTCGCATTCTGGATCAAGTGATTGCCGTAACGGTCACTTTGCAACAGGGCACTGTATTACTTAATTGTCAGCGTTAGTTTCTGTGATTTGTGTCCTAAGTATATATTCAAGAAACTGAAAAGAATTATAGTACAAGTCCTTTAGCGCATCAAAGAACTGAAGTGGTTGTGACATTGGTGTCTTGTCCTTGAGTACAGATATCAAATGACCTAATGGAATATCTGTGATTAAGTGGAACTATTATATCAAGGAGAGCTGGCAGAGTAATGAAAGAAACAATATAAAGCAGGCAAGAGGCTAGTATCTATTAAAGGTGTCAAGCCAATGTACGAGTACTGCAGTAGACTTGTATTGTGTACGTAGTTGAGTCTAAAACATTTTGTAAATAAGTTAGCAGTAAAGATGAGCCAACGATAACTTTAGCCGACTTGATAACTATCCTGTAGCAAAAATTCTAGTCGACCGACTAGTCGACCAAGCCGATCATTGTTTTTGATGAAGTTTATCAGTTGGTAATATTGGCAATATCTAACCGTAATTCTGTTATGCACCACAAACTAAAATTAAGTAAATACGATAGCTCTTATTTTGTTTACTCTAAAATTAAAATTAGTATGTCTCATAACAACGACAATCCTAATATGAAAATGTTTCTATTCAAATACGGTTGACTCAACGTCATTATGGTTGGTATCAATTAACATGACGACTAATTTGCAAAATACCCGTTATTGTATAGGAACTATATAATTTATTAATATTTAGTTACCAATATGGATTTAAGGGTAAACTGAATAAGAACTCAGGTATTTTACTTAATTTTGTATTGTTGCCTGTGGAGAGATTTCGCCGAGGGGGCCCCCGGCCGACTGAAGGGGTTGTTCGAAGTCACCAAATGTAAGGAATGATTTTTTGTCGGTGGTCGAGTGGTTTAGGCATCCAGCTAGAATTCGACGGATGAGAGTTCCATTTGCACTATAGTGCCTTTAATCATATTTAGTTCAAATATATAATATAACAACATAATATAATTGTTCATTTTGTTAGTAAAACAAAATGAACAATTATAAACATAATATATAGTGTTTGTGTGGTTTTTTCGGTAAGTAGAGAAGTAAAGGTATTTTAAATAAAAGTAGGTAGTATAAGTAAGTACCGACCGTACAGCTCAACAGTCAAGAGTAGAATGTGTTAAACAGGCAACAAGGAGATGCGGCGATTGTTTTTAAATTTGAATTAGGATTAGAAGTATAAAAAATGTATGTGGACGATGGAAAACTATTAAATGAGGTCATAATGTGGTGCATAGGTACTAATTTTCACGCATAGTTTGTGGTGAATTATTAATGAATAACGGTTAACATTCGTGGTAGGTACTTCATTTACAGCTAAGCCTTTCGTACCCACCGCGCCGTACGGTCTAACAATTATTTGTTTAAAAAGCTATTTTTCATGTGTTGTTTACGTAGGGCAGGCCAGCGTGACAGTGTAGTTTTAGAAATACACTCAATCCATTTCATTACAATCTCCCTACTAAACATAGATAAGATAAAGGCCAGTGCCAAAGACAAAAGTCTGTGCTTTTACCGACTAGTTGCCGACTTATTGCCGACTACCGAAACAAATATGGCCGGATAGTCAGCGTTAGCAATCGTCGGTTACTAGTCGTTACACCTCTAGTCAAAAGCTTTAGGCAAGGTTAATTATCATCTCCTACAACTAAAAGGAAACGTTTATAGGTACGTTGAACCATTTAGAGATTTAACAATGTAAAAATTTGGATGGAGTATTAGTTTGTTAAAAGAAATTCTTAGTAAGTTATTTCTTTTGGATCGCTTATATCCGTCCCATGTTAGCGTTCAAATTTGGCAGAATGCCTACACATCGTAGAAAAGAAACCAATCGTGCGTTCATTTCTTTGTGAACTGGAATGCTCCCTTTATATTCTAACAATAAGCAAATTGGGCTAGTTGGCCGTTCAATGGTGACATTAATAAATTGGACTATTTTTCATTTGTCCGACCCTACAGTTAGCACCTTGAACATGTAGGCACCAGAATAATCATAGATATATGACCTTTGACGCAATAGTTACGTGGATCTATAAAACTACGTAGTACTTACCTATTGCTTATAAGGTCATATTTTAACTAGTATATTATATTAACTATCAATTCCACAAAAACTATATTTAATTACATGATTAATACTTTGGTGTATTCTGTGCTATGCTATAATATTTGTAGTAAGGAACTAATGAAATAAAGGGAATGGAGATATATTGTTCAATGAGCAATGAAGGCTTTTCAGGGACACGACCTTCAGTAATGAAGTACATGACCAAGAATAGAAGGAACTAATACAGAATGTACTAATTATTTGTTTTCAAGTAAGTGCAAGATTCTTAGTGACAGTCCTCCATTTGGACAGTCCAGTCATTTGGACGGCTTTTATTATTTATTGTTATAGGTTATAATTATATTTTGACGATACTCGTACCAAGTTAGACGCTCGTTCACTGAAGTGAAGTGTACTGAACAATATGAATACTCTTTCTATGTAAATTATTTTTAAACGACGTGCAATTAAAATTGTATTACAATCACTTATAAATGTATGTGTTTATAGAAAACCCAAATGAAATAACTCTGATGTGTTCATGATACAGAAATTCTGTAAACTTTTATAAAGAAATTACAAAAAATAAAAGAAATATTAAGCGCTCGTAGCTTGCTTAACGCTCTTAGCTTGTTTAGTAATTCTTAACTGATTAAATAAGTAACGACAGCTGCGGTCGTGACTTGGATGGATAACCGCTAGTGGCATTGCTACTAAGTGCTTCCGTGCTGTTGAGGGCACGTTAAGCCGTTGGGCCTGGTTGAGGTCTTAAATCTATCTGAAACTAATAAATTGATGAGTGGAACTTGCACAGACATCATCGCCCATTTTGTGACCAATTATTACGTGTACGTACTTATTATCACACAGTGTTCATCAGAGTGTAAACTCAAAAGCTTCAAATGGTATAAAAAAAATGAAACTGCTTCAAAGTACAAAACATATTCTAATACCGTGCAAAAGACAATAACAAAATCTTCAAAAAAGTATTTAAAAAAATCAATAATACACAAGCGAAAAAGTACTACACAAACTAAATTATATCTTAAATTTTATAGTAATTGCTGTTTGTCCATTTAATTATAAAAGATCCAACTCGAATCGCTAACGTCCTATACGTATCCTACATTACTCTTAAAATAGACATGATAAATAGCAAAAAATATTTCCAAAAACAAATACACATGGTAGTTATTATTCTGTTCCCACTAAAATCCAAATTCGTAGACACTTGCGAATGATAGTCCTTAAATTTAAAATGTTTGCTCAATTGTCATGTATCTTTGTCCTCTTTAAACTGATATAAAATAACAATTGAATAGAATAATCCCATTTTAAAAATTGTCGTTCTAAGTGTCACGCATGTGGATTTTAGTGTGAACAGAATAAGATCTGTCATAGTTAAGAGAATTTTTATTTCAGGCAACTTTTATAGATTCGACGCCGACATCACATTGAAATATATTATCACTGACGACATACAAGACCCATACAAGGACATATATTTAAGATGTTTTGGCTTCGGTTTCATGCCGCATCCTTCACGCTAACTTTACTGGGAAAGACTCGTTGGCTTTGGGTAATCTGGCCGTTTGGTATTGGATAATACAAATTTTATAGACATATTTTACAATTTATAAAAGAGTAAAATAAAAAAAATAATGGCCTGAATTTCTTGCCTGTTCTTCTCGCAACGGCTCTTATTTTACAGAACGTTGCAGTATAATATCTTTATAGTAAATAATTTAAATGACCTTCATAAGAGCGTCGCAGACACGAAGTCTGAGAAAATGATTTTGAATTGGATGGTACTGTTATGCACCCAAAGTGCAGCAAAACCGCACTCACATCAACTCATATCAATGGCATGCTGCTAATTACGTGTATTTTTTTCTTAGTCTCCTATTAAGAAATTAACCGGGGTATACAAAATAGTCCGTTTAAGCATGGATATATATGGCTGACATTATATTCATAGCCTTAAACTATGAGAAATGAAGTACATACATATTATAGGCAAAAGTTATTTGAGTTTTGGAATGACAGTAGCAGCATACTTCTTGATTTTGTACACAAAATATTTAATACATGTCGTGACTATGTAAAATATCAGAGCAAACAAATGTTCAGGCAAAAATTTACAAGAAATTTCCATAGGTATTGGCCGGCCAGCCTGCGCCTTTGTCACCGTTGGATGAGGTTATGAATAGTTTTTGAATACTATTCATTTGGTTTGTAAATCAAACAACAAAAAATCTTTTTAGAAAAGAATGTTCCTATTGAACAATAAAAACTTCCACGATTCAGTACCTAGTAAGTACTGAATACATTTTATTATATTCTATTCTACTAGATTTATTATATTCGATTCTAGATTTCTACTTCTGTTAGAAAATTTGAAAATTATGATTAATTGGGCTATGTGCAATTCAGACTTACGTATCGGAGGGTCTGTAGAGTAGGCAATACTATATATTAACCTAAAAATCGACTTAAGGATTCACTTGCAGTATATTAAAATGTTGGATTAAACACGTTTCTTCAATGGGGACTCTCCTTAGTTTTAAATTTTTTATTTGTTATACTTCTGAGGTTCTATTATAAACCTATTGCGCTTCAAAAGACGCATCCCTATTAAAGGAGGGCGGATGGACGCAGAGGGTGTGGTTCTATATTTAAAAAAAAAAATCTTAAAAAAGGGTACTTGCTGAGGAGCGTTACTCTTTATGAAATCCTGTTTTTGCCAACAGATTGGCAAATAAGCTTTAATTGGCCAAAGCAAAATGATCCTTCGCACAACTGAAGAATATTCAAGTTTCAAAAGAGTTTTAATTAATGAAATGAAACGTGAAGTGGCAGATGAGTGGTCTCAATATTTTGAAGTGATTACGAGCTTTTGACCGAGAACCCTTTGAGCTAAGGGATATTGAAGCTTAGAATGTTACTACGTCTCTATATTCTAAAGTTACTTTGTATTCTATTTATTTAGTTGAATTAAAATTTATTAGGATCAAATGGGTCCTATTCTCCGTCAAGAGCTACGTCGTTATTCGCCTCCCTAAGGCAATTAACAAAATGTAATGTAAATTGGCCCCGTAGGGATAATTAACAGGCAGTTGTCGAATTGCCCGTCTGAATATTGGGTTTGCATATTGAGGTGAATATAGGAAATGTAGATATAAAAAATTTAAGTACCAATTTGATTCACCAATAATTAAAATTGATTGGTTGCCCCGTGGGGTGCGAGCTCAGAATGTCACGTGTAAGAGGAGATTGATTAAAAGTAATACAGGAAGGTGGGCAACAACGCCTTCTGAGAAACTGATACCTTCAACTGCACGCCAAGCGTGGGGATTATAGCAACCCCTCCCCTTTAAATGGGCGAGACTGTGTTAAGCGGTGGACAATCCGGCTGATAAATTAATTAATCAAGCGAGCGCGAAGCACGAGGGAAGCGTCTCTGTTTCAGCTTGGACATAAATGATTTCGTACTCGTATGTCAGTCCGGATTCCACATCTTCAGTTGTTCTCCGTTAAGGGCACTTTTCTCAACTGATTCTCGTAAAATTTTTGTGAGCAGGTTCATTATACATTTAAGAATTTTTAGTTGATTCAGTTTAAAAAAAACATAGTGTTGATATATGCAGGTTTAAAACGTTAAAAACTGATTTGTGAGGCTAAAAAGGTTTTCGGCACACAGGGCTAGTAATTGTTTTGAATCACCAGATCGATAATGTCACATTACGTGTCATGCCAATCTAATCTAAAGTAAGCCATTACCGTTGGACATCGCGATCAATGATTGCGGCTCAAATAGAACTCCGACCGACATACCAGGGGTCTCATGAGGAAGAGTCCATTTTGGTGGGTAAAACCGCAGTGTCAGATATTCTGCCTTTTTGGAGTAGTGTGCAAAAACTAAACATTTTTAGGAGTGAAGGACAATGTAGCAAAATAATTTTTTGGGCGCATAAGACAAAAAATAACGTCTTGGAGTGACGGGCACTGCGCATTGCAAGCAGAGCGAGGACAGTGTGTGCTATTGCAACACCCGCTAAACCGAAGCACACATGGGGCTGTATGGGGCTGAGCTCTCTTTCGAGGGGCCCCGTCTAAGCGGCCAGAGGGGTCACTGACAAGGACCTCGTGCGCGGGCGCTACTTGGTTACACCCATTTGGGTGTGGCTTGTAATCGTTATGGACAGTTCATCACAGTTACAGTGACACCGTAACTCTTACCATCAGACTAGAGACTTTTCCATTTCATCACTTAAACATAAAAAGATGACTCGCTGTGGGCCCGGCGCGGCGGCGTGTTATTTTTACACTATTGCCCAGAAAAGGAGCGTTATGTTTACAGGATTCATGTATATCTGTGAGTTTCATTATTCTACCATAACTTCTAAACGGCTTAACCGATTTAATGATATTGATAGATAAAAACAAACTGTTGGATAAGACGCCATATTGTGAGATAAAAAACGTTTTCTTCCGAACCCGTGGGGTGTCAAATTGAAACGGTTTAAAAAACGATTCCATAAATAATAATTTGCAGTTGTGGTTTTACTTTAATAACTAACCTATATTTCTTATTTATATACCTATGTTTATCACACGGAACAAGTTAAGCGGTAGCCACCACCTATAAAAGATGCATTTCGCTAAATAAATCTATAATTAATTAAGTCCCTCATTCCACTCAGCTTTCTAAATCCCTCGCCTTGATTGGGATTTTACTCTAAACTCCAAACTCAAAATCCTAAAGTTATGGATTTAAGTTGGATTTCTTCCATCTCTCGGAAATCAAATGTCTTGAATGACCTACGAGACTGTTTTATGCTCTTGACGGGTAATCTAGCACTAACCGGATAACGTTATGCGTCGATGTATCGATGGGGTATTGTTACACATCAAAGTCATGTTATTTATTCAGTTTAGGCATCTACGACGCCTCACATCCATTAAATACCATTGAACCACTTCAAGAAGATTTTTTCAGTAAAAGAAAATAAGTCGCCGAACAGGGCTCCATTACTTACTCTGAGATATAAGCTGAAATATTATGTTATGCTACTAACAATATTTTCCAAAGATGATTGTAGTCAGAAAGGCGACCGGCTAAGCTAAAACTTTTTAATCAACTTCAAACTTAGGAAGAAAGATTGAAGTCTTATATAATAGCTTAGAGATTTATATTGGTTCATTTTAATTACCAACTTAATATATGTTGTATGTATGCCAACGTATAACTGTTAAGTTGATCATCCGATTTGCTAATCGAATTCTTATAATTTATTAATAGTTCTCAAATAAAATATTGTTCATTAAAGTCTCGTTTGTAATTGTAAAGTCGAGTATAATCATCGGAGAGAAGATAAGACCGCCTTGAGCAAGCTTGAGTAGGTCACTGCAATCAGGATTTCAGTCTTACTTAATTAGTTTTTTTTCATTACTAGAGTTCTATGTAACTTTGACGCTCTCGCCCGTGACGTAGATATACTGCTTTATCGCATTCGCTATATCTACTTATGTAACAAAATTTTACTTAGTACCAACTTTTTAAGTCATTGGCTTTAGAATTTATTCTGAACTTTGTAAAATAATTTCTAACAACAACCAGTTGATTTAAAAATAATATTGTTAGAGAGTTGCCTTGGTGAATATCAAATCAGTTATTTTCTGTGTTCGTTCAAAATAATAAAAGAAATGGCAAGTAATTAATATGGTAAAGAAGTAAAAGGGACGAGTAGCGCATATTTAATTAGGAATATTGAACGTTCAGCTAAAAAGGGAAAGGATAACGAAATCATGACATATTTTTTGTTTCTGATAGGCCAGCCTTTGACGTCTATCTCACCTGAAGTGATGATGTAGTCGAAGATGTTATTCAGGCTTGCCTAGAATTCCTTACTCTCAAGGACAGCTGCTGGAACACACTTAGTTCTTGACGACAGATTTTCGACTTGAGGGTGGTAGCTAGCCAGCTGGGCATTCGCAAAATACCCTACCACCATGCTGTAACGACTGACATCGTAAACTATTATGAAAACAACCGGGACCGATGGCTTAACGTGCCCTCCGAAGCACGGAAGCGCTCAGTAGTAATGTCACTAGCGGTCACTCATCCAACTCCTGACAGCGGCGGACGTTGCTTCATCGATTAAGAACGACTAAGCAAACTTCGCTACGAGCGCTTCAAATTCGTGTGAAAACTCACTACGAATATCCAAAATCAGTCAGGAAATATATCTCTGATTCCATATCAATGTAACAAATCGGTTTTTGTTATAAACCGAATCCCTTTTCGTGAGTGTGTAGGGATGGGTGTATTATTGGTTGTTATTGAGTGGGTAGGTAGGTAGTATAGGTATGTAAGGAGAGAATTGCGAAGATTGTCCTCGTCTTTAGTCAAGGACATGTGTAATCTAAGTCACATACTAGCACCGGATGAAGGTCCGAAATAGATTCCAACACTAATACGTACGTACCTTTATGTATGTCTGCGTAGAGGAAACACCTTTGTTCTAAATAAAACTTAAAATATTCATGTTATGACATCATCTGTTAATAAATAAGGATCTTTAGGTGATATCCATCGCATAGCATTTTATAAATTCTGGCTGAAATACGTTACAAATATATTTAAGGAAAACATTAAATTAATATTTTTTTAAAACACTTAAAAATTTTATATATATCTAGTGACAATTCTGCCTAATTTACCTGATAAGCCGAAGTAACGTCACAAACGCCACGCAGCCAAACTGGAAGAATTTTCAATAATTATGTATAAGTACGTATAACTTGCATCAATATTTTTGAAAACAAAAACGATGGTTGTAAATAGTTTTAAGAATCGCATTTACAGACTTAGAGAGTGTATATTTAGTACACGTATTTCAATAATTAGTTAAATAACAGCGGGACAAAGAAATTTTAAACAAACATACCTACCCATGTATAACAATATAACTTTTTTCATAAAAAACTAGCATGGGTATTTGTTATGTTGTTTGTGTATATATTTATTCTTATTTTTGTGTTAACCATCTGATAATTGCAAACCGAGCTTGCAGATCTTATCACCGTATCGAGAACGAGCCCGCCTCGGGCCTCCAAGATCGTCGTGGAGGCGCATCACAGAAGTCGGAACATCATGCGGATTGGGGAGTATAAAGAGCATTACAGTACGTGTCAAAGTCAATATTTTCTCATCACGCCAGTAGCTACCAAACTTTCAACTACATATTTGCCATAAAATCAAAGAGACCGTCTTTCTTTATCTAAGTCATGGCCGTCTACAAAAACACTGCCAATAACATGTTCTAAGTACATAAACGAAGAATTGTTTTTGAGGTTTTTCAGGGAATGCTATGTGATTTATTTAGTGCTGTTTTTATAACATATCCTAAGTACATATAGGCGTTTATTAAAGTTTTTCAAAGAAGGTTAGATAATTTTTTTTTTTAATAACTTATTTGCTAGCCCTTGACCACTATCTCACCTGATGGTAAGTGATGATGTGGTCGAAGATGTAGTTCAGGCTAGCCTAGAATTACTGGCTCTCAAGGACAACTGCCGGAACACGCTGTTAGGTGCTTGGCGACAGATTTTCTACTTGAGGGTGGTAGCTAGCCAGGCGGGCATTCGCAAAATGCCCTACCACCATGCTGTAACGACTGCCATCATAAGACAACAACCGGGACCGACCGCTTAACGTGCCCTAAGTTACGTAGTTACAGTAATCATCTTCAAACATCAATAGCCGGAAGACGTCTACGTTGAACAAATACCTCTTCCATTGATGGGGATTGGCCATCAAACCCACGCCTGGCTTTGAGAATACCAGTGTTTTATGGCAGGTCTTCATAAAGCACTGCTGCCTCATTTCTGGTAAAATTCCTTCGCATTCGTTTAGCCTGAACAACATCTTCGACCACATCTTCACTTGGCATCAGGTGAGATAGTAGTCAAAAGCTAACCTGTCAGTTATAAAAAAAATAAGCTCATATTGTTTAACAAATATATGTATTACTGACCGCACGTTTTCGTAAGCTTATAACTGACTTACGATGTCTTGTAAAATCAAACCTTTAATAAGTTAGCACACAAAAAATAAATGACTCTCATTAAGACCATGGCATTAATCTTTTGCAGCACAAGAAAAAGTTGTTAAAGACCCAAAGTAGGTATGTATACTTACTAAAGGCACCTTCTAGCTTGTAGGTATCTTTGGATTCGAGTAGACATATTCAGCTTTATTAACGTATTGCGAATCCCCAAAGATACCTTCATTATAACAATATAATATCTATAGTATACATACGTTAGGTCTCACAATATATTCTTCGTATGGATAATACAAGGAAGTTATCGTATATGATTTTGTCAGTATACGTAATTACCACGTAGGCATATAAGTTCCCTGGGATTTACTTGGCTTTTCCATTTTGTGATTGCCGTACTCTGGAGACGTGAAATAAGAAACCAATTACGGAAAAATGAGGGAACAGTAATTTTACGTAATGATTTTTGCCAAAAAAATATAAATAGATATTTTGCTATATACATAAGGTGAACTTTAGTCTCATTAACTATACAAAAGCAACATGATTTTGTCCGTAGCTTTTTGTTCGCGGTTGGTTTTTATAAATTTGCCAAACATGATATTCCGAGATAATAATTAGCGTCACGACGCATACAAAAATATCTCTAGAGAAGAACTATTACAAGATATGTCCAAAAATTTAATCACATATCAAGTTATTAATTATGTTTTTAGCAATGAAGTACGTGATACTGCAGTTACAGCTAAAATACTATAAAACTCAAGGGCGAGCAGCTTTTAGATGATCAAAGACTAACATACAAGCAATATCAAAGTAAAAGGTAACCATTCAAAGCAGCGTTTCAACGTTTTGAGTCTAGCAGACCAGCAATAACAAAGTAAAAGAATCTCACTTCTTGAGAACTAATGGTCTGGCCAAAGACGTAAAGCAGGCTAGGCTCAGAATGTAAACTAGCTCCCAAGAATAGCTACCGGACGGAACAAATCAATTAAATTAACTGATCGCCACCAACGTCAATAGTAAGCTGATTGATTATATCAGTTACGGGAAATTGCTTAAAAATTACTGATAAAAACAAAAAACAGAAACGTATGGACCCGCCATAGAAGAAACTTCTTAGCCACCTTTTAATCTTACCCCATCGTAGAAACGACAATACATAGGTTTATTTAAGAGTTTGTATTGTAACTAATATAATTATTAGTTACAATACAAACTCTGAAGTATAACAAAAAATAAAAAAATCTGTCAAGTGCGAGTCAGATACACTCTTTACATCTAATATTTTATGTCTCTCGATCCTATTCATACGTACTCGTACGAGTTCTTATTGAACTTGGCCGGTTTGACTGCATAAAAACCCTTTCTTTTATCAAAATTGAAGTGTCAAGCAGTGATGGTTATAGACTGCCACGCAGCAGGTACATGGTTCGAATCCCGCCGGGGGCTTGAGCTTCTACGAATGGTGGAAGGGCATATTTTTACGAATGCCCGCCTGGCTAGCGAGCCTCAAGTAGAAAATCTGTCGCCAAGCACCTAAAAGTATGTTGCAGCAGCTGTCCTTGAGAGCTAGTAATTCTAAGGGAAGCCTGTTAACACCCTCGACCACGTCATCACTTACCATCAGGTGAGATTGTGGCCAAAGGCTTTCTTATCAGTCCTAAAAAAAAATAGCTGTTGACTTAGCTGTTGACATTTTTGTTCTAACTAGACTAACTTTCTAAGTGAACTAACTAGACTTGCAATTTACCGCAATCTCATCTGACGTTAAGTATCAATGCAATCTACGATGGTATACAATACACATACTGCACGCTATGCCTTCATCAAAATTGGTTATTCAGTTTACTTCCAGATAATTTTATTGTTTAGTATCACAGACACTTTCTCACAGAAACTTAAACGGACTATTTATGATAAAATAACAAATCAAAGTACTCGTACCTCATTTGGTCCAACTGTTGAGCGTTTAAGAAGTTTCTGTCTCCTCCTCTCAGTCGTCGTCAGCTTCGAAATCAAACACGTACTTAAAATCGATAAAGCTATACTCGGCACTAATTTCAATATAACACTATAAATCCACATAATTGCTGTCACTAGTTCTACATTCTTAGACATTTCTAAAACGTAGACGGTCCGGTTATGTGGCAAGGAAAGGTCCTCAGCGAATTCGGAACTGTTTTGATGTGTAACTTCACTTGGCACTATATTCATCGCGAAATATATCGGAAGACACAAAAAGGGGCATATCACATAAGCACTCACAATGGCTAAAGTGGTGTTTTTTTTACTACACCATGTCCTGTTCCTTTGTGGTATCGCAATGGCGACGTACCGCCACACGGCCAGCGTGACCGCAAGCCAAATGGAAATCGTGTGGAAGGTTTGGCTGAATATGGAATGGAAGTACACAAATACGGCCCAAGCATAAGTGTTTTTATTGACTTGTGGTCCAATCTTGATGTTCATATGAAGAGCGTAAGGTATGTACTCGAGCATGACTAGGAGGTCGGCGAAGGCAAGGCCGGTGAGGATGGAGTTGGTGGAGCTGGTCATCTCGCGGCGGCTAAGGACGGCAATATTGATAGAGTTTGTAGCGGATCCGACGATACATATCACCAGGGCGATATATCCGTGCATGCGACTGTATGCCTTGTTGAAGTTGGTGGCTCCAGGCACGCAGTACGCGTCGGTGGCGTTCGCCATCCTTGCGTTTCACTGATCCAACGACAGACTTTTTCATCGGCACAATCCTTTATCCTGCCCCAATAAGAAGACTGAGATTTGAACTGTGCAGTAACGTCATGACCTGAAACAAAAATATTACCTGTTAATATTAATGTGTTTTTGTTCTCTACAAGGTGATTGACCTGAAGTACCTGGCTTCAAAAAAATTTATGAATTTATATATTTTTTGTATGTTAAGTGGATTCTTCATTGTGAATGTTATATAAGGGGATTGAGGTAAAAAGCGCACTATGTAACTAATCAGCCGGAAGACGTCCGGCTGTAGAAAAAAAAACTTTTCAGATTTTGGGGATTTAGAAGGCGTTCCGGTTTATCTATTGGTATTTCTCCATGGTCGCCATTTACGATTCTAACAGAAAGATGTGTCTAAGAGCAAATTATAGCCCTACACCCCACGCAACAATAGCATTCCCAAGTAAATTTTGGTCAGGCAGGCTGCGCGCGGCGGCTACAGTATATTCATATTCGTCCTTTCAGTCTTAGAGTAAAAACATTATGTATTATACTATTTTTTGTGTTATCCTTTTTGTTAGAGAAAATATATTGGTCCAAGTCCACACACATGTGATAAGGATAGGAAGAAAGTGATGATTGATTAATATTTTGTAAATGTCTATTCATCGAAAAGGTTAATAGCACCGAATATAATTAAAGGTGCAGTCATCTACCGCGGGTGTTATATGAATAAACTTTATACGTAATATATGGGCAATTATGTGTGTCAAGATTTTTAAACAAGATCATAATCGTACATTTCATGTATGTACATATAAACTTTGCAGCTTATGGTTCCGAGACGACTCCCTCGGGACTAATTTTGTCTATAAAATTTTGGCTTTAATGTTAGTAGATTTCGTGAAGGTTATGGTTGAAAAATATAATGCCTTCGAGGGTTGTTATGTTGTAGCGAGGTTATTACGTAACCTTCATTATCTAATGTATGTAATAACATTTTATGTTACATTAAATAAACTTTATATATTAAATAGTTTGAAGTTTGTTTTCTCATAATGATGACGTATTTTATAAATCGACTTCCAGAAAAGAAGGATGTTCTCAATTCGACGCGTATATTTTTTTATGTATGATCACGCATATCTTTGTCAGAGTAGTCCGATATTGATAGTTTTTTTATTGGAAAGTTTATACCACCGACGTAGTTTCATATAAATGTCAACAAAATCGATTGAGAACTTTATAAGTTATAATTAATTCACTGAAAACGGGTTTACTTACCTGGATGGATTTTATGGTATAGTATGGCTGTTGTCGATGACTAACGTATGCTAAATGGCTGAAAAGTAAAAAAAAAAGACGTGTGGCACTCGGAGACTGCCGCGGTAAAGCTATTTATTACATAGCATTTTTTATCAAATTATGCAATTATAAATCTCGACACGTTAGTTGTCATAACCTTTTTTTCTGCCAAAATTTAGTTCCTTTTACGCACTGTAGAGGCGCTGATCAAATATAGTATCACCGCTGTGCCGGTCGGAGTGGCCTCACTCACTCCGACCTGTGCCGCCACGCCGTGCACACCTGTCTACAGCTCCGCCAGTATCTCCCAGTGAGACCGCAATAGTCCCCGCACTATTGCCGTCTCACTCGGGTCATCGTTCCGACGCTAGTTGCAGACCAGTGCCTTGGAATACGCAGTCCTGACGAAGTTTTTGTTTTGTGTGCAGAAGCTGAGCAGCCGCCGAACGCCGAGCAACGCGAGCTACGAGCTCGCCGTGCTGTCGCGCAGAGGCGCTCTAAGACGTCAGGCATTACCACCTACCCAAGTCCCTTGTTTCGGACGAACAACATCATATCGGGCTGGTGGTCTTGTTTTGACCGCACTTTTCGGTGCGCATTTCACCACTTTACTACCCGACACAACATAGTAACAGTCGCGTAACAACACACTTTGTGCTGTTAAGCGACGTCGTTCAGGCGTGGGGTAGCGTCAGCCAAACCCGTCTGAACGATCAAATCCGCCATTTGCTGCGGTCGCAGTGTGACACCCTACGGTGACAACGGCCACTGTTGTTGTTTTGGTTTAACCTTGCACCGTGGCCTTTCCCGCTTCACGGGTCAGCCGAAGCAAGCTGGGCTCCGGGATTACTGGCCTTGGGGTCGCCCCTAGTCAACCCCGGAGTAGCGCTTAGGAGCACCCCTCTCCGCCGAGAAAAAAGCTCGGAGAGGGTACACAACTAGGGCACACCTTAGGTACACACTCCCTCTCACACAGTGAGCTCACAAGGTGTGTGAGGGAATTCAAACCCTTGATAGGGCGTCCTGAGTATTCCCCTCAGGATGCAGTCCCGTCCCTCTAACGGTGAGGTGCAGGTCCTTCAGACCTTCGCCCTCCGCCACCCCGATCTGTATGTTGCTCATATGCAACTCCTAGAAGAGGAAGCGAGTGCCCGCCTCACGGACACTCTTATTGCTCCCTCCGGGACTTCAATCCCGGAGGCCAACGTCCCTCCTCTGACCCGGTCCTTCTCAGAGGACAGCCCGCTTTCGCCCGCCCCGGGCCCGGACAATAGACGCACGGTGGCAGCCCCTCCCCGTGAGAGGTCTCGCTCGCGCTCACCGATCGGGAGGCCAGCGAGCACCCGTCCCTCCATCGCCGTTGTCGAGCCCACTTCGGACTCCGAAACGGAGATGGAAGTAGATCCGAGTCGCGCCTTACGCACTGACTCGGACTCCGATAACGACGGCTATACCGTCGTTGACCGCAAACGCAAGCGTGCTCCTAAAGCCGCTAGTTGCGCAACTTCCGCCCCTCCCGCCAAGGCACCCGCTAAGGCCCCCGCCTCCGGCAAGAAGCCGACCCCCGCCCCGCGCCCCGCGTCTCCTCCCTCCGCTCCGGCCACTACTGCCGCGTCCCCTCAGGACGCGAGCGCGCGCCGCGAAAAACCGCCTCCACCCCTGTTCATTCAGGACAAAACCAAATGGGACATGCTGTCCCGTTTAGTTTCGGATCGTGGGATCCATTACACTAATGCCCGCTCCACGCAGCAGGGCATTAAAGTCCAAGTGCCCACCAGTAGCGACCACAGAGCGCTAACAAAGCTCCTCCGTAAAGAGAGCATAAGTTTTCATACTTATGCGCTCGAAGAGGAGAAAGTCCTCCGAGTGGTCATCCGCGGTGTGCCCAAGGAGGTACATACCGATTCGGTATGTGCCGACCTGAAGGCACAAGACTTCCCCGTACATGCAGTTCACCGCATGTACAGCGGGAAGGACCGCAGTCCCTACGATCTAGTACTCGTAGTACTAGATCGTACACCTGAAGGCAAGGCCATTTTTAATTTAAAAAAGGTCTGTGGCCTCTCAGGACTCGATGTCCAAGCCCCATACAAAAATGGGAGTCCCTCGCAGTGCCATAACTGCCAACTATACGGGCACGCCTCCCGTTTCTGCTTCGCTCGCGCTAGGTGCGTTAAGTGCCTAGGCGATCACGCGACAGCAGCGTGCACTCGCACCCGGGATTCACCGGACCCACCCAGCTGTGTTTTATGCGGTGCTCAAGGGCATACCGCGAATTACCGTGGTTGCCCTAAAGCACCACGAGTGAACCACAGGGTGGCAAGGCATAGGCCGACCCGTCCCTCTTACGACCGTTACCAACGGGTAAGCCCTAAACTAACGGTAGTACCTGCCTCACAGGTAATACCCGCGCCGCTCCCAGCCCGTAACGCATGGTCTAAACCACCCAGTATGGTTAAGACCGTCGCTACCGCCCGCGCCCCGGCCCGTGCGCCCGCACCCGCGCCCGCACCCGCACCCGCCCGCGCCGCGGCCCCTGCCCGCGCACCGGCCCCGGCTCGCCCCGCGCTCCCGGCACCCGTCGCCAACACCATTCGCGCGCCTCCCCGCGCCGCTTCCCGGCCACAAGCTCCACCTATGCCATTGACGGCTGCCCCTCTTCAAGAGGCAATCAACCTAGTCAGCGATCTGGCTATGTCGGTTGACATCAATGAGGTACAAGAGCTATTCCACAAGATGCAATACGCTCAATCCCCAGCGGACGTGATCCAATACACATTGGAACACGCGAATTTACTTAGCGCCCTTAAACGCTTCGTTCCCCAGGCCCCTCCCCAGTACAACCACTATGGGTAGTACAACCGAACGCACGAAACCGTACTCAGTTTCGTTAGCGTCATTTAACGCTGACGGCCTCTTCAGACAACGTGACCTCGTCCACGACTTTTGTTGTACCCACCTTATCGATATCATATGCGTGCAGGAAACCTTTCTAAAACCGGGGAAGGCGAACCCTAGGTTTGCCAATTACAGAACGGTACGTGATGATAGAGTGAACTCCCGTGGGGGAGGCACTCTTATCTATTACAAAAGGTCCCTGCACTGCATTCCCCTACCTACCCCGACTCTTGTTAATATAGAAGCATCTTGTTGCCTCCTAGCTATGACTGGTCATCAACCTATAGTCATAGCATCCTGTTACCAAGCTTGCAAAAAGCCGATCGTCCGAGCTGACTTAGAAGCCCTATTCTCATTAGGAAGCGCCGTCATTCTGATTGGCGACTTCAACAGTAAGCACATCCTATGGAATTGTAACGTCAACAATCCCAGAGGTATTGCACTTGAAAACCTAATCGCAGAACTTAACTTTGACATAATTGCGCCCACTGAGCCCACTCACTACCCTTATATGGAAAACCACCGATCTGACTTGCTTGACATGGCACTATTCAGAGGCGTAACACTCCGGTTACGCTCCATAGAAGTGGTTCACGAGCTTCACTCTGACCACCGACCCATTATACTGCGACTAGGTCCCGACCCAACGACTGACCTCCCCCGCCCCAATAAGACGATAGTGAACTGGAAGCAAGTAGGCGATGCCCTAAAGGCTATCAGTTCACCGGACCTAGACAAGATCCCTGACGACATCCTGACAAAAGATGACGTAACCCTTGCGATCGATTCGTTCACCAATCACCTCTCCACCGTAGTAGGTGCATCCGCAAAGGAGGTCATAGTGCCGGACGACCGGCGCCTTGTCATTCCAGCGGATGTGAGACGATTGGTGACGGAGAGTAAAGCAGTGACTCGACATTACGACTCTTACCCCAGTAAAGAGAACAAAACTAAGAAACGCCACTTTGAACGCATGGTTCAAAGTCGCATGTCTGAGTTGCGTGATCAACAATGGGGCGATAAACTTTCAAACCTCGTGCCAAGCCACCATGCTTACTGGGACTTGGCGCGAGGCTTGAAAGGAAGTAACCATAACGACATGCCTCCCTTATACAGACCAGTCCCACTAGTCCCAGCGTTCTTTGACGAAGACAAAGCTGAGTGCCTAGCTGATAGCCTAGAGGCTCAGTGTTCCCCTAACGTAGATCACGTTGACCAAGCTCACCTCGATTCGGTGGATGCTGAAGTCGAACGTAAAAGCTCTGTGGTCACCTCTGAACTCCCACCAATCACCTTAGCGACTTACGCTGAGGTGGAGAGACTGATCAAGGCCCTCCGACCGCGCAAATCCCCCGGTGCCGATGGCATCTCCAACAGGGTTCTTAAAACCCTCTCTCCTCCTCTCATCCATCTCTTAGTCAGCATCTTCAATGCTGCTATGAGCCACTGCTTATTCCCAGACACCTGGAAATGTGCAAATGTCATTGGCATTCACAAACCAGGCAAAAGCTCATCTGACCCCACCAGTTACCGCCCCATCAGCCTCCTCAGTGCCTTAGGCAAACTTTACGAGCGGTTACTTGCAAACCGTCTCCAGTCCCATGCTAAGGAACACCACCTTATCCCAGATGAGCAGTTTGGCTTCAGACCCGGACACTCATGCGTCCAACAGGTGCACCGCCTCACGGAGCACATCATTGAGGGCTTCAATAAGTACCCCAAACCCCAGACTACGCTAGCAGTCTTCCTCGACGTAGCGAAAGCTTTTGACAAAGTCTGGCACAACGGCTTGATCTACAAGCTATGCGGCAATTTGGCGTGCCAGAACGTCTTGTGCTCATCCTACAAGACTTCCTTAAAGCCAGAAGCTTTCGCTATCGCGTGGAAGGCACCCTCTCCTCCCCCCACCCAGTCAGAGCCGGAGTCCCTCAGGGCTCCGTGCTATCACCTATTCTCTTTGCACTGTATACCAGTGACATCCCACGCTCTCAGCCCAAAGTATTCCTAGCCCAATATGCGGATGATACCGCCATTTACACCACTGGGTGGCATATCAACAGACAGTCCTATTTCGTCATGCAACGGGCCATCACCGAGATCGGTGACTGGTTCCGAAAATGGCGCATCGCGGTCAACCCAGCTAAAAGCACAGCTATGTGCTTTACTGAGAAGACACGCTCCCCTTACCCGAAACCGCTTATTTTGTTCGACGAACCCATTCCCTGGGTTCCTAGAACAAAATACCTCGGAGTCACCCTTGATCGTCATCTCACCTTTAACGATCACATAACAACCGTCCGTAACAGAGCGGCCTTCATAATGGGTCGCCTTGGTCCCCTACTTCGCAAAGAGAGTAAAATGTCTCTTAGTAATAAGAAGACACTTTACACTGCCTGCATCCGCCCCATCATGACTTACGCATCAGTAGTGTTTAGTCATGCTAGTGAGGCCCACCTTCATAGACTTCAAGTCATCCAAAACCGTTTTCTTCGTAATGCAACCGGCGCCCCGTGGTATATCCGGAACACCGAGTTGCATTGCGACTTAAACCTTCCCTCTCTAGCGCAGTTCAATAAGGACTGCGCCCGCCGATACTTTGATCGAGCGCCCCACCACCCGAACCCATTGGTTGTCCAGGCATCGAACTACTCGACTGCCTCTTCTATCCCATTTTTCAAACCCCCCCGTCGCCGACCACGGCAGGTATTAGACGACCCGGATGACCCCATCGCAGCCATTACGTTGGCAGCTTTAGCGTTATCCGCAAGTCGTCGAGGTAAAATCCCCAGGTGTGAGGTAATCAGAGGTCACACAATCAAACACCGAGCTCGCCGGCGAGCTCGAGGCAAAAACAAGGTCACGATAAATTGCTCTCCAAATAGTCAAAGAGTATTATTCAGTAGGGCCCAATTGTGCAACACTGCAGTTGCACAGAGGCATTTTGCTCCGATCCCCCCCATGTCTCTCGACAGCGAGACAAGCCGAGGTCCGAACCACAGTGGTGCCCTTGAGCTCGCTGTCAACCCCTCCTATAGTAGCGGTACGTTTTCGGCGTCCGCAGGAGACGGAGGTAGAAAGCGCTTTTCGCCTTCTACGCCCGTCTCGGGAGAAGTGCCTTCGGCACTTCTCCCTCCCGGGCTATTGTAGGGCCAGGCCCTCGCCCAAAACCCGGTGGAGCTGGACGACCGCACAGGCGGTAGCCAGCATCTATGTCCTCCCTAAACAACAAACAACGGTCGGAGTGGGGGGGTGTTAGTTTATTTTCGTTACGGAATTTCTGGATTCGGTCTCCACGCTCAAGGCCCGCGATAGAAGCTATGCAATAGCTTAAAAAAATGGAACATGCTTCCAACAATAAAGTGTTGAAAGTAGGTTGTGTTGCAGTGTGAAATAACTTGTGGTATTCAGACCATGCTAATGTGAGGTCGGTGTATTGATTGAACATAGTACCGACCATTCGGATCCAATATTTTATGATAACTGATTTTTAAGGGATATAAGTATGCGTTAACGGCAAACATTAACCATTTGTATGCGAGAGTAGTTAAATCGGAAAACTGAACTTCATTTGTAGGGTGCACAAGATAGATGACCGGGTAGATTTATAGTAATAGTTTAAAGACAGACTTAGGTCAATATGACCTAAATGAGTAGCAAAGCGTCGTATGAATGTATACTTTGCCTCTTGATCTATCTCAACATTAATGAGTGAACTCATTCGAAATTTCATTGCAGTCAACACAATCTTTTATTTTATGTCTGATAGGTTAGCCTTTGACCACTATCTCAAGTGTTATAAGTGATGATTTGGTCGAAGATGTTGTTCACGCTAACGTAGAATTACTGGCTCTCAAGGTCAGCTGTCGGAACACACCGTTAGGTGCTTGGCGACAGATTTTCTACTTGAGGGTGGTAGCTAGCCAGGCGGGCATTCGCAAAATACCCTGCCACCATGCTATAACGACTGCCATCCAAAGACAACAACCGGGACCGATGGCCTAACGTGCCCTCCAAAGCACGGAAGCGCTCAGTAGTAATGTCACCAGCGGTCACCGATCCAACTCCTGACCGTGGCGGACGTTGCTTAACTTTGCTGATCGTTTCAGAATGGCTCAGCAAACATCACTACGAGCGCTTTTTTACCGCATATAAGCATATTTTAATAGTCACCCCTCCATTCTATTTATTGAACTAGTAATGTAAGCCAACTATGAACTCATTTGAGATTTCCTTCGAGCCAACACAATCTATACATCTATACCGCATACAAGCATATTTCAATAATCATCACGCTATCAAACTTATTAAATTAGTAATACAAGCCAGCTATTTATGGATTGTAAAATAATAATAGACTTGTCTTCAATAATTACAAGCAATTAAACTGTCGTCGTTAGCGGTTAAACCTAGTAAATTAATCGTTTCACTGAACAAACATTTACGAGTCGACCACAGGTAAATACGAGTGTAATTTGGAACAGTCTACATCATTCTTAATTAAAATCCTAGAAGTTCAACTAGCGTAGTACCTTCATATCCACTTTCTGGATCGATAACGTACCGGGACGCATTAATTAAGTTATTCAAGCCAATGGGTCAACGGATATTTGATTTTACAGATCGGATTACCCCGAACAAAATAGACCGTCCTGAATAATTAAAATCAGGTTGTTGCTTCTTAATTTTGAATTTATTTATATTTCTTTTTTGCATGCTGATAGTTGCAAATACCCTAGGTATTCAAACTATTAGGCTAGGTATTATTAAACTATCACGAGCCAGCCAGTGCGAATTTTAGTTAATATCCGAATCTGAAAATTGCGTTAAAATAGAAGCTATGCAATAGCGATATTTTCTGACCCTCTATAGTCTAGAGTATAGTAGTTATTGTCTAGACTCTAGACAATAACCCAAATTAGCATAACTATTAAGTGTTTTATACCTCAAATCTGTTAGATCCAAATTATTGGGTGCTAATGGTATTCAAACTCGTGACTACAGCTTTACCACTAAGCTATAGTAGCACACGCCAGTAAACTAATATTTATCCTTTAGCAATTTATTTAATTCTATTAATGTTATGTCTGTGATTGACGTTCAGATGATCTACAAATATTCTAAAGCTGCTCAATTCCACGATTGAGCAGTTCTGGAATATTTGTAATGGTGTTTTATGTGTATAAATAAACAAATTATATATTTTTTTCTTTGATAGGCAAGCCTTTAAGCATATTTTCACCTGATGGTAGAAGATAATTATAAGAAGATGCAAAAAGTTTTATTTTATTTTAAAACAATTACAAGCTATTCTTAGGTACATTTTATTCATATATATACTACTTAAATATTTGAAACTCAAATTATATCTATGGATTTAATACATAATTAAATCATGTAATATTTACACAACATCATTCGGTACATCCACCGTTGAGTAAAAGTGTCCCTCGTGGGTCGTTGCTATAATCCTCACGCTTGGCAGGCACCTTGAGAGACAATTTACTTAACAATAATACTTATATAATTACAGTCATCTCATTTTAATTAGTCATAAGAGCAGAAATTTCATTATCCTGCAACATTATATTATTTTAAAATGTGTACATTGAATTGATTTCTAAAAAGTTTAAAGGTTTCCGTTTGAACAAACTTCATTTTAAGTGTACTATATTAGTATTTTTACCCATTAGTTAGTTCCCGTGGGGTGTCGGGCTAGAATGTCAACCACATTGCTACCTGTGGGTGTCGTAAGAGGCGACTAACGACGAATAAGTTGAATACCTGAAGGTTGGCAGAAGCGCCTTCTGATGAACGGATATCTTAAACTGCGATTCACCCTAAACTGTGACTCAAGACCCTTGCCAAGCATGGCGATTATGGCAAACCCCCCTTAATGGGCTGTGTTCAGTAATAGACAATGCGGCTGATACAATATACGAGTATTTTAGTGGTCGACATTTTTGGTAATTAGAGCGAACAAAGCGAGTCCTATCACTATCCCACAATTAGAACATTTTGTGGCCCCTATTACTGAAAAAATATCACGCCTATAGATTTGTGCTTTAACATAGTTATTTAACTTTATATATGATGAGTTATTTATAAAAAAACATATATAGCCATTTAAAAAAATAACATTAACAATTTTCTAATCATTGGTGTAATTGTAATACTAACGCCATCTGTTAGAAAACCAAAGAGTTAACATCGCTGCAACAGAACTGAAATCAATATGTAAATGCATCGTAGTTAATCTATTTACTAATAGATGGCGCCACTAGAATCAGATTGTAAAATAAACGCGAGCCTTTACAAGGCTCGGCTTTTTGCTAGTTTATTATACATGAGCATTTTTGAATAACATGCTTGTTTTTGTTTTAGTTAATCTAGTTTTTGGTATGAGTCTTATTTCATTACATTGTATGATTCTTTATTACGCTGATTGTACGGTAAAAATGTTTTGTGTTTTTCCATAATTCCCATATTTTCATAAATATTTAACAAAATATTTTAAATGTTCTTTCTATATTAAAGTGCTCTCTCGTAGGGCTACGCTTTTTCAGTCCATCCATTAATTGTTATAATTGGCAATATTTCATATTTCTATTTTTATATATATTAATTAAATGTATGTGTGCATAGTACGCAGATATAAGTATAAAAAGAGAATAAATAATAACCTCATTCGCTATTTTCTGATATATTTTATCAATATGAGGTTTGTGACTTATTGTAATGTCCATAACATTGTGTATCCAAAAATTATATTTTCTTTTGCATTAAAATAAATGCCTAGCCGCAATTGAATATAAAATACAATGCTTTTATCAGAGTATATAATTATTTCATTAATATTAACCCATATTTTTACCAAAGTCATAACTTATTTATTGTGTCTTATAATTTTGATTTACTTATGTCTCTCAAGCCAATGAGTATCTTTAGCAAACAAACACAGCACCACTTTAGTTAGCAGTATTTAACAAAGGTCTTTAATATATATTAAGAACGTTACAAGACCCAGGATTGATCCTTGTGGTACTTTTACAGACCATGTTCCGTCTGGGAAGTTTGATCATTTTAATCACTTTTTTTCAAGTCATTTTTTATCATACTGAGTTCAACCTTTTGAAACACATAAAACTGCAATATAAATAATAATGTGTTATGACGGAAACAATCAAAAGCCTCGGAGAGACCACAAAATCACTGTGTGATTTTGCCACTGTGTGATTTTGTGGTCTTGAATTAAGAATGTAATAGACTACTTTTCATATTGCCATTTTCGTCGGTCGATCAGTTTAAAATCCCTAGTTACTCGTATATTAATAAATATAACCAAGAATCGTCAGCTAAAGTCAAAATCAATTATTCAATTAAGTCGCCTATGACGCTCTTATGAAGGTCAATTACAAATTTTATGAAATATTCTACATTGTACTGCCACGTTCAGCCAAAAAATGTATAGAGCCACTCCGAGAAGAACAGGCAAGAAACTCGGGGCCATTCTTTTAAACGTCTATTAAAAATGAGTTACAAACTATATAATAAAATGATTACAATGTTTCTTTAAATTACTTAGGTGACAGCCGATATCTTGGCAGAGGCGGAGTTGTCCAAGCATTTTTGTCGTTTAAGTAATCAAAGATTGTGTATCAAAATGTTTTTCACGTACTTTCCATCTGTGAGCGTTGTAATATGTTAGGGAATTTCTTTATTATAAATCCACACACAATTACCTAAAAAGGACCTTTATTTGTCATTGCTAATCTAAAACCTGGCACCGTTATTTTATCTTTATTCATAGTGTTGTAATCGTGATTGTTGTAACAGGATCACAATGTTAGGTGCACTTAACTGTGAGAATCGGCGGCAACTAGTTGTAACTTGGCAACTTTTCGCATTTATTAAACTAATTTCTAACAGCTCTGGAAAATAAAATTTTTACTTGCTAGAGAAGGGCAGCCATGCTAACGACAAGGCCGCGTGTCGTCGTTAAAGCGTTGAAAGCTTTCTAACGGCGACAGTTCCAGAGAATAGGCGAAGTTTACTTAGGTATAAAAATATTTCACATCACATTATTCAAAATGTTTCGCACAAAGGAAACAACAATTTTCTTATATTAAGGTAAGTATAAATAAATTTGTGCAAAATTTCTGCCATGTTAAATAATATGAACCAAAGTTTTTCAATTAAGTAAGTTACTAAATCATTTTGTTATAAGCTCCGTAATCTGAGGCTGGATTCCGCTGTTATATTTATAGTAGAATGAAAGCAATATAACTTTTTAAGGTACATAAATATTTAAGGTACCTATACTATGTTTTGACTTCGACTACGTCTGCATGGGTTTTAATTATACGTACCATGCTCGCTCGGTTACTACTTTTTATTTCAATAAGTATGGTTTAATATCAGCTGTTACAGTAAAAAGTAATAATTTCAGTAGTGTTAAATGTGGTGGTAATTTTTAATTAGTATTGTAGTTTTTCTGTTAGCAGATGGTTCACATATTTCCCGGGTAAGTTTCAACAAATAGGTGTTTAAGAATTAGTTTTATTATTAAATGTTATTTTAAATACTCACCCCACGGGTTTCACTAACCTGAAATGTTGATACTATATAAGTATATATTAAAGCATTAGTAAATAATATTTATATATATATATATATATATATATATATATATATATATAATATATCATACAGTCAGAAACCAAACTTTTTTATATTTTATTCTAGCGACCCGCCCCTGCTTTGTACGGGTAATAAGTAGGATAATAAAGAATATAAAATGAGAGTAAATAATAAAAAAATGGTTATTGTGAGTTATCCCTAAGAGATAGACATATGTCATTCATTACATACTTTTTTATCGACTATTTTAAGGTGTACAATACTGTGGTATTATATTCATCTACCTCAGCTAAGTATCTCTAGGCGCAAAAACTATGTTTATATACGACGTCGCATTAGAAACCTCTAAAATTATCAGTATTTTTTTACCTACTATATTATGCATGTATTTAACATAATTATAAACCTTTATCTTGAATCACTCTATTTAATAAAAGTCCATCAAAAACCGTTGCGTGGTCTTAAAGATCTAAGATATCTAATCGATCTAAGCAAAGGTACATAGGGATAGACAGACAGTATGAAGCGACTTTGTTTTATACTATCTAGTGATTTTGTTTGTGACTGAAAGTACAACGCAGCAACGCAAATATACCAACTTGGAATTATTAGAGATAGGTAAATCCGACTGAAAAGTTGAGATTGATGTAATGTATTAGCGTAAGCCATCCAAAATAATTAATTTATCTTACTGCTTGTGTTAGTTTGTCTTGAAAATATATTACGATAAATGGCAGTTTCATCAGTATGCGCCTCATTTTTTCTAGAATATATAAGCCACCCTAACCTGAGGAAACGCTTTTTTCCCACCATAATATTTTCAGTTTCACGCATAACTTGTACGGCTTATATAATATACCCTTACTTAAGTAATATTGTTGCACTACTTATATTTGCTGCAAAATAGTCATAGGTAAGTTCCAGTTACATCATATAGTGTTATAGTAAAGTCTTTTTTTAAAAAGCGGTATACGGCATCATTAACGAAACCTTACAACCTTTATACAATATATAAAGCAACAACAACGAAAGCTTTAGGCAACTTCAAAGCCATTGTAGGCCCACATGTAGTCCATTTAGGCTAACTGTAGGCTCCAGCCTATACTTAACCTTTTGAATTGTAATGTTTATTCAATAAGCTATCTGCCAGCATTTTTATCACATATCGTATCGACCAAACGCTCTAATATAAGTTTTGGAAAATTAGATAAGCTCCCGGCCTCCTCAGACCCTATGTCTACACTAACCGGCTCATTCAAATATGTAATCACTACCAAATTTGGCATATTTGTGCCAAAACGAGTAAAATCTTAGCCACATTACTAAAACTTCATATGAGGGTTGTGAGCGAAAACTATTAGAAACTTTTGTTGCTAAAGCAGGTATTTGACTTCATTTTTACAGGCTTATACATATACTTACGGTGAACTGAGTGTCAAGGAGGTAATTTTACAACATGTTTTTTAGAACAAATGCTATCCCTGATCCAAAAACACGATTCCATAGAATTCTCAATAGATAAAAAAGTTCAAATCTTATCTCTCAGCTCTTAAATTTCGCTTAATCGAGTTTTGCATCAATACATTTTTTTCTAATTATTATGTATCAACAATGTGATAAAGCATCTCAAAGATTTTTTCCGTTTTTAATTAGGTCACTTTTATATGAATTTATTGAAAATAATCTCTCACTTTGTTTAATCGTAGTTATGTTTCGCTCACTCGCACGCGACACAAGGTCTCTCCTTTCTACACCCTCAGTCTGACATTGTTCAAAGATACTTCGTCTTAAATTGTTCAAAAGGTTTTAATGATCCACCATGGCTACAGAATAAATCTAGAAGAACATTCAAAAATCTTCACATACACTACATAAGTTTGTTTAACACTAATATAATAGATATGGAAGTTTGTACAGACTGTTGTTTGTGACGCCTACACAACCAATGTTGATGGAACTCGGAATGTTCTTCGTCTAGGTCCTGGATTTGATATTGCACATAAGACATCATCATCATCACCTAATATAATATAAAACTAAAACTTTTCCAAAACAGAATACTAAACACACATGGATAAAGTAACAGAAAAGTTGAAATAATAATGGTAGTATTAAAATAATATACAAATAATTAAAATACTAATACAAGTAGTCTTGAAGCGCTCGTAGCCAAGTTTGCTTAGCCATTCTGAATCGATCAGCAAAGTTAAGCAACGTCCGCCGCGGTCATGACTTGGATGGGTGACCGCTGGTTGAGCATTACTACTGAGCGCTTCCGTGCTTCGGAGGGCACGTTAAGCCGTCGGTCCCGGTTGTTGTCTTAGGATAGCAGTCGTTACAGCATGGTGGTAGGGCACTTTGCAAATGCCCGCCTGGCTAGCTACCACCCTCAAGTTGAAAATCTGTCGCCAAGCACCTAACGGTGTGTTCCGGCAGCTGTCCTTGAGAGCCAGTAACTCTAGGTTAGTCTGAACAACATCCTCGACCACATCATCACTTACCATCAGGTGAGATAGTGGTCAAAGGCTAACTTATCAGAAATAAAAAAAAAAATAAAAAAAAGTATTATTTATAACAAATCCTATGGTGGTGTGTGTGAGGCTAGTTTGTGTATAGGTATGTTGTGTGTTGTACCTGAAAATTATTAATTGAATGTTGTGTAAGAGGTTGTGTACTGCTATTTCACTAGTAGACTGCTACTCTTACTATGTAAAGATTTGTTCTAAATGCGATCAAAAACGATTTTATGTTAAGAGGCAATTTATGATTAAAAATGAAGTAAGCAGAATAGCGTCAATGTTAAAAAGAATTGCATGTACAAAAAGTTTCAAATATAGAATAAATGTACTGACTACTGTAGTCTCCATGTTATGGACAAGGATCTGATCTAGAAAAAGTAAATTTATCTTCATTTTACTAACTTTTTATCAATAAATACAATTTACTTGTACTAAAAATGTTACCGGAGCTAAAAGCAAGGCAAGGACTGTTTAAACCTTAACGCGTTCTAATTTTATTAATTCTATTTGTACTACAATAAGTCCTTTCTAACCTTTCTAGCCTCTTATATTTTTTAATGTAGTTGCATCTTTGCATCTACTACTGCGTACCCAAATTATTGTATCTTCCATTTTATTATTTTACTGTATATACCATACGCATATACACGCCCACTAAGACCTAGTATACAAACGACGCCTGCCCCTTCGTAGTGAATAGGTATATACATTATTACATAATAGTTTTACCAAATAATGATATAAGTACCTGCTCTAAAATCTCTAACTCTAAAATGTTTTCAGAGCACTTTCACTTGCTGAGTCAGATTAAATGTCCATTATAAATTTAATTGGCACTCAAAGTGGGCAATTCAGTTTTACGTAGAAGCATCTGAATGGATTTGAAATATTTTAATGAAAGTTTTGCTCTCGTTAATAAAGCAACAGTGTCTATCTAACCAGTACCTACCCACTTCTGTTTAAAAATTAAAAAGAGAAAACCTTGTTTCTTGTAGTAAAAGATAAAACACAGTAGCAAACGCAACGAAATGGGCCATTATGTACTTTCACGGCAGTTTAACATAGTCTGGCCTCCGGTTGAGGCAATTTGAGAAGGCACTTGGTACCTCCTACATACTGCTACAGATATATACACTATATTATATATAAAGCAATGTTATTTTGTATCACAGCTTAGACGTTAAGTTTACATCTTTTCCTCCTATTAATTTTATACAAAAAAAATTTGATTTCGTCATTACGTATAGGTACAAAATAAGAGTAATGAAATCGCAAAAATGTTCGAGTAATAACTATTCCTACCAACAAGCAGTAATCGCGATATTGCAGGCATTTAAGTGGCATTAGAAACTTTTCAGTTCGTGAGTAGTGACGATACGCATCTGTTATAGACAGAGGTTACCGCTTAACACCATATCGACCTCTTCCTCTTTCAGTCACAAACCCATAAAAAAACATCAATATCCATAACTTTCACTGTTAAACAAATGCCTCTCCAATTTCGTCACCACATACGACTCCCACAAAAAGATATACGCGGGAAGGGAGGTTATAATGTACCAAAAGTGATTTGAAAAAATGTTGCGCCTAATATTGTTTTTTATTACATATAGCATTGACAGTTTATTGGATAGCAAATATCATAACATGTCCTAAAACCTTTCCACGACTTCGTGATCAGCAGCAGTAACAACTAATACGAGTACTATATGTCGTTTTCATAATTTCATCTTTTTTAAAATTTAGACTTAATTTTATTTTTACCCAATTTCAACTCTTGATATTATTGATAAAAAGTCATTCGGAAAATAAAGTTTATGAATTTGTGTATAAAGTATACCTATAGGTAATGTGTATTGCTTCTTTGTCTAGTTCAAATATATTTTCTATTCAAATAGATGGTTATTTATTCAAAGGTCTTATCTATTTCGTCTGAAATGGGTTGCCATTCCACCAAATTGGTACTTGAATATACAAGGAAGAATTTACAATGATCACACATTTTTTGGTCTAGTAGTCCTCAAGGTTCAGACAACTCTGATTTCTGGCACAAAGACAAAAGATACATGAAGCGACGGGAGTGTTTATATTATTACGTAAATTTAATCATAGTCATTAACTGGGACATCGTCTATGTAGGATGTGTTTTTTTAGTTAGTATTCTCGGGAACTACTTAATTATAAATCAGAATCCTTAGTACAAGTTTTCATGCGCTACGGGTTTTTACGTTACCGTGAAAGTAACGTATTCCCTCATATTTTTTACCAGCGTGCCAGCGAAATCAAGGTTTTTTGTTTATTGCTAGATATGACAAGGTTAACTTTGAGCAATATCTCAGCTGATGATAGGACAACTGCCGAAACACAACATTAGGGGCTTTGCGATTTTTTACTAAAAGTAACCGGCTAGATGGGCATATCAAAATGCCCCATTAATATATATGATTATATAAGACAAGAAAACACTTTTTTTTAATGCTGTTAGGTGCCTTTGACCACAATTTCACCCGATGGTAAGCGACGATGTGGTCGAAAACAGGCTTAAACTAGAATTACTGACTCTCAAGGACAGATGCCGGAACAAACCGTAAGGTCACAGACTTTCTATTTAAGGGAGGTCGCTAGCCAGGCGGGCATTGGCAAAATGCCCTTTCACCTTACGGTGAAGCTCAAGCCCGCGGCTGGATTCGAATATGGACCTGCTGCGAGGCAGTCCATAGCCATGTAATGCCACTGAGCCATCGCCAACTTAATTTTTTAATTCTCTGTGATAGTTACACAACAATGTCTCTATGGCATATATCTACTATTGAACATAACGAACAATTTGTTTACGTTTTTTTGAAGGTGATTCGATATATGCCAGATAATAATTTTCATTTTATCTTTCATACATACTCTTTATCTATCACATTTATCTTAATCAATGAATAGTTTATTACAGTTTATTACGCTTAGATAATGACAGATTAAATAATCTCATACATACATATATTATACTATATAGATAAAATTTCCTTGGCATATTCGCGAGATTTTTTGGTCATAAACGATCATTTTCAGATATTTTTTTTTCACATCTCCAGCACGAAAAGGACGGTTTTGGGGATCAAAACGTCACATTTATACTTATTTTTGCCGAAGAAGCTTATAGAAAAGTGATTCTGGTACAAAAGTTACTAAAAGTAACTTTTTCTACCCGAAGAATAGCAGCACGAGCCACATACAGTGTATATACATAAAGAAGTCTTCCAATTCCAATGATAAAACAGACACCTGGAAGTAATGCCAATATGATATTAAAATGTATGCAAAAATGCCATTAAACTTAACTTTCAGATTTAGTAAGGTAAAATAAAAGCGACCCAGTCTACAAAAAATATTTTATTATTATTTTGCTTTGTCTAATTTAACCTGAACAGTAATATGAGTAGTATACCATATTATTGGAAATTGCTTTTTTCTGGCAGCCTTGACCATGAACTAATACAAAATGGTAAAAGGATAAAAATGTATTAAGCTAGCTTTTTGTAGCTCGCTACACAAAAAAGATCATTAAGCACAGTTGCGCTCTCAAATCCCGAGTCCACTCTCTTCGCCAGACTCTTGTGTTTTATGTAGTTTCTAGTGTTTTGTTAGGAAATGCACACTCTTTGATAGTAGGTATTTAATTTTTTTAAGGGTAAAATTGTGTGTACTTATTTATATTTAAGCGGAAATTTGTCTTGTTTATTTTATAATACACCTAAGAGTACCTATTTATTGCTTGATTTGCTGACCAAGCTTTTGAGTTTGCAGTGAAATATACTTCATAGACACCTGCATACTACTTAAGTTTATCATTTCTTTTCATCACACCAACAATTTCATCACAAGGACCAACACGCGATAGATTTGGTAATAATCAATTTGATACTGTAGTGTAGTTTTAGTGTGTTTCCTAGCAAATTAGACAGAATATCACATAAGGAACAGCTATGAACGGCCTTTTTTAAGTTTATACGGAAGCGTTTCGTATTCTTTATAATCACTTTAAAAACGTTCAAGACAAACCTCGTCTTTTACCTTTGCTTGGTTGTGTTTATTTCTTAATTTCAGCTTGGAATGAATATGAATTTTGTGGTCACAAAAATAACAAAGCTGTTAATATCTCGCAGTACGACTTCAGATTACCGCTGCATCACTTTATCCAGCCAGAATAAAAAGCAAAAATTTCATCAAACAGGTACGGCGTTGAAATCCACCGCCTCCTTCACCAGCGCCAGGACGGCAAGCTTCCCGCTCGGTACCGGCCTGTAAAACTACATGTGTGTTGTAAAACTACATGTGTGTTGTGTAACTATGTATTGTAGCAGTGTGGGTGTGCGCATGCGAAAGTTCAGATAGGAGGGACGTGATGAGACTTGAACTTGCTCTCAACTCCTAATTCAGCCTAAGAAACTTATTTATAAGAGTAGATCAATCCAAAATAAGACTTATCTGCGTTTTTTATTTTAGTTACATATAAGAGATATATCATATTTTTATATGTTGTAGAACTGAAATCCATGTTAGTCCACCCAAAACCTACGCGTAGACCGGCACCGGCACCGGCTTAGTGAAACACGGTGCACCACGCCGCGGCCGGCTTGCCGGTTCCGTGCCTGCAAGTGTAGTAAAGAAAATCGCCCATTGAGCTAACACCAATCATTTTACCACTAAGCGCAACTACCGAGATGAAGGTAAACTAGTTGGTGAACTGGTACGAACGCCATGCAGTGCTTGCGTGCATACTGCGCGCGCATTATGAATTGTTGAATTTTTTTATGACTCTCGTTCCATTTCATGAAAATTAAGTAACAATTGGGCACAATTTTTTTTTCTCTTTATCTCATAAGCCAACAATATACAGAGTTCTTTTTTAAAGTCTTTTGTTTATTTTGTTCTCAAGTGAAGTCGAGCAATTTAAACTAAGTAAATATTCCGTTTTTATTACTATTGCAAACAAACCAAAATTGATATATAAAAAACTAGCTTTGGCCTGCGGCTTCACTGCATGTAATTTGGTTTTGTCCAGACTCCTTGTAAAATCTGGTTAAAACAAATACTATATGAAAATTTCAGGATGTAAGGAATCTATGTTAGTACCATTAAAATCTGAGTAGCAAAAAATATACTGACCCAAACACATTATACACCTTTTATTCATAATAATAGTGTGTGTTTTTTAATGTGGTGTGATAGACCAGTCAGCTGCCTGCCTAGCTTATAACCATTTTGGTTCTTATTAACACTTACTAATTTCGCCACACCGATACCGATTTCGTAACGATAGATCACAACATAGTTTATTTCTCATATGACCAGTAATTTCTTGTTACCCTTCACGCCTAAATATAGGCTTTGCACACTACTGCTTCGATGAAGAATATCTGACACTCCGTTGGTTTTTACCCCCTTAGTTGGAAGCTGAATAGGCATACCACCTTTTAGGTCTACAAAACCCAACTGAGTTAACAATTGTGAATTGAGAAAAGTTTATTTACGCTCCCTATTATAGCAACGCGTATATTTTTCTATGAACTCTTTGTCACTCTCAAAATTTCATTGAATTTCAGGACACAGAACCGCTTAGGCTTCAGATCGTAGTATATATTATTATTTTGATGCAGTAATGGCCCACGCAGTGGTATTGACTGCCACGCAGCATGTCAATGTTTTAAACCCCACCGCCAGCTTGAGCTTCACCGCATGGTTGAAGGGCAATTTGTGAACACCAGCCTGTCTAGCTACCCAGTAGAAAATCTGTTACCAACACCGGTGTGTTTCGCTAGTTGTTGAACTGTTTACATTTTAACACCTCATCATTACCTATCATCATGCAAAATTGTGGTCAAAGGATGATCATATGTACACTTTCTGATCAGAGGTCTACAGTTATACCTAGGTATTGAACGTAATAAGTAGTTTAACTCTACCGTATAGTGAGGTATGCGAATGTACATGTATGTAAATGTACCAGAAATTAATTTTGAAGGTGCCAAATAAATAGACAGAGGGATCCAATTATATGCATATTTACATAGAGTCATTCGCATAAATACCCGCATTCTGGACCAGGCGGCAAAAATATAAATAATAAAACAAAAAAATTAAATATTGTTACTTTTTTTTCAGTTTTTTCTCATTTGCTATCTGGCGTGTGACACGGATAGTTCATTCATTGAATGAAGAATAATAGATAAGTAATGGCTGCCATTATTACATCAACTAAGTGGACTTCAAGATGTGTTTTAATAATAAAAAATATGTTGCGAACGTCTTTGTTTCTAGCACAAAGCCGGTTATATTGTCAGGTTCTAACAAACTTCAGTTTGGTTGGTTGTTGACAACAGTTGGTTTTAGACCAGATATTATGTAGACCCAGCGTCTATTTTATTGTCTTAATGCCACTAAAGTATCGAAAAACATGGTTTCAATTACTTATTCAGATATACCTAAGCATAGACCTCATTTCACGTTACGTCCACTCGTGAAAACTTACATTTTCCCAGGGATACCTAATATTTAGGGCCCGTTTCAGAATGTCCTAATAAAGTTTCGGGTTGCTATGCAACACATAAAATAACTGAATGATAAAAATGACAGTTGACATGCAGCGCGTTTCAAGCTTTAACCGATGGATAGGCTAAATCGATGACAGTGAAACGCAAAGATAGTGTTTTAATTATTAAATATGTTCTGGGTAGTAAAACCGGAACTTACTCGAACATTCTGAAACAGGCCCTTAATATTGATATTTTATCACACAGCTAAGCATAAGGTAGGTATCTATAATTTATGGTAGAACGTAATTATCACTGTACTGTTGCCTCCTGCGTATTGCGTGTTTATTGCTCATTTGTATCTTTTATCTATATACTATTATCACAATGTAATACTGTGTCTTTACTCAGTAGTTTCCTTTGTAGTCGACGAACGAGTGATAATCATCTTTTTCATTTTTGTGGTAGCTAATCAAAGCTGTACATAATAAACGAAAAAAAAACATTTATAATTATTACACGTAGATTAAAAACTAGTTGGATTTAATTTAGTTAATGTGTACTAAACGTAAACATTTACGCGTTTGTACTTCGTTGTTCGTAGAAGCCTAGCACTCCATCAAATGCCGACTTCTACTCTGTGTAATTTGAAATACATTGTTGTGTTAATTACTTCGTTACTTAGATAATAGGCGTGTTTTAGATTTTCTCTACCCAATATGTAAATAACATCATCTCGGTACATTATGTTTTATTTGACGCATTTAAAGCTCTAAGTTGATCTGTGGTTCTGCTTGAATTTATATATGAGTATGTACCTCAAGTATAAAAGTAAATATAGAGCGCTGACTTTTGATTGATGTACAAAAGGATTGAGTACGCTGAATTAGTGGTAAGCCACTAAATCGTCGGCGTCGTCGTCGGTTTAGGGTCAATACCCTCAATATGCATCAATATGCACATTATACGCACAATAGATGTAATTACCAAAGTAATGCCTATATTAATCGAAAGGTAGCGGGTACATACTATCAAAAAGAGCATACAAAAGGTCGTTACAAGCAGGCTGCATGTAATAAAATCGAGCCAAAAATTTGTTCTTTGCGTTTATTCTAGGTTAGCCTGAACAACATCTCCAACCACATCATCACTTACCATCAGGTGAGATAGTGGTCAAAGGCTAAACTATCGAGCACAAAAAAAAAAAAAAAATTTGTCCTCTTATGTGTTGCTAGAGTAAACGTATTGTACATACCTACCCCGAATAAAACTGTGATAAGGAAAGATAATGATAATGCAATTAAGACTAAAAACTTATGGGTATTTATTTGTCCCAGGCACCAACATGATATCTAATCTACATCTACACTAATATTATGAAAGATTTGTATTTTTATATGCAACGAATAAACTCAAAAACTACTGCACCGATTTGGATGAAATTTGGTATGCAAATAGTTAATAGACCCGGGGAACTAGCAAAAAGAGGTTTTAATGGTTTTGCGCGATAACCACGTACGCGAGGGCAGAGCTGCGACCGGAAAGTAAGTATTTTAATATATATACCTATATAACTTATATAACAATTAATTCAAAAATATTAACATTCATTTTTTCCAGTAATTTTATCTTCACAAAGTATAGCTTCAACATTGTCTTAAAGGTTACTTCAACAATTCGAATGGAAAATTCAGAACAAAATGGGCAAATCAACCGACAACTTTCTCAGAATTATCTTGTCTAATATTCTTGCCAATAAGTAAATTCTTAAAATTGAGCTAAAGATTTTACCTTACTTGGGTACCTGATATTTAAATTCTCACCTTTATACTTTCGTGGCGTGGCCCTTAGTCTACAAATAGGCCTCAGTTTACTACAAAAACAAGAGATAAAAATAGTTAATGCAGCAATATAGTAATAATATATATAAAGGGTTATTGGTAAAATGCTAACAACCTCTTAGGGTTGACTTCTGCTAGTCCTAAAAAACCTTTTGAGATAAATTTTTATTTGTTTTGAAAAAAAAAAAGGTTTTTTCCGTGTTATAATGCCCACTCTGAGCCAAAAGCGCCCGCTGCGGCAACACTGGACCTCGCCGTGCTCCCTTTGAATAGAGTTTTGAATAAACAATAGCAAAGTAACCAAAAATATGAAATAATACAATACAGGCACCAAGTGCTTTTTAACTTCAGGTGGTCCTCGTACTTATTCAGTCAAAAAACGATACTAAAAAAAAACAACGCAAAAAATAAACATTTTTTTTTCTAAATAAAAATAAATTATCTCAAAATGTTTGTTAGGGACTAGCAGAAGTCAACCCTAAGAGGTTGTTAGCATTTTTCCAATAACCCTGTACCTTTGAAATTTTGTATTATAATGTAAGTAGGTGTGTATAAGTTTATTAACTTAGTCTATATATGTAGTGTATGTATTTATTTTATATAAGTAATAATATCTATATATATTTTATGAGTTTGTGCGTTAGTTTAACTTTTTAGTTTTATTTTTATTGCACTACCGTTAGTAAATAATGTTAACTTCTCTTCATCGTAAGGTTGCCTGGATGTTTACAACATCATATTTAAGCTACAATTAAGCGCACATTTTTCTTACATTTGGTATACAATAAAATGTTATCTATCTATCAATATGAGTACATAAACTACTCACGTTGGATATCGATAGGTAAGTTATTTCAATTAATCTGACATGCACTCTTTTTTTTATGCTTGATAGGTTAGCCTTTGACCACTATCTCACCTGATGGTAAGTGATGATGTGGTCGAAGATGTTGTTCAGGCTAACCTAGAATTACTGGCTCTCAAGGACAGCTGCCCGAACCCACCGTTAGGTGCTTGGCGACAGATTTTCCACTTGAGGGTGGTAGCTAGCCAGGTGGGCATTCGCAAAATGCCCTACCACCATGCGAACTCGTAGTAGAACAGTCGAACTTGGTGGTAGAATTGGTAGTGTTGTGGAATAGAGAATGTAGGTACTTACCCATATTAACGAATTTTATTACATTGTGAACGCATCTAAAAAGTAGAAACCGGAAAAAGAAAAAATAATACAAAGAATCGGCCAAGTGCGACTCGGACTCGCGCACGAAGAATTCCGTATCAAAAGTCTAATGTTAGACTTCATATTATAACCTTTTTTTGTTTTGACGTGCCGAGTCCGACTACCACTTGGCAAACTTTTTGTATTTGTTGTTATAGCGGCAACAACCGACGGACGGACGGACGGACGGACAGACAGCAAAGTCTCAGTAATAGGGTCCCGCTTTTACCCTTTGGGTACGGAACCCTAAAAAACAATAAAGCTCTTTTCCGTTTTTACATTAAAATGGCGTAGTTTTTTTTCCTATAATTCTCATCCAAGTTCCTAATTAAATAATAGGTAGGAAAGGTTGTAGGGTACAGTAAGGTGACCCAAGACCACTTCAAAGTCAAAATCATTCACATATTTAGATGTCTATGATACTCTGTTCAAGGTTAATTATAAAATTAAATTTTGGTTGTTTATATTATACTGCCACGTTCAGCAAAAAATAGGTTATAGTAGTAGGTACGTAAGACCCAAAAGAACGCAAAACAAACTCAAGGCCAATATTCTAAATATCTTTCAAACGATTTGTTACAAATTATTATAATTACTACAATAGTTGTTTACATGGCATAGGTGACGGGTAGCTAAGCAGAGGCCGAATTATTTAGTCATTTTGTCGTCTAAATAATCTCAAATTGTGTAGTGGACGTTTTTAATAAAATTAAACTAAAATTTTGTTTCGGTTACCATATCTGTCGGAATTTTTCGGAAGTCACACATTATTCTAATTACGGATTTTGCTAGAACGCAGGACAGCGAAAGTAATATTTGCGATTTAGCCTATCCATCGGTTAAAGCTAAAACGCGCTGCATGTCAACTGTCATTTTTATCTTTCAGTTATTTTATGTGTTGCATAGCATTTCGAAACTTTATTAGGCCATTCTGAAACGGGCCCTAGATGTACTAAAAAGTTTCCTTTTCGGTAAAATGTTTCATAAACCAAGGGGACGGGTAAGTACTTCGACGATGACGTTACGAAGAGAATATAATGCGGGTTGAATTAAATGGTGTCATCTAATCGGATTAACATTTGACTTTTGACTTTGAAGTGATGCTTACAAAAAAAACGGACTATAATAAGATCTGTAGTGATATATAAGCTCTTTCGCAAAAAAAACGAGCACTTTAGATTTTTTGCTTTACTTCAGTGAATATTACGAGAAAGAGGTTTTATTAATTTGACAATGTATTGGCATTTGAAGCATCCTGGCATGATTATTTCACTCCAAACATATATGATGATTGTTATTACACTCCTAATGATGCATGATTATTACACAACAAACATGCACGTTCCAAATTAAAATTTCGAAATGAACAAACGGAAAATAATGATAATTGTAAAATTACTTTATTAAAGGCGCGAATTGCTGCAATAAAGACAAGCAGATTTTTTCACCCTTTAATGAAATAAAGTTACATAATGTAAAACCCTAACAACGAATGTGACCTCCTATTACCAAAATCACAGCTTGAATCCTTCTGGGCATGACTTTCACGATGTATGTGTTTTGTTTTGTTTAGGGAGGACATAGATGCTGGCTACCGCCTGTGCGGTCGTCCAGCTCCACCGGGTTTTGGGCGAGGGCCTGGCCCTACAATAGCCCGGGAAGGAGAAGTGCCGAAGGCACTTCTCCCAAGACGGGCGTAGAAGGCGAAAAGCGCTTTCTACCTCCGTCTCCTGCGGACGCCGAAAACGTACCGCTACTATAGGAGGGGTTGACAGCGAGCTCAAGGGCACCACTGTGGTTCGGACCTCGGCTTGTCTCGCTGTCGAGAGACATGGGGGGATCGGAGCAAAATGCCTCTGTGCAACTGCAGTGTTGCACAATTGGGCCCTACTGAATAATACTCTTTGACTATTTGGAGAGCAATTTATCGTGACCTTGTTTTTGCCTCGAGCTCGCCGGCGGGCTCGGTGTTTGATTGTGTGACCTCTAATTACCTCACACCTGGGGATTTTACCTCGACGACTTGCGGATAACGCTAAAGCTGCCAATGTAATGGCTGCGATGGGGTCATCCGGGTCGTCTAATACCTGCCGTGGTCGGCGACGGGGGGGTTTGAAGAATGGGATAGAAGAGGCAGTCGAGTAGTTCGATGCCTGGACAACCAATGGGTTCGGGTGGTGGGGCGCTCGATCAAAGTATCGGCGGGCGCAGTCCTTATTGAACTGCGCTAAAGAGGGAAGGTTTAAGTCGCAATGCAACTCGGTGTTCCGGATATACCACGGGGCGCCGGTTGCATTACGAAGAAAACGGTTTTGGATGACTTGAAGTTTATGAAGGTGGGCCTCACTAGCATGACTAAACACTACTGATGCGTAAGTCATGATGGGGCGGATGCAGGCAGTGTAAAGTGTCTTCTTATTACTAAGAGACATTTTACTCTCTTTGCGAATTAGGGGACCAAGGCGACCCATTACGAAGGCCGCTCTGTTACGGACGGTTGTTATGTGATCGTTAAAGGTGAGATGACGATCAAGGGTGATTCCGAGGTATTTTGTTCTAGGAACCCAGGGAATGGGTTCGTCGAATAAAATAAGCGGTTTCGGGTAAGGGGAGCGTGTCTTCTCAGTAAAGCACATAGCTGTGCTTTTGGCTGGGTTGACCGCGATGCGCCATTTTCGGAACCAGTCACCGATCTCGGTGACGGCCCGTTGAATGACGAAATAGGACTGTCTGTTGATATGCCACCCAGTGGTGTAAATGGCGGTATCGTCCGCATATTGGGCTAGGAATACTTTGGGCTGAGAGCGTGGGATGTCACTGGTATACAGTGCAAAGAGAATAGGTGATAGCACGGAGCCCTGAGGGACTCCGGCTCTGACTGGGTGGGGGGAGGAGAGGGTGCCTTCCACGCGATAGCGAAAGCTTCTGGCTTTAAGGAAGTCTTGTAGGATGAGCACAAGACGTTCTGGCACGCCAAATTGGTATAGCTTGTAGATCAAGCCGTTGTGCCAGACTTTGTCAAAAGCTTTCGCTACGTCGAGGAAGACTGCTAGCGTAGTCTGGGGTTTGGGGTACTTATTGAAGCCCTCAATGATGTGCTCCGTGAGGCGGTGCACCTGTTGGACGCATGAGTGTCCGGGTCTGAAGCCAAACTGCTCATCTGGGATAAGGTGGTGTTCCTTAGCATGGGACTGGAGACGGTTTGCAAGTAACCGCTCGTAAAGTTTGCCTAAGGCACTGAGGAGGCTGATGGGGCGGTAGCTGGTGGGGTCAGATGAGCTTTTGCCTGGTTTGTGAATGCCAATGACATTTGCACATTTCCAGGTGTCTGGGAATAAGCAGTGGCTCATAGCAGCATTGAAGATGCTGACTAAGAGATGGATGAGAGGAGGAGAGAGGGTTTTAAGAACCCTGTTGGAGATGCCATCGGCACCGGGGGACTTGCGCGGTCGGAGGGCCTTGATCAGTCTCTCCACCTCAGCGTAAGTCGCTAAGGTGATTGGTGGGAGTTCAGAGGTGACCACAGAGCTTTTACGTTCGACTTCCGCATCCACCGAATCGAGGTGAGCTTGGTCAACGTGATCTACGTTAGGGGAACACTGAGCCTCTAGGCTATCAGCTAGGCACTCAGCTTTGTCTTCGTCAAAGAACGCTGGGACTAGTGGGACTGGTCTGTATAAGGGAGGCTTGTCGTTGTGGTTACTTCCTTTCAAACCTCGCGCCAAGTCCCAGTAAGCATGGTGGCTTGGCACGAGGTTTGAAAGTTTATCGCCCCATTGTTGATCACGCAACTCAGACATGCGACTTTGAACCATGCGTTCAAAGTGGCGTTTCTTAGTTTTGTTCTCTTTACTGGGGTAAGAGTCGTAATGTCGGGTCACTGCTTTACTCTCCGTCACCAATCGTCTCACATCCGCTGGAATGACAAGGCGCCGGTCGTCCGGCACTATGACCTCCTTTGCGGATGCACCTACTACGGTGGAGAGGTGATTGGTGAACGAATCGATCGCAAGGGTTACGTCATCTTTTGTCAGGATGTCGTCAGGGATCTTGTCTAGGTCCGGTGAACTGATAGCCTTTAGGGCATCGCCTACTTGCTTCCAGTTCACTATCGTCTTAGTGGGGCGGGGGAGGTCAGTCGTTGGGTCGGGACCTAGTCGCAGTATAATGGGTCGGTGGTCAGAGTGAAGCTCGTGAACCACTTCTATGGAGCGTAACCGGAGTGTTACGCCTCTGAATAGTGCCATGTCAAGCAAGTCAGATCGGTGGTCTTCCATATAAGGGTAGTGAGTGGGCTCAGTGGGCGCAATTATGTCAAAGTTAAGTTCTGCGATTAGGTTTTCAAGTGCAATACCTCTGGGATTGTTGACGTTACAATTCCATAGGATGTGCTTACTGTTGAAGTCGCCAATCAGAATGACGGCGCTTCCTAATGAGAATAGGGCTTCTAAGTCAGCTCGGACGATCGGCTTTTTGCAAGCTTGGTAACAGGATGCTATGACTATAGGTTGATGACCAGTCATAGCTAGGAGGCAACAAGATGCTTCCATATTAACAAGAGTCGGGGTAGGTAGGGGAATGCAGTGCAGGGACCTTTTGTAATAGATAAGAGTGCCTCCCCCACGGGAGTTCACTCTATCATCACGTACCGTTCTGTAATTGGCAAACCTAGGGTTCGCCTTCCCCGGTTTTAGAAAGGTTTCCTGCACGCATATGATATCGATAAGGTGGGTACAACAAAAGTCGTGGACGAGGTCACGTTGTCTGAAGAGGCCGTCAGCGTTAAATGACGCTAACGAAACTGAGTACGGTTTCGTGCGTTCGGTTGTACTACCCATAGTGGTTGTACTGGGGAGGGGCCTGGGGAACGAAGCGCTTAAGGGCGCTAAGTAAATTCGCGTGTTCCAATGTATATTGGATCACGTCCGCTGGGGATTGAGCGAAGTGCATCTTGTGCGCTAGCTCGCGGACTTCGTTGATGTCAATAGACATCGCCAGGTCGCTGACTAGTTTGATGTCCTCTTGAAGAGAGGCATCCATCAGCGGCATGGGTGGGGCTTGTGGCCGAGGAATGGCGCGGGGAGGAGGGGCGCGAACGGAGTTGGCAACGGGTGCCGGGAGCGCGGGGCGAGCCGGGGCCGGTGCGCGGGCAGGGGCCGGGGCGCGGGCGGGAGCGGGTGCGGGCGCGCGGGCCGGGGCGCGGGCGGGAGTGATGGTCTTTACCATACTGGGTGGTTTAGACCATGCGTTACGGGCGGGGAGCGGCGCGGGTATTACCTGTGAAGCAGGTATTACCGACAGCTTAGGGCTGACCCGTTGGTAACGGTCATGTGAGGGACGGGTCGGCCTATGCCTTGCCACCCTGTGGTTTATGCGTGGTGCTTTTGGGCAGCCGCGGTAATTCGCGGTATGTCCTTGAGCACCGCATAGAACGCAGCTGGGTGGGTCCGGCGAGTCCCGAGTGCGAGTGCACGCCGCTGTCGCGTGATCGCCTAGGCACTTGACGCACCTAGCGCGAGCGAAACAGAAGCGGGAGACGTGACCGTATAATTGGCAGTTGTGACACTGCGAGGGACTTCCATTTTTAAATGGGGCTTGTACGTCTAACCCAGAGAGGCCGCAGACCTTTTTTAAATTAAAAATGGCCTTGCCCTCTGGTGTACGGTCTAGTACTACGAGTACTAGGTCATATGGACTGCGGTCCTTCCCGCTGTACATGCGGTGAACCGCATGCACTGGGAAGTCTTGTGCTTTAAGGTCGTCACATACCGCATCGGTATGTATCTCCTTAGGCACACCGCGAATCACAACGCGAAGGACTTTCTCCTCTTCGAGCGCATAAGTGTGAAAACTTATGCTCTCTTTACGGAGGAGCTTTGTTAGCGCTCTGTGGTCGCTACTAGTGGGCACTTGGACTTTAATGCCCTGCTGCGTGGAGCGGGCATTAGTATAATGGATCCCACGATCCGAAACTAAGCGGGACAGCATGTCCCATTTGCTTTTGTCCTGAATGAACAAAGGCGAAGGCGGTTTTTCGCGACGTGCGCTCGCGTCCTGAGGGGACGCGGCGGTTGAAACCGGAGCGGAGGGAGGAGACGCGGGGCGCGGGGCGGGGGTCGGTTTTTTGCCGGAGGCGGGGGCCTTTGCGGGTGCCTTGGCGGGAGGGGCGGAAGTGGCGCAACTAGCGGCTTTGGGCGCGCGCTTGCGTTTGCGATCTACGACGGTGTAACCGTCGTTATCGGAATCAGAGTCCGTGCGTGAGGCGCCGGCCTGATCTACCTCCATGTCCGTTTCGGATTCCGAAACGGTCTCGACAATGGCGAAGGAGGGACGGGTACTCGCTGACCTCCCGATCGGTGAGCGAGAGCGAGACCGTTCACGGGGAGGGGCTGCCACCGTGCGTCTATTGTCGGGCCCGGGAGCGGGCGAAGTAGGACTATCCTCTGAATAGGATCGGGTCAAGGGAGGAACGCTGGCCTCCGGGTTTGAAGTCCCGGAGGGAGCGATGAGAGTGTCCGTGAGGCGGGCATTCTCTTCCTCTTCAAGGAGTTGCATATGTGCAACGTATAGATCGGGGTGGCGGAGGGCGAAGGTCTGAAGGACCTGCACCTCACCGTTAGAGGGACGGGACTGCATCCTGAGGGGAATACTCAGGACGCCCTATCAAGGGTTTGAATTCCCTCACACACCTTGTGAGCTCACTGTGTGAGAGGGAGTGTGTACCTAGGGTGTGCCCTAGTTGTGTACCCTCTCCGAGCTTTTTTCTCGGCGGAGAGGGGTGCTCCTAAGCGCTACTCCGGGGTTGACTAGGGGCGACCCCAAGGCTAGTAATCCCGGAGCCCAGCTTGCTTCGGCTGACCCGTGAAGCGGGAAAGGCCACGGTGCAAGGTTAAACCAAAACAACAACAGTGGCCGTTGTCACCGTAGGGTGTCACACTGCGACCGCAGCAAATGGCGGATTTGATCGTTCAGACGGGTTTGGCTGACGCTACCCCACGCCTGAACGACGTCGCTTAACAGCACAAAGTGTGTTGTTACGCGACTGTTACTATGTTGTGTCGGGTAGTAAAGTGGTGAAATGCGCACCGAAAAGTGCGGTCAAAACAAGACCACCAGCCCGATATGATGTTGTTCGTCCGAAACAAGGGACTTGGGTAGGTGGTAATGCCTGACGTCTTAGAGCGCCTCTGCGCGCCGGCACGGCGAGCTCGTAGCTCACGTTGCACGGCGGTCGGTGGCTGCTCAGCTTCTGCACAGAAAACAAAACTTCGTCAGGACTGCGTATTCCAAGGCACTGGTCTGCAACTAGCGTCGGAACGATGACCCGAGTGAGACGGTAATAGTGCGGGGACTATTGCGGTCTCACTGGGAGATACTGGCGGAGCCGTAGACAGGTGTGCACGGCGTGGCGGCACAGGTCGGAATGGTAGTGAGTGTGTCACGATGTATGTGAAACGATGAAAATCTTATGTACTCGTTTTTTTTTACAAAAGAGCGAGATATTTAAATCGCTGAATCAAGATATCCATCCTACCCATATATATATTTTGTCATTTATTTTAATTTTTATTACATTTGATTTATTTTACATTTGGATAGTTTCTTCTCGTGTCACAC